>CM035603.1:1679077-2894910 GCA_020496755.1 Channa maculata
GATAAAGTTTTCAAGAATTGTTATCCTTTCTTTAGCTTAGAATAAGCCTTGTTATTTCTTAAGGAATAGTTCCCCTGTTCTCTGAGACCACCGTGTTTTTACAGGGACCAGGGTTGGCTGCGTACATAGTATCATTGTTACATGTAAAGCACTGAGCTACTACGTTGAACCCCCCCTCTCTGTTTTGCTCATATCACGCTGACCAATATATTCAGGCGGACTTTCTGGACTTTGTTTCAAAAATATGTATTCCACCAATTCTATCATCCCAGAATAAAAAAAGGCTTTTTCTTTCTAAAAACAGCTACTCAAAATTTAGCAATAAAATTCTCCAATGAGGTTAAAGAAATACTAATATTTACTATCTTACATGTGAGCTATGAGCTAACAAGACACCGAACCCCATCGGTGTATGAGTGTGAATGTGAGTGTGAATGGGTGAATAAGAAGCAGTGTAAAGCACTTTGAGTGCGAATAGGTAGAAAAGTGCCATATAAGTGCCGAACATTTTCCCTTTACCATATAGAAAAAACCCACAGTATTGGTCTTTATCCTGGGCCTATTTTAAAGTACCTCTGTCAGTTTACAGTGAACTAAAAATGTCACTAGAACTCTAAAGTTGCCTTTCGGATGAGAGGTGAATCACCTTCAAGAACCTCAAGTGACTCCAGTTGCCACCTTCACATTTCTTTAGGTTCATTTTTACACTTCCTTACATTAACTTCTGTGCTTTCAAAAATTCTGCATGTCCAATTTGAATCAGATCAGCTACATCTAGTGTCTTCAGTACTGAAGGGTACTAAAACAGGGTCACTTAAGCTTCTAATATCTTTATTAAGCAATGACAGAATTTAGTGTTATGTATGTATTTTTTACTGTATTGTACAGGTTAGTCCCTCAAGGAAAAGCTGCTTTTTTTTATTGAAACACAACACAGGCCAAGTTAGGAACAAACGTCTGTCTCTGTGGTGAAGAAGGAAAATAACGGTACATTTGTGTTTCTGCCAGATTGTGTGCGAGTGCTGTGAGGAGGCAGATCCCAGTGCAGCGTTGGAGAAGTTGATGAGCAGAGTGACGGCGGGGCAGCTCAGTGAGGCAGAGCTGATCAAGCTGCTCCAGACGGTTCAGCAGAATGCTTCTTCCTCCTTTCCTCCATCACTGGTCTCTCTGCTGGAGGAGGTGGAGAGGAACACACAGGAGCCAATCACAGGCCAAGCTGCAGGTGAGGAATAGCACCGTGCGACTCACCCGCCGTGAGGGGATAGTCTCTCTGTCCATGCCAGTGGAAATCAGCTATAACAAACCTTATAAAAAAGACTTTTTGTTTTTTGCAGCTGACGCAGAACAGCAGAACAGCAGCAGAAGTGAAGACAAGCAGGGGGAGGAAAGGGAGGAGGGGGAGAGGGAGGAGGGGGAGGAAGCAAACAGTAAGAAGGAGACTGAGGATGAGGACAAAGCTACAAATGCTACAACTGACTCTTCCTCGCCTCCCCCGTCTTCTTCTTCCTCCCCCTCCAAGCCCTACTCCTGTCGCTGGTGCAAGAAGGGTTTTGCCTACAAGTGTCGTATGCTGGCCCACGTGAAGCGCTGCTCCATGTCCCAGGAGTGTGTGCAGCAGTGCACACAGTGTCCCAAGAAGTTCGGCAACCAGCGCACCCTGCAGCGCCACATGGCCGAGGCTCACCGCAACACCGCACGTGCAAAGAAGAAGGTGGCCTGCGACCTCTGTGGACGGACCTTCGCCCACCCGTCAGGTGAGGATCAGCTGCTCCAGGGAGAGTAAAGCCTGGAACACACTCTACACATTAGGCCAGCAATGTGATATTTACATCATTCTTCTGACGTTTGCTGGGTCAGACACTGGAAAACTGAATGTGCTCATCATTTATTATTTTACTTGAAGTGAGAAATTCCTGTCATACCTGATATAACTCTGCAGGCTCACTACATCTCATCTCAACCACAGCAACATTCAACAGTCAAACATCTCTAGATGATCCAAATTTGTTATTAATTTCACATTTGTACAACCAAACGTTAGATGTGCTTCTTGTAATGAGATTAAAATGAAAATGTTTCTCACTTGCAGTGATGAAATGTCACCCTGTCCCTGTTTAAGTTATTCAAAGATGGACAGATGTTTGGTCTGTCCCTCACTTGGGAACATTGTACAGACACAGCTGTAGAAAAGTTGAGCGATCTTCACAAGATGTGTCTGCTCCCTCTCGTCGCATCGCAGGTATGATTTACCACAAGCGCACGGAGCACTTTGAAGAGAAGCCATTTGCGTGTGAGGAATGTGGCGCAAAGTTCGGCGCCAACTCGTCCCTGAAGAATCACATGCGGCTGCACACTGGAGAGAAACCGTACCACTGCAAACACTGTGACATGAGCTTCAGTGTGGCTGCTGCACTCGCTTACCACACCAAGAAGAAGCACTCTGAGGGTAACACACACACTTACCCTGTGACTGCAGTCCTTTTGTATTTGAGTTGAGCTTTTCATAAAAGAAATACGTGTTTTGAAATTGAATCATTGGCTGTGGTGTCTTTGTATTGTCCTGTCAGTCGACTCTGTGCTGATTGACATTTTTTGTGTGTGTAGGGAAGATGTATGTGTGTCAGTACTGCAAGGCCGTCTTCGCCCAGTCCATTGAACTGACACGACACGTGAGAACACATACTGGTGACCGTCCGTATGTGTGTCGGGAATGTGGCAAAGGCTACAGCCAGGCCAGCGGACTCACTGTCCACCTGCAAACCTTCCACAGTAAGAGCACACATTCATTTACTTACTCATTCAGTTATTCTTATGCTTTTTAATGCAAAGAGTCAAGTGTGCATCATATACTGTCACATTAGTTAGAAAAGATACAGTTCCATTCCTGTCACATGTCTTAATCTGATTTGATGTCATGTCGTGTCTCTTCCATAGACTTGTCTGAGCCCCACGACTGTCAGAAGTGCTGTCTCAGCTTCTCCACACTGGAGGAGCATCGGCAGCACATCCAGGAGTTCCACCCTAAGGAGTTCCACAAGTGTCCTGTCTGCAGCAAGGTGTTCACAAGCGCTGCCCTCCTGGACAAACACAAGGTTGTCCACACTGGAACCAAGCCCTTCAGCTGTGAGATCTGTAACAAGTCTTACCAGGTAGGTCCAGCGTCATACGTCGAATTCCGTTTGAGCTTCAACTTTATTTGTCACGTTTCTCATATGTGTTCACTTCACAGACAATCTGACATCAAAAATGTGTTATCTCTATGTCTTTATGTTGCCGTAGCAACTTTCAGGCCTGTGGTACCATAACAGGACCAACCACCCTGATGTGTTTGCTAGTCACACCCGGCAGCTCAAGACCCTGGTGCAGTGTGAAGTGTGTTTCAAGTTCTTCCCAAGCGCTGCCAGCGTGGCCAAACACCAAGCTGCTGATCACCAAGGTGAGGACAGATACCGCCAAGTGTCTGTACCCAAAGTGCTTTACAATGTTGCTTCTCAATCACGCGTCCACACACTTACAACTATGGCTGCTGCCAGCCAAGGTGCTCACTTGACCCACCAGGAGAAACTTGGGGTTCAGTGTCTTGCGCAAGGACTCTTTGACATATGGACGGGAGAAGGTCTCCCTCCTGAGCCACAGCCACTGCCTGCTTTAGAACTGTCGTCTTTACAAGTTTTGAAGTCCCGTGGCATCACATGTGGGCTCGTAGATCTTATTTATCTTGCACACACAGGACGGAGGAGATAGTGGAGATAACTAAATCTATTTGTAGAGATTTGAGGCCTTGGATCACATCTGTTACTATGGGTCACAGAGGACTGCAGCTGCAGATGCACCTCTGGTGCAGAAGGAGCACATGATGCAAGATGTCTTTAAAGGGAAAGGTAGTTCTTACAGGATGGGGGACCCAGCAGAGCCGTAAGGCACCATAGCATCGTTGCATAAGTGCTCTTACCACATTTTGATTTTCAGCAAAAGTCAAAATACTGTTTCCTTTAAAGAAATTGCACTGAATTACAGTTTTTTTATCTTTTGTTTCAAGTTACCTATTATAACAAGGTTTCAGCTTTGCTTTAAAAAAACCCTCATTCTGCTTCTTCTTCACTTTCTTTTTTATTGTTGCATCCTGACTTGACTTCATCTACTGTCTACTGCTCTCTTTAATCATTTAAAAATGAAAGTATCAGCCGCCCGCTTTTTAAAAATCTTCTCAAACGTGCACAGTGCTAGATCCTGTAGTTGTGACTTTATGCTCTTTCATTTGACAGGTTATGGTTTTAAATAAAGCTGTTTTATTCTCTACCACAGTTGCTGCAGTGTTTAGCTTTTGTGCGTTAGGTGCGTTTTTAAGGCAGGTTGCACAAATGAGAGGTGGACAAAGCTCTCGAAAATGAGCTGACGTTTGCTCCTCTTTGCAGTGTTTCAACAGTGACGTTAGGGCAGCGGTGGTTCTCAGAGTATGTGCAGGCTCAGAATGTCTGATGCTGTTTGTGTGTCCAGGCTCTGCTGCAATGCTGGTGCATTGTACCCAGTGCCCGGCCGTGATGAGCGGAGAGGAGGAGATGCAAGAACACATCAACAGCCAGCATGCGGGCCAGAGCCCCGAGACTTTAAGCTGCCCGCTCTGCTCCCTCGTCAGCACCTCCCACCTGGAGCTGCAGGAGCACCTGCTCTCCTGCCACATGGAGGCGCAGGAGGAGCAGGAGGCCGAGGAGGAGCAGGCCTTCGCCTCCCACACAGTAAGAAGCTCACGCTCAGATGAGGAATTTAAAGGAATTTAAATATTAATAAGAAATAAAAAAAAAAAAAAAGTTTTCTCATATCAGCTACATGTAAATCCTGCACAACCAGAGTGAAACTTTGGACAGTTGACCCTGGTGCTAGATATGACCCATTATTTTAAGATCTGCAAAAGAAGTAATCTTAGTGATAGTGGGCACAGAATGGACAGTGGAATTGATTAGAATCATAAATTAATAGGATTTAGAAAAACATGCAGTGGGATGGGGTTTAAGATGGCTTCACCTGTACAGAGCTGTCATGTTGTCACTTTACACCACGGCAAATTTTACCATGACATTAAACCACCATGAGTATTTCCAGGCAATTATTGCAGCCATGATACTTATTTTTGATCACTATAGCAACCCTGTTAAACGGTTACATTACAGAAATATCACCCCCACCCCCAGCCCACCAATCTAGTACAGTACCTACATATTAGCCCTATATTACCTTATTTTAATAATTGCACGCTCCGACCAATCTGCTATTACTAAGGAGTAATAGCTGTCACTTTATGAATGCTGCCCCCTGTTTTTAGAATCAGGAGCTCTCTGGTGGAAATTGTTATTTAGGTTTATTCAGTGGTGGATGAAGTAGTCAGCAACTGCACTTAAGTAAAAGTAGAAATACACAAACAAAAATATACTCTAGTAAAAGTACCCACTGACATTCCTACTTAAGTAAAAGTGATAATACGATTAAGTAAAATATAAATCACTTTTATTAAAGTATTAAAAGTAAAAGGACCAGTGCTGCTTTATGTTAAATAATGGCAATAGACAATAATTAACTAATTATCCGTAATAGACATAAATGATGGGTTGAAGTTGTTATTAGCTTTATGATCTGATGCTTTTTTTTTTTTTTTAACACAAACTCAGTGGCTCAGTTGGTAGAGTGGCCGCCCACCGACCATAGGGTCGGAGGTTTAAGCCCGGCCCTCCCCAACCGCGTAACAAAGTGTCCCTTGGCAAGAGACTGACCCTTAAACCATCCGTCCCCGGCCGTACAGTTCCAGGAACTGGTCGCAAGCCCGGTTGAAATTGGGGAGGGTTGTGTCAGGAAGAACATCCGGCATGAAAAATGTGCCAAATCAACGTGCGGACCAATGATTGGCTGTGGGAAAATGTTCCTCATGTTGTAATAACACATAGTGACAGTAACAGCCTCCCTAACAGATTACTGATACAGCCACTGAGGAAATGTCCAGCGAGCTGAGATGAGGTGAGGATGCCCAGAATTAAAGAGCCACAGAAATCCACTGAGCACTAGTGCATGTGGCTGCTTCCTTCAGGGCAGTAACAGCAAGAACTGATTTTGCTCTGCTTTACATCTCCCCCTGTCTGAGCACATGGCAGAGAGAGAACGAGAGGGAGGCGAAGCCAAGTCCAAGTTCAGGAAGCGTTTGGGTGCCGCTCAATCTATTGTTTGTTGTTTGTCAAAGTGAATTGGCACCGCGTTCAATGATCCCCATCTGAAGACACATTGTTCCATGAATTCAGCAGTGTTCTTTTTAAAAATAGACCATTAGTTTGGGGGGTTTTCACTTTAGCTGTGTGTGTTCCTGCTCTGTAGACGGGCCAAGCTCAGCACAATGCCAACTGACTGTACTGCTAATATGTTAAATAAGTCTTTTTAATGGGACCCTATGCTTGAGCCTGGTGTAGTGAAGTGATTACTGTCTCACTTGTGATTCGCTTTCATCAAAACAAAAACGGAAAAAGTGGTTTATTATGTAATGTGATTGTAACGTGAAATGCAGTGGAGGAATAGGTGTAGATATTTGCTCTTGGATGTAGTGAAGTCAAAGTCAAAGTAGCTGTAATTAAATCAACTTAAGTAAAGTACAGATACGTTAAAAAGTACTTGATTACTTTCCAACACCAGTTTTAACTTTGTGACCTCCAAATATAATTACATTAGCTGCCACTAGCACAACACACAGTGATCTCTGACAGAAGTCCTGTCATCTTGAGTCTGAAGCAGTGCAGTGTTACATTGGTCTCTAAAATATGAAATGGACACTGCATCCAATTGTGACGCTGCTGACCTAAACAGAAGCTAAGATGCGACTTCTTCTCTGTCCAATCAGGCCATCTCTGCAGGTGATGAAGAGGAGCAGTCAGTTGTCTCTGAGGAGCACACACAGCTGGCAGCTGCACAGCAGGTGTTTGTGGCTCTGTCCGGTGGAAGACAGGATGGATCAGCAGCGGAGGTGGTGGGGGTCAACATGTTTGATCTGCTCAACAACTCTGTCACCTTCATCTGTGAGGACAACACATCAGCTCCTGACTCGTAACCCGAAGGGCATCCGGCGTAAAAAAAAACAAACAAAAACAAACGCGCCCAATCAATGTGCGGAACACTTCCCACTGTGGAAACACCTGAAGGGACAAGACAAAGGCCATTGATCTTAATGTACATTACTGCTGTTAAACTTTCCTCTGACTTCCCTATATTTAAAATCTTTCTCTGCTTCTAGGTAAAACCCAATTCCTTCAGATGACATCACCCAGAGGAGTTTTTATTATTAGGCATTCAGATGAAGTCATTTGGGGGAGCTCTTCAAAAGCAGGTTGATGATGATTACAAACTCACTGAACTGAAGCTCCCTCCAAGTGATGTCATCTAGAGGCATTTTTCAGCTGGAAGTAAAGAGATATTTTAATATAAGGAAGACAAAGGGAAGTTTAATAGTGTTGTTTTAAAAGAGGCAAGTTCAAAATCAGTGAAGATGCCTTTTAACACAACTACAGCACAAGCTGCACTAACAAGAGTTCATGAGCCTGGCGCTGTTTGTTTCTTGTCTTCGGGTTTAGTCCACTGAAGTCTGTTCTCTGGTAGAATGATTTTGCTCCTTTGAAATAAATATGATCAAACAACGTGTTTAATTTTCCTGCAGAAACTAAGGTTTGGCTCATCAGGGTCAAAGTATAAAATGGATGCAGCTTCCCTCAGGCTGTTCCTCTTTAGAAACACAGCAGATTTTCTTTTGGCAAAACCATTTACCAGGTCTTTAACCCTTTCCTAACCCTGGTTGTGGCCCCCAGACCCAGGGCCACTCGTTACTGGTCTTGGAAGCTGTAAAGCTTTAAAACAGGTCCAGGATATAATTCAAACATGCGGTTTCTGTAGTTTTTATCAAATGGTCATCAAACAGGAGGAAATGGTGAATTTGCTAGGGACTATTTTCAGCCACAGATTGTAGCAGCAGGATGGTGGGTGTGTGTGTGTGTGTGTGTGTGTGTGTGTGTGTGTGTGTGTGTGTGTGTGTGTGTGTGTGTGTGTGTGTGTGTGTGTGTGTGTGTGTGTGTGTGTGTGTGTGTGTGTGTGTGTGTGTGTGTGTGTGTGTGGACGTGTTGGTTAATAGTGGATTGGTCTCATGTGTATTGATCAATAAAAAACAAATTTACATGTTTTCATTTTTATTACAGAAAGTTCACAGGCAGCAACCTGCTCGATCATATAGATACAAAGCTACAATCTTAATCACATTCGGGTCACATCGTAATGCAAAGCCCTGAGAAATTATTCTGTGAGCCAGTTGTGTCCAATAAGATGCAGCATTAAAATCAAAGCATTCAAGAAGGAGAAATAAATTATTATGATTATTATTAGAATGAAGGACTAAAAACAGAATTCAGAACTCACAATGGATGTGAGTTCTTCTGGTTCATGAGGAAACTGACCAAACCAGAACATGAAATGAATATTTCTATTGCATTAAAGGTCTTTTACCTGAGCTCAGGTGAAAACCAGGCTGATGCAAAATGTGAGACCTAGAGAGGAAGGTGCCCCCCTGCCTGGTTTTTCTTACATTTCTCAGCATTAAGTACATTCTGTATCTCTAGGAACTATTTGTAAAGCTTTTGTTCCTTAAGCTACCAAGCAGTCGGTGAGGTTCTGTAAATGCAGTAGGTCTGTGTGCATCCCCTCTTTGTGTGTCCCACCAGGTTCTGATTTCACGAGTGTTGTGACCTGAAATAAAGAAATCTGCGGCTGCTTTTCTGAAAAGCTGCTAAATAAGCAGCCTGTTTGTGCTAGATGCCTCTGTTTCCAGCCTGTCAGCTCGTACATGCTCCCATTCTGTGCAGCACTCTAAACAAGCTCTGTGCAGCATTGCGTCTTGCTTTAATTAGGAGTCCACCATCACGCCAGTGCAATCAAATCACTGGTCATTTGTTTAAAGGTTCAAACGTGTCGTATATTAAGGTAAAATAAAACTTTTTCAAAGCAACTGCAGACAGGTAATGGAAATGTCTAAATACCATAAGCTCTGCCTACATTAGCAACAACAAAGAGACTGGAACTTCACTTCAAGTGTCGGGCATCTAATACAGCTCTTTCAGACATGTAACCTGAGATGTTACTTGCACATCTTAAAATATTGCACTAGAGAATAAATTAGCTATATGTAGACGAACCAAGAAGAACCAAAGCCCTCTGACAGGCCTGGGTAGACATTGGGCTCATTAGACAACATTTTCCACTCTTGCAAGTGAACGGAGGCCCTTTGATCACTAAGCAACACAAGAACCTGCATTAATTCTTCCAAATGAAAGTATAAAAGCAAATCCAACCACCTGAGAGACAGGAAAGGTCCGTGGTGACTTCCATAACTGCATAAATTGCTGCCAAAAAGGCTACGGTCAATTTCCTGATGTCCTGCATGGAAGTAGAGGTAAATTGCTTTGCACTGCATAAAACAACACTTTTCTACTACAACACACACCTGGAGAACAGCTGGGAACTATAGACAAGATATATTTATCCAGATGTGTTGCAAGATTAAATGATCATGGTTAGTGGTAACGTATAGGGTGAATCACACAGGCTTGTTTGCATGACAAACTGCGTGTTACTAAAAACACTATTTCTGCAATTTTTACTTGTGTAACAAAAGCATTTTATTTGTTTTTTTTTTAAAGCTGCAGCAATTTAGGCCACAACCACCCACTTAGAAAAGTCAGCTAAAACCTGGGGCTGACGGATGCATGGATTTTTGCATGAAGGTACAGAAAAGTGCTCCATGATGACTTTAACATGTAGTGAAGCTGCTTATGGCAACGATGTCTATGATGTCACATCCAGCATCATTAGCAGTCATTAGTGCAATGCTCTGTGCTTGTCTCACTGTGGATGAGAACCAAACAGTCCATATGCCAAATGAACCAACCATCAACATAACTGATGGAGCTTTATCCATATTGTTCCATGTAGCCAACACAAAAATATCACAGATAAATAAATAAATAGAATGTAGAGGCTGGTGAAGAATCATCCACTTCATTGCTGAAGCTGTGCAGCAGGTGCACATCACAGATCACATCAGATTCCCCCAGATACCAGTCTACGTACGCTGACTAAGACTTTTACAGAATATTTAGTGCAAATATTTGTGTGGACAGGCAGCAGACAAAAGACGGTCAGACATGTCCGCCAGCTGCCAGGATCTACACGAGCCACGGATGCATAGAACCACTGACCTCTTTCAAGAGTCTTATGTGTTTCTGCTTTCAGCAAAAATGCCAAGTTTGCAAAAAGCTAAAGTGCTGTAAGCTGCAGTTCTGTTACTGATGACTACACGTTGACATGTTTGGAGTCCAGGAAGCATGATTGATAATGATTTCTGGTTTTTTCTTCTTTTTTTTTTAATCCTTAAATGACTTCTTTCATTCTACCCATTCCCTTAACTCATGTATCCAGTCATTAGCCCGCTATTCTACAGTGCAGCTGAGGAGGTTTGCTTCCACCACAGTCTCAGTCAGAAATGACCACTGGATGAGCAAAGTAAATCTGTGTCCTCCTCAGTGCTTCTTAGCTGGTGAGCTTCTTGCGGGGCAGGTAGGCATTAGTGATCTGGTTCATCACCACCAGGGCTGGGAAGAGTGGCAGCAGGAGGAAGGCCCACCACGCCACCCCTTTCACCGTAGCCTGGAACCAGTCTGAGAACATGGCTGACACCACAGTCACTGTGGCCAGCAGGTAGACCACCAGGCCGCAGGTGGCGTGGTACAGCTTCAGTCTGGGTGGAGGGGTGGAGAGGTGCAGCAGCTTAGGGAAGATGACGAGGATACCGCAGGCTGCTTGGAACCCGGTGGCAGCCAGGGTGCCGATGCCCAACATGCTGTGCCAGCTCATCAGGTGAGGGAGCTCGGACAGATTCTTGCTGGCCACCATGAAGCCCAGCCCAGTGCCTGCAGCTATCAGGACCAGAGCCTGAAAGAACCAGTGGAGACGGAGTTTGCTTTTGCGAGATTTGAAGCAGAAGTGACATCCCTCCTCTGAGAAGAGGAGGACGCCTTCAGTCATACACAGGCAGTACTGCGGGGGAGAAAAGAGAAAATACATTTAAAAATGGTTGAGGCACAAATAGGATGTTCTGAAGTAATAAAGAAAGAGCTCATTATTTTCTTTTTATGGCTGTTATGTCACAGCCATTTATCAAGAAGAAATGCATTTTAATGTTGTTTGTGGTCACTTCATGATTAGGCTGGTTTCACCAATGATGAGAGTCAACATGACTTCTTTTTCTGGAGGCAAATGGTAAATGGTCTGCACTTATATAGCGCTTTTCTACCTACTCCATCTCCACTGGTTCTATTGGCACTCAAAGCGCTTTACACTGCTTCTTATTCACCCATTCACACTCACACTCATACACACACTCACACACCAATGGGAGCAACTAAGTTAGGGGCCAGTGTCTCGCCAGGAGCAACTAACATGTGACCGGAGGAGCCGGCTATTGAACCACTTGCAACTGTGAGATTGGTGGACAACCAACAGTCGTCATGGTAGGTTAAAGCAGCAGTTAAAACTGAAAGTTTGACTGTTGCCTCTCGCTGTTTGTGTTGTCTGTCATGTCACATGCAGGCTGGTACATTCCCAGAGCTCAGACAGCATAATATTTGTCTGACGGATTACGTGATGGGTACAATAATAAAAAAATAAGGCAAAGCAGACTCATTTATTGTATATACACCATTTAAAGTGCTATACATAATATAACAGATGTAATAAAGCTGAATTGTACACTAACACTGAAGTACAGTGACATTCTATATTTCTTATGGTCATCAAATGCCATAAAAAGACCTAACCTAACCATCCCAACTAAATGCCTAATTCTAACTCTATAATTCTTCATATGCAGTAGCTCTGTTTACCAGCTGCATAACTTTAAAGAGAGTCTGTAGCTGGTCTCTTTAAATAATCTTTTCCTATTACAGAAAGCTGCTGCTGTGGACCAGACGTTACACTGACGCTCAGAGATCAAACTACTGTAAACTACAATGAGCAGAGTAGCCCCCAAGTGTGCAGTGTGTGTGTGTGTGTGTGTAACAAAGTGAGCAATCCCTCATAGTCATAAATAGACTTCTTGTGCGCAGGATTTGAATAAATCTCTGTGGAAGAAAAGCAAACATCAATCACAGCTTTAACAGCTCAGAGGGAAGAACGGCTGATGGCTGACATACTGCGATGACACATCAGAACTGATTCATCCCACTGGACTAAGAAAAGTGCAACACCAACCCGTGGGCCAGTTCAGTGTACAAAACTGTAACACAATATCTGACCCACTGACGCAACACGATCGTTAGCAAACCCTCCATTCAGCCCCTCCCATCTATTATTCACAGTGGAAACGAAAACTACAGGTGTATGTTGACAGATCAGTCAAACAGTGGTGGAATCACAGGTTTGTCAGGTGGAGCTGTCATTGGGCTCATATTGAACCTGGTGCTTTATCATCTTTGCTACTTATGAAGATGTGTTACAGAGCTGTTACGCAGCTGCTTGGTGGCGCAAGAGATTTAAATTATGTCAGGATATTCTGATAAGGCATTAATGCTACAGTAATAATGCACAATCCAATGCCAAAAGGTTTATTTTAAGGAAGGTAACATTACTTATCCGGACAATGCAATGTCCATCCGCCCATTGAGGCCAACTGGCTTTCTTTTAGAGATCCTGAAGTACTATACGTTCTCAGCTGTCCAAATCTCAATGTGGCTCTCCTTTATTCAGATTTTAAGATGCTGACTGGCACTTTTCTTGATGATTTTGCAGAATCATCCACTTCATTCCATTGCTAAAGGGAAAGCAAAGAAACTGAGCAGTCAGCTGAATTCAATTCTCTTTCCATAGATGTGCCATCGGACACCAGTTCTGGCTGAGCACCATCAGGTACATCTAACCCGGCCACCACAGCAGCAGTTGTAATCTGTGCCTGCCTCCTTCCATAGACTCTTCTGATTCTGCAGTTAAAACAGCATCGTATATATCATAAAATTACTTCTCTTTTAAATACAGTGGCATGTTAGTGCTAATTTTCCCTGCAGCTATAGCAGGAGAAAACAAAAGTGGAGTGATTGTGTTGGGTGGACATGTCATCCTAAGAGACAGGATTACAAAGAATGAGGAAGCACAACTTGTAGTTTAAGCAGGTTGCAAAACTGGTTTGTTTTTAAGCTGCATGTATTTACTGGATCCACAACATGCAGGCTAAACATTGGTAAAGTACGATATTATAGATATATATATATATATATATATATATATATATATATATATATATATATATATATATATATATATATATATATATATATATATATATATATATATATATATATAGATATAGATATATATATATATATATATATAGATATAGATATAGATAGATATAGATATATAGATATAGATATAGATATAGATAGAGATAGATATAGATATAGATAGATATAGATATATATATGATATTTGTGCACATAAGCAAAGAAAATATTTGATGGTAATATACTCGAGATGGCAAAATGAATGCTCCCTCACAGCATGATGGTGCTAAAAAAAACTATAAGGCAGCAGAGCTTGGGAAGAAAGAACACAAGCTCAAACCCTGAGAGAGTGTGTGTGTGTGTGTGTGTGTGTGTGTGTGTAAGAGTAAGAACTTACTGCTATAGACATACACACTGGATGCCAGGAGAACAGACCTACAATAAAGAAACACTGGTAAACACTTTAAAACTCAAAATGACCAAACACACAAAAATAAATCAATTGCACACATAATTTAACATAGTAGTATTACAATAATTGATCTTCACATAAAAGCTAGCATTTATTGTCATTTTGTATATAAAATTATTAATCTGCTTAAACATCGAAGCAGGACTGTAACTATAACAAATGTAACTGGTTACCAACATATTGTAAGATTACATGAAGACGACAATGAGCATTAATAATTAGAAAATATCCATCAGATTGGTTTAATCATATTAGCAATTAAACCAAATGCAGCTTTACATCAATCAAACTTTAAAATCCGTTGCACCGGTTCTTCACACCGTGACTGTTTTAAAGAAACAGCTCATGTGGAGCATGTCCCGATGTCCACTCACTGGTTCCAGGTCTTGACAGCAGGGAGATGGTGAGGGTCAGACCGAGGCCGGTGACATGAGCCGCCATCACCGCCGCCCTCCGCAGCCACACATACAGCCAGAAGTCACGCATCCCCAGCCCCTCTCCCACCGGACTGTACTCCACATCAGACCGCATGCCGCAGTCAGGTGTTCCGGCTACCTGCCGGTTCGAGCGCCTGGACAAGGTGAACTGAGACGGAAATAGAAGGCGCGTGTGCTCCCGACACAGCGCACGCGCTCCATAATCATACAGTAGTGAGGAGGAGGAAGACCCGATCATCCACAGCACAGAGATCCGGTAACCAGATTAGTCAAGTCAGAATCACGCACTGCACTTCCGGTGCGTTGGTTTTCAAACGCTGTGTCCATCAGCAGCGTCACCTTAGCGCTGAGTTCGGAAAATGTTGTCCAGTGCGTGAAAAAGCGCATCCGACAGTTTGAACTTTTTCAGTCAAAGTCGATTAACTTCCACTTCTAGCATAATTTTCATCAAACACAAAGAGGACAACTCGAACTCAGTGAGTCAGGAAGACTGATAATCATCCGGAGATTATCCGGCGCAGACCTGTTCTCGACCAGGATTTTTGCACCAACATTTAACAAGCGGTTTTCCAAATAATGTCATCACTAATCAATACATCATAAAACGCCACGTTCCTTCTTAATGGTTTCTGATTTGGATTCATTTCCCGTTTTGTTTTTTTTGGGGGGCCGAAACGTTATGAAAGACGGGGGATGCTTTCCTTCCATTTCCTGCTATTCTACGTAGCCCTTCCGTGCATCGTGCAGCACAGCCGGGATGTAGCAGGACAATAATTCCTTTTTGTCATAAAGAACATTATATGCTGACTGACTCTTATACTCAACCCTAACCAACATGATGGGAACAGAAATTACACTGTATGGACACAAACGGGAACTTTAAACATCTATTACATTATTAGATTTCATGTCACTTACTTCCCTGTTTAGTGCATTTTTTAAGACTTCCACTGTATTTTCAATTCACAATTTATCGTTTACCAATTTCTGTAACAAATATGGTAAACGAAAAGAAAAAGCACATTTGACTATTAACTCTATTCTGACAGTGTGTTGGGATATGGGAAGACAAGTGCAAGCTTAAAATATTACATGTAGTCCTAAATAATAAGCAAATAAGTCACAGAAACCAAGTGTAAAGTACATTTTTAATCCATTTTATAAACCAACATATTTAATTTAGCAGCATAACAGATGGTCTTGAGGTATTTCTAAATCCATAGTCTGAATTCATCCCACCCTCCCACACCCAATTCTCCCTCATTCATCCATACAACACACACACACACACACACACACTTCACACCAAGAGATCCATACTGCACTAATTCTGCACATACAGACACAACCTGACATACTTGAGCATAAGCTCAATAGACAAAAGACAAACACACACACACACGTTTGAGTCCTGTTGCATCAGTCTTGGACTGAGCAGAGCTGGCTCCCTCATAGTGGCTTGTAAGGCAGGCACACTTAATGGTGCAGTTTTGGCTGTGGGACAGAAACATTTCAGATGGTTACTTTCATTTTGGTAATTACCTTGTATATTCATTCAAAACTGATTTGGCAGCCACATGTAGGCCGGGGGTTAGTCTGGTGAGAACAACAATCAGTACTGTCTGCACAAACTATCATGGGTTTTGTATTACATTGTACAAAGTATTGTTAGATCTTTATAATTAATGTTTAGCTGGGAACTTTTTAGCACTTGGGAACAAGCAAAACACCCAATTTTAAAGGGATAAAAGATGCATATTGTAACTTTGACTATCAAATCGATTTTCTTGTCATCTTTTGAGCTGTTGTCTCTCAACCACACTCACCTTTTGTGTGCCCAGTTTCTTCTCCACACCTCCAGCCAGGCCCCCACCTTTACTGTCCTTCCAGGGGTAGAAGTTAGAGCGTGGTGAGGAGGAGGTGGCAGAGCTGGAAGAGGAGGAGGGCTGGCGGTGCACTATGGGTTTGGAGGAAGGGGAGTGCTCCTCTATGCTTCCCCCTTTGCGTTTCTTCACCATCCCCTGATGCTCAAAG
Organism: Channa maculata; assembly: GCA_020496755.1. Lineage (NCBI taxonomy): Eukaryota > Metazoa > Chordata > Actinopteri > Anabantiformes > Channidae > Channa > Channa maculata. Next base: position 1,695,364 of record CM035603.1, read on the forward strand.
CCCCTCCCGCTACTCTGCCCGTGCAATCCTGAGTCCCCCACGCCCGCGCGGCTGTGGGAGTTGTTGGTGGTGGTGGAGGAAAGGTCTGGGGGTGATGAATGACCCAGAGAAGGGTGTGTCCGTCTGTAGGTCCAGATCGCCTTAGCGGCGGGTGAGTGGGCCTCTGAGGGGGTAGGTTGGGGCCGGGGTTTGCTGCTGGGGGAAAGTGTGCCATTGGTCTGTCCATGTGGAAGAGGCGAGGGGATGGGGGTTTTAGAAGAGGAAGATGAGGAAGTGGCAGAGGGTGGGCGCCCCCTGTCCTGGAGGATGATGCAGTTCCTGTCAGGGCCTGAATGCTCCCCTTCCTGTGAAGGGGCTTTACGCTTGCGCAGGGCGGCGGCAGCAGCAGCCTCCTCTCGCAGTTGCAGCATCTGCTTGCTGGGACGTCCCACTGGGTTCTTGGGTCGCCCTGAACCCACCTGACGCGCCACCATTGGCTTCCCTGGGGACACCAGGTGGCCACCACTAAGATTGCTGCCACTGCCCCCAGAGTTTTCTGACTGTATGGCGGTCGGGGGTCTACCTGGACCACGACTGGAAGAAGACGACGATGCAGTTTTTAGGGAGGAGCTGATGTGACTTCCTGTGCGGATCTTCGAATGTAAAGTAGATGAGGACATGGTGGCTATGGAGGAGGGAGATACAGATGGAATGGTCTTGGCTGAGGGAGGTGAAAACTGAAGATCTGAGGCTTGAGGTATTTTCCTGGATTGAGAGAAAATAAAAATAAAAATCCATGAATATACATTAAACACATACATTGCTGAAAAAATCTTTGCCCTTAATTTGTCTGATCACTTATAAATGATTCTTGTTTAAACTAACATTTTCAAACTAAGGTTTAGTCAAGACATTTCTTCTAAATTGCAGTGCCTGAGATCCAATATTTTAATATCCAGTATTTTTAAACCCCGCTTAAGATAGAAATTGTACTTGATACAACATGAGCAGATAAATAATTGACTCAACTACGAGCAACTAATACATAAAACGCAGCTTTTTGCTTTTGGACATTAACAGACAGGGATGAAGTAAAGAAGGCCACAAGAAAAACTTCAGCGGTGCATCACCCATTGTTTTTGCTGCTTACTGGCAGTTCTCAGACTTTTTATATTAGGACAACTTTAATCACTGATGCAACAACAAAAATACATGTCATAATATGAATAGCTAATTCAAATTTTAATGTATAGGTTATTTGCAATATTTTTATGCTTTTTTTGGTAACTTTGTATTCAAATCTGTCTCTACTGTCACTATGTGGAAGATGAGGGCCAACGTATAAAACTACTTTTGCTGTAATAATGTTCATATTAGTGGTCTGATTTTTTTTTTTTTTTTTAAAGACAAAGTTGGTTTCCCTAATATGTCTGATAATCTCACTACTAACCAGCGGCACTAAACTTCCTTTTTTGTTAACACCGAATGTAATTTCAATTTAGCATCAGTTGATATTCAGGGAAATCAGTCTCCACCTTCCTGCCATCCTCCTGACTCTTTACCACTGTTATTCTGGGCAGCAGAAAACACCATCTGCTTCATCTATTAGTGACTAAGCAGTGGGTTACACTCAGGTTTATCTGGTGGTGTTACCAATACAGGATGTGATATAACTATGCCTATTCACTTATACTGGGTGAGAAACAAAAAAAAAAAACACAACAACAACTTGATAGAAGTGGAGGAGAAGTGGTACAGTGGTAAACTCACTCTGATTTTAAACGCTTTCATTTGCCACAGTGCATTTCACGCATTTCTATAGTGACAGGCAAATGTCACCTGTGCGACCATAACAGAACATATGTCAATTTGCATCAGTAGAGACATTAGTAGGGCTGTCGTGTCATTCATTTTGTGGAGCTCCAGATTTCCGAACCAGTTAAATACACCTAGCAAGTCATTTGGGCCTCACTGGAATCGCTTTGATAACCATGTCCCATTACTTGCGGCCTATTCTGATTAGTTGATAAACAGGCTTGTGTAGAAAATGTCATTTGTTTTTTTGCAAACTTTGTGATTCAATCACATTTGTGATAAAATAGCCACTTTGAAAGGTGTTTTACAAAAGTACTCAGACCCTGAATTCAGTGTAGAGATGCAATAAGAGACTTGCCTTTAACAAACAGTTAGTTTGCTTTGGATCATGATCTCACTGAAAGATGAACATCACCTGTATCAAAATAGCTCCACTTTGGAGCAGGTTTATCTCATCCTTCCTTCAATTTGGACCAGTCTCCCTGTCCCTCCTACTAAGCAGCCCGCCTCTACAACATGCTGCTGGCACAACCATGCTTCACCACAGGGATGTTATTTAATAGATGAGGAAAATTTGGTGTTCAGACATTGTGCTTTAAAATTTTCCAAAAGCCAGTCCTTCTAAACACTGCTCACAACTACTCTAAACATTTTTCCTTTACTCAAAGTAGAGATTGTCCAAATATAAATGTCTATTTGATAAGTGTTAGGGAGATGTGTTAACTTGGTCCTCAATCACTGCAGAGCACTTTGTCACCTGAGCATGACCCATGTTGACTTAATTTCACAATTATTGAGGCCACTGTTGTCCTAGGACCATTTAAAGCTTTAGAAAGGTTTTATTGTTTTATACTGGCCTTTTTATAGTTTTATTGTGGAGGCCTATAGAGATCCTTGGACTTTATTTCTTGGTTTTTGTCCTGAAATGCAGTGTGTACAATGGAATCTTAGAAAAACAGGTGTGTGCCTTCCAACAATATGTCCAATGAATTCAATTTGTCAAAAGTTGTAGGTTCATCAAGGCAACTCCACAATTTCCAGTGCCCTAGCAAAGACTTGAATACGTTTGTCATTTAGATTTCAACAGAGATAAGCCTAAAGAGAAGCATAAATGTAGCTTTGGCTAAATAAAGGCCAGTGAAAAAGAAGGAACAAAGTCAAAAATTAGAACAGACAGAACGGTGAGCTCAGGATTCTTACTTCCAAAGATGGGCGCTGATGTGCTGCTCAAGCATGCTACTGAGAGCCGACCTCAGGTGGTGAAGTCTTCTATCAAATGTATAGATGCCATGACCCAACACATGGCTGCCGAATGAACACACCTAGAGAAAGAAGACTTCTATTACTATGTTAAATTTAAAACACATCAGTGGTGACATCTGAAATTGTGCATTATTCTGTGGCCTTACTATTTCATTGGTTTATTGTTTCCATGTTTTATTTATATTTCTGGGTAAAACAGAATCAAAATGATGACTACCAATCCAAATACCTGCCTACTTATCTCAATATTGATAGTGAAACAGCACAAACCTAAAACATCGGAAAACTTTGGTTCAGTCGGAGGTTTCTTCTGTTAAAAGTAGAACTTTCTCTTCATATGTTTCTAGTACTTGTTCAAGGGGTATTTGTTGGGTTCCCTCTATAAATATGTGGTCTTAACTAGCACCTTGAGACGATGATTCTTTGTTGTGAATAAGCACTGTAGAAAGCGATTTTAAATCATGTAAAAGAAACAGCTTTAACTTTTTACTAAATTGGATTAGCTCTGAAACCGCTCCCTCTCTCTCAAAAATTATTGGATCATTTCCACTCTTTCACAACTATTTGAAAGTGGTATGAAAGAGGTTTTGCTGGCACTAGTAGTGGTGCATTAGTCCATTGAGAAGCACTGCATGCAGCAACAGGATTGGCTAAAATCTAAACAAGGAAAAGTTGCTGGTGATGTCTTACGTGTGCATCATGACATAAATAAATAAGCCAGAGGATTTTGGGGGAAAAAGAGGGCCAGAGATTACATTATATGTTTACAGTTACTAATTAATATATACATAAAAACACCATTTTGCAATGACTTCTAAAGTCAGTGATTAAATATAAAAAACAAACATCAGGTCAGCTTTCAGATGCTCACCGCTAATGGTCTGGGATGTGCAGCAGAGAAGGGGAACTCTATTGGCTCCTCAGGTCCTTCTGCATCACTTTCATCACTTGAGATTCGTCCATGGACAAGAGGTGAGGGGGCTCTGAGACTTCCCTCATCCTGCCGCTGCTTCTCCTCCTCGGAGGTGCAGTCTGACACAGCTGGAGACCGACTGTAAAACACAATCAACTGTTGGTTTCCAGTGTACAATAATGTACCGAGTCCCTACAACAGGATACGTCCTTCCTGAACACAGTAATTGGCTCTGTTAATCAGACAGAACCTGGTCCATATGTTTGTAATTGTTTTCAATGAAAGTGAAGCATTGTCTTCGCTACTTTTGTATTTCTAAGCAGCCCTTCTATTTTTGCAGGAACGTGCAGACTACCTCCAATTGGAAATAAAAAAAAACAGCAATCATATATTGCTGAATTCATAGAGGAAAACAACTGACATCATTAGTGTTTTTTTCAATATAAAATCAGATGAATTAAGAGATTGACATTTAGCTGTCCTGATTCACCCTAAAATAAGCCACATGTCAATCATCCTCCAGATGTTGCTCCTGGACAAACTTGTTGTACTCCCCTCTCTCTCTCTCATTAACCCATACAAATCTCCCATTTCTCCTTTCAACATATTTGAGACCAGATTCTCATGTGTATCAGATGTTTGGAGGGCTTTAGATTAGTGAATAGGCTAAAGGCAGTGATTCAGGGGTTGCCTAGTAACAAAAAAAAAAAAAAAAAAACCTGCAGCAAGCTGCTTTTTTATTTTATTGTGCAGGCTTCAACAAAAGGCATTGCTCTGCCCCTCATGTTTTATGAGAAAGTACTATTTCTGATGCCTGGGCCTTAGCCCCCCCATACAGTACATTTATATGCTCCATACACACACACATTTGCTGTACTTTGGTTGGAAATCTGTGTGACTTGTTTATTTTCTTTTTGTTATTATTTAATAACCATATTAGTCATGATGTCTAAACCAGCAGTGCAATTCATCACTTTGTGTTATACGAAATCCACACAGACATGGATTTGGGGGTTAATTTAAATGGATGAACATACAATTAGCCATTATCCAACATGAGCTGCCCACCTTTGTGAACAGATATCACTACTATGAGTGGGATTTAAGATTTGCTATGTAGGAGGTGTATATCAATTGTTCCTTTAGTTATGACATTTCACATAGCCCCACAATAAGAGGCAGAGAAAAAGAAAGAGCGCGTGAGAAATTTAGCTAAGGATAATATGAGAGTGTTGCATTCAGTCAGTAGTTTGATGATGAGTTGACCGTTTGCTCAGTAGTTGTATATGCTGTATGGCAGCAGATTAGCAAATTTTTAACAAAGCTAAAAATTAATGTTTAATCAGATAAGGTAGTTAAAACAAACAATTAGTTATTAGTTATTAGTGTGTGAGTGGGCAGTGTGGCTCTTTATAAATTATGGAAAAGAAATACAAGAGCTAAATATTGTGTGGCCTTCAATTAAAAAAAAAAAAAAAGATTTTTTTCTTTTCATCACATTAAAACAGAGATTAAGAATTATAATGTCTAGAAATATCCCAGATGTAACTACAGACACAAAGTTTTTCAACCTGAAAGCAGGGAGGTTGGCCAGAGGTCTCCTGCAGTGTGGGACCCCAGCTTGCTCCCTAGGAGCCTCTGGGCTTGGGGATCGTCCGGTCGAGGAGCCTCCCTCCAGTGATTGGGCACCTTTCTCTCGAACCTTGGTTTTGAGTTCAGCCACCAGTTGGTCAAAGTTCTTGCTTCGGCCGACCACCTTCCTCCGCTGGTGAATTGAATGGATCTGAAGACCAGGACACAGGAAACAGTGGTTAGACTGGCTACCAATGGTTAAGAAGCTACATTTTGAATTGGAAGACATCCGATTGTCTTAGCACCCTGCCTTAAGCTGTGCTTGGAGAATACAACAAAGAGAAAAATGAATATTGATTTAGTATAAGAAGTACTTCATGGGTCTTAAAAAACACACCAATCTAATGTGACTTGTAAAATCTCGTTTTATGAACCAATAATTTATTATTCAAATATGCATCTATGTTTTATTCTATTTAGTTAGATTACAATACAACAAATTGATTAATGCTTTGACAATATGAGATGTTTCCCTCCCCAATAGTAGGTAGAAGAGAAAACATGGCTTCTCCTACAACGCAGGTGTAAGATGCAGCCCATTTTCCGGCGTGTCATCCTGTCACTCCTGTCATTTTCTGTTAATCATCCCGTCTCTACCCAGCTGGGTGTGGCCTCTCTCATACGCTCCCTCTTACACACACACACACACACACACACACAGTATCTTTCTGGAGCCATTTCACTTCTTAGTATCACTCAGTGGTGATCAGTAACAAGGAGCTGTGGTTGCAGTTACATTCATTTGAGAACGTCTACTCTGATCTCACAACGTCAGTGTTGGCTCACTCAATGATGCCAATCCTGGCTGGTCTTGTAATTTGTGATGCATTTTGGGCTGATTATTTGAAGAATTTAAAATAAACATTCCATTAATAAGATAGAACTGCTTTGTATGCAAATTGGCACAAGATTCCTCTGTGTCTTGTAAATAACAATCAGGCCATCGTACGGAGTAAAAACTTTACCTGAAACTTTTAAATGCAAAGATTGTTTGAATGTTTAAATATCATATGTAGGAAGGTAAAAATTCTAATCCAACTTGTGGTGACAGTAAGTAACAAAAAAAAAATAAGTATTCAAACGCCTTCACTTTTTTAACACTTAAAGATTTGATGGGCTGTCCCCAAAAGCATTTTTGAGACCTCAGAGCTTTGATACCAATAGACAGCAACTGTGTGAAGCACAAACAAAAAATAAAAAAACAGAAGTGGCTTGATCTCAAATGGAAAGGTAAGCTGATAACAGGAATGGCCTGTAAACCAACAATCTGTGACTAGTGTGAGACAGTCAAACCAGTTCTTCGTGTTTTGTCAGCCAAATACACAGACAGGAAATCTAGTTCCAGAGGGGCACTGACCTTTTGTCTACAATCAAGAATTGCTTACATTAGGGTCTGGGGTGGGATTTTTGCTCCCAACGTAAGGAACCAGTGTACTCATAGACATCAGATTTATGGCTAATTGTGGAACTGCATTTACATGCACTTAAGAAACTTGGTTACTGGAAGTCTGTGTATACATGCAGCAGCAGAGTAATCGGATTTCTCCTCCAACTCTGATTTACTTCGGAGGCCTGGCTCACAGTTTTTAAACTGTATAGTGACCAATGGAGAAACCAGATTAGAAACCTGGTTATGCATATACATGGCAAAGAAATCTGCATTTTCCAGCAAATCTACCTGGGGAAATGCCTAATCCCCTACCCAGATCTCGGAAACCAGCCTTCCTGTTTACGTCAGTTAGGATATCGGCTTTCTCAGGAAAGCCAACTGTGATCTAAGTCTATGTAAATGCGCAACATCATCTTTAACTGCAAGGTGATCCATCCCATCATAGCTGATGCTAAAAATGTAATTATATGGTAAATGGTCTGCACTTATAGAGCACTTTTCTAACCTATTGGAAATCAAAGCAATTTACACTGCTTCTTATTCACCCATTTGCACTCAAACTCACACACACCCCAACGGGGAGCTGCTATGCTGCTGGCCAACATTCACTGGGAGCAACTAAGTTGGGGTTCAGTGTCTTGCTCAAGGACATTTTGACATGCGACCGGAGAAGCCGGGTATCAAACCAACAACGGTGGGATTGATGGCCAACCAGTCCATCTCCTGCGCCACAGTCGCATTAAAGGCTAACATTAATATTGTATTCAGTGTTAATAACAATCAAGCTATGTTAGTAAGTACATGTTAGTGAACACAATTCCGATGAGCAGCAAAAATGCATTAGACCAGTTGAATCTGGATGTTAGAGGCTCGCAAAGTCAGATGCATCACTTGAAAAGAGATGCTGTAGGCTGCCATTGGAATTGTGCTTGGCATTAGCGTTGCAAGTGAAAGCACAGATGTATACACATGTATACAATGACATCAATCTGAAGTTGCTTTCTAGCCTAAGGAAAAGCCAAAATCTTAAGTTCTTAGAAGAGTTGCAAGTTGAACCAATATTCATCTGATACTAGCATCAGCCCAGAACTAGTACCTAGTTCAGGTTGGTCAAAAAAGGGTCCAAGAAAACTTCCGTGGCATCAGAACTAATTGGAAAGAAGGCCATCATAGCAACAGTTTATTCATCTGTCTACAATGAAACAGAGTGAGTTGAGTTGGACTTTCTGTTTGCCTAATGGCATTTTAAGTATTAAAGCATGAGGGGAAAAGATTCTTTGGTCTAATGAAACAAAAAGATTCTACTCTTTGGGCAAAAAGCATTATGTCTGCTGAACACCAGGTAATGCAGCCAAATGCAGCCATGTCTTTGTTGAAAACCTGCTCCAGAGTAAATGCAACATGAGAGTGGTGACAGTTCACCTTGCACAACAATGGCCTGAAACAAATAGCCAAGACAACACTGGGGTGGCCTCAGGACAAATCTCTGAGTGTTCCTGAGTGGTCCAAACAAAGTCCCGACTTAAATGCCACAAATAACTGTAGAGACATCTAATGACACTTCTGACACCTTCCATTCAATCTGACAGAGTTGGAAAATATTAGAATAAACTGCCTCAACCCTGGTACAAAAAGCTTGTAGAAACCCACCCAAGAAGACTTTAAGCTGAACTTTCTGCTTTTAGACTTCTTTTGAGCAGCTTTTAAGCAACACTGTAGTAAGGGAGAATTTAGTTTTTTATTTTTCATACATATGCAAAAATGTAAAAAATACAAAAGTCTATAGCAGTGGTCCTCAGTTACTTAGTTTCTAGACCAGATGCCCTTACTGCCTCAGCCGTCCCATTTTTATCCAGGCTCGGGACCGGCACCAAGGATGTCCTTGATGGCTGGGTACCTGCTGCCTTCTGCATCCAAACCTAATGCTTTACCACCGACTCACCAGGCCCCCGATCAACGGCTTTTGCCTTGTCACTTCAGGGGTCACCACAGCAGAACGTGTTCTGCACGATGATTTGGCATGACTTTTTATGCTGGATGCCCTTACTCTCTCAAGCCTCCCATTTTAATTCAATTCAACTTTATTTATATAGCGCCAATTCACAACAAAGTCATCTCAGGGCACTTTACAGAATAAAGTCCGGGCTTGGGACCAGCACCAAGGTGGCCCTCGGTGGCTGGGTCGGAAAAATGGTAAATAGTTTACTCCTTAAATTTTACTTAACCCTTAGCCTATACATAAAAGCCATATATTTGATTCCCCCCCTCCCTCCTCTCACCCCACAATTGTCACCACTGTATCACATTAACTTTGTGTGTTTTCTCCTGTAGTTGTCCCCCCTCTCTCTGTCCCTTTCTGCAGGTGTCCCCGGCTTTGGAGCTGTGTGTTTTCCAGTGTGCAGCTACTGGTTCTACCAACCTGCCGGATGTTTTGTAATACATTTGTTATGCAACTGACCTGTGAATCACTACAACAACTAACATCTTTTCTTTTAAATATCAGCTAGAAACCTACATTTTTCATCTGGCATATGTCTGCATTAAGGCACAATGGAAAAATTATATATTGGCTGTTACTTATTGGCTGTGTGAGTAATGAAGACCACAAATTTACAACCGACTTTCCTGCTGTCATGTGCAGAAAATGGGTCAAAACCAAAGTGGACAGGACTTCATATTGAAAGTGTACTTCTCAATATTTTACTGAACTCCACCAAGAACCAGACAAAAAAAAAAAAAAAAAAAAAAAAAACAATATGAAACAAGGAAAAATGCACAGACATGAAAACCTTGATTAGAAGAAACAGGGTATTACCCTGCAGAATGTGAGGGTGTTTGGAGCTTACATTGCATGTGAGGAGGCGAGTACAGACTTTCTTCCTGTCGGGGTCCAGGACGCCACAGTGTTTGTCCAAGTCACACTCCCTTTCTGAGGACACAAGCAGAGCACCTTGACTTAACATCGTAACATCAGAGACAACTAAAAACGTGAAATAATAATAACAACAAATAAAGTTTCACTAGTGCTTTATTATATGGAATTCCTCCTACCTGGGTGTTTTTGACTACTTGACAGCCTCTCTAAAGAGAAAATGTTGCAGATACATTTTTAAGTTATACGTCTCACACATATCAATGTAAAAGAAGAATACATATATTTTTAAACAGAGGGCTTCTCCAGGGGCAGATGAACTTGATTCAACTTTGAGCTAATAATACATGGGCCCACTAAAAAAACAACCAGCTTAATCTCATTTACCACCTGGTAAAGACAGCAAAATAAATTGTCACCATGTTAATACAACCCCAATTTCACAAACGTTAGGGGGATTTGTAAACCTAAATAAATCAGAATGCAATGATTTGCAAATCTCATCAACTCATACTTTATTCACAATAGAACATTATATCAGATGTTGAAACGTAGAAATTTTAACATTTCATGGAAACTATTAACTCATTTTGAATTTATTGGGAGCACCACATCTCAAAAAAGTTGGAATAGGGAGATGTTGACCATTTTTTAGCACCTTCCTTCAACAACTGTAAATGTCTGGGAAGTGAGGAGACCAGTTACTGGAGTTTTAGGAGAGGAATGTTGTCCCATTCTTGTCCGATGCATGATTCTAGCTGCTCAGCTGTCCTGGGCCTGTGGATGTTTTGTTTTATGATGTGCCAAATGTTTTCTATTGGTGCAGGTGGGCCAGTTCTGTACCTGGACTCTTCTCCAGCAAAGCCATGCAGTTGTGATGGATGCAGTATGTGGTTTAGCTTTGTTTTGCTGAAATATCCAAGGCCCATCCTGAAAGAGACAATGTATTGATGGGAGCATATGTTGCCCTCAGACCATTTTAAATGAGCTTTGATCCAGAGAACATGGCGGTGTTTCTGGATCGTGTTCACAAATGGCTTCTTCTTTGCATGATACAGCTTTAACTTACATTTGTGGATTGCACAGTGAACTGTGTCCACAGACAGTGATTTCTGGAAGTGTTCCTGAGCCCATACAGTGATGTCCATTAGAGAATCAGGCCTGTTTTTATTGCAGTGCCGTCTGAGGGCCAGAAGATCACACGCATCCAGTTTTGACCTTTCTTCTCACTTGTGCACACAGACATTCCTCCTGACTCTCTGAATCTTTTGATGTTATTATATATTGTAGATAGTGGGACCTTCAAAGTCTTTGCAATTTTACCTCGAGGAACATTTTTCTGAAATTGTTCCACAACTTTTATATGTGGTTTGTCGCAGATTGGTGAACCTCTGTCCAGTGAACCTCTGTTCTGAAATGCTCCTTTTATACCCAGTCATGTTACTGACATGTTACCAATTAACCTAATTAGTTGTCAGATTTGTGGTAATTACTTTTCCAGCTTTTTGTTTCCCCTCTTCCAACATTTTTGAGATGTCTCGCTGCCATCACATTCACAATAAGCCAATATTTTCAATAAAATGATAAGATTTCTTAGTTTCAACATCTGATATGTTGTTTATGTTCTACTGTAAATTAAATAAGGGTTTAAGAGATTTGTAAATCATTGCATTCTGTTTTTATTTACATTTACACATCCTCCCAACTTTTTTAAAACCGGGTTTGTATTTTTTAGTTGTTTTAAAAGTATATGCCTCATTAAAGTATAAACTGTACTAACCGCTTCATAGAACATACAAACTTGAAGGGTGCCATCCTGCTATGTTATTAATTCACACATAAAACATAGGAAGATGTTTAGATGCATAGTACACTACGTGCCATAAAGAGTTTACCTTTCTCCACAGCAGAAAAATGTTCACAATTCACTTCAGAAATATAGTGACTTTATCTGAATTAATTTGGTGATTATGAGTGATACAGAAATTGATTTAATTACAATATACAGCATAAGCTGCATAAGAATTAAATGCTATATTATTGGTTCAACATCATCATGACTTCCAATTTACTGATTGGTATTTGAGATTTTAGTCATTTTGAGGCATAGTTCACAGAAGCTTCTACATTCCTATAGTTGGGAAAGTGTAAAAAAATCTCAGTCCTGGTCCTGCCTCAGGGTCTTTATTCAGGTCTGGGGCTTTACAAAGATTTTTTTCACATGTAACATGATGTCTACATCATGTACTCTTAACATTCCAATTCCAATCATTCCTGGCCATCTGCAGCAACTAGCAGATTTGATTACATTTGTGTTTTGTTCGACGTTTTCTGAAATTCTTTTCCCTCCCATATAGTTTTTGTGAATAAAAGATTCAAACTAAGTGAAACAGACAGCCACAATTTTAGGGGTTTTGATTATGTTAATAATCAAATCTGAAAAAATTGATGCACATACTTCCCTGCAATCTTATAAATCAACAATTTTAAAATGTATAATTACATAGAGGAAGGAACAAGATTAAATTGTGTTTTGTTTGTGAGGGTGGAAAAGAGCAGGTAGAGGCAAGGAGACACAAACCGATTAAAGTTAGGAAAGAGCTAAGTCTGTCAGGTCTTTGCTAGTAAAAAACACATAGCCCCATATTGATGAGAATCACTCCTGAAAATTGCACTGAAAGATAAGGTGGAGGTAAAATACTTCAGAGAAGAACTTTACAAGAAAGTTAGGTATTAAGCCTCCCACTCCTTTCAGCCAGGAGTCAGACTACTTCAAGGAAAATGTTTGATGTCACTGTTTTACTAAACTAAGTGCAAATTATAGTGACATGACCTTTGTAGTTTTACACAGTGGTAGGGTTCTAGACAGTTTTAAAACAAGAGAAAAGCATGAAAAATAGGCAAGGTCTCAATTTGCAGCCCCAGAAAATGGAACTTTTTATATTTTTGGTGACTTAAAACAAAAACCAGGGTATGAACTGAATTGGTGATATGGAGAATCATTACACCCCTAACTAACAGAAAATTATAATTTCATTTGTCCATTAAAGGATCATGTAGTTCACATCCCAACAGTAAGTGTTAAAACTGATGATTTCAATAATGCATCAGTCATTGGCGCTCAAGGCCATCATTTTAATAAAATCACTGAACTGTATATCTGATTGACATGGCCAAAATTGTCAGCTGTGGCAAACTCAAATCCACAGCTTCTTACGTGTTACGCTTTGTTCACAACTCAAAAAAAGTTATGGCTGGTTTTCCATGTACACAGCATGTTGCTTAATTTTTGTTGGCTGCCTCTCAGAAGCTGTTGCTGTGCTGCTAGCTAATGTTAAAGGACGCCTACGCTGATTTTGAACTGGCTTCTTTTGGTTCTAGTTTGGGTAGTACATGTACATAATAAATGCTATTAAACTTCCCTTTTATTTCACTATATTAAAATCTCTTTCTACTTCTAGTTGAAAAATGCCTCCAGATGACATCACTTGGAGGAACCTTCAGTTCAGATTATGTCATCTTGTTGCTCACACTATAGTTTGTAATCATAGCCAACCAACTTTGCCAAAGCTCGCCCAGATGACGCACGAAGCAGAAAATATAGGGAAGTCATGAGGACGTTTAAAAGCATTAATGTACATTTACACACTACAATAAAGCCATAGAAGCAAGCTAAAAATTGGTGAAGTAAAAAAAAAAAAAGTTTCCGCTACTTTTGCCCTCACTATTCCCCAGAAAGGATCTTTCTAAAGCTGGTCCAACTGATCAGCACAAGCAAGTAGATGAAATCTTCCATTTTCCATTTTCTGAGACCACAATATAAATAAAAAATGATATGCATAATATGAAACAGATATCAATACTCGATATACATTATTATACTACATGGCCCTGGACCTGACATCTACACTCCAGTGGATGCAATCATGTCAGTAATAGAAGTTGTATTATTCTTTTATTTCTTAATACTTTAGCCTTTAAACTTAACATTATGAAGTTTAAATGCTGAACTGAATTTAGTATGGACCTCAGACATTGGCCATAAAGAAAACATAAAAAGAAACAATGTAGAAAATCTATGGATCCTCTAACGTCATAGCATTAACATATACTTGCTATTAAGTATGTGTATGGCTACACAAAATGGTACTTTCATGTAGTCCACATTGATCTAGAGCATCAATTGTGCACATTTATTTATACTGTTTTCTCCAACGGGATCTCAAAATTAACTTGTTTTTATTGATGTTGTGGAAAAAGCATAAGTTCATGAGAAAGAAATGCCACTGTTGGTCAGGCATGATTAGGCCCGAGTCTGTCCCCTTGCAGCTAACCTTTTAAATCCTTATGACATATACGAACTACGCAAGGAGGTATGTGACACAAACAATGCTGCCATCATTTATGCATAAATATTGGTAAAGAGCAGGTGTATCTGGACCCTTGCTTTTACATGTTTACTTAATTGCGCCCTCTGTACTCACTTGAGGCCACTTTGTTGTACGGTCTTGGAATCCGGTGGCCTGGCACTCCAGAAGTCAATGAGGGGTCCTTCCTCTGGCCCTGGCTTGGGGCCCTCTCACTGGGTGAAGGCCTACCAGGTGGTGTGACTCCATGCGGCCAAGGGGGATCTCTGAGTGATGGAGGTGGAGAACTCATTGGAGGCTCCAGAGGTGGTGGCTGCTTGAATACTGACAACTCTGTGTGGCTGCTTTGGGAGGAAGTCTTCTCCATTGGGGAATGTCTGTGTGATGGGAGAGAAGGGGGCAAGTATAAACTTAGCGTTTTGGTAAACTGAAGGAGGTTTATCAAAGCTGACAACATTGGGATTGGATCTGATTAGTTGAGGATCAGACAGTCAACAGAAATAGAAACTGTTTATATTCAGTTAGTGCTTAAGTGTCCCTGGGCAAGACACTGAACCCAAAACAGCCCATCCCCATCCCCAGCTGCGCAGCGTCGGTTCGAAGCCCGGTAGAAATTGGGGAAAGTTGCGTCAGGAATGGTATCCGGCGTAAAAACTGTGCCAAATCAACACGTAGACAAATGACCGCTGTGGCGACCCTGAACTCACAGGATATGCCAAAATGACAAAAAACAAAAAAAACTAAAGTGTGTACAGAGGACTTTTGGACAGCCAACCCTAGGACACAGGCAGGCTAGCTGTCTCCTCCCTTTTTAGGCTTTTTGTTAAGCTAACTGGCTGTAGGTTGTAATCCTATGTTTTATTGGACACATATGAAAGTGGGATTTCTTTCCTCATCTGATTCTCGTTTTATCACCTATTCTGTTTGTTCTTTACTATTTCTAAAAATAATTCAAAGCACTTCACTCAAATGTCTACTGTGTTACCCATAAACTCAGCTTGCCCTACTCTGCTCTTACCGTACTCCATCTTTGGAGTTCTTGGAGTGTCTGTACTGGGGTGGAGTAGAAGGTGAAGGTGGAGCTCCCCGTAGCTGCCCAACCCCCTGGCCTCGACCCTCCCAGGATGAAGCAGAAGCAGCATTAGTCCCATGGGAAGGAGAATGACTGTGGTGGGACCTTTGCTGGGGCGCAGGGGTGGGAGAGCGCAGTCTGGCATACAGCTTGGCCAGAGGGCCGTGTCTCCGCTCGCAGTGCTTTTCAAAGGCCTGTGGCTTCACTACTTGGCCACAATGGCTGCACACCACCAAGTAGAAGTCATCGTGGCCAGGGTAAAGGCCAAAGATGGACATGTCTAGGAGGAAGGTGAAGAGGAGCAGTGAAGAGGAGAATGAACAAAATGAATGCACATATCAGTCTGCAGAAGACCAAAGAGGGCAATGACAACTTATGAGACACCCAGGGATAACATTGTAATATAAAAAGATGATAGATCTCATTTTTAAAAGCCCCAGTGAAGTTTGATACAGTTGATGAATTTTTGTGCAATTGTAACTTGTGTGTATTGTACAGTATTAGTAGGTCAGCCTAATTGTCAAAGTAAAACAAATGCACAAAACCAGGGTCATTCTTTGATGCCTATCCTGTTTTTTGTCCTGTACATCTCATGTGCTGTAGATGCAGCTTGAGTGGATGAAGTGAAACTAACTCACAAATACTATTAAAGTACTACTGATTTATCACTTCATGCTCTGACACACTCAAATACACAAAAAGGAGGAGCTATATCAGACAGCTGCTGCTACAGACAGCTAGGTGAGCTTCCAGAGGGAACCCAAGCACAAAACTACAAATACTTAATACTATACTTGGTCTTTGTAAAGCATAAGCTCCATAACTATCTATCATCTCTAGGCAAGGCTGGAGACCAAAGTGAAGCTAATACACAGTTCATTGAGACTTTACAAGCCAATATATCTACATAGTATTACAAGCGCGCGCACACACTCACAAGTTAGATTATTAATTTATGCTTTCCGGTTTTCAGATATGCAAAACAGTCATAGCTCATGACCGTGTCTTGAAGATGTAGACTATTACAGACTTACCCTCTTTACTGAGTGACATGGCCTCTGCAGCCTTTTTGCCATTCTTGCTGCAATCGTCCACATCGGGTCCTGTAAAATCATATTTTACATACAGGTTTTATTAACCCACTTTGGAAGTCAGATGTTTTCCAAAACTTGTCTGTCGGGTTCGCCAGCACACAAATTCTGCACAGAAACAGGCCTTTAAGCTGTGTTATTTAAAGGACTGATTTGCAGGTCAACTGCTTCAACAATGACTGCTGCTGGTCAGTGTTTTTTCTACTACCGTTTGACAGAGTTTGTTAACAATAAGAAGCTAGTGGTATTGTGGTGGAGGAGGACTTGATACTTATGAACAGAGTAGCACTTGGAGGAATGCCAGACAATGAGTGAGAGCACATACTTAAATCTGGAAAGGCTATGGGCACTTTTGGAGCAGATTTCATACATATGATGTTTACTGGTGTTAACATCGGATACATGGGGGCGGCGGCACAGTTAACCAAATGAGAACAATAAAATGAAGCGATTAAACGCGAAGTAACGATTGCTAATATCAAAGGCTGGGCCAGCATTTACATGGTGGCAACAGCATCAGACTCCTCCTCCGTCACCGGTGTCTACTCTGAATCCTCCTGCTGCTGCTGCTACCGTTAGCATGCTATTGCTAACTACCACATCGTCTGGCTTTCTTGCTAGCCAGCTAGCCTAGCTTTCCACAGCAAGAAGTTGCTCGCCCAACCATCCACACTACCCTCCTTCCGCTCTGATGCGACCGCTGACCGGCTGGTTTAACCAAACTGAAACGCATCCCATAAGCGCTGGCAGCTTGTTTCGTGGCCATGGCCGTAAACCCCCACTACAATGGCTATATCTGAACAACTATCACTTATTTTGTCTTGAAGGCAGCATATTCTGTGGGAGCTGGGAAAGAGCAACATGTTACCCACCCAGCGCTAGGACCCGGCAGGGTCTTTGTTTGGGTAACATGGTTAGCTCTGTCCTCCGTTTCCACGGAAATAAACTCCGGTGCTTTGGTTAAATGGCTTCGTAGCTGCCAGTGTTTGCGTCAAGATGCTTCCTTACCATCCGCCGTTGTCACACCGGCCCACTCGGCCCAGGCAGTCCAGCTTTGACCCACGAAATCATCGAGGCTAGGCACCCGCCGATCCAGAGCAGCCATTACTTTTACTGCGCGTTCACGCACCGCCATCATCAGTGCGCGGCAAGCCACTTACGTCATATGTCGCGCTCTCGACAGGATAGGAACTTCCTGCGTGCGCGTTCTTGGGACACCCACACACATGCACGGGGCTGGAACAGAAAGTGTGGAAAACCACTTTCAAAAATTGCTGATGAACATTACTTTGTGGCCTGTGAGTTTTTAAACGCTGTGATGCGAAGAAAACATGATCAAGGCGTTTGAACAAAACTCAAAAACTTCTAAATAGAAATTAACCAATAGACACAAGATGTTTTAACATACATACATTAGCCACAACATTAAATTTATAAATGTAAGGTTTTACCCACCATATTTAAAACTGATGAGGGGGATAAAACATTAGAACCACCGGTTCTTATAACGCACGCCAGTATGTCTCCCACTTTGACCTCAATCATAAACCCACAGTAGAATTATCACCTGTATGAATGAACCTAAAAACTGAGAAATTATGTTTTAAAAATATTATTTATGACAAAGCTGCTGTATTGAATTGCATTAAATTGCACAGGTGTACCTAATGTTGTGGCTGATTGGTGTATGGAGAGACATTGAAATGCTATCTGCAAATCTAGGTGCATTATTTTACATAGCACCTTGCCTTATACCACATATTATCACAATAACAGATTTCAAAGAAATTAACTTGGAAAAACACCCTGGATCTCCTACATCACATACCCGCTGTGCACATCTTGTCCACATTAAAAATAAAGTGTTCAACAGACCAGACATTGTGGCACTGGGGACTTTGCCCCAAAATGTTAAGTGGCAGACTGTACTAAACATTCCTTTCAGATTGAATCCTGTTCATTCTTGTGCACATCACATGAGTCACTGAGCTGATATTTACCTGTGCGTGAGTCATATTCATAATCAGTGACATGACAGAGGTGTAGGACATTAGGTGTGCCTATATTTATACATATTGACTGTTCAGTGGGAGACTGAAGCACAGTGTGTCCTTATGGTAATCAGAGATCACAGGTCATCACATGTGAACACACCTTCCCTTTTGCTAATCCCCTTAAGAGGTTAAGCCTCACACAGCTTATCAGAGGCATTCTACAACACAAACTCAGGTTACCATGATGATGTGATTTTAATATAAATCACATGTAAAGTCATTAAATCACATCAGTGAATGTATGTGTATTGATGAATGGATTTTATGCTAGGAGGAAACAGATTTACAGTGCATCCAAAACATTTTATGTTACAACCTTATTCTGAAATGGTTTAAATTCATTATTTTCCTTAAAGTTCTACCAACAATACTCCATAATGACAATGTGAAAGAAGTGTGTTTGAAAACTTTGCAAATTTATTAAAGATTAAAAAAAGAAAACAGAGAAAAAAAATCACATACATAATGTTTTTTTGAGCTCTGGTGCATCCTGTTTCCACTGATCATCCTTGAGATGTTTCTACAACTTGATTGGAGTCCACCTGTGTAAATTTAGTTGATTGGACATGATTTGGAAAACCATACACCTGTCTATATAAAGGTCCCACAGTTATTGCATGTCAGAGCACAAACAAAGGCAGGAAGTCCAAGGAATTGTCTGCAGATCTCTGAGACAGGACTATATCAAGGCACAGACTTGAGGAAGGGTACAGAAAAAGAACTCTGCAGCATTGAAGGTCGCAATGAGCACAGTGGCCTCCATCATCTGTAAATGATGAAGAATGATTTTGAAACCACTAGGACTCTTCCTAGAGCAGGCCGGTCATCTGGCCAAACTGAGCGATTGAGAAAGAAGTGCCAGGGAGGTGACCAAGAACCCGATGTTCACTCTGAAAGAGCTCCAGCATTTCTCTGTGGAGAGAGGAGAGGAGAACCTTCCAGAAGAACAATCATCTCTGCAGCACTCCACCAATCAGACCTGGATGGTAGTGGTCCGATGGAAATCACTCCTCAGTAAAAGGCACATGACAGCCCACCTGAAGGAATGTCAGAGCATGAGAAACAAATATCTCTGGTCTAATGAAACAAAGACTGAACTCTTTGGCCTGAATGGCAAGTGTCATGTCTGGAGGAAACCAGGCACCGCTCACCACCTGGCCATACAGTCTCTACAGTGAAGCATGGTGGTGGCAGCATCATGCTGTGGGGATGTTTTTCAGCGGCAGGAACTGGGACACTAGTCGGGATGGAAGGGAAAATGAATGCAGCAGTGTACGGTGACATCCTTGATAAAAACCTGTTCCAGCACGCTCTGGACCTCAGACTGGGGAAATGGTTCATCTTTCAACAGGACAATGACCCTAAGCACACAGCCAAGATAACAAAGAAGTGGCTACGGGGCAACTCTGTGAACGTCCTTGAGTGGCACAGCCAGAGCCCAGACGTGAACCCGATTGAACATTTCTGGAGAGATCTGAATATGGCTGTGCACAGACACTCCCCATCCAACCAGATGGCGCTTGAGAGGTACTGCAAGGGAGAATGGAAGAAACAAAGTGTGCCAAGCTTGTAGCATCATACTGAGAAAGCCTTGAGGATGTAATAGGTGCTAAAGGTGCTTTAACAAAGTATTAAGAAAAGGCTGTAAATACTTATAACCATGTGATTTTGTATTTATTTTTATTTTTAATAAATTTGCAAAGATTTCAAACTTCTTTCACGTTGTCATTATGGGGTATTTTTGTAGAATTTTGAGGAACAAAGAATGATACATTTTGGAATAAGGATGTAACGTAAAATATGGAAAAAGTTCAGCGCTGGGAAGACTTTCTGGATGCACTGTATCTTGTACAGAAATGGGAGTTATCCAAATAGCTCTATACAAAACAAAAAGCCAGTACATAATGTCACTTAAAATGTATACGAGTGCACCCTTCATTGACAACATGATGGGAGGGTGCATCTGCTCTAGACAATATTTTGCAATATGTTCAGTAGCCACAGATTTGTGCAATAATATGAAACAGATTGTTTTTGCTTAAGTGCACTTTCCAGTTTCTGCTAACGTTGTCTGTGTTAATTGGAAACAGTAAACTGTCATGTCTAAAATAATACATGTGCATAAAACTTACTGGCTGCTGTCACCGTTTCTGTAAGGAGAGATCCGCCTTATAAACTGAGAGATCAGGGACAAAACCCAGACATTATGCTATATAAAAGATTATATGACCACACCGTTTCAATCAAATATCTTCCACCTATAGCATATAGTTAGTTATAGTTATGCTGCTATAGGCTTAGACTGCTGGGGGACCCACCCCCCAATGCACTGAGCTCCTTTCCTCCTCTTGACCATCTCTCCTCTCCTCTCACCCCGCAATTGTCACCACTGTATGTCATTAACTCTGTGTGTTCTCTCCCGTAGTTGTCTTTGTCCTCCTCTGTCCCCCTCTCTCTGTCCCTTTCTGCAGGTGTCCCCCGGCTTTGAAGCTGTGTGTCTTCCAGCGTGCAGCTACTGGTCCTACCAATTTGCCCGATGTTTTGTTGTTGCTTTTTGTTGCTCTGTTCTTTTCTCTCTCCCCTTTCCACTCACCCCAACCGGTCGAGGCAGATGGCCGTCCACCCTGAGCCTGGTTCTGCTAGGTTTTTCCGTTAAAGGAGTTTTCCTCTCCACTGTTGCCTATGGCTTGCTCCAGGGGGAATTGTTGGGTTCTCTTTATATATCTTTATAATCTTGACTTTATTCTGTAAAGTGCCCTGAGATGACTTTGTTGTGAATTGGCGCTATATAAATAAAGTTGAATTGAATTGAATTGAATTATAGTTTTCAGTGCTAAATTCCCTTTTTTCCGCTTTAACAGTTTCAATTGAGCTTTGTAGTTTGTAAGCGACACACTTAAAGAGCAACTAGTTAGAAAAATGTAGGGTTGTAAAAAAAAAAATACATGATTTTATGCACAGCTGCAATACAGTGTTATTACTTCTATTTAGAGACAGTGTAGTTGTTTTAAACACACCCATTCTATTTCCCATCCAGTGTCGTTTCTGATAACCTCTACACATTATTCTGTGCGCGCGCACACACGCGCGGCCACCAAAGTGAGGAAATCCATTGACCTAATGCATTCTATAGCCCCTCACCCCAACCCTAGCACGAACCTAATGTATACTTCAAACCCTAAAACTAACTGCCGACCCTCAAAAGGCCCTTTGAAGGGCTCCAGGAACACGAGGATTGTCCTCACTTTGTCAAAATGTCCTCATTTCAGTGGTAGAAAATTCAAAGTAGCCCTCACTCAGCTGTTCAAACACACCCACAGACACAACACACAGTTGTCCAATTGTTATCACAAAGTCTGAAAAAAAAAACTTCCTTTAAATGTGGTAACGTATTACTTTTCTTTTTCCTGTAAAGCCAAAGTTAACGAACTATCAACGGCTGTCCTATTCAAGTTGGGAGGTTATTACGAGATCTAACATTTTTCTGTTCAGAAATCTTTTCATAGAAATTACTTTGCTAAGAATTGGTTATACAAACATTAAAAAAAAATAAAATAAAAATAAATAAAACACGGGTTCAACAAAGAGCAAACTATATTAAATAAACACCCACCAAAACGGTACAAAGAACCGAGGAGGAAAAACGTATATACTGAGTCTCCACATACCATAAATCTGGACTTGCTGGAACATTTTTTTTCTTTTTGCACCTTTGTTTTTACGCACATATATTGCTGCTCTGTACAGTAGGTAACGCACTCACTGTACCGGTCGGTGCTGCTCCTTGTCACTGTCTCACCGTGTTGTGTCGCTTTTGCACCAAACGTTTGTATGTACATGTGCACTTGTATGTACTTTCTTGTGTCATCATCGGTGTTATGTTGACCTATGTAGCATCTGGTTTCGTTCCACTGTGTACTTGTACTGTATATGGCTGAAATGACTTGACTAACAGACGTGGGTTCGGCTCAAGCCTCCAGTGTGCTTCTAATCACCGAGGGAGGGGGAAAAAAAAACCCTTCTTGGTTGAACGGCTTTGCTGTATTTTAAGAGTTCCCAAACCAAAAAGCTGATGACCACTTCACCCTGCCATAAAATACTGATGGATCGGGGCGTGTTATCAAGCGCAAAGCTCGAAACCCCGTATCGATGTGTATCGCTTTGAGAAAAGTCGCGTGACCGATACAGCTGCTGTGTCGTTAAGGAAGTGAAGCGCCAAATTGTGTTTATCGGAAAGCGCCACTTTTGACTGTATTCGTGCTGAGAGGACACGTTGTTTGGTGACGTTTGTATTAGGTTTTGGCCCCAACATGCTACGCAACCTTCTCTTTCTTAATAAAAATGTGCAAACCCCTTATTCCCCCCCCCCCACATAAGTACACAAGAACTTCCACTTTTTTCATAAATGACAAACACAAATTTCACACATTTATCCACATGTCAGAAGTTCAGTCTCCACACTCTTTACCCAGCAGACACACAAACACAGTGTCAACACGGCGTCAGTACAGTTAGGGAACTGTTCCGTACACTCCATGAGGCATCACGGACAGTATGGTGGCGGAGTCCTTATAGCTACCACCTCACAGCTAGAAGGTCCCCGGTTCCAATCTACTAACTGGCTGCGGACTCTGTGTAGATTGTGCATGTTCTCCCTGCGCGTGGGTTTCCTTCCACAGGCCAAACACAAGTTAGGTTAATTGGTAAGTCTGAATCTGAACTATCTGAATGGGTTGATCGGTCACCAAGACACTGAACGAATGGTCTGAAAGCCACATCTACTCTGTGCAGGGAGAATAAATTAAAACGGGTTTAAACTACGCTATGACGCTAAGATGAAATATGCTACAAAGGGTCTGAAATGTTAAGCAACTAGAGATCTTCAAACTTATAAACATGTCTTGAAATCCAATTAAGAAAGAGACAGAATCCAGGATTGCAGCTCTCATGTTTCACACAAAAAGACAGATAATCCACTGTTTCATTTCTCCTTTTGCACAAATGAGGCATAAAACTGTTAACAAATGTTAACAATTACATCCACACAGCACTGTAACTAACTCTACTTACACCAAGATTTAACTTTTAAAACAGATAAGGAAACTTAGTAAATATACTTTGTCTTTACTTGTAGTGACTCCAACAGGCTTGGTATACATTTCCCCACAGATGCCATGACAATGAAATAAAACAGCTGCACAAACTGGCTGAAATCAAAATTATCTATCAATGCATACATACTTCATAGAGATCATTACATCCCCTTAGTGCAATGCGGTTAGTGATTGGGTTGACAACCACTCATCAACAGTGACTCAGAACAACAATAGTTCATCAGGAAGTCTTCTAATGTATGGCATTGCTGGGTGAGTTACACGTAGAGCAGAACTATGCACAGGGGTCATTAATACAGCCAGATAATATCAATCTGGTAGCCACATTTGCAACTTTTGTTACTTTAACTATTTATCATCAAAATATTAAGTCTAAAGCTGCTCAGCGATAGAACACATAACAGCAAATTTGACAATATTACCAAAAAGAAAAAACAAAAAAAAAACCAAAGGAGAAGCTGCAAAGTGATGGTCATCCATTGGCAAATACAAATAGAACCCCAACATCAATTTTAAAAATGTGCAAAGGACCAATAATGTAGATAAAAACACATATGAACTGTATATAAATAATGGCATTGCAAATCATCTTTCGCAAACAAGGATGAGCCTTAGTGTTATTGATTAGTCTACATGTAGCATTTTGATGAAACAGGAGCAGAACACAGCTTTAGTTTAGCAGGAGTCACACATAAGTCACATCCAATGTGAAGTCACAGCCAGTGAAGTAAACAAGTATGGAGCCTGGCTTGTCCAGAATACAGGCTGAACAATAACAAGTGTAACATACATGCTCACAAGCTGAAACATGACTGAAAAGGACACATTCAAAAATAACTCTCTGCTTCCTCAGCTTAAGTATAGAGAAGTGCAGTAGACTGTAGTGTGATGTAGTGTTTTCTTTTTACCTACAGTGTATAACATTTTGCTATCCACAGTTAAGTGCAAGTATTACCGTTTTAGAACTTGATAAACCTTGTGGTTATGTAGCGAATTATAGTGTGTTTCAGCAGCTAAGGTTATTGGTGGGGGAATGGCATGGCTGTTAAATTATTCTTAAATGATCTAATGACTAAGACCGTTCCGGGTTGTGGTGTCAGCTTTAATTTTAAGAGGCGGAAAAAGAGCATTTAAGTATAAGACTGTGGCTCATCTATAGAAAGTAAAGTGACTGACATGTTACAGAGTTATAGTACTTGGAATCGGTACTGCAGCACTTCCTCTTACAGGATACACAATGGAAGAAGACCAGAGCACAAAGGACTCCTCCTTAAGAGCAACGCTCTGTTGTGCACTTGCTCCCACCTAAAATGTTTGCCTCTGGACACGGTTTCTTATGTTTTTTTTGGATGTGAGGATTGTTGGTTTCTCTGGCTGAGGACAAGAAGAGAATCTGGTTTCTTACATGACAGTTTCATCACTGAGTAGCTCCCTGAAGGACAAACATCCAGGGAGAACAAAGAGCTGACGTGGAAGCAAATGCACTGCAGGCGAGCTGTACTGAGCACCACATACATACAGTTTTAGGTTTTAAATCAGGCTGCATTTACTGCTCCTGATGTAGTGTTTAAGTATTTTAATGTGTATTTGCACTTAAGTTTAAGGCACCTGGGAATTGTTAGGTGATGATAGATTAGGGGGGATCCTAGGATTTCACTGGGGTACTAAGGTAAGTTTAACTAAAGAGTAATGGAAAAACTGACTAGTGTTGGGGTATTTAGAATAGTTGTTTTTCTCTTTTTTCTATTTCTGGAAGTTAGTATTAGAGACCAGTGTTGAGAACAAAGCCTTTCTGCTGTTGGTACTGGGTTATGCTTGAAGTGCAATGCAGCTATGGCCCAGGGGCCCTTCCTTCTTCCACGGTGGCTGGTGGGTTAGGATCCTTGTGGAAAGGAGTCTCCTTGTAAATGAACCAGCAGTTACCTGCCCACAGGATCAAGTTCAAAAATCCAAACGTCTGTAGAAAGATAAATGATGATTATTGAGTAACTGAAGTGACTGATTACACACAAATAGTTTTGTTGGCTCAGTGCTGATCATTTCAACTCTTGTCTATTTTTGCCATTAGAGTGAATTACCTAATATTTAGGATTCTGTATTTCCCACCCATGTGTTCCACTTGACTCGTTTTCAAAAATGTGTTTTGGGCTTTTTTTAAATTTTGTTGGGTCATCTGACATATTTTGTAAAATTCCTTGGTTTTTTTTTTTTTTGCTTTACTGTTTTCTGATATACTGCTTTTAGTAAACAACTGACTAAATGTTCACTGTACAACATACATTTCAATTTTGTTAAGCAGCAGCAAAAAGTGACGCAATCCCACTATTGTTTTTATTTTGAACACCAGATGGCACTAAACGTACACTTCTCATATTTAACAATACTTAAACTGCCACCTTCTAGTAGCATTTAGAGTAGTGTTCAAAACAGAAAATGTAATGATGCTGAAGTATGTAGTAGGCTCTCATTTGCAAACTGCTGTAAGTTCGTAGCTAAAGAAGAATGTATAGAGGCATAATGGGTGAAAGCTAGATAGCAGTAGTGTTTGCTCAGAGCCTTAATTGCAGCATGTACTAGATGTGGCAATAGACCAACATTTAAACACATCAACTGCTATGTGCTTTTGTAGGCAAAAAAGCACCTGGACTGTATTCTTTCCTCATAAATAGCTGCAGTCAGAATGATAGTGTCTTACTGTTATTTTAAAATAAAATAATAATGATTAATTAATTTTAGCCAACTTTATTAATAGAATTATAGATACAAATTGTAAATGATGAGGGGAAATTTATTTTTAAATTAGTGACATAAAAACACTAAAAAATGTACATTTCATCAGCTTGTACTTTGGATTAATATGAACTATAGGCCTATGAAATAATATGAACACACTAAATCTCTTTATCATAAGACACTGGGCCGCTTACTGTACACTGGTCTAACATAACTTACCACAGAAGCATTGAGTCGGCCCATGGAAGGAAATTCGCCTGCCTTGCAGATGTTCGGGCATTGCTCAACTAGGTGTTCAGGGTTTGTGGCCCATTTGACATCAGTTAAGCCTTTGCCCCAAGCTGAGGAGGACACAAGCCAGAGGAAGGCAAAAGCTGCAGTAACAACCAGGTCCTGAAATTACAAAGTAAACACACACACACACACACACACATCAATACTCAAGTCTTTAGTTCCTGTTACAAGTAAATAACTACTACATAGCTACATAGAAAGTTAGCTTTTGGCTTGTCCCTTAAGAGGTCACCACACCACAACATGTTCCGCACGTTGATATGGCATGAGTTTTTTTTTATTTTATTTTTTTTAATACATCAGATGCAACCCTCCCATTTTATCTGGGCCAGACGGGGTTCGAACCCACAGCCTTCTGCTTCCCAACCCAATGCTCTATCACTGAGCCACCAGTATCTGTGTTTTCTGTTGATTTAGAAGGCAGAAATACTATAGTTACACATAAGACTAATCACAGCCCATGAAATTCAAGCTGTATCCGATACATTAGTCACATATGTAGCATAAATTTAGTATCACGCATTTTACAAGTAAATTAAGCTTCATCTAGGTTGTTCTTTATGTGAGTGGCTGTAGCTCATGTATTAAAGATGATGAACCTGCGGTTCAACTCCTGGCCACTTGTCAAAATGTCCTTGGGCAAGAACTGAACCCCTAGTTGCTCCTGGCGGGTCATGTGTGTCCCTTGCATGCCAGTTGCTTTCATCGGTATATGACCGTGAATGTGTGTGTGTGTGTAAGAGAGAATTGGGGAACAGAAGCAATATTGTAAAGTACTTTGGATAAAAGCCTTATATAAGCAGATCATCTCTCTTAATACTGGAGGGCCTGATTCAAAAATATATTTTTTTGCAGTTAATAGCACTGACATGACATCAAGGACATTAAGGGCATCTTTGAATAATGCACGATTAAAACCCACATTATTACATTGTGAATTTTTTTTTTTAAAAAAGGACCAGTTTAACATTAAAGCTTTTTTTTTTTAACAAAACAGCTTACAGATTAAATTTTTACTGTTACAAATATCATTAAATAGCAGAGGTCTCTTACTTTACTCAGCAGTGATACCTGCAGGTAGTGTGTTTTGGGTGATTATCCGTACGTAGTAAAAAGCTTCATAGTAAAGTTTGAGTCTGATTTTAGTGGAGTTGACGCATATCACATTCATGAGAGTTGCTGTATTATCATTTTTTTCACATTGAGGCACATTGTGAGTTTGTTTAAAATTACTAGTAAAGATTAGTAAAGTATTTAGGATACGAAACAATCCTTTAAATGTTGTGATTTATGGATGGCAAAAGAAAAAAAACAACAACAAAAAAAACCCAAACATGTTAACTACTCATACTGTTAACTGCGATCCTGGTGCTGCTGTGAAATTTTGATTAAAAAAAAACATTTCAGGCAGCTCATTTAACTGCATTCAGTATTTCTTCTTTCAGAAGTAAGAGGTTTAAAGGCTGCGTCTGTTCGATGCCGTGCCGGCAGACTGAGAGACGCATCTTTCAGTCCAGCTGTCTGGTTTACTCAGAGGGAGGAGAGCAAGTCATCTCAAGTCAAAGTCCAAGTGAACTCAGAGTCACTGGTGTTAAAGTTGAGTTGCAGTCTAAAGATATCAAATTCATGACTCGATTCCCAATCTCTGTTCATTTGTGCTTGTTAACGTGCTAATAATTGTTATTAATAATAGTTGTTAATGCTCTCATTGTAATTTTTACAAAACTATTTGACATAGCTATAATTGATTGTGACAGCTGATTCTTTCAACACACCAGGTCCAGAGTGCAGAATGAATATGCACAACCATCCACTGCTTTTACTTCAATTGAATTGCGTGTAAATGACAAAAGAATGACACAAAATAACCACACACACTTTTACACACACATATCTACATGAGAGTACTTTTTAGAAATATGTGTGTCCCAGTGAAAGACATTTGATTTCCAAAGTACAGCCCTGTGCGCACTGACTTTACTTCTAGCTCTTTAAGTATTATCAATTATTATATTCTTGAAATGCCTTAATGATAAAACTGCTATAGGCCATTACTGTTACAATATGATGTTTCAACATGAGCACTGTAGAATAATACTGTACCGGAATTGAATCGCAGCCTAAATAGCTTCAATTAATTATTAATATCTGATGGATTAAAACCTCAATAGCCTACTAATAAACACTAAAATCACAATCATATCAATTTTGTAGATGGTCCCAGCAATTTAGTGGAGCTATAGCCGACAAACAACTGTTTCTTTCTGGTTGTTTCATAAATTTGTATGACTGAATTTGTGTTTATTTGAAACTAGTGTAAGAAAAGGTTGATTGGGTTTGTTTGGTGAATTACCTTGTAATGCAGTGTATTTCTGAAGTTTACCTCACAAACAATGACACATAAATAGCAAAGTAAACTTTTCACACCCGGGGTCAATAGGTAAAAGAAACGATGTGTACTTACTACGATAGGACCGCGGCTTGTCTGACGGTAGACGCCTGGTAGCCGAGGTAGAGGATGAGTGTAGCGGTGCAATAAAGAAACCCAAACACACCGACACAAACAAAAAACTCTGCCGAGGAGGAGAAGTCACCCTGCAGGTAGGTCTGATTGGCTTGAGCACCACTATTACATGAAATTGTATAGGGGTATGCGGACAACCTGAAAGGAGGTAGAGAGGAGGGGGAGGCAATGTCAACAGTAACTCTGATGGCTTTTTTATACTGTCATTTTAGAGAAAACAATTCCTCACCTCAATTAACCCTTTTCCAAGGAATGCAAGGAGAGAACATGAAAGAATTAAGTCCAAACTTCACAAAGACTGTGTACCCAGGTGAACAGAACCTTTAACTCATACGCATGCTTTTAAGCAGCTTGTTCTTAAAAACATGTTACAGGGATTGGGATTTGACAATTTTAATCTGATAATTTCTTGTAGTGGTTAATCACGAAAAATTGAAACCCTCTTCCTGAGAGAATATGCGTGTTTAGGTAAGAAAAAAAGAGACTTGTTTAAACTGTCTAAATGAAATGATTATACTACAGAAAAAACTTATTATACTGGTTTAACAGAGCCCACTCTGGAATTACAGGTGCATATTAATGCTCTAGAAATTTCCAAAACAAAATAAACGTAGGATGGTTTTAGAAAAACATATGTACTGCTTTGGCTATGTTGTTACTGATTGGACGAAATAACACCTCTTGTTTTCAATACACTGAGTAGTGATGCTGCAAACAGGTTTGCATTGAATAATAGGCTCTTTAGAGAAATACACACAAGTCTCACTCCAGCCGGCTCCTAGTATTTGCTATTATGTTGTTTTATGCTTGAGAAGTATAAATGTTTTCAAAACATTTTGCAGAAGTGTTTTTTTTTCTAAAGGAGCAGTGTTTGACACTTCTGTAATGCGGCCGTTGGATAATAATTGGATAATAATTTTTCCAGTTGCAATCTGTAAACAATCGAATTAATTATTAGAAAGGAACAAACATCAATAGCTATAATGTTCAGTTATATTGAAACAAAAGCAAATGTGAATTAAAAAAAAAAAAAGAGAGAGAGCTCTACAGTACCTGAATGGGTAAACAAACACAGGATTTACAGCCTTTTCTTCAGTTGGACACTTGAGTATGAGGTGGGTTGTTCCAGAGTAACCTCCAGTGGTGGCAAAGGCAAAGATGGCAAAGACCTGTAGAGGCAGAGGAATGGTAAGAGGGTTCAACAGATAAATGTTTGTTTTACTGACAGGTGTCAGAAAATCTGGGTATTGTAATGATGTTAAATAAAAACTGACTTAAGTATTTGTAAAGATTATTTTAGGATCTTTCCTTGCATTAAAGGTCAATTTCTACATTTCAAAGCAAAATAAAATTGATGATGTTGAATTTTCCTCTCAAGATTCGAGGTTCAAAAAAAACTTTATTGATCCCATATGGGAAATTGTGTAAAGGGTTTCTCATAGTCAACAGAAAAGACCTTCTCAACTTTAATGTCACTCTTAGTTGTCCGATCCATTTCGACACAGGAAAATCCCTTCCTCCACAGAGAGCTGAGTGTAAACACAGCTTTTTCCATGAAGCTGGCAAACCAAACTTTGAGCTGTAACCATCCCAGCTCTTGCAAAAGAACTTTTTACAGTTTATGTGTGATCCTGCAACCAAGATATATTGTTGTCTTTGAACCAAAAAAAAAAAAAAAAAAGACACTGCTGGGGTACTGTGTGTTCTTCTGAAGATTTATACTGCTCATATGGAGTCTCTTAAAAGAATGGAGCTAGACATTTACACATCACACATAAACCTTTAAAAAAAAAGTATATATTACTCTGGCAGGAACTTTGCTTTGTTCAGTGTGTGTTGGGTGAATGACAAACATACTACTGCTGCTGCACTGATAAGGCAACACTGCCCTAAAGGTAGTTTTATATTGTATAAGAATCAATGTCAGCAAAATGTTTCTTCTCTGGAAAGTTATCTTTAACTATGCTGACACACTGGACACAGACAGGATGAGGGAAAAAGAGAGGGGTAGACCATTTGCTTTAACCTTTAACATGAAGGTCACAGTCAACTGTACTACAGCTAAACTTGCCACCAGTAACTGTTAATGTCTTAAGCTTGATTTCTACTTATGTGTCAAATCTATGCATGTGTCAAATTGTAAGTTATGCAAATAACACTGTCAGCATTGCTGTCTGGGTCACTCTGCAACTACAACGATAAACCATTTTCCAGTGGTGGTGAGGTTTTTTTCAGTATTTTACAAAAATTGTGACTGAAACTCAACAGATAATGTTGAGTTGGAACTGACTGATGTTGAATAGCAGTTACTTTTACTGAATTTACTTAAAAGCAGGAAAGACAACAGACATCAGAAGAGATGGTTTATATGACCACTGAACCATGAGGCAGAAGGTACAGGACAGTTGTTGCTACCTGCATTGTTCTGCACAGTTACATTTCTGGGGAGGTGCAGGTTTACGGGCAGGTTACCGCATAAGGGTCTGCATAGAGTCCATGGCTTAGCAGAATCTATGAAAGACCTATGGCATAGATTCAACTTAAGCATTTATCAAACCTTAGCAGAAGAGGCTTGGCCATGACCAGTGAGCATACTGTATGTTTCAGCTAAAGGTGTTGGTGGTCATTGAATTTAACAGCCAGGTTTGGGCAAAATTTAAACAAACATTTAAACAGAATCTTGGCTGCTGCAGTTTTACACTATTTTTACAGGCAAGAAAGTAGGTTAAGTGAGCTAAAAACGGACACACAATGTAGATTTTGGCTGAAAGTCACGATCTGCTCAATCATAGAAATCCCACTCCATGTGTTTCATTAAGATTGACACACACTCATTACTTCTTAGAGAAACATTAAAGTTTTGCTAAATGAGCATTCTGAATCATGGTACGTGTGTCAAGGGCAGCACGGTGGAAGAGTTGTTAGCACTGTTGCCTCACAGCAAGAAGGTCCCAGGTTCAATCCCCAGACCAGGGCCTTTCTGTGTAAAGTTTGCATGTTCTCCCCGTGTTTGTGTAGGTTTCCTCCGGGTGCTTCGGTTTCCCCTACCACTAAAAACGTGTGTGGGGGACCCAGGTCAGGTTGGCTATCTCTTAAGTTGTCGGATCCAGATGTGAATATCTGGAAATAATAGCTGAAATGTTGATGTCTTGTCTCATATTCATATTTTGATATCAAACCCAAATATTTTCAGTCTACAGCAAAAATAAAAGAACAGGCCTCACTGTTCCAATCCTTTTGGAGGGAAGTGTATATTGGTCTGAAGTCATGTCACATTGTGTGGTTAAAGTTTGTGGTTTAAAAAAAAAAAAAAAAAATCCCCAGCACACTGTATTTTTCTTTTACCTTTATTCAAAAGTGGAGTGGACACTAGCTACTGGTACTTGGTAACTCTAATGAACTGACAATGATCTGCACTTATATAGCACTTGTCTACCTATTGGCACTCAAAGCGCTTTACACTGCTTCTTATTCACCCAATCTCAATCTCAATCACACACACACACACACACACACACACAATGGGGAACTGCTATGCAGCTGGCCAACGCTCACCAGGAGCAACTAAGTTGGGGTTCAGTGTCTTGCTCAATGACACTTTGACATGTGACTGAAGGACAACTGAGTGACTCGCCCCGACAACTGAGTATAAATTCAAAAGTACCTTTTTACAGCACAATCACACAGACTCAAGAAATGTAAAATCCACATAAAATAAATAACAGTTCTTATAGTAATCATAGAGTTAAGTTTAGGAAGAAAGTAGAATATACAAGTCAACAGGGTAAAACATTAGCACTTGCCCATTTGCTCAGGGTAAATAATCTTTATGATCAGGCAAGTGAACTCCATCATGGAGTTTCCTGATCGCGTAAGGTAAAATAAATGTAATGATTTACAGAGTTTCCCTAAAATTGACTTATTTGTGTGACACACTAAAAGAGCTCATAGTACTGTAATGCCAGATTAGACCACTTCGATCCCAGAATGCAGGCCTACTTGTAGTTCCCAGAGTTTGCAAAAGTAGAATGGGAGGCAGAGCCTTTAGCTATCAAGCCCCTCTTCTTTGGAACCAGCTTCCAATCCAGATTCGGGGGGCAGACACCTTCTCTACTTTTAAGACTAGGCTTAAAACCTTCCTCTTTGATAAAGCTTATAGTTAAAACTGCTCAGTCAACCTGAACTAGCTCCTACTTAAGATGCTATAGGTTTAGAGTGTTGGGGGACTTCCGCAAGTGCAACGAGCTCCTCTCCTCTTTCCCTCTATACATTTATTTGTCACCAGTGCATGCTATTCATTTTGTGTCTTCTCTCTCCCTTAGTTGTGCTTCTCCCCCTCTGTCTCCCTCTCTCTGTCCCTTCCTGCAGGTGTCCTTGGCTTTGGAGCTGTGCGTTTCCAGTGTGCAGATACTCGTTCTACCAACCGTATAATGTTTTGTTGTTGCTTTTTGTTCCTCTGTTCTTTTCTCTCTTCACTTTCCACCCAACCCAACCGTTTAAAGCAGATGGCCGCCCACCCTGAGCCTGGTTCTGCTGGAGATTTCTTCCGTTAAGGGGAGTTTTTCCTCTCTTTTGCCGAGGGATTGCTAAAGGGGGATTTGTTGGGTTGCCTCTACATTCTTGTGTAGTCTGGACTTTATTATGTAAAGTGCCTTGAGATGACTTTGCTGAAAATTGGCACTATATAAATAAAGTTGAATTGAATTGAATAATCCGCAGCGTGATCGTTCTTAAAGGGTCTACAATCTCTCATTTAAGGTGAACCTGAGGCCGAGTCATTTTGAACCTGACTGAGTCACACTACCCTTTCTTACAAACCTTGCCATAACTTCATGAAGCAATTATAATGTGGTGCAGTTGAAAAACGCCGACTGACCTTTTTCCTTATGTTGTTTATTTTTTTTTTTTTTTTTTTTTTTTTTTATTAAACCACCACAGCAGTATAGCTGTGTTTCAGTTAGGGTTAATGAGTAGTAAACCATTTTCATTTTTGTGCCATCAACAAAACACAAGGTTCTTTAAAACCTTGGCAGTGTTTTCCATTTTGTAGTCTGCCTTCACTTCAAGTTATTGATTAAGTGATTAATAATTGCAACTCTACACTGTTAGGAAATAAGCATGTCACTTTCAAATTGCCTAAAACATCTTACACTGCAATTCCCCCTAATGAACTGGAGAGCATATATGCTGATTATGCTGTAAACCTTTAACTTAATTACAAAGAACCAAATGGGAAATTCATGCTTGTCATGTGATAGTGATGACATGGTCACAAGAAAACTGCTTTTTCCTTCTAATCATTTGGTTGTGTTAGTCATCTTGTAAAAAAAAAAAAAAACACTCTACAGCACAACCAAACAATTTGACAGGGCCAACCCCCTTCCTTGGACATCCTTTGTCCAATGAAAAGCTTCTCATAAAGGCATGTGATTTTCACTTCCATACATTCTCTTGAGAAAAATGTCCTTTGTTAAATTACACACGTCTACTGAACCACATTCCCAAGTCATCAGGATCCTTTTCCACAACATAAGAGTTGTGTACAATGGGCCAAAGCACTGGACCAGGCACTGAGAACAACCTGCAGGCTGTTGTAGTATAGTACAGACTGCAAGATCAACAGAAATACACACACACACACACACACACACACACACACACACACACACACACACGCTCGAACGGTACACAAATGGAGTGCAGTATTTAGCAAGCTACAGACTCACTAAAGACTTTCAGGAATGAGTTTCATCTTTCAGGTGTCTCTGGCCCTCAACAACATTTCTCAGCTTTCATCTCAGTCCTTTTTGACACACCCAAGGCCAATCTGACAGCACCTCAAATAAACTCTCCAGACAGGGTGGGGGTTCCCTGTCCAGAGTCCAGCATCCCACCCAGCCTCCTATAGACTGACTGAAGCATTCATCACTACTTCTCCTGTTGAAGGAGTGGCAGGACAGAGGGCAAGTAGTCACAGCAGCAACTACTCCCACAGTTCTGACACCAACCATCTAATGTTTAATACATAAAATCTTTATTTGTGTTTAGCACATAGATATATCCCCTCCCCTAGTGACCACCCTTCTGCTGACACTGGAAAAAACTGCTAACACTGGCTGATGTCCAGCTTTGCAAGCTGTGGCATACAGGACAGTTTGAAATGCAGTAATACCTATTATAAATATCTACCAAATGCATGCAGAGGAAGGAGGCAAAAGTAAAATGCTCGAGACTGAAGTAGACAACTAGACGACTAACAACTAGCAACAAAACTTATTGGACTGCCTTGAGACATAGAAATAGGAAAGTTTAAAATCCAAATAACTATGACTAAATGCTCAGAAAATCACAAAGTTTAGAGACTACAAAAACAATAACAATTCTCAAACTCAAAAACACAACTCACTAACCACAGCCAGACAGCAGCAGCACCCTTCAGTCGCAAGATTCTGACGCTAAACAATGCAGATAAAAGGATATTGATATAGTAACATACTAATGCTGCACAAAGCCATTGTGACATCTTCAATTAAACACAAAGAAACAGAATCGACAAAAAGTTATTTTTGTGACTCTTGGTATATGGCTGTCCCAGTAAGGCAGAAGACAAAAGACTGCTGAGAAACATCAATCAATCTGGAGAGTCTGAAAATACTTTGATTGGAGTTTGATTTAAATGACAAAATGACTATAGACACAGTAGTAAATATGCTTCTGGGGCGACTGTTGCGCCTGAAGGTAGAGCGGACGTCCACCAATCCCGTAGCTGTTGGTTCGATCCCTGGCTCTTCCGCTCACGTGTCGAAGTTGCAACTGCATAGCAGCTCCCCCATTGGTGTGTGAATGTGAGTGGGTGAATAAGAAGAAACCTTTAACACATAAGCAGTGTAAAGCACTTTGAGTACCAATAGGTAGAAAAGCGCCATTTACCATTTGCTTCTCTCTGACTAATTGCTAGTCTGCAGTGTTTTCACATTACCTTCTTGTATCACCTTTAGTAATATCAAAAGAGTACCAGGCATTATTCACAACTTTTGCCCAATCAAAAAAGCAAAAACATCTTGTAGAATCAAGTGGAGTTGGAGTGGGCTGGAACTATGCAGTGAAAAGACATTCAGTGTAAAATATCCACATGCAGATGCAGTTCCCAATAATATCCATTAGCCATTAACTATTAGCCCACCCTCCCAGTCCCAACTCCAGATAAAATGGGAGGATTGTGGCAGGAAGGGCATCCAGTGTAAAAACTCATGCCAAATTAACGTATGGAACACATTGCGCTGTTGCGTCCCCTGAAAAGACAAGTCAAAAGCTGTTGATCTAATCAATTAATTATTAGCCTCATTAGGATTGTACCTAAGGTAACAATGTTTATTACACTGCCCGCAAGGATTTTAAAAGAGTAAATACATCTGCAAATGCCTTAATTTCTAAATGTTTGACTGTCTGTATGGAGATTGAGGCCAAGATGATTAATTAAGAAAAATTAACAAAACTGTCCTTCATAACTGAATTCAATGCAAATGAAAAAAGATGGCCTTTTCATTTATCTGAATACACTCAATAGTAATATACACTCAACATATTCATCCAACAAGAGTGTCCACTCAGACCATTAGACCATCAGACCAGTAGTTTCGGAAAAGACTGAGACTTTAGCTTGTTGCACACTTTGTTTTGCAGATTTTATTCTAAATAGATAAAACTGCCATTTTGCACATCACACTTAATCGCCTGTAATAACCAAATCCAAAAATGCTTTTACACATTTTTGGCATTTCATTAAAAATGAGAACTGGAAGCTATCATTTCTTCATCATAATACTGCAACAGAATGTGACTGAATGAAACATCTGTGAAAGAAGTTAACAATCCCAAAACATCCATCTTGTGAATGTTTCCAAATTTTGATATAAACCAACTAAAGTTAACCAAACTAAACTTTTAAAAAGGTCACCAAGGCATAAATTAGAAACACCTAAACTTCCTTGTCCAAACCACCGCAACAGTTAGTAACTGCTAACTGCTCCACACCTCCACATAGCAAGCCCACGCCTTAAGCACACACCGACACCCCTACACCTCGCTGAAATTGAGCTATTGGCAAAGAAGCCTGGATGAACCAGAAATACAATACATTTACTAAATAAGATGTTACAAATAAAAAGGAATTGACCCTGACCCTTTTTTAAGTATGACATCAATAGCAATTACTTATTATAAAGTCAACTGTGCGGACTCACAGGGGAGTGATATTTAGAGTGTGTTCTACTGAGCAGCAGCACATACTGTATATCTATGCTATTTGATTCTCGACAGCTGACATTCCTCCCATCAGCCACAGAAGCACCAACAACAGCGCATTCAATTTTACCCACCTTACATGATCACCTGCTGTAAAAGTGTCCAGATTGTTCTGTATCAACACAAAATATGAACAACACAAACCAGAGTTGGACTATTCATCTTTGCAGCAGAAATATCTGTGGATTTCCTAGTAATTGTTTCAGCTTTCACTCTGATCTCTGCTAGTCACGATGTTTTACTGAGATTTATACGTTTAAAGCAAATAATTGACGTCCACGTTTAGGTTAACTTTTTATGTGGGAAATAAGAAGCTACCTTTCTTTACACCATAAAGAGATAAGACCTAGTACAATAGTATAATTTACCGTTATATCCGTGAAGCAGGTCAGAAACCAGGACTCCGCAGTTACCAATTAATAAAGCAGACAGAAGAAACTGCAACAATTTAAAGTTGTCTTCGGTCTTTAAAAATCAGTTAGTGTACTAACTAAATAATGCAGATACAGCATGTCCGAGGTCAGTCAATAACTAGAGACACGTTTAGAGAAAGTAACAAGCAACTAGAATCGTAAATATTAAGATCACGAGGATCAAATGAGAGGTCCGTTGAGTAGCTATGGCGGCCGAACACAGATGACGTGAGACGTTACTTATCAACGCTTCGCACAATTTGGTTATCAACACAACGTTAGAGACATTCAGTTAAGGCGAGGTAGTTAAGTTTTCACTTTACTCACCCATTCTAGGACACGAATAAATCCGAGAGGCTCTTTCAGTGGTCCCAGGTCCAGAGCAAAGCCAGACGCCAAATTCTACGGATAATAAACAATATTACTTTAACGCTAACATATACAAACACGCCCCGACATGACGTTAACCAGGTGAAACCAATTCGTGCTAGCTAGCGTTCACAATATTTTTCAAACTACTGTTGTTACCTGTTTTGTCACCTTGTGGCTAACTGGCCCTGCCCTTTTTAGCTAAGCCCTGCTAGCGACATGCTAACGTTAACTTAAGTCAACCTGGCAACTAAGCTAACTCACCTACCTGAACAGTGTCCATTGAGACGTACGGCAACTGAAAAGTCGTTTAGATGTTGGCGTTAAGTCAGTCCTAAAGTTTTCCGTTTGGATGCAAAGCTAACTTAAAGTCGCTCCACTTGCAGGCAAATGACAGCTTGCTCCACAACGGCTACTATCAGCAGCAGTACAGTTTAAACAACCAGCGAAGCTGATGATAAGACTAGCGTTGCTGTCTAAGCCTGTACAACTGCACGGCGGTATCAACCTGACCAACAGAAAAAACAATCAACACTTCCGGTTCTTTCCAAAATAACGAAGACAACTTACACGTGTTGCAGTTGTATTATTTGTTAGTATAGTAAACCCATTTTACCACAGCCTAGGTATTTAATTTAGTAGGTCTGTTAACGCGGTAAAAACATCACTCGATCAATTTTTGCTTAATGTCCAAAATTGTATTTAATGTAACAGCCCCCACACCCAAAACAGACAAAACGAAAACTCAGCACACAACACGCTTAAAAAACACATCGTTAATAGCATAGTTTAACATGTCTGAGGAACTACTATTATTTTCCTACACGTACTCTTTACAAATTTGAACAATGAATGACGAAACCTTGAAGATGACATATGGAAAGAGGCACTAAATTAATGTTCATATTTCTATAGGCTGTCCATGTAGCAGGATATTAATAGGTTGATCTCACATATCAACTGAAAAATAATAAATATACTTTTAAGCACTAAAGCCCAGGCAAACGAGGATTGTCGTTGAAGCCGTGACTCTAAATCACATGAAAGGTGGCATTCACGAACATAAGAAAACGGTCCAGCTCTAATCTCATCATTGCTTATTTGAAACCACAACAAAATGAGCGAATAATATTCAAAGACACGTGTGTAACCGTATGTGGTTTTGTCAGCAAGATGCATTTAAAATAAGGTACTCGTCGTGCAGAAAAACGTACAACAGCTATAAGGTTTAAGTGGAGCACTCGAATTTAGCATCTTTGCATTTTATGCGAACGCATCACACGTTAAACACAGTTAAAATTCCGAGTCACCGGGTGTTAATGGGAAATTAAATTCATCACGAAAGTAGGTTTTAACAGTATTAAAAATGAAACAGTTCTCCATGCTAGCGGCAAGCGGATTTGTAACTTTCCCTTAACATTTCCTTTAAAGTGCCCAAATGATTCGGAAGCTAACCTCGGCCAGTGTTGCCAACTGAGTGACTTTGTCGCTATATTTAGCGAGTTTTCACATCTGTCCAGCGACTCTTTTTCGAAAAAGCGACTAGCGAGAAATCTAGGGACTTTTTCTGGTGTTATTGGAGACTTTTGGAGACTGACGCGTGAAAGCACCTTTCGTTCTTACGGTGTGTTGCATTTAACTGTCCCACCCAGAGCAACCCTAAGTTGCGTCTCCATAGGAGCAAATATATATATATATATATATATATAGAGAGAGAGAGAGAGAGAGAGAGAGAGAGATAAAATGTAAAAAATATATATAACATTTTATACTATAAAGATAAATTATTAAAATAAATTGAAATAATAAGCTAATAACACTAATATGTAGAAAAAAGAGTAAACGAAAAAGAAGATAGAATACTAAGTAGCATGTAGCAGGGCAACTGTGGAGAAATAGTAATATTTTTAATAATATCAGTAATCATAATAATAATGGTGATGATGATGATAATATATTAAGCAATCAGCTGATAACAGCAATATGAACAATGGAAAGGATAAAAAACAAGACATGATAAAATCTATAATATAATGGTGTTTAGGAAGAAATATATAAAAGCAACAATGGTAATGATAGTTAAGTGGCAGGTAGAGGACAAAAATACTACTACTTGAAATATTAATAATATTAATCGACTACTACTGCTAATAATGATAATGTTAATGGCTATTAATAAGAGTGATAGTATTTCCAAAAACCAAAAAAGGGAAATATGTATTATCATGACCAGTTTAATATTTAAGGGTTTGCGTACAGATGTGCATTTTAGATTTCCAGTTTTAAAACAATATTTTCCTGGTGATTGTTAGATGAGGACTCGGTTTCTATATTCAACTTCTGAGATGTTTCCAAGTAAACCGAGCAATTGAGATGTGGGGATTTTGCAGCTCAGGATGGTGGAGTGTCTCTTTCACTGCTACCCAGAAGGAATGCATCAGGTTGCAGACCCAAGTGACTGGTAATGCATCAGGTTGCAGACCCAAGTGACTGGTAAATGGTCTGCACTTATATTGCATTTTTTTTACCTATTGGTAGTCAAAGTGCTTAAACATTTGACCGGAGGAGCCAGGGATCAAACCAATCTACCTTCCTGCATGTCTGTGGTGTGGAAGCAATCATCTGTGCTACCTGAGGTGCATTGTGAGCAGGTGTGTTTAAGCCCATTTTACACATTTTGCTTTGAGTGATGTGGGTTCTGGGCATGGTCTTGTATAATTTGTAAATTTGTGTTGCTAGTCACGGAGGTGTTATAACAGATTTCTATCAGAAAGTCACAACATTGTTAAATAGGCCTTATTTCTCTTTGCAAAGCAATTTAAAACTGATATGTTTTTTCCAAGAATCTCACTGTGATGTCACTTTTTGGATGTCTCAATGGAGTAACTCTATATGGCTCTCATGTCTCAGTAGTTTCAGTAGCAATATTGCAATATGAAGCATTATTTATATGCACAAACATTAATGGCTATAATAAAGTTGAAAGTGATTTATCTCTTACTTACCATTAAAAACAAGCTCATAGGTTGGTTAAAGAAGTTTCCCGCAGATTTATTGGTTAATTTCTAATGGATTCAGTGAAGATAATATCGAAGTTGAAATTTTACCTACACCCCTTACTGATCACAAAGACATATATAAAAATTAAACTGTAAAATAACTTTACTCCCCTGTCAACATATTGGAAGTTGAATAATTCTGTACTGCAAAATGCTGATGTTAAAAGAAATTATGTAATCTGTAATCTCAAAATTTTGGGAAAAATCAAGGAAAGGGAAAGCATATGGCACTAATTAGGAATTATAAAAATTTGAGGTTGGTAATTTTTTTGTGATTTGATAGTCTCAAAGCTAAAGCAATAAGAATTAAATCTAGTTGGGAGAATTTCCCATCTATCCAATAAATCCTAGGAAGTATTGAAATTAAAAGACTGACCCTTACTTTTTAAATTTTCACTGTATGTATACAGTGTAAAATAAGTTAACTTGACTTCTAAAAATCAGATGCATCAATGATGTTTGTCTTTTTTTCATGTCTATGGTCTAGTCTCTGCTTTAATTCATCTCTCTCAGTGTACAAAAAAAAAGCATGGCTCTCCACTAGTTTATGATTACCTTAAAAACTTATATGAAAGCATAATTAATATATGTTTTATTTAGTTAAATATAGTATCACTGACAAAACAGAAACACTGCTGTTCCCACACAGCTCAGTGTCATCAAATTTGATGTTGGACAATCAAGAAGAATACTGCATTAATGGTAATGTCTACATATTACATCCAAGTAGTATGTGCCTCACCAATGAAGGTCTTTAAAGCACAACACTTCCAACAGTGTAATTCTAGCAAAAGAAAAGAAACAACTGTGGCTTTCATTTGTTGTCTTTACCGAGATGCTCCCAGATGTACTCATCAGTCTTTATTTTAGAATAATTACTCTGAAAACAAGTAATGCAAAATAGCACATAAACCAGTACTGTAAAATGACTTTACAGCAATCAAACAACAAAAAACAGCACACAGATCTCTTTTGCTGCAACATCACTGATGGTGTTCAACATGTCTGCTGCACAGCAGTTGAATCTCTTCACCAGGACTTCTTGACTGACCTGTCCAACCTTTTCCTGGATAGATAGGACCATCTCGTCTCTGTAGAAGGTGACCTGAAGGAGCGTGGTGGACAGAGCAGACATTTTCTGACTGTTTGTCTCAGTACAGAACAGGTTAAAATGTCAAAGCAATGCTGGCAATCTTCACAGTGAGAGACTCAAGAGGACTCCAACACAGGTGATAAGAGTTACTGAGTAAGTGCTACTCATGTTTTACACTATGAGGAAACTCATAGAGTAGCTTAGTTGGTAAAGGCATTAATCCACGGATCATAGGATCAGTGGTTTGATCCCCAGTCCTGGCTAAATGTCGAAGTGTCTCTGGGCAAACACTGAACCCCCAACAGCACTTTCACATCCCCAGCTCTGCAGTGCCAGTCTAAGCCCGGTAGAAATTGGGGAGGGTTGTGAGGAAGGGGATCCGACGTAAAAACTGCCAAATCAACATGCGGACAATGCCTGTGAGTTCCCCTGAGAAAGACAAAAAAAAACAAAACTAAATGATCTTCAACGGTATTTACTTTAAATGAGTGTTATGCTTATTCCAAATACTAATAATAAATGTTAACGTTAGCATAAATTGGCTAAATGTATGTCGCATATTTAGGCTAGCCACTGACTATTCCGTTAGTCCTTTGTAATTTGGCATTTTCAGCAGAAAAACTCGCAAGTTTACAGTGACAGACAAAGGCAAATGGTAAATGTTCTGCACTTATATAGCGCTTTCCTACCTATTGCCACTCAAAGCGCTTTACACTGTTATTTACGCATTTGCACTCCCAATCACTCACACACAACACACACACACACACACACACACACACACACACACACACAAATGGGGAAGCTGCTATGCAGCTGGCCAACATTCACCGGGAGCAACTGAGTTGGGGTTAAGTGTCTTGCTCAAGGACACTGACATGTAAACAACTGCGGGATTGGTGGACGACCGCTCTACCTTCCTGCGACACAGTAACCCCTTCTTCTTCTTTTCCTTTCAGCTGTTCCCTTTCAGGTGTCGCCACAGCGAATCATGTGCCTCCATCTAACCCTGTCCTCTGCATCCTCTTCTCTCACACCAACTAACTTCATGTCCTCTCTCACTACATCCATAATCTCCTCTTTGGTCTTCATCTAGACCTCCTGCCTGGCAGGCACCACAGTAACCCCTATAATACAATATCAGGTTAGTATAAAAACAGACTTGCCTAAGATATAAAACATAAATGTTGAATGTGTCATAAAAGAAGGCTTCCCCAGTCACAAATAGGCGACAATAGTCGATAAAATTCCAACGCTTTTTCAGAAGAGGTGGTGGAGGGCAGAGCTTTCCAGAGTAGTTTTCAGAGTGAATATCTTACACTTGACGTGTTCCTCTGCTTTGGCACTGGGATTTTAAACTAGTGAATCC
The DNA here is from genome assembly GCA_020496755.1 of Channa maculata. Classification (NCBI taxonomy): domain Eukaryota; kingdom Metazoa; phylum Chordata; class Actinopteri; order Anabantiformes; family Channidae; genus Channa; species Channa maculata. The sequence continues at coordinate 1,739,084 of CM035603.1, forward strand.
AACTCTACATAAGGTTACCAAAAGTGGGGGTGAGCTTACGCTTCCTGATGTTGGAATAACTCTGGAAGAGTTAATACACTTTTTCACTGGATATTCTACACTGGCGAATTTACTGTGTGTGAGCTCTTGGGAATAAAAGAATGTAACGATTCCCCTGTTCACAATATTCCTATTGTAGAGGTGATCTGACTAGAGTCTGATGCTCCTGACGCTTCAGCACATACTTCACTCTGGAGATCGTTGTTAGACAAACATTGAACATTTATTGTACTTGCTTCTCAACTTAGCCGATGACAGATCAATTGTACATACAACTTTAGGCACAGTGATCTCACAAGCACGTTCACTAGCAGTTTCATCAAACAAGTTTCTCAAAGTATGTCTGAACTCGCAGAACTCGGTAAGAAACCGTGTGCCTCTACAGCTACACACAGATCCTTTTTCTTCTACCTTGTCGCGGTCCACACCTTTCTTGTAGTCAGAGTTCCTCTGCTTACTGTGTCAGTTCTGCTCCCTTCAGCAGCTGAGCTGAACTGCATCTCTCTTTAACAAACCCTTAGCATTGCATTGCTTCCTTGACCACTGGTCAACAAGCTTAAAAGGTAAGTACAAAGGCAACCATCAAAGGCAAAGTATCAAAGCCAAGTGATGTCAATAATGACATCATCGGTACACAGACACATCACAAACACACGTTACATAAAACAATTACATTGCACACAGACACACATTACATAAAACAAATAACTAAACTGTGGACCCTTGATTGGCTCATACACCTATTAAAAATGAAATTTCTTATTTTAATTACAACGAACCAACAAATAAGATCTCGTTTAAATTTCAACCCCAAAATTTAAAAAACTAGAAAGAAATTAAACCAATGGCTTTTAAGGGATCCCTCCTCCAGAGGCATGATCTTGATGACAAAGGCAGAAGGAATCTTCTCTCAGTTAACATATGCTGCTCTTGCTTTAGAAGTTGTCACCAAAATCAGCAAAGAAACTGACTAAAGAAAACTGTTATTATGAACTCTTACAAAAGGGGTGGACCAAATTTTCTTGATTTTTCCACTTTAAATAATACATTTTAGATTAATTGGATAAGACAATTTTTCCTAAACCCAACATATTGAACATAATTCCCCAAGACATTTTATTCAGCCTTGGTGGTTAAAGCTTTTTTATTGTGTCCAACTATAATACTGATAAAGTCCCAATAAAGCTATCTGCCTTTCATCGCCAGCCCTTTTATCATGGTCATTTATCTTGTTTGGGTGCTTAGAAATGGCAAATTCCACAGAATTCCTCAGAAGTATATCATTAATTTGCTTATTTTACTGGCTAAATTTTATATACATAAATGTAAATTCACTGGCAAAAACCTCAGTTCTTAGTCTTCTTTAGGGAGCTTCAACATTACATTTCTTCAGTCTACAACTCAGAAAATACAAAGGCCATAAAAACAATTAAAGCTTGTACTATGTTAAAAATGTTTTTTTTTAAATGATCCCACCCCAGCACTATTCTGTTGTCCTGGTGTTGCTGTATTTCTATTGTAAATAATAACGTCTCTGTGAATCCCTTTAATGACAATAAAGTTAAAAAAAATCCTAATAGCTACTGCCCTTGGTAACACTGACGTCAGCGTGCCACCTTCTTAGAATTTAGCCTGCTGTCGCCATTTTGTTTTAGTTTGTGTCCGGCTACTGCGTGCGGTTTTTCCTACACTAGACAACTTTTTAAAACCTTTTAAAACCTGAAATAGGTAAATAACACTGCATACTTTAATAATGCAACCAATTTGACTGTTTTATTGTAGTGTTAAAATGTAAAAGTGAATATCATTGTAATTACAAAATAAATAGCCGTCTTAACATTTATGCTAACGATAGTGTGCTGAGTAATTTTGTGCTTAGGCCTACTCTTGTCATATTAGGTGAGGTTTGGAAGACATAACCTTAAACCAAACGACCATAGTTAACTATATGGTTACCTATATGTGTAAGGTTAACTTTAAAGCAGATAATAGAAAGCAAAATTAACTTACGTTACGAGGCCGCCGAATGGTATTTCGTCGATAACGTTAATGGAAATTGCGCTTAACGTTAGTTCGCTCCAGCTAACTTGGGCTACTTTTTGTTATTAAACAGTAAGTATCTAATTATTTCTTGAATGTTGTGGTTTCAAGGTTTATCATACGTGTCTTCGACAGACCTGCATTTTATATTATTTTCTAGGAAACGTCGATTCTGCTGAGGTGTTTCAGATGTTTTGGCCAAATCTTGTGCTAATGTTGACGACTATTATACTTGGGATCTCAGCAAAATCATTTATCTAACCACCTGCATTATCTAATCATTAACCCGTCACCTGCGAGTTTGTAAATTTTCTGTTATTTAATCCTGTCATCAGAGTGCAAGTGCTGTTTACTAGTATCCCTTTTCTGGTCTTGAAGATGGAGGGCAGAGTTGTTAATACGGACTCTCATTGTAGAACAGGGGCCTCCATGTCTGAAGTAACGTTACATAAACAATCCAGGTGTGGACTCCTGAAAATGGCCGGTTTTGTTGTTTATTCAGGATTAAATACTTGAAACACATAAACATGATTTAGTTATGGAGTGAAATTGCAGTTTATCCACATATATAGAATCAGTATTGAGAACACATTTGTCTAATGATGTTGTAGCTCTCTGTGGAAATGTCCAAATGTCTCTTTGTATCTGTGCATATTTGTGTTTCTCTTAATAACCCTTTTCAGTTCCCTAGGGAATATTTTTTAACTGCTTTTGTGGTTTTAAATCCATCCTCCTGCCCCTTTTGTTGGGATCCCTGGATATCGGTAGCTTGCCAATACATTGGCAGAAGACTTTTTTTTTTTGGTCATCAGCATGGTAGTCAACAGCCGAAAATCACCAGAAGCTTGAATATAAGGGCATTTTTTTTCCTACTCCAGTCAGCAAGCCCAGGAAGAAGCTACGGATTTTTTTTTTGTTTGTTTCCTACCACCCCACGTTTGTCACCTTTTTGCCCCACCAAAGTTTAGGAGTTTTTGAATTCTTTTTTTTTTCTTTTTTCCCCCCTTTTCTGGTTGTTTATGTCCCCCCTGTTTATTTCCTTCATTAGATATATTAAATAATAAAACAAATAAAAATAGATACCCAAAGGACTTTGTTGCATCCACCATCAGTAATAGTTAGCAGTCTGGCGGAGTTAAAGATGTCTCAGAGAAGGGATGTCCTAGGGAGACAAATGTCTCTGGACGACCCACCCACCTTTTCCTCTTATCTCACGGATCAAGTGTTCCTTCAGGACTCATTACCACCCCGGAGACACCCCCCAGCAAAGAGGGAGATTGCTTCTTACCCACCTCAGGTAATGGTAGTTCTATGCTAATGCATGACTTAACAGCCTCTTGGTACAGACAGAATGACTTTTTTTTGTGTGTGTGTGTGTGTTTAAAAAAAACAAGGAACAAAGCAGGTTAAACTTGATTTGTTAGTGCTACATTGTAGGTGTTACATGGTTTCTATGTAGCTACAATAGCTGTGTAGTCTATGGTGTAGCCTGACTTACCCAGAAATGTAACTACATGGCACGCTATGCAGACCGTTACATCTGTGCTTCACTGGCTTCTGCTTTGATCGCTTCAGCGGGCAAACAGACAATGTATTCCAAAATTTTATCTCTTTTGAGCATGTTAGTAATTTCAGAATAAGTAGTTGCTGTTCAACATGATCTGCTCAGTTTCAGTCACAATTATTTGTAGTACAACCAAATAAACTCAACACAGTGATACAGAAACCCCACCACCAACTAGTGGTTTAGTAGTGTCATTGCAGAGTGATGCAGACACACAGTGCAACATAGATGATCACAGCAGCATATGCCAAATGTGTATCTTACGGTTTAGCCTCTGCATACATTTAATTCAGAAATGTAAGTGTGGGTTTATAGTCATGCCACTAGTATTTGTAAGTCCCGGAATCTAGTGATGTGTATCCTCAAACAAACAGACCTTAGATTTAAGACATAAATATTTGTACCAATGGGTTTCTTGGTATTAGGTTAATGTGTGCAGCTGTGTCAGAAAAACGTCTGTATTCATACAGTAAATGGGATTTTCTCTTTCATGTATTGCTGTTCTCTGTTGTCAGGAAGAGTCCTTTTGGCCCTGAAGAGAACCAGTTGCTGGGTCTAAAGTTCGTAACCCCACCACAGCCACTCGACACATTACGATGGCCATCCATGGAGACGACTGCTACTTCTTCTACTATTCCACCTGTACTAAAGTAAGCAACGGCTAAGTACTCATACACCAGATGGAAAGTGAATGTGGGCTAGTATGAAGAGTACAATCTTAATGAAGTAAGATACATTAAAATCACTTATCTTGCAGGGAAACAGTTGCCCATTCAGACACTGTGAGGCAGCAATTGGCAGTGAGACTGTCTGCAACCTCTGGCAGGAAGGTCGCTGTTTTCGTGCCATCTGCAAGTTTCGCCACATGGAGATCACAGTAAGAAAAACTTATAAACCCTCTTTTTAAAAAGACAAAAGCTTCAAGCATTCCTTCAAGCTTTGCCCATTCGAGGATGTGAGTTTCTTGATTGGCCATTATTGAAGGTTAGATAAAGTCTCCTAGTAAAGCTGGGCCGGGAGTTCCACTCCTGCTCTGGACCTGTCAGGAGAAACAGTTATCAGTAATCAATATGCAGAAGTAAAATTTTACATTTTTATTAACTGTATTCACTTGTCTTATGCATATCATATTATGTATGTTTTATGAACAACAATATGATTAAAGGGAAGTTAGCCTGTCTCCGTCATATCTGCTGTTGCATATTATTTATTCTGCGCATCACAACAGAAAAACCGAAAGGGGATACCTTGTTACTGGGAGAACCAGCCAGCTGGCTGCCAGAAGCCACACTGTGCCTTCTTCCATGAAAAGCCCCGCTACATTGATGGTGTCTTCGTCCCACCCGATAGAAGTGAGTGTACGTCTGTTCAAATTTATGCCTATGTATTTTGAGGACCATTTTAGATTCACCTCTGAAAAATGTTGATTGCTTAAATTCTTTCAGGTTTGTCCAAGAATGATGAACAGCCACAAGAGGAACCAACTCCACCCCCAGCTGCCCCTCTCCCTACTACATCCAATCCCCAGCTCAGAGGAGTCCTAAAGACAGAGACCCAAGAGCCTGTACCAAGCCCCACTCATCCACCTGTGGTGATTAATCCGACAGATGATGATGAAGACGAAGATGGTGAGCTAAATTTAATCTTAAAATGATCCCGTCTCTTATATCTCTTTTTTGTTTTTTTATTTTTTTGCTTTTCCATATGATTTTCTCAAATTAAAAAGGAATATTCTTTGTGGTATACACATGTGTCTTTATGTTTCCAGACCAGTTCTCAGAGGAGGGAGAGGATGGCAAAGTCGGCCCTTCTACTAGAAAGCTACCAAAATCAGGTGAGACTAGGCCTCTCACAAATATGTGGCTAAGCTGTAGTTTCTTAAACTGTGAGTGACATTTGATTTGATAATGTTGTGTCCTCACAGATGGGTCACTGAACTTTGGAGTGAGCACCTTGGAGGAGATCCGGCTGAGAAAGGCCCTGAAGGCCAGCATGAAAAGAGCTGGTTACCCTGCCCAGAGTGCTGATACCTCAGCCAGCAGAGAGAAAGAAAACATCCAGTCACTCTTCCAATCTGACCTCTGCGGGGCTAGAGAAGGTAAAATCAAGAACTTATGTTGTCAGGATTTCAGAGAGTTAGATGCAAAGTGGTGTATCTTTCATCTTTTCCTGTCGATGTTATGTCTGTCAGCTTCTTGTCACAAAGCCGTACACAGCTAAACAGGCAGGTTTATTTTGAAAGAAGATAAGCTAGAGGAGTGAACTGAATTATAATTCTTTAGGCCAGTAGTCAATGGTGGACTGTGGTCTGGGTTTTGAAGCCAAAGAGGCTTATATCTAAACTGCAAATGTTTGCAAGGTAAGTCATATTTTGACAAGAATGTCTAAGGGTTTGGACATCTTGACGGAAATGTGTAGGTGCTTCTCTTGTTGCATTTTATTAAGTCAGTCAGAGAGCAGGGTTTCAGACAAACATAGTAAACATCAGATCCAGAGATGGCTTGTTATCTTAAGGTTAGTTCAGATTATGGTAAAGGAAGAAGCATATCTTTGGGAAAACAGACTTCTTTCAGAATCTATTTCAGAGTGTCAATGCTAAGTGTAAGCCGTAGCACAGTGAGTGACAGATACAGGTGCTTTTTCAAACTAATTTTAAAACAAAGTGCTTTAAGATGAGAGGAACACAAATAACTTTTTTCACCTTACAAAAAACAGCAAACACAATTGATATGCTCTGCTATAGTTGTAAGAAGTTATATCAGATGAAATCTCTGCACCTGAAAGTGGGGCAGTTCTGTCAGAAAATTATAAAGACTCCCACATAGCCTCCTTTAGGCTGTAATATTTATTTAATAATCTACATTTGTTTATTAGTTGCATTATTGATTTAAAACTCAGCAAAATCCACCAGTAAGAATACTTAAAATAAGCGTAATTAATGAGTCAACCATTAATTGGGATAATAACCATCATCACAGTACTAAAAATAATCGCGATTATGACCTTTGCTGTAATCAAGCAGCTGTTGATGGACAGTTAACTAGTATGCAATAGGCATTTATACCAACAGAGTGGCATTGCTAGAAAATGGACACTGACAGATAAGTGGGCATAGTAATTTGCAGTATCAATAGAAGCTTTCAAACTGGAGGAGGTTTTTCACTATTGTGTTCCCTGACTGCAGGAACAACAAACTACCATATACGTTCTTATAACACTATTTTTATTTACTACTTGAGAAAATGTATTTTCTGTCTAAATAGAAACCATGTTCATATTTTTAAGCTAAACTGCAAAGATTGAGTCAGTGCAGCATGGAGAGAAGGGTTAAAGCTATACTAACCATTACTTACACCCTTATAAGAAGTTGAATCATTGTTATCTTTTTCTAAAACAGTACATGGTCTGTTCTTTAATCTTGGCTCACTTGTCATTAAAGAAACCGAGAGACCAAGAAGCAGTGTTGCTGAAAGGCTTGGAAGGAAGGTGCCTAACACAGGTAAAAAATAATTAAAGTAATTTGAGCAGAGATTCTAAATGCCAGCGTTTATAATAATGGTATGATACACATTAGAATCTTGTCTTATTCTTGTGGTAGATGGAAAAAGTGAAGAAGGTTTTCCACTGAAAAAGAGTCTGTCTGAGCGCCTGGGCAGAGTTGTGGATGAGAAAGAGCCACCAGTGTCTCCTCAGAAAGGTGAATAGCTCACTGTCAATCACTGAGTACCTCTTTAAGACTTCTACTTGGGATGACAGATGTTTTATCATAAGGTGGCAGGAATGATTTTGTGACTGAAATATGTTTAGAAAGAGGTTGTGCAAGAGGGCTTTTAACTGTATAAATAATTGTCCATTTAAACATTTTCCATTTTTTTGTGTATCTTTAGCATCAAAACCTATTAAACAGAGGCTTGGATTGGTTGCTGGACCTGTTGCATCAACTCAACCCGGTATGAAATCCCAAGAATTTGAATGTTTCTAGAAAAAATCTTGTACAATGTAAAAGATTATTTATTGAAAGATTATTTATAAGGGTCCTCCAACTTTCGACAGCTGAGACCAACATGGGGTGCAGGAAATCTCCAGAGCAGATTCGCATCAAAACACTGGAGGAGATAAAACAGGAGAAAGCAGCAAAATCTCACAGCCAGAATGATGGCCCTTCAGTTATGGCTCCGGAAATCACTAAAACCGTCACAACAAAAGCCACCAAGGGTGTCAAGCGAACCATCACTCTCAGAGACTCTATTGGCTGTGTTAATATGTTCACTGAAGCCCTTCATACCAAGAAGAAAAAGCAGGAAGAGCAGAACCTAAGCCCTAAAAAAGTCAGGCCCAGTGTTGAGAAAGCTCCTGGGAAAAGCCAGGGAGAGTCAAAAACAGCAGGGCCGGGTCCTGAGGCAACAAACATGGCGGAGGTTAGAGTAAAGACTTTGGAGGAGATCCGCAGGGAGAAGGCTGCAAGGATGCAAGCTCAACAGGCCCTGGAAGCAGAAAGCAAGAACTCTAGTACTGAGGAGAATGGTGCTAAGAAACATCTACTGCGTCTTAACAAACTGGCTTCTCAGAGTAAGATCATAAAGTTAAATTTTCCCCTCTGTGTTGACAAAAGGCATGTATGCACAGATGTTGTTAGTCCTAGTGTTGTCGTTCACATTTAATTTAACATTCACTTTTGTAATTATAACTTGCCAGGTTTTAGAGTTTAAAAGCTGAAATGTTATGTTAAACTCAGCAGGTAATGTCACAACAGAGAAGAGTCCTGAAGGAATAGAGATGCCAGTTAAAATTCACACTGCTGCTCTTGAGGTATGCAAACGAACACACCAGTATATTTGGGGGTTACATTTTATTCTATTGCCACATGGTAATGATTATTTTCCTTTGTAGACCAGCTCTGCCTCCAGTAATGATGTCAAGGTCAAGACCTTTGAAGAGATCATGCGCGTGAAACGCTTTCGCAAACAGGAAATGAATCCTACTAAAGAGCCTGCCACTGATGCAACACTACCCAGTGATCAGAAGTCATCCCCAGAACACACTGCAAACACCAAAGGTACCTCCCATCTAATCCCCCTCACACATGCTTCTCTTTACAACCCACATTTCTCTTTTGAGTACTAAGAAGACCAATGCTACATTAGATCTGTTTGACACAGGAGTCTCTGTATGTTTGAGTGACTGATTTCTCCAATATCTTAAATGTTTTTTTTGTTTTTTGTTTTTAATTGTGGTAACAGATTTAGAGAATCGTGATTTTTCCCTGTGTACACATTATTAGGATAACTCTTCAGCACAAGAAATACTAAAGGTATTTTATTACAACCATGTTTTCTTCTTAGTGAGGCCCAAACTGAATGTAAAGCCATCTGTGGTGAAGCCTGCAGTGCGGGTGAAACCAGGCCAGAAGAGGAAGGGAGCAGAGCGATCTGCTGTTGCTGAGGTTAAACCTCTGAACAGCACCTCCACAGTCCTGGAGGAGCCACTACAGAAGATACCACACAGAGACCCACAGGTAGGTTGGACACACTGGGCCAGTGTTGGTGATGTTACAATATGTTTTTCATTGTCTGCCTTAGAACATCTCATCTTTGTGTACTGCATTAATTTATTATTATTTAAATGATTAAAATTCTTCTAAAGTTAATGACTTTGAGTGACTTGTGTTCCATTGTCAGGGATTCCTGTCCTCGCGTGCAGAGGCTCAGCTGAGCTTTGCTGTTCCAAATAGTCCCATGACCCTGCTGGAGCAAGGTTCCAGCTCGAGCCCCCTGAGAGAGGAACTTCAGACTGTTCCAGTGTTGAAACAGAGTCCACGCCAGGAAACTAAACCAGCTGTCAGTGTTGCTGCTCCCAAAGTGGCCTGCACAGTCCCCCAGAGGTAAAGCTCCACTGTGAAGTTAATATGTAAACTCTAATACTGACTTCCTGGCGATGTCAAACTTAACAATAGAAATATCTGTACACAGGAGTGGGAAGTGATATTTGTTTTCTGGCCAAGTTAAACCAAATTATTTTAAGTAATCGTGACATGTATGCTGCATTTGCAGTTACCAAATAAATAACAAGTCTCTTTTATATGTCAGCCCACCCCTGAAGTCACCCACTCAGGCTCCCAAGACACGCAGACATAGCACAGGTGTGTCCTGCACCAGATCCACCGCTGGCGCTACTGACTCCAGCTCAGCCGTGGACGATTTTGAGATGCTGATCAGTGAGTTCACTGATGACCACCTGGAAGAAGACATGGACCCCAGCATTGGAGAGGATGACCTGCTGCAGGAACTGTCAGAGATGATAAACAGCTAAAGGACCATTGGAGCACAATGAACACCCTGTCCCAACTTTGTTATGTTACTGTCTTTTACAAGAAGTGAAGACCGTCAATATCCACTGTGGGGCATTTTTAAAAATGTAGTTTTTTTTTTTTAATTCCAACTTGTTTTGTGCTTTAGGTTATTTTGTTTTTCGTTAAATTAAAAGATCTTCTCTCAGTCATTTTCCATTTCCTGCCCATGTCATCATCCTTTAGCCCAAATTGTCATTCTTCAGACTTTTGATTTTCTTCATGTCTGTTTTTGATGCAAATATCAACGGCTTTTGGCTTGTCCCTCCGGACAGGCACCAAGGTGGCCCTTGGTGGCTGGGTGGGGCAGGATTCAAACCCACTGCCTTCTCCATCCCAACCCAATGCTCTATCACTGATCCACAAGGCCCCTCTGTCTGTTTTGGATTATTGTTTAAAATTCCAGGCCCCAAGAAAACAAGAAGCGCTCAAGTTCTGTTGCTAAGAACCAACTGGGTTCATCAGGAATGTCTGGGTGATGTTAATTGTTGGGAATGATGAATGCATTAGTTCAGAGGGAAGTCATATTTGTATACTGTGTATGCAAAAGAAAAAGCTAAATCAATGTAGAAATAATAAATACTGCTGCACTTAATGGTAGGCTGCCTCCAATTACTTGTTTTTGTTTTTAAATGTATGAGTGGATGAGACTGTTGTGGCTCAGCCAGTTCCAAGATTATGAATTTTAAAAGTATGTGTTTAACTTTCATGAGAACCCTTTCAACAAAGCAGTAAAGCTCAGAACCCGAGAGAAAGTTTTATATTAACTTTCCATAATCCACTAGTCACATGATTGTTATTTTTATTATGTATATGCAGTTTAATTTTATCCTCACAGGCTTTATGATGATCTGCCATTTTGTAATGTAACAAATGTGTGTGTGTGTGTGTGTGTGTTTTCATACTTAGTCTGGGATAAGTGCTCTCTGATCTTAGTTACTGGACACCTCAGGGACTCTTTCTGATGTTTCTATGTTCCTTATATGATTGACAAACACTGTATTTCAACAATGTCTTCAGTTTTTGGGTTAGTCTGTGTTAGCAGTCGTATTTCTGATCTGAGACTAAATCTCAGTCTCTGATCTAGACTTTTTGTTTTTTGTTTTTTTTTCCCCTTGGTCTTGTGTTTTGTCTATGTCCTGCTCCTTTTCCACAAGCTTACTGTTGAAAGTGACTTGTACAAATTACCATATAAATAAAAAAAAAAAAAAACAGCTTTTAATTTTTGATCATTAATTAACTGAACATATAAATTAACTGCTTGTCTTTTAGTCGTTAAATAAACCATGCATACATTATCTAAGAAATTTCCTGTGGAATAAACATAATGTATCGTGACCAATGTCTTGTAACAATAACAAAAAACTGAAAATCAAAACAAGTGTTAATAGGTTGAAGCCAACACTCTTAAAAGCTAAAATATAAAAGTAAGAAATGTGACAGATTTAATTTATTGCATGATGGGAATCTATAGACCAAGTATGAACTCAAAAATATTTAAGATGGAATCGAAATAGAAACATAGAAATAGAGTAGTAGGGCTGCTCAACAATAGAAATAAAAAATATGAAGAATGGAATTATTTTCAGGTTAAATGTGTGTATCAGTATTATATCTGGTTAGCTATATGTGGTTCTAAAGTTTTGGCCACATTCATTTTAAATAGCGTAACTATAGGGTTTTATGTCAGGGGGCCTGGTGGCTCATTGGTAGAGCATTGGGTTGGGATACATGCGATTGCCACCATGAAAACCACCTCTTTGCCACCCTTACTTGTTATTCTACTAATAGTGATTAAATCCAAACATTTCTTCATAAAGCTCATCCACAGATGCCAGTTTGTAAGGGTGGGGGGAAAAGGCTCCAGTATCATCTCCCTGAGCACAGGCTCCCTTGCAGGCTGTTCACCTCTATGACACATGACTGCTGTGGCAGGTCTACCAGCATCCACACAGTGAAGCATGCTGATGAGACAACGGGGGCTTATACGGGATGACAATGATCTGGCACATAGACAGGAAGTGAACCATCTCTTTGACTAGTGTGTAGCAAACAACCTGACCCTGAATGTTGAAAAAAAGAATTAATTAACTTTAGGAAGAATGAGCACAGTCACACACCCCTCCTCATCAGCATTGCAGCCGTGGAGGTGGTCAGCAGCAAACCCCAAACACTCTGTCTTGGTCACAGCCCATCAGAACCATTGCAAAAGAAGCTCAGCAGTGGCTGCACTTTCTGCGTCACATGAGGAGAGCACACCTGCGCCCTCCTGACCTCACCACCCTCTACAGAGGCACCATCGAAAACATGCTGGCCAGCAGCATTGCAGTCTGGTTAGGATGCTGCAGTGACCTGGACTGGAAGTCTCTGCGTAGAGTGGTGAAGACAGCAGAGAAGATCATCTGGCCCCCAACTCCTCCCATCCAGGATATTCCACAGAAACGGTGCCTGACCAGAGCTCAGAACATCCTCAGGGACCCCACACATCTTAACCAATGATTGTTCTCACTATTGCCCTCGGGGAAAAGGTTCCGCAGCATCTGTACCAAAACAGCCAGATTCCTGCTCATCTATTTTGTCTATCCCTGTTTAATCTGAGCCATATTTATGATTTTGTACATGTTCTGGTTTTGCTGCTATGGAATACATCTACTACTATGTAACATATCCTGTACGCAGAAAACTAATTTTTGTTTTTAATATACTTTGTTTTTCTGTTTGTAACACTGTAAGTGAGTGACAATAAAATAATGACCATAAAATACAGTCTAAGTGTAATAAATAATAAATCCATCTCTGCAATACACAGTACCATAAATGTGAAGTGCAGTTCAATCTTCCGTCCAGTGGGTGATGCGACAAACGTCATCATGCTGAGACCCAAACACCGAGACGCCGGTCCGCTTCTACTTCCGGGTTAGTGGATGTAAACAGAAGGACGTTCCCCTCTCGAGACAGCAGCAGCGGCAGCAGCAGCAGCAGCAGCGGAGAACATGACCAAACTGGAGCTGTTGAACGTGTTTTTAAACGACAGGTTGACGGCGGCCGCCGAAGAGATTTTCCGCGCCGTCAAAGACACGGTGGTGGAATATCAGAGCGAAATCCTCCGCTCCAAGGAGGAGAACGAGCGGCTCCGGCGGCTCCTCAATGTAGCCGTCCAGCAGCTCCTGCTGCAGCCAGGTGAGGAGCGGCGGCACCAGACCACCGTCCAAAATGTGTCTGTTTGTAGTGGAGCGTTCAGTGTTTAGTGTTGACGCTTGTGTCATACATTCGTTGTCATGTATCACATTGAGTGAAAAGTGACAGTAGAGCAACAGAGTGTAAAATCACGCAGTAGTACAGCAAGAAAACTCAACATGCTTTCCAGCATCTGCGGCTTCTTTAGAGAGAAAAAAAAGTTTTCTTATCTTATTTCGTCCTCGTTTTAGTTTCATCTGTGATGTTTCTCCCAAAGGTCACTAAAATGAATACATGAGTCAACCGTGAGAGGTAAGAGACGAACTAATAATAGCTCATTTCATTTCTTTTATGGAGAAGAAAATGAGCATTACTAGTGTCTATTTTCACTAATTAGGCCTATATCCCAATTTATTGGGGACGGCTGACTAAAGAGATGCAGTAGCGCTAAAACAACAGCAGTGCAATAAATATTCCCAAGGGGAATTATGTTGTACATCAGATGTACCTAGCTCATGTCCTTTTTATCTGTCCTAGTGAGATTTTGGACAAACACATCAGATGATCCCCTGGATTGGGTTTGTTAGATAGATAAGGGCTATGCAGAGGTTGTGGAGGTGGCCACCCCTGCTCCATGGTAACATGTGTGCACTGCCTCTGGGGATCACTAAATGTTGAGTGAGCAGTAATGCGTTTTTACCTCATCTTAAGCAGTATAATACTTTTAAAACAACGTGGTACTGGAGTTAAATTCTTCCAACGTTAACTTATTTAAGACTTATCAAAGTTCAGTGTTACGGTGATCGTGGGATTGTGTTGAATACATTGCAGAATATGCATTCATCAAAGTAATGACTCTGAAATCTAGCTCGTATATAGTTCTTCATGGTGGTTATATGGTTGAATGCTTAACTGCGATGGAAATGTTTGACACATTTGACACGCGCTTTTATGCAGAGTTGCTTAAAAATTACCTTTCTTCTTCAGCGTGTCAGAGGAGCCAGAGGAATAAAGAGTTGTACCTTTGTCGCTAGATTTTATCCAACCACTGAGAACAACTACAAAGTTTAAAGTGCACACACCTTTTGCAGTTCGTCAAGCCTGAAGACGTTATATTGTGAACTGCTTGCTGTAAGTCGCAGGATAGAGTACAAAGTGATGCCAGAGAATAAAATAACAATAAAAGTTACTAAAACAGAAGAAGTTGTAGTTTGGAAGTGGCAGTCCTCAAAGTACAACTTACATGAGGTTAATCAGACAAGTGTCAACGCATACTGTATGAGAGAAACTGGTTATGTGTAAATAAAGCTGTTCTCTGATGATTTATGAAATGGTAAAGTTGCCACATGTGTTGTATGTATAATTCCTGGTGAACGCTGGTTTCTGAATGGAGCTAAGACCTGTCTAGAACCTGCAGTAAGACATTCATTAAAATACACTTAGCACGACCGTGATGTTTGTTACCTTTCAGAACGTCACTCTGTCCAGCCCCAAGAAGACAGTCCCCTCTGTGAGTCTGAGTGGAGAAGCAGCGTGGAGCTGCTACCACAAGTTAAACAAGAACCAAAACTCACAAACATTCAAACTGATGGTTTACATGAAGCCAGGGACTCAAAGAAAGGTAACTGCAGTCACGTTGAACCACTCCAGAGGTCACATGCTCCACCTGCTGAGACTGTTTGCAGCAGACAGAGCGTCTCCCCGGCCCCACTAACATCCCAGGAGATCAAGGCAGAGAATGAGAGAAAGGAGGGCAGGAAACCGCAGACTGCCAACAGCTTACCATTGTCTCCAGCTGTTCATCCAAACACCAGAGCAGCTCAGAGTGGTTCCTGTGCCAGTGCGGCAAAGACTCACAAGACTCAGAGAACAGAGCAGCAGATGAAAGGCTCGCTCCACTCAAACGGGAAACAGAGTACAAACATACTGCAGATCAAGAGTGTGAGATCGGTGAAGCCTCCTCCACCTCGCTCTCCTCACCCAAGCCAGAGTATCCAGAGGTGGCACAGCTGTAAGGAGTGCGGGAAAGGCTTTAGCTTCGCCTGCCAGCTGGAGGTCCACATGCGGTGGCACACTAAGGAGAAGCCTTACAGCTGCACCGTGTGCCGGAAGAGCTTCACCACAGTCAGCATGCTGAAGAGGCATCACCGCATCCACACCGGAGAGAAGCCCTTCCGCTGTCACGTCTGCGGGAAATGTTTCAACCAGTCAGCACACCTCAACACCCACTTCAGGCTCCACACCAGAGACCGGGCAAGCTGGAGCAGAGGTCCACACAACAAGTGAATTAACAGTAACAGGAAGTTCATGTGTAAACTTTGACATTTGCCTAAAATGGTCAACATTCAGGTTCAGTCACTGTACAGTGGTGTTTCTCTGTGTGTCTCAGTGTTGTGCAATAAAGTGTGGTGTGTGTGTATATATATAAAGTTCTGATCCATTGATTGTGTTGTTTGAAGGTATATAAGACTTTATAGCTGAGACGATGGCAGAACCACAGTTGTAAAGTCCTGTGAGCAGAGAAGTTATGAAGAGTAGCTACAGTTTATTTGGAAATGAAAATCAAATCCGCTGAAAAAGTGTAAGATGGCTGCTACCCTGACCAACAAGGACCAGAGACTGGCTTCCTGCCTACAGAAGTGAAAACAAATCTTTTGCACAGCAGCCATTGTAGCAGGAATGGGACAAGCATAACTAATGCTACACACAGCACCAAAGCAGGAGTTAGACATCATTATGGAAAACGGCTGTATCAATGATGGAATTTGCACAGCCAACCCAGTTGCTTCTAGTAGATGGACTTTATCCTTAAAGGCAACTTCTAACTTGAAAAAACATCAAATATAGGACCAATTTGCAGATATTTCTAATCATATATAAATAGATGAGTTGGATTTGATTAGAATGAACTTTGTTCAGAATGTTATATATTCTGAATGAGGGTCATGAGAAGTTTACTTTTTAAAACCTCCATGTGTAGAATTTGGGTCAACTCCACTTGGGTCATTGTTAGCACTGATAAATACATTTAGGTTTACGATAGGTTTAAAGTAGAAGATTATTAAAAGCCAAACAAAAACAAAACAAAACATTAAAACAGTAACTTAAACTGCAAATCAGTTTTCTCCACTATATGTGCAGTCAACTGTATGAACTGGAGCTAATTGGAGATCTTGGACAGCTGCATAGACCTTTTTCACAGTCATTTGACATGTCATAGCATGAAAAAGCACAGAAGCAATTATTAATATTATGTATGACTGCATTGCATTTACCTAATGTCAGGGCATGTTCACAGTCCCAGGTCACTGGGGGACTTTATGGAACTGAGCCAACATTAATGAATATTTTCATTAATGTCCCTCCTGCTAATCATTGCATGTATCTATGTATGTTGGGCAAGTCTAAAAAGAAGGACCTGGTGTGATTTGAAAAAAAAAAAAAAAAAAAAGCTTCTTAATAAATTTTATCACCAAGAATGTATAAAAATAACATTTTAGATTTACATTTGTAACAACACTGGCATCTGCTGGACATTTACTGGTACTAGCAACTAGAAGCTAAATACTCGATTTATAAAATACAAGATCCTTAGAAAAATGACAATAATCTTTTCTGTCTCTCTTAGGAAACATACAATATACAGTATATACATTTAGGTGCAAAAGTATGATTCCCCTCATTTGAAATGGCAAAAAAACGTAAGACAAAGATTTTTTATCAGCATATTCGATTTACAATTATCCAGTATATAAATGTTTCTTCATGTGAAATTACTTCAAGTTGATTTTATTTGATTTATGAATTGGGATGGAAACTTTAGATTGTCATTATTTTACTCTACATTTTTATACGCACTCCTTACTGCTGATGATGAAATGTGTATTATTGTCATGTCATGTCATGGGACACATTTACATCCCCTTACAACGAAATTACATGTAGGTGAATGCAAACTTGACCTTAAACATAACATAACAATGCACACAAATGGTAAAAAAGTCAAGGTGTGGTAAAAGGTAAATGATAAAATTTATATCAGTGCATAAGTTTGTATCCCTCTTGATAAATTAACTAAACATAAAGTAATTTCTGATGAAGTAGCATTTGTACTATGTAACTGTGCAAAAAGTATTATGTATTATGAAAAAAACTGACTCTTTTTGTCATGAAAACCTTTAAGTTTCCAAAATAATTCCAAAACATTTTCAGTTTTTTGAATTGTAACTAATAGGTTTTTTTTAGTATTGTAGTAGAGCAGCAGCATAATAGAAACACATCAGCCTTATTTATCATTTATTTGTTTGTAGATTTAAAATACTACACTCTTTAAATATGACATTTTCATCTGCATTTGTGATTGATGTTTTTCCCGTGCTTGCGTGAGTTTCCTCCCACAATCCAAAGACGTGCATGTTAGGTTAATTGGCATATTTGCCTTCAATTTGTTTCTAAGGCTTTGGCTGATTTCTCTCTGTTTTTCCATGATGACAAGCAAAAGGACACTGGATCTGAAGGGAGGCACTAAGTACGGCCACAGGTACTGCGCCTACTGAGTCTCAGGCGTGACAGTCACAAGCTCGAAGTTTCCATGCTGTATAAAAAAGTGGTGACTTTTCCCTGCCAGCATATGGTGCATCTAAACCTTGGGCACAGGTGATGTGTTGTTCGTGAACGAGCTCCCTCTAAGAGCCAATTCTTTGTAGCAAATGAGACGAGCAGACTCCATTCATAATTGCTAAATTAGGCTAAAATATAAGGCTCAGAGCCATTTGGAGGTTGTAAGAGCCAGCACTTTTAAGGGAGCCGAGCCAAAAGAGCCGAATCTTTGAAAAGGTTCTGGTCCTCCCATCATTAGTGGACACAGATTCTGACTGGGCACAGATGTAGTGCTGGGGGGCGGAGCATCCCAGAAAGTTTTCATATCACTCCAACCAAACAGCTAGTTCATGGGCTGTGAAGACACAACCACAACCACCCTTGTTGAATAAATAATTCTAACACCAGTTCACTCTTGTCATGTGTCATATGCAGCCAGAATCATGATGTGTACCACAGTAAACTTAAGATAAATATTACTCTGTATTCAAAATACAAAACTATATTTTCCGACAGCAGACATAGGAAACAAATGAACCAAAGAAACATTTAAATAAGATGAAATAAAAAGGAACAAGAAGGGCACAGGAGGGAGAACAGAGATCGGATTAAAGGTGTGGACGAGAAGAGAAAAACACTTAAACACCACAAACTTATTGGGGGGGGGGGCTCCTGTTGTTTCATGGTAATTAATGAGCCATGTGAACCTGGTTTGAGGCAGGTGGTTATGTAGCCTGTGTTTAAGTGAAACAGAAAAATTTAAATTGCAAAAGGAAAAAAAAAAAAAAAAGACAGTTTAAAATATTAAAACTACTTTGTGTTTTGAGCTGTGTGGTTTTCAACCTACTGTGTAATTTACAGGCTACTGCTTTAGGATTAACTTGATTCTTGCATCCTTTACAGTCGCCGTAGGTATTTTTACATGTTTGGCAGGTAGAGGCTGAAAATCTGAGGGAACTTGACAGTAACAAACTCTAGGCTTCTTGGATAAACATGCGTTGCTTTTTATCACTTAGTTTGAACTGTAAGATTCTGGACACATTGCTGATGCTGAAAATATGTTTTCAAAGTAAAATCTGAATCGGATGAAGTCTCAGTCTTACTCGTTTCTATCAGCAGCTGCTTCGGGACAAAATGGGCTGACAGTCTGCAGAATTACTTTCTTCTTCCAAACTCCATGCTGCTTAAAATAGGCGGAGCTTTGTACTGCGTTAAATGTGTCAAAAACTCTGGGTGTGAAAGTACAAAATGAAGATGTTATGCTGAAATACTTTCGATTAATTTCTTACTGCAGTTAATCTGCATTTCTGCTCCAACATATACGGATCCAATATAAAAATATAAGGTATTTCTCCTAAGCCACGAGCACAAAGAATTCAAATCAAATAATGTGCAAACAAATAAAACCACAAAGATAAAAATGAAAGTATAATCTTTTACCCCCTGGCATTTTTTACTCCACCCCCAAACAAGATTTATTAGATCCAGCCCTGACTATAATATCAGGAATTAAAATAAAAATAAGTCTTAAGTCAACTGTGGGGATATTACTTTTGTTCAAGACATGTGGTACGTGTTTAATTTTTTTTTTTATTTTAATGGGTGTATTGCAGCCTACTACCTAACAACCGTGGTGTTAGAAAACTGTAGATATATAAAATGATGTTAACTTCCATCCTACCTGGAGGCAGCTGCAGCCAGTGGAACCTGGCTTCTGACAAAGATGGCGTTAGTTTATTTTGGCTGCATTCACTTTGATTGTAGGTGGAGTCAGCACAGTTCAGTTTTACAACTGTTTTCTTCTTTAGAAATCAGACAAAACCTAACAATTTGTGGGCATTAACCGATTTCTCAGCTGTATGTGAGCTAAGCTAATATCAGCATATCAAGCTGTGTATGTACAGTGATTTTATGCCGGATGCTCTTCCCTCCCATCTTCTTTTTGTCCGGGCTCGGGACTGACACCGAGGTTGCCCTTGGTGGCTGGGTGCCGTCACACCTGGTGGGGCGGGATTCAAGCCTGCTGCCGTCTGCATCCCAACCCAATGCCCTACCACTGAGCCCCCGGGCCCCCTTTTCAGAGCCACTTTTTAATTGCACAGGGGACTTAGTGGATACATTACTTAAGAAATAAATCTAAGGTTCATCGTTCATCGAGTTGCTGTGTAACAATATATTTTTTACCGTCTAACATAGACAAACGTTAAATTGCATCATTACATTCTGCTTCTTGTGATGGCCTCTCTTCCCTCCACCTGTTTTCCACCAACCCGATTGCGTGGATGGCGTGTGCACGTGCTGACACATCAGAGATGCGTGCTTGCAGACCAGCAAAGAACAGCTGAAAGAGGGGAGGGGTGCAGAGAGAGAGAGCGACAGAACGAGAGACCTGCGCCGCATTGACAGGGAGTCAGAGCGACATTAACTCCGGCAGCACCGAGCAGGAGGTGGATACTTTCCCGATGCCACTGCAGAGCTGACGGTGTCCGGTGCAGCAGCGAGGAGCGGAGCGGTGCGGCGGAGCAGCACAGGTAAGCGAGCACTTTCTACTGCGATGCTTTGCAGTTGGTAGCTCCCAGCACTCTGACGCATCGGGTGGTGTCCTCAATCTGGCGGTGCCGAACCGCGATGATGAGATTCGAGGAGGAGAAAAAATGACAGCATGAAGTAAGGTCGCAAGCCCCAGTCTCACCCCGGAGGCTCAGGACGCTGTTTTCTCGTGTCTCTGCAGTGTTTTCCGGGCACCGGCACACGGGCCCCCGCCTCTCTGCGCATCTTCTGGATGATGCTGCGGTTTTTGTGGGATTTGTTTTGCTGCTCTGCGCAAATCGCCAGTACAGGTACCAAAGTGAAGTGACCGGTCACTGACTCGCCGTCTGCATCTGCAGAGGCCTGTGTTGGATGATAATGTGGGGAGAACTGTCATTGCAGAGGACGAGCAAACAGGGACATTTAAAGGGCTGTGAAGTTGGGGGTTGTTTGCTTAGGCCCAGGGGCTGCAGCCTGAGCTGCACACAGGGTGAGTCAGGTCTGTTTCTCAGCACTGTGGATCAGAACACATCCGTGTGAGGGAGGTGTCTCAAAGAAAAAAAGCATTCATTTTTAGAGCATTCTGTCATGTCCCATACTGGATGACACACACCTCACAACAACACACATTCTCATATCCTCCAGTGTGTTTCTATATTCCAGTAGTACTTTATGGTATTTTAATATCTTATGTCATCACTAGTGCTCCTGTGGGCCTCATAGCCACACACAGTTAGTGTGCCCTCAGTTATGTTGGTAAATCCCTTAATATTAACGTTACTTAGCTGTGCATCAGCAGTAGTCCTGGTATTACAGTAAAATGTTTCCACAGAGGGTTATCATCAAGAGAACGCTTTGAATGACCTTTTGGATATTGCTTTTCTCTCTTCTGCCTCCAATTTGTGACCACTGCATTTAGTTAGTGTAGTCAGTGTTACGAATTCTTTTAAGATTTTATTTTAGTTTAGTTGGATGTAGATTAGTTGCACCACCTAAATTAAATCCTAACAACATTTTGCCCCACTGAATTCACTATAATGTTCTTATACAGAGGCTGTGGTGTATTTTGCTGCAGCAGTGTAACTGTTTTGCTTATCGATTTGTGTAATGAGATCCTATGTACCCATTCACGGAGAGAATTCTGTATGCTGTGTTTAGAAGAAAAGACATGTACTCAAAAAATGTTCAACTCTTTCAATAGTAGTTTTCCCATCGGAACACAAAATGAAGCACTGTCACTGGTAAATCAAAACGCAAAATGAGTTTTTATAAATAACATAAGTCAGTTTCTTTATTTATGTAACTGGTGGAGCAACTGACCTCAGTTATTGCTCTAACTGTGACCATATCTATGCTTCTTCATAGAAGATCTCCGTTAACTTAGAAGGTGTTCGCTATATTGGTGTTTGTAGCTTCTCGTCATGCCGACTTTTCTAGTTTTCAAACTTCTTCCAAACATCTTCTATAAAGAATGTTGGACTAGGACTAAGGTTGGTGTTAGGTGTTTAGTTATGATAGTTGAGGAGCATTATGCCGTGTTATGAAAAAGCGACAACCAGCCTTTACGGAAGCTGTTTAAACACTTGCTTCAACCACATCGTTTATACACTGTGCAGTGTTTAGCATTCCATAAAAAAAAAAAAGATCACTGAACGTGGAGATACAGTATATTTGGTTGTGGCTTACAACAGTGGTCTTATGTCCCACTTGAGAAAGACTCAAAGATGGACGACCAAAGGTAGCCCGAGACAAATTTCTGACAGTGTCAGGATTTTAGAACTGCTACAACATTACATCTGAATCAGAATGGACAACAAATAAAACACGGATCCACTTACCTTAAGTTGTCTTTGCAAAACTGCTATTCCAAGTTGGCCCATCTACCCACCAGCAGGTCTACATTTTCCTCCACAGATGATCTTCCGTGCATAGAAATATCATTACTGCAAGGGTTTGATTGTTAGCTTCAAGTACCAGAGAACACAAATGACATGCTGGTTCAGATAGTTAACAATTTACCTGTTATTGTCAGACTAGGCTGCAGATGTAGAGGGTCATGTTAAAAGTTAGAGCTCAGATTGAAAGTGAAATGCAATACAGTGATACCGAGAACAGAGAAAGTATCAATGTGCACGATTTTATTTGAAACTGGTCACTGTAGTAAAAATGCTAATAGAACAGTTTTTACTGACGCATGCAGTCTATTCCTTGAAGATAACCAGTCAGTGTCACATGTTTACCTTTACTTCAACAAACAATAAATTCACAATAATTAAAAAAAGGGAAATATATGTGCATATTGCAATTTTCATTTGATTGGCTGTAGACCTTTTGTGGACATGGTCAGCTAATTAAAGATAGTCTGGTTCATAATATTTCACGCTTCTTTTAATAACAATACTTTAAGCTTTTCAAGAAAAAAAAACCTACTGTATCTTTATTACTTAACGTATACTAAGATTTTCTGTTTTACACTGTTTAACACTGTTTAACACTCAAAAGCACATGACTGTGCAAACACAGTGGGTAGATTAGAGTTGGGCAATACATTAAGATAGTTAGAGTTACTAAAAAAAATCCTTATTAACATCACATCACATTTCATTGTTGTTTGATCCTCTGCATCTACAAAATGGCAGAAAATCTCTGGGCTTATCCTTTACTTTAAGAGACGACCCGAAACTCATTTGCATTTTTGCAAATGCAGGCCTCTTTACTTTCAAGCACTGTTAAAATTGATGTAAAAGGAATCGCAACAACTTTTGAATATGTGGGGACGTGCAATTTGTCAGTAAAATGTCAGTAAAATGAAGTCATTTTTAACGAATTTAGGAAAACGGATTATCCTTGAAAATTGGTAAAATGATTGCCCTTAAACAGAAACCAAGGACAGTAGTTTAGCCCTTACTCATGTAAGTGTTGACAAAGAAGTCTTGGGGTTTGCTGCTCTAGAGAATTGAAAAGGTGAAGTTGGCAAGTCAGCATTATTCACATAGCAGGACAAGTCACAGTACAGATCAGCATAGTATGTAGTGTATGTGTGAGGCTGCAGGGCCACATACACGTACACATACCACTGTAATCAGCGTAACTGATTGAACTGCAGCAGATATTTGCTTATGTTACAACGTCAGTATACCTTCTAACAGCATTACACTGGTACCAGCTTTCAGATTTTTAGCAGTAACTGGGCCTCATTGTCTGTGTTGATTAATGTGGGTGAAGTATAAAAAATGCTCTTTGCTTAGTACAATTTACTCTGATGAAAAAGACAACAAAGTGTTTTTTAGATGGACAAAACAATTTCAAAGATGTAGTGGAAACACATCTCCTTACAAACAATCTGTGAGCCGACAGTAGCTATAGAGACCCAGCAACAACGTACACAAATAATTGACGTTCATTAGCGACTGAACACGCCTTTGTCGTTTAAACGGGCTAAAAATCAGAAGCTGTTTGCTGAAGTTTTTTTTTTTTTACGCTGAAACCAATGTTTCCTCTAACCTGCACATCTCGCTGTAAGCTTTTCAGTTGCATATTCATGTCAGACATCAGCTCAGCATCATAACTCACCTGGAGGAATCCTTTATCCATACAGACTTGCCGGCAACCACGTATTCTCAATGTAAACTCCTCTAAGTCTTTGGAACTTAAATCCGCTTTTATCCCTTCACATTGGTGGCACCTGTAGCAGCTGTAAGCATAGTGTTTTTGAGTTACCTCTACATCTGTGCGACCTTCTTGTTAGTATGAATGCGGTGTCTCAGGAGGGCCTTGAGCTAACCCGAGGATGAGCTGATTAGATTTCGGGTCAAAAGGTCAAAAGTTAAGGTGACTGTGGCTCAATATCCTTTACTTTGTGAACTTGTGAACTCAATATCACAGGGACACCTTGAAAGAACTTCTTAAAATTTGAAACAAGTATACACTTTGTTTCAAGAATAAACTCTTTTGGCGTATGTGGCAAAGGGTCAAAGGTCAAGGTCCCAATGAAATTATGTCTCCACATTTTTCCCTTTCCTTTTTGTGAATGTGATATTAGAAGAATGCATTTCCTAACTTTAGATGC
Organism: Channa maculata; assembly: GCA_020496755.1. Lineage (NCBI taxonomy): Eukaryota > Metazoa > Chordata > Actinopteri > Anabantiformes > Channidae > Channa > Channa maculata. Next base: position 1,763,447 of record CM035603.1, read on the forward strand.
AACTGAAACATGGATCCTACTTTTGCTATACGTGATATTGTTTTGCATATTTCATTTTCTTATTACACCAGGGAATTACATTGGAAATTGTGGACAAATATGGCTGCCGAGACTTTTAGACAAATAATGCCCTTGAAAGAAATAGTAAGTTTGACATAGTTATAAACACGGTATTTTAAACAGTCAGATAAATCCTCTTTTGTCCTGACTGTCTGCTGTTTGACTTCGACTATTGAATTTTGCTCAGAGTGCACTGGGAGTTGCAGATGTGGATGTACTAGAGCATGTCCTGCTTCTGAATAGAATATGTTTTTCCACTATGAATTAAATATGTCAGGGCAGTCAGAGCAGCTTTCATGTTATTGTGACTTGGAACCAGCCATTGTTTGGTGGCCTGCAATGAAAATTGTGCGGTCAACAGAGTGCACTCATGCTCTTTTGGGTCCTGCCGTGTACTGAACTCGATCTGGTGGGTCATCAAGAAAGATAAGCAGACCACCGTTAAAAATGCACCATATTCGCATAAAGAATGTGCTGCTCACTATATGTTCTTGTATTGAGAAATGTGACCCAAGGGTGTCAAGTGTCAGCGGTAAGACTGTCTGTCTCTCACTGATGAACACCAGCAGAGGAAGAAGAAAGGAACACTGTGGACACCCACTCAAAAGTGTGAAAGGATAAAAGGATATTTCTGTCGTGTTATACTCACCTACACAGGTTTGGTAAATAAGCTGCTGTGGTGGATTCCATCTTCCTCACGGCTGCCTCCCACTAAACGAAAGTACTTTGGGAATATATTAGATATTTCTATTGTATATATTACATATATAGCTACATTCATCCACGATTTGATGATTAGGGTGACATGAAGTTACATCAGTTACTTATTTGTCCTTGTGTACCTAATCTCAGAACCGCACATTGTCAGCTTTCATGCAAAAAACATATTTTACACAGGTCACGTTTGTGACGCTATGACCGATTAGCCACCTGATTTTAATTGTGATTCTTGCTGTAAACTTGGAGGACATCCACTTTTGCTGTTCACTATGACTTTTCAAAGACTTTGTAGCTCCGCTTAAGTGTCCCAGGTTTTCTAAGAGGCCTGGGAGAACAAGCAGTTTTCTGATGGGCTTGGGGAACCCTTTCATAAAGGACATTGGAAAGAACAGAGGTTGTGCGAGTGTAAAGTGTGTAAGTGCTCATAATCTGGTAATTATATTGCTAAAGCTTCTTATTGAAAACCCTGGGCCCCGGGTGAAAGTTCTTTGATAATGCAGTGCCGCAGTTCAGGTGTTTAACCAGAAGATGCCAGTGTTGTAACACAATACATGTGTCTTCAGTACAGTTGCAGACGTGCACACTGTTACTCATTAAATAATCCATCTATACAAATTGCTTCATGTGTTTCAGTGTTTGTATGATATGAGTTTGTCTTACAACACATTGCCATGTGTGCACACAAGAACACTTCAGTTTAAACTGATCTACGCTCTAGATCAGTTTTCACAATGGGTTGCATGTTGTCTCACCTTTACTTACAACAATTTTTCTAATGAAAAATGTTGCGTGTGTACGTGTGTGTGTAGCTTTGCTATGTACCCTTATTATTAAAAGTGGTAAAAAGTCACTGAAACAATAGAGATGTACATTTTGCTAGATTCCACACAAGCATGCATAAACATGTTAGAACTCCATTTATTTATGTCTAGCGTTGCAATAATTGTTCACATAAATAATTGAAGATGGCAGAGTCGGACCACTGCATGAAGTCTTTCCAACACAAGCCCATCTAAAAACTGCTGTTCTTAAGTGGAGCTACAAAGTCTTTGAAAAGTCATAGTGAATAGCAAAAGTTGATGTCATCCAAGTTTACAGCAAGCTTCACAATTAAAATCAGGTGGCTAATCTGTCATAACGTCACAAACATGACCTGTGTAAGATATATTTTTTGCATAGAAGCGTCTGCTAAACAACTAAATGTAAATGTAAATGTAAAGTTTGCGCCCAGTGAATCCTGGCATTGTCATACTTAAATATACTGGTGCCATCAAAGGAGAAAAAACCTCGTCATTCAACATTCAGTATAGTAGCAACTTACTGTAATTCATCATTCAGGGTTGAATAACATGTTACCAGCTGATAGTTACTGCAGTGCTTAGTTTAATCCAGGTGGTGACTCTTTTTTGTCAGGCAGCGTATACGTTAATTTAGCAAAGGAAAGAATATCAGGCTTTAGTCTGTAGTACACAACAGTAGCAGCACTCAAGCCATATGGTCGCCTTTGTAGTGATCCCGTCTCCTGGCTGCAGTTCAGTTACAGTAAACGAAGCAGGCGGCACAGATGGGTCATGGCCAGACCATTGGATTGTGGGGAAGATGGAGAGTTCCCTATTAATTAATTCTGCATTAAAATTTTGTGTGTGTGTGTGTGTGTGTGTGTGTGTGTGTGTGTGTGTGTGTGTGTGTGTGTGTGGCACACCTGGCATTGCGTTTGAACAGCCCCCTCCTCCTGGGTTGAATGTTTGTCTTTAATACCTCACCTGGCATCAGAATGACAGGTGAGCATCAAGTCAGACTCTGAGAAAGAAGGAGAGAAACACAGAAAATGACCACAGTGTACGTGGATGTATCAATTGCTAAATAACTTTGCCATTTACAAATATGACCTGGGGTCTTCTTTTGAGTGCATCTTAGTTTGGCTCACACCAGTTGCTTCCACTAGCAAGTTTTTTTTCCCGAGATGCTGCAGTCAGGCATCTTTAAAGCGCTCAAATGAAATTGCCCAGACTGTACATGAAGGTTACAAAATTCACCTGGTCAGCAAGATGTTTTTTCTAATCTACTTTTTCCAACCTTTTTATGTGTAGAAATTAGATACAGAGAATTAAAAAAACACAGTTTTCCAACATTTCTGAATTCAAACCAAAAGTTTGTTGTTTGCCAGACAGTAGTATCTCTGGCTGTGGCTCATCCCTGGTGCAAGTACATCATTTGACCCTGAAGCCATCCTTCTGTGGAAAACCTTTCTCTTTCCTGTTCCCCTCTGTCTGCAGCTCGTCTCATGTTACCTGAACTGTGTACTTCAAGTGTCTATCACTGTGTGCTTTTCAGGAGCTTCTATTTTTATATGCCTCACAGAAGCAAGCAGGATGGGCTGAGAGACGAGAACGAGAGGAAGGGAAAAGAGACGAGCAGGAAAAGAAGGAAATGGAGGGAAAAAGGCACAGAAAAACATAGAAATCAAAATAGATAAAATATTATGAACGTCTGGCATGGAGGTCGATGGCATAGCTCTGTTTGGCGGGCTGCCAGGTGGAGAGGATAAATAGAGGATGGAGAGAATTAAGGCAGGGAGGGAGGAAATGCCTGGAGTCTGGTACAGCTCCAGGCCTCATTCTCCACTGAGACCCCTGACTGGATAAATTAAAAAAAAAAAAAAAAAAAAAAACAGGGAACAGGGAACAGGGAGGGGCACATTTCTGACCAATCTTATTCCAGATATGGTTCAGGCTCAGTCCACAGTGTCTCTGTCATGTTTCTCTGCAAACAGCTTGACAGTAGTGCAGTTAGGCCCAGGAAATGCTCTGAGAAATGAAATCTCTACATAAAATTCCCAACATAGAATAAAAAAAAAAGGAAGAAGAAAAAACAGGTCCAAAATCTTAATAATACACTGAATTATTAATAGAAATATATAGTTAAAAAAAAAAATCTAAATTAGTAACAGTGTAGCAGTTAAAACGTAGAATAATAGTTGCAATTATAACTTGTATGACTAATGAAAACAATTACAATGAAATGAACATAACCTGTTTGTACAATTCAGTCCACATTCTTGTTGGCTTTCTTCCCAGCTACAGTCAGATATGAAGTAGAGCTCTAGCAGCATTTCCTAATGCGTAAGTACAGGGAATTTATGTTATGACTGCTCCATATTTCCAGAACAAGATAGAATGTACACGTTTCTGAAACAAATTGAACCAGACTGACTGTATGAGTAGAATGCTGGAGGAGACAGAAACGAGCAGGAAGACAAAGCCTAATGGAAGGTCAGAGTTCTGTTCAGTCAACTCACACTGACAACAGTTCAGCTCCAACTTTGCCACAGGCAGCTTTCCAAATGTAGCTGCTCGATGTTTAGGATTAAAATGCTACTCTGAGACTAAACTGTCCGATAAGCTAAACGCTGCTATTCAGACAGATGTCATCGGGGTAATTAGAGTTTAGGCCCACTTTGTTTGTCTCGAGTCTCTGGATTTGTTTCTTTCCCTCTCTATGGTAATGCTAATTCCTTTTTTAGGATTCTCACACAGTCTGCTTATTGATTTAGTTCATAGATTTCAATCTTTCATGTGCTGTAGCGAAATGCCTTTAATTGGTTTCTAAGTACTGCTGCATCAAAAATAACCAGATGAGTTACTATGTTAATGCAGCTTGCAATGTCCCAACCTAACCTTCATTCAGGATCATTATCTAATTGTGCCTGTGTGTCTGTGTGTGTCTTGCAGCATAACAGCATGCATGCATATGCATCAAGGGTAGAAGGGACACTTATTCAGCTGTGCTAAGGCAAAACAGGATCCCTCTGATTCAATTAGTTCTATTTTTTTTTTTTTTTTTCTGCCTAATGGTCTTTTCTGCCTAATGTCCAATTAAAACTGTAGATGTCTTGCTTGAGTAAATAATGCTGGTGTGCCACAGGTCTGCCATATGTCCACCATAGTTTCCATTAAGCTTGCTGTTCTGGGATAACTGCACAGCCTGACTCTGCTGGGTCAAACCAAAATGTAGGCACAGCTCTACTGGGACCATTGCTGCAATGTAGATGATACTGAACAGTTAACAGTACTAATCTTATGCGTGATCGCCAAAGTAAAAAAAGATTTTGTTAATTGTTAAATATGCAAATGCAGAAATCCTTGTACAATGACTGCGTGTGTGTCTATTTGTACAACTTATTACATTACAGTGATGCCTGTATGGATCATAATGCATCATTGCACAAATCGTTAGGAAACTTTTTTTTTTTAGACGGGTATAAGTGAAGTGAGACAGAACGGATGCCGTACATCATGTTGCTAATATAACCCAACAGAGTGCTGCATGGTTGTATGGCCCACTCTTTAACCATCTACTTATCAGGGCATGATGGATGAACCATATTTCATTTCTCCAAGGTCTTACATCTAGGACGGAAACGTAATTGTTACATTTATAAGATTGGCAAGTTAATGGAAATGTTTCGACCAAGTTCTGTATTATGGAGCGGAATTACACTTTTTTTTTTTTATCCCTAACTGCCAAATACTTGCATTTATCACATAGTAATAAATAAAGTTGAATGAATTTTGGTGATTCATTAATCCAATTCTTAATCTCAGTTGTAGTTAATATTTTCTCTAGCAGTTACTCTGAAAAGACACTTTTGAACTGATCTTCGATCTTTATTCCAACCTGTCTGAGTGGAGAACTAAAACTGGATATCTAACCGCCCCCCCCCCATCTGTGGGGTTCCCACCATACATCCCATCTGTCACTGCCCTGAGTGTTGTCCTCCAGCTGATTTTTTTTTTTTTTTTTGCATCAGACAGGCAGGTGAGGAGTCTCTACAACAAAAGGCTTTTCTTAATTATGAGCCTTCCTCCTCAGTGCAGTCACCCTGCAGGGATTTCCCACTGTCCTCTGACTAGCTGTCCCTGTTGTATTGATCCCAGTTAACGCACCCATCCTGTCACCTGATATCATAGGCTTCGACACCTTAGAGCTACACACACACACACACACACAGAGTCTTTCAGGGTAAAGGATGGGAAATTCGATGACCTGAAAGCTTTTAGAGGTCGAGAGAGAGGGACACAAAGACTGAGTGATGTGATGGTGACACTGTACGATTTATATGGCTCATTAAATTCCTTTTTCTTTTTTTTACCAGCAGATAGTATAAAGGTGGATTTGTTGGATAATACATTCATTGGAGGATTAATTCACATTTGATGTATGTGGGACAGATTCAGTATAAACTACTGTGTATGTGTGGATGCTGTTCATTGTAACACTCAAACATAATAACACGGAGAAAGAAAAAAGGTTTGATTTGTTTTTCAGAGGAACCTTATTTTATATATTCTGATTTTGAAGGTTACACAGATACGCTACTGTAAATGAGAATATATCAGACATGTGTGTTTAAAAAAAGTGCACTTTCACCTTTTTCTATTGGACTATAATATACATATCTAAGATGATGACCATGATCAGTAGAATCACCACTACAACCTCACACACACAGAGGCCATTAGGATCCAATGTTATTGGCCACTGATGAGATAAGTTCAGAGGTTATCCACTTCTCCATTAGTGAGCTGCAGCAGATGTTTGTGTGTGTGTGTGTGTGTGTGTGTGTGTGTGTATGCATACGCTGACACAGAGCATATCTCTTAATGATAAATCATTTGCTGCAACAAAAGAACACCGTGCAAAAACACTATAAAGACAGATAGTAATATCTTATAATCTATTACATTCAGTGGCAAGTCCAAACCTGCTTCCACTGAATTTTCACAAATGATTTTCAAAGATACGGTGCCTGTTGTAAGAGCTACCAACAGTGTTTTCTAGTAATTTCCCTCCAACTTGCTTTAATATAAAATCCAAATGATTAATCTTCTGACATTTTAAGGGAATGAAGAACATCAAGTTAGCCAATATCAGCCATCTATTGCTGTCCCCTCTGTTACTTATGTGATTTACTGCTGGGCATGGACATCTGGACTTTCAGAGTCCAACATAATCTTGCTCTTTTTACATGAAAGGATACATATATTTGAATTGTTGCATACCATCAACATTCCTTTCAGCTTTATAAGAAATATTGATTTGCTTAACAAGCATGTTATGATTGTTTGTTTTCTTTGCACATTTCTTCTTTGTCTTAGTGGCCTGTACTTTGGGGGGAGAGGGGTTGATTGAAAGTGATGTATTCCCAACATCTGGGGTCCTGGTACTGTACCTGTAAAGTTGACACTGGGATGTGATTAGGCAGAAGTCTCCTAATAAAGGAACCGCTATACACTGATTTAGCAAGTTTCAAAATATTCCTGGGTGGTATGAAATATTAAGACCTGATCACTGCTGCATGTGATATAAAGATGTTTTCATGGCAAGAAATTCAGGTGTGATCATGATGGTGTCAGTCCTGCAGCATAAATCAAGTCAGTGAGTTAAAACATGAACCATGTAACTGCACCATTGTACTTGTTAATGAAACAAGCCAACAGCTTATACAACATATGTTGTCTTAATGATTTATGTGAATATGTTTCCTGTGAATATGAAAATATATCTGACTAATTTTACTGAAAATGAGCTTTGCTACCATATGAATACCTGTAGCTGTTGTTGCTGATATACATTTATAAATGACCTTACTAGAATAAACATAAACAAGAATTTTAGAAATTGCCAGGCTTCAATAAAGTAGAGGGACTGATATGGTTCAGTGTGGAAAGAATAACATCTTAATTTTTATGGTTTCATAAAGCATAAGGAGACTGTTGTTTGTTTTAGATGTTTTACTTTTTGTATAAGATACATACAACGCATAGTATTAGTAATCTTAGCAATGGCATTCATTCATTTTACTATTAGTATCAGGTGTGAACACACATCCTGCTCCCTCTTCATGCTTCTGTCATTAGATTATCATCAAGAGTTTCTGTGTTTTGTTATTCAGTACTTTTTAGAATTCAGATTTTTTTGTTGCGACCTTTTGTAAGTTGAATTTATTTTCCTCGCTGTGGAAAATACAGTATGATGGGCTTCTCCCTTGAAAAGTGATAAAGTTAAAAGCCTAAAAAAAATGTACTGCATATAAGCGTCAACACAATGGGCCTCCAACACTTTGTCCAGTGTTACTTCAGTTTTTTCACCGCCAACAAACTGCCAGTGTCTATATACAATGAAAGTCTTGTTGTATATGTTAACACCAGCTTCTACTGTGTTGATACACCAAGGTACGTATACAGCAAACACACAAAACAAATATGTGCACAGTACAGCACCAACAACTCACTGGGTCTCTAAGATACAGTATTCTGTGGTGTGTTTCCTTTGTCAGAGCAGTGATAGAAAGCAGTGAAAGAACTACAGTATATAATGTAGAGCCAAGTCTGTGTGTGATGTTTGTCTTTCTTGACTGAGGCCGATGTGGTATTTGCATGGAGGCGAGAAACGCACTCCGACCATGGCAACATCATTTTCAGAAATCAAAACACTAAAATATAAGAACGTTTGTTATGTGTTTTTTTTTTTTTTTTATTAAATTCTCCATGTGATTATTTTTCAGACAATGACAAAAGAACAAATTATGTTAAAAGTTCTGCTAGAAAGACTAAACAGCTGCTTGGTCTGTGTAGAGTAATTGTGTTTTTCAGTACTGCAGAGCGATCTTACTCGAATCTGACGAATCAGACGTTCCAGCACATACTTCACTCCGGAGATCGTTCTATGACGAACATTGAACATTTATTGTACTTGCTTCTCAACTTAAGACGATTGTACATACAAGCTTAAGTACAGTAATCTCACAAACACGTTCACCTGCAGTTTCCTCAAACAAGTTCCTCAAAGCACGGCTGAACTCGCAGAACTCGTAAGAAACCGTGTTCCTCCACAGCTACACACTGAACCTTTTTCTTCTACCTTGTTCCGAGTCCACACCACCTTGTAGTCAGTTCCTCTGCTCCAGCTACCGTGTCACGTCTGCACCCTGCAGTAGCTGAGCATCTCTCTTGTGGTCAAAATCATTGCTATCCTTTGTTGTCCAGTTGTCAAGGAAACAAACTTAACCGGTAAACTATCAAAGCTATATGACGTCAATAATGACATCATCAGTACGCAGAAACACAATACATTACAGTTCACAATACATAAAACAAAAACTAAAACTAAGGAAACGCTTGGTTGGCTCATACAAGTACAACCAATAGACATAACCAAGTCAAATTCTCCTCAAATATGCTAAATAGTATGTGTATCCAGTATGTAGGTAATAGTATGTAAGCAACATAAGCAACTGTAACCCACTGTTGTATCCTGTTAAGGAGGTTTACATGATTCACTGCATTAAGATTTAACAACACTAAAACGTAAAAGTGTCTCCTTGTACTGTATCTACGCAGAAAGATAGTCAACCGTATTTTTGAGAGGCACATGTCATGCAACCAGTACACTGTTCCATCCAGTGGTCTACACAGCCCAGGTGTTGGCTCACATTTCACCTACTAAAGTGTAGTTTAGCTTTCAGTCAGTTCACCTTCAATTTTAAGGTCACATTTGGCTAAATTTAACATCAGTGGACAGTGTTTTGTTCACATTTGCATATTGCAGTTTGTCCATTTAAGTGTCTGCTCTTGTGTGTATGTATGTGGGCTGCTAGAGGCAGTTAGGGGATGGGAGGGCGGAATTGCTTTCTACGCTAAAGACTTTCTTCAGAGTTATGTCTTCCAGTGACATGGTGCAGTTCCACAGACGTACTTTAGAGGAGGCAGAGCAGAGGAGGGGCTGTGTCTCCACAGACACACAACAATCAGCGATTACTCTTTCTTTGCAGGCTGTCACCATCGTCACTAACCCCCTGTTTCTTTTCAGCACCTCAGCAGATGGGCAGTAGTGCTCTCTCTCTCTCTCTCTCTCTCTCTCTCTCTCTCTCTCTCCGCTTTCTGTCACTCTGTCTCTGCGTCTCTCTTTCACAGTAGGGAGCAGTCTTTTGATACCACCCCTGCGATCTACATCCCCTCCCATCGCCTCAGGGGCTCACTCGTTATTGTCTATATTGTTTTGTCATGAAAGTGGGTTAAAAAAAGACAGCAGCAGTGGACAGAAGGGACAGAAGGGATGAGCGATTTGGGGTGGGGGGTGACAGAGAGACAGAGAGAAAAGCTAAAAGAGAGAGGGTGGAAAAATGACCAAATTCAAGATGGAGGGGAGGGGGTGTCCAGTTCTTTCAATAGAAGATTATGAATTGTTGAATGGTTGTGCTGGTTGCTAATTGTCATACAGCGCTTTATAACAAAGTGAGTAGGTGAAGTTAGGATTTAAAGTGTTAAGAAGTTCCAAAGACGTGTGTTGGTGGTTATATACAGTAGATTGACAGAAGCTATGCATCCAAAAAGGAAAAAGCAAAGATACAGTAAGTGCAGTATGAGTAGCATCAATTTGTGACATATTAATCTTGGTAGACAAGTGCGTGTAGCCACATGTCCACATCCACCCAGCTCCAAGTGTCATGTCTGTGATTTGTGCTGTTTGCTCTGAAGGTTCCGGGCGACTCTACAGAAACTAGGCAGAGAGCCTTCTTTTGTTACAGATGAGGGGATGAGAGGACAGGACTGGTGCGGCCGTCATTTGCTGGAATAGAGCTCGATTACACCCGGATGCAAATGAGTCACATTTTTAAAAGCAACAAACTTCAACAAAGCTCCATCTGTGAAGCAAACGCACTCATACATGAACATAGGATACAGTCATGATTCCGATTTTCCACATGGTTTACACATTTTAGGCATAAGGGAAATTGTATGTATGTCACGGCTTAGTGTGCGTGCACTTCTCACGTGCACGCACACACCACATGCACACATGAAAGTCCTCATTAGCTCTTACTGTGTCTTTCAGACGGAATATCTTTTCACCATAGACCTGATTTTTCCTGCCTGATTTGCCTTTTATTAAACTCTAGCAGTAGCGTGTGTGTGTGTGTGTGTGTGTGTGTGTGTGTGTTCCATGGCTCGCTTTCATTCAGGCTGTATAATACACCACTTAACCGAACCAAATGACACGTCTCCCTGCTTTGATTTGAAGCGTAAATTACCCATTATTAGAGTCAGTGTCATTTCTGGTCAGAAAATGAAATCCACTGATTTGTCTCCTGCATTTTTTTTATTTTTTTTTTATCCTGCTTTGCAGCTGTTCCGCAACTCATTTCAAGGCTTCTGTATAGAAAACAGGCTCAGATTACTTTTTCCTTCGCTGGGGAGAATCATACAATAGTTTTTTTCTGTAAAACAGACTTGTGATGCCTCCACAGCAGTAAACAGTTGGAAAACATCTAGAAGCTGATAAAACTTGAGCATAAAACACTGGATTCGTACAGATTTTGAGTCTTAACATTTCCCGTACAAGATTTTGTTGTTTCTGAAAAGCCTCAAATATATTTTACAATTGGTATATGATGAATACACATTTCATATAGATAATATGTAATATTATGTGATAATGTGTAGATAATTCTCTGACAATGTACAGTTATATTCATCCCCTAACACTGTCTGCAGCACTTTGATTAGGTGTTTGTGTCAGTAGCTGGAGGTGAACATATGACTAGAATCATTAAATTAATATTTTTAACAATTCACATACAGCTGCTAAAATGAATTGCCTCCGTTCATGTTTAGTGTCTCTCACTTGTAATGATTTAAAGCTGATACAACCTGCTCAGCGATCTAGAGTGATCCAGTGAACTGTCTCTATAGATCTTTATTTAGAGGACCAGCATTAAGTAAAGAATTGAAAAGCCAGGCTCTTTTTTTGGTGATTGCTACTGAACACATCTTATCTAAACTAACTACAATTTTCCCCAGATAGCTGTAATAACCAAGTTTTACATGGAGGCCAAACATTAATTTCAGAATTAAGATCTTAATCCCCCTTCCAGCCTTGTGCATCAATACTGAAGTGGCTCATAGTAAAGAGGCCACTGGGCTAATTTGGAGTGTAGTTGCTTCATTCACTCATCAACTGACTCTGATGACTAATCTGTAACCCTGATCTATCGGTCGTCATGTGGTGCTGCAGTGTGTGTATATGTGTGTGTGTGTGTTTGTTTGTGTCGTCTCCATTATGTATTCAGATGTGCACCGGGGACGTATCAGTGCTGTAAGTGGCAGACGTTCAGTCTGGCCTCAGGCTCTGCTGTCATGGCAGCCTATGAATGGACACGGTGTTATGTGCTTAAATTGCTAATCCTCAAGTCCTTTTGATTTGATTTTTAGCTTCTACGTTAATGCTAAATGCTTGTAGCATTGTATTATGGACACTACAAATTGTTCCTGATTTATGTGCAAAATATTTTATGGTGCTGTATTGTTGCACTGTCCCGAGATTAGAGACACTTTGACGCTCAGACTTCATTTATTTATTTTTTCGTTTTCAAGTTTTATAAAAACATTTGTGTGGATTTTGTATTGCTGCCTATGCGTGGTTTCACTGGAACTGGTCACCTAAAATGTAATATTCATTCACCATCTCCCCAGGCTGGTCATCAGGGGGAATTAGAGCTGACTTGTGACTAATCCTCTTGTATAGTTTCCCATCAAGCGTTCATAAAAACCCGCTGTTCTCTGAACAGCCTTTCTTTGGTAATACTTAAGGGTAAATTCATTGGATCTATCTCAGTGTTCTTCCATATAAGTGACTGGCTGGATAATTGCATTCTGTGCACAAAAAAAAAAAAAGAAACTTTGCTGGATCCTCAAATATTTTCACCCTTAGAGTTGCTGATACAGACGGAAATTTAAATTTTTGTCAGCGGCCCTTTGCGAATGTTTGAAAATTGTGAATCAATTGTATATGAACGGAATGGAGCTAGTGGTCTTTGCCCTGCTAACTCTGACCACCGCTGAGCCAGGCTGGGTCGAAAAACACCGGCCACACTTGCCTCTTATTACCTGATTTCAGCTATTTGCTTTAGCTAGTTGTGTTTGGAGTGATTGTGTCCCTTAGTAGCTTTAAGTGCATTCTTCGTTTCGTGTAGTCGCACTCTCTTATCAATAAATTGAAGCTCTGACAATTTAACTGTTAATTCAGAAAGTGGAGAGCAGTACACTGGCAACTGTCAATCACACCTATCAATCCAAGCCTGCCAGCCCTTAGAAATCTTATTGACAGACTGATAACTTTCAATATTATCAGTAGTACAAATATTAGAGGATCAGAGTAACAAGTGATTCAGACCAAAAGAAAAAGAGAAAAGTTGTCGCTTTTTGAAACCGATTCAATTGGAACCAAAATATTTCGGAAAGCGCATCGGTTACCGTTAAGGTACTTTTGTATTGGCTTCAGCCGTTGTAGCTGCAGCCTAAACGGAAGATGAGATATGAGAGATACAGGTAGATTTGTTTCCACACAGGTCACCATCTGTTTCTCCCGCTTCTCTCTCACCACTTTTCCATTGGACCTTGTTTCCGTAGCCTGTTTAATGAGGCCAGACCAGGCCATCCATTACTTTGATTGGACAGAGCCCTGGACCTAGTTAGAGTGGACAGCCAATCATTTCAAAGGTCATATTCCTGTGGAAAATGTAAAGCTAGAATTGTGTTTGGTTGAGTGATAATGGGGGACGTTAGAAGACACAGACAGGAACTGATACACTATGAGCTGTAGTGAAGCATCGTGCACTGACCGATACAGCTGCTTATTTACCGCGTCGCACAGACTGATCATTCTGAAATACAAGCTGTAATGTTGAAGGTCAGTGGTTGTCAGTGTTATGCGAAGCAAATTGTGCATCCAGCTAACTCGTAAATTTGCTTAAAGACTGCATTACTTTTTGTTACACGAGGATAGTTTTGACTTTATGTACAATATGAAAACCAGTTATTAGGTATGACTGAAGGTATGAAGGAAATTTTTATAAATGGTAAATTGTACAGTAGTTGTCCCAATGAATAGAGCGTCCGTGGAAATCGACTAAGCTCCAGGTCCAACGCATCTGTTAGAAAGATCTTTTAACCCAACTCAACTCCAAGCTGCTAGAGCCTCTTATTTTAAGCGGATATTAAGCGGAATCCTAAAATTGTTGTTGATACTATAGTTATGTTTCCTCTCGCATTACTATTCCGTTTCTTTCAGTTGATGATTGCAATAGTTTTTTTTTGTCATTTGCCATTGACAAAAGTTCCAGTGTTAGGGCAAGCGTGACCCCCCTCACCTTTCACTTTCCCAACTGTTTCTAAACAGCAGCCAGTATTAGATTGTTTTGGCCCGTTTCCTTGCAAAAACCACGTGAATTGGTGAGCAGTCTAAAGAGATCGTCCAATCCACTTGATGTTTTACTCACATGTTTTTTGGAAAATGTCTTAGAAGGCATCGGCCCTGCTCTGCTGCATATTGGTAAATGTTCCCTGGTCTCCGGTTTGCAATTTTAAACAAGCAGTTGTTGAGCCCCTCCTTAAAAAGCCCTCTATTCCAAACAATTTTAGACCTATTTCAAAACGTGTTCTACCATGTCAACATTTGCCCCCTATCTTGTGGGGTGCATCAGGTTTTAGTCCGTTTTAGGACCTATTTGGTTTGCACTTTATATGCTGCCCCCGGGAGACATCATCAGCAAGTTTAAAGGTTTGTCATATCACATATCATCATATGTATTCAGATAATCTCTAGCTACACTATTCTTTCAACCTTGAGAAAACTGATCATCTCACTGTGCTGTATAATTGTCTTTCAGCAATCAAAGCCTGGTTGGCCAGTAACTTCTTACAGTTAAATACAGCTGAAACTGTATTTGGTCTTTAAGCTCAAATATATGAGAAATCTTGGTTTTTGTTTTTGAGAAGGATATGAATCTTGATAATCATATCAATGCCTTGATATGGCATATGGCTGGTGCAGAACGCTGCTGCCAGGCTGCAGACAAAACCACTCAAACATTGTCACGTTACCCCCATTTTAGCTTCCTTACGTTGGCCCCCTGTGGGTTTTAGAATTAACTTTAAGGTTCTGGTTATTACATATAGAGTCCTTCAGGGTCAGGCACCTGAGTACCTGTCTGCCTTGCTTCATGCCCGTGCTCCCTGCAGAGCACTCAGGTCTGCCAACCAGAAACTGTTGGCTGTGCCTCGCACCAGGCTTAAAACCGAGGGAGACTGAGAGATTGTGGATATTTTAAAAAAAAAGAACATACCAGTATAGACAGGCTTTTCTCAACTCTGACCATAAATTGAACAAGAATGCCTCAACTGTAGATAATGGGTTTCTTTGACTGGTGTACATTTGTCTTTGTCTGTTGTCAATATTTGATGTGTTCTGTTTTGGTCTGTTACTATTTGATGTCCTATGGTTTTCTGTTTTTATTGTTTTCATGTGAAGCACTTTATGGACTCTTCTCCATTGAGAAGATTGAAACCAATCCTTACTGAAGTGCTGCGTCACTTCCGTAGTTTCGAAATGGCGGTCTGTTCAAACTGTGTACACGTTTTCACGCAGTTGCAAGAAACCATCAAACTCTTGGAAAACGAACTAAGCAAAAAAAATGAACTTATCTTGGGGTTTTCCAACGTTGCCACCACACAAGCAAAGCACCTCGCAGCTCTTAATACCTCGAACAAACAGTTTCTATCCACCCAGCTGTTTGTTCAGTGACCCAGGACACCGATGACACGCTGCCGTGGTCTGGCCCTGTTGCTACCGCTGGAAACGTGATGGCAACCCGCGGCCTTCTGGCCCTGTCGGACGACCAACGGCCTGTCCCGACACGGGCCTGCTCCTCGCCGCTGACACAGGAGGCCTGGATCCCGGCTAAAAGGAGACGTCGGACGACACCTGCTGCAGCTAATCTTGTCAACCAATCCATTGGACCACCTTCCCCGGTCCAGATGGATAACCGTTTCACTGTTCTTGAAGAGCTGGAAAGTCCGACTTCCCCGGCGGCGGTTCCCTATGACTCCCTGCCCCGTGAGATACCACACTGCTCCACCTCCCGCGGGCAGCGCGGTCGGGGCCTGCTGCCGGGGCCTCGCCAGACCAGATGTGCCACCGCCACCAACACCATGCCTCCAGAGAGGAATCCACATGCTCCTCCTCGGCGCACCTCTCCACCGCACCGTCCTCCCGGTCCAACCATGCTAATTATTGGCGACTCCATCGTTAGAGAAGTCCGCTTAAAATCAGCTAAAACGTTTTGCTTTCCTGGAGCCACAGTCACTGACATAGCGGAGAAAATTCCAAACCTGATTGAAAGACATCCTACAGCAACAAAAGTAGTGATACACGTTGGCACAAATGACACCAAACGCCAACAGTCTGAGTTGCTGAAACGTGACTTCGTGTCATTTTTCAACTCACTGGAGAGTTTCCACGACAGACGGTTCTTCATTTCTGGCCCAATTCCCACGCTGGGTCGCGGTGTTGACTCCTCAGCCTGCACACATGGCTTCAACCACAAGTCTCCGCACACGGACTCTTCTACGTAGACAATTCAATCTTTTCTGGGATCGTCCTCAGTACTTCAAGCAAGATGGACTGCACCCGAACTTTCTGGGATCACAGATGTTGACTGAGAACATTGTCCACAGCATCTCAGTCTCCGGAGACTGACTGACCATTGAAAACACCTGTGGCTCTGATGTGCTCACCTCTCCTGCATCCTCCGCTCCAACACCCGACAACATCCACAGGTATAAACAGTCCGAGATATTTATAGAATCCAACAGACAAAATGTAGCTCTTATGGATTCTAATTTTTCACCCAGGGAATATTATTATTTTGTTGAATGTTATGAATGTTATGATCTTAACCACTCTGCTCTTTGCTCCACGACCACCTAAACTTTTTAAACCAAAAATGAACTCAAGGGGAGTTAATCATAAAAATCTAATACAAGTTAAGACTACTGCTCATACTGAACCAAAACCCAAAACTTTCAAATGTGGATTATTAAATATCAGATCTCTCTCTTCTAAATCTCTGTTAGTAAATGACTTGATAAATGATCATCAAATTGATTTATTTTGTCTCACTGAAACCTGGTTGCAGCAGGAAGAATATGTCAGTTTAAATGAGTCATATTAATTATCATGTTCCTAGATGCACAGGCTGAGGTGGAGGAGTAGCAGCAATATTTCACTCTAGCTTATCAATAATTCCTAGACCTAAACATAGTTATAACTCATTTGAGAGTCTTACTCTGAGCCTTTCACACGCAAACTGGAAAACTCAAAAACCACTATTATTTGTTATCATGTACCGTCCTCCAGTCCCTTATTCAGAGTTTTTGATTGAATTTTCAGATTTTCTATCTGATTTAGTGCTTAGTACAGATAAAGTCATTATAGTGGGTGACTTTAACATTCATGTAGATGCTGACAGTAACTGTCTGAGCACTGCGTTTAATTCATTATTAGATTCAATTGGTTTTTCCCAAAATGTAAATAAACCCACTCACTGTTTTAGTCACACCTTGGACCTTGTCCTTCCATATGGCATTGAAACTGATAATTTAATAGTATTTCCTCATAATTCTCTTCTGTCTGACCATTTTCTAATAACATTTGAATTTACAATAACGGACTATACAGCAGTTAGAAAAAAATTCCACTACAGCAGATGTTTATCTGAAAATGCTGTGAATACATTTAAAGAAATTATTTCTTCATCTTTTTCACCACCATGTGTCAATACTATGGTGAGTAGCCATCTTACTCCTGTACAAGAGCCATAGTTCTGTTGAGCCTAGTTTTCCCTTAACGTTGAGCAGCAATGACTTTATGACTTTCTTTACTAATAAAATTGTAGCCATTAGGGAAAAGATTCACCAGATCCTCCCTACAAATATTACAGATAGATCTTCATGTACAACAGCTCTAGAATCCTCAATAAGGCCCCAGTCCATCTTAGACTGTTTTTCACCCATAGATCTCACTGAGCTAAGTTCAACTATCGCCTCCTCAAAACTAACAACATGTCTTTTAGACCCTGTTCCAACCAAATTGCTTAAAGATGTTCTACCTTTAATAGACACGTTCATATTAGATTTGATTAATCTATCTTTAGATACTGGCTATGTACCAAAGGCCTATAAAGTTGCTGTAATCAAACCATTACTTAAAAAACCTTGTCTTGATCCAGGTGATTTAGCCAACTATAGACCAATATCAAATCTCCCGTTTATTTCTAAAATCCTTGAAAAAGTAGTTGCAAAACAATTATGTGATCACCTTTACAGGAATAATTTGTATGAAGACTTTCAGTCAGGATTTAGAGTTCATCACAGTACAGAAACAGCACTGGTAAAAGTCTCCAATGATCTTCTCCTGGCTTCAGATAATGGACTTGTGTCCGTACTCATCTTACTAGACCTTAGTGCCACATTTTATTACAGAGGCTAGAACATGGATTTGGGATTAAAGGAACCACATTACATTGGTTTAAATCTTATCTGTCAGACAGATTCCAACTTGTTCATGTTAATGATGACTCTTCTTTATGCACCAAAGTTAGCTATGGAGTTCCACAGGGCTCTGTGTTAGGACCAATACTTTTTAATCTGTATATGTCACCTTTAGGCAAAATTATCAGGAAACATTCCATAAACTTCCACTGCTATGCAGATGATACCCAGCTCTATTTATCTGTGCAACCAGAAGATACTAACCAATTAGTCAAACTTGAAGCATGTCTAAAAGACATGGATGTCCTACAATTTCCTACTTCTAAATTCAGACAAAACTGAAATCATCCTCTTTGGGCCTAAAAACATGAGAAATATGCTGTCTAACAATATAGTGACTTTAGATGACATAACTTTGGCCTCCAGTACTGCGGTGAGGAACCTTGGAGTTATTTTTGACCAGGATTTGGCATTTACGTCACATATAAGACAAATCTCTAGAACAGCCTTCTTCCACCTACGGAACATTGCTAAAAGTAGGAGCATCCTGTCTTAATAGTGATGCCAAAAAACTGGTCCATGCATTTGTTACTTCTAGGTTGGACTACTGTAATTCCCTACTTCTGGGGTGTCTTAATAACTCTCTAAAAAGCCTTCAATTAATCCAAAATGCTGCAGCAAGAGTGCTGACTGGATTAGGAAAGAGAGATCATATTTCACCTTCACTGGCTTCCCATAAAATCTAGAATAGAGTTCAAAACCCTCCTCCTTACATACAAAGCTCTTAATGGTCAAGCTCCATCATATTTAAAAGATCTCATAGTTCTGTATCGCCCGATTAGACCACTTCGATCCCAGAATACAGGCCTACTTGTGGTTCCCAGAGTTTGCAAAAGTAGAATGGGAGGCAGAGCCTTTAGCTATCAAGCTCCTCTCCTGTGGAACCAGGTTCCAATCCAAATTCTGGGAGCAGACACCCTCTCTATAAAAACTTTCCTTTTTGATAAAGCTTATAGTTAAAACTACTCACTCAACCTGAACTAGCTTTTCTCTATACATTTACTTGTCACCACTGCATGCCATTAATTCTGTGTCCTACAACCTGTACAATGCTTTGTTGTTGCTTTTTTGTTGTTTTGTTGTTGCTTTTCTTGTTGTTTTGTTGTTGCTTTTTGTTGTTGTTGTGTTGTTGCTTTTCGTTGCTCTTTTCTTTTCTTTCTCCACTTTCCACTCACCCCAACCGGTCAAGGCAGATGGCCGCCCACCCTGAGCCTGGTTCTGCTGGAGGTTTCTCCCATTAAAGGGAGTTTTTCCTCTCCACTGTTGCCTAGGGCTTGCTCAAGGGGGATTTGTTGGGTTGCTTCTACATACTTGTGTAGTCTGGACTTTATTCTGTAAAGTGCCTTGAGGTGACTTTGTTGTAAATTGGCGCTATATAAATAAAGTTGAATTGAATTGAATTGAATTGAATTCTCTGTAAAAGGTGCCATACAAATACATTTTACTTGCTTACTTACTTGCAACAAACCTTGGTTGCCCATGACCCTGTTTGCCAGTTCACTGGTTTTCCTTCATAAGACCACTATTGGGAGGTTCTGACCACTGCAGACTGAGAAAATTCCACAAGAATTGTAGTTTTGAAGCTGCTTTGACACAGACATCAAGTCATTGCAGTTAATAAAGGAATGGCTGGGGATGGCTGGGGATGGGCAGTTTGGGGGTTCAGGTTCTTGCGCAGGGACACTCTGACATGTGGGCAGGAGAAGTCGGGGCACAAATCGGCGTAGTGTATACACTATGGCATTTTCAATTAAGCTATTTAAGCTTACAGAATCATTTTGGAAATGCAGAGTGTATTTGACTTCATCTGAAATGGAAACCGACTGTACAATGTGTGTCGTGTGTCTACGGGCATTGGTAGTATTTCCACTCTGTACCCAATCTGCTCGGTCAATTAAGACACTGTACATAGATATAGGACAGGCTTAAGTGCAGCTCTAATACAAGACCAGGAAATCTGTTTCAGATTCATTGCATGTGTGTATGCTGGTGTGCTGCCACAGCTGTGGGCCTGCACTGTAATCTGAAGTCAAATGGAGCATGGCGGGTCAGAACTGAATGCCAAGGTGGCGATTAGAGAGGAGCCAAGGCCATTAAAGCATACAGTCACACACAGCGTGTGACCTTTGATGCTCACGCACACACACACACACACGGGTTAAGTGCTGACTGGTTAACAGTGTGTGACTGATAGAGGTCAGCTCTAATAGAGTGATCCTTCACCTACTGACATTCAGAACAACGCATGTAATGTAATATGTAATTCTGTGTTGTTAGGCACTTGAATCATATGTGCTGTCTTATGGTGACCATGGTTCATATGCCAATAAAGCTATTTATTATTGTTGACAGTACATAGAACTCTCAAAAATTATGCTCTTATAATATTTCCACTGTATCATATAATATGGATTGTCGCAGATACAGTATATCAATATAAAGGCTAAACGGCACATTCAAGGCCCCGTGTGCATGGGCCTATTTTCATTTTTGTCCAAAATAGTTTTTCAAGTAAAATTGTTAAGTTTGCGAAGTAACATATTGTATGGATTTATTTTTAGTTTTATCTGTTATTGATCTTATAATTTGGAAAAAGTAAATGTTCTTAACCACACATTCTGTCCATGAGTTGCTAAGCTCGCCTGCAGTGCAAGTGGCAACATCCTCACGTCATACTTCCTGTTTCAAGTGTTCGCTGGTGTGATAAATGCATTCAGATCAGGTCATGTACAATCACTTGATGTAAATTATGCAAAAGTTGTGAGAAACGTGTTATTTATGTGTTTAAGCAACCTTTCTGTTTCATCACATCTTGTTTCTAAACATTTTAGTAGCCTATTGCTGACTTTGCCATAATTTTGAGTGGTTTGTGTCAGTTTGTATTTGGTGTATTTCCTAGTTCAACAACATAAACTGATGACCGGGATTAACTTTCAAAGTACCAACCCTTACTGTGAAATCCAAAGCTTGTCTAAGCAGCAAAGTGAAGGACAGTGAATAGAATATGCGATGGTACAGTGCTTGTTATGTCTAATCCTTTTATAGTTTGCAAAATGAGAACTCCAGCCTGAAGACATAATCAGGCTGTATTACTTTAGATCCAAGTTTCCCTATGCTAAATTTATTACAGCTACAAAAGCTAGCATATGTGTTCATTTACAGAACATGGTGGTGATGATGATGATGATGATGATAAATAGCCATGAATCACCAAATCATCATCTAAATGCACTTGTGAGTGTTAGATGTCTCTTCAGAAACTAATTCCAAAACCACCACGCTGTCTTTTGTTGAGGTTAAATCACATTCTAATGATTGAAGACTTAAGCAGTGTCTAAGTGTGTGTGTGTGTGGGTGTGTGTGTGTGTGCGTGCACATGCATTTTCTAGTGTAATTGTTGGAGACACTGTGTACAGGCAAAAGCATATTTTTTTTCAACATCATACCAAGCATGGCTGCAGCTGTTTCTCAGAAGTGTGTGTGTGTGTGTGTGTGTGTAGTCAAGCACTTTACCAAATCCTGATGTCTTTACAAGCAGCAGCACTTCCACCTATTTTGTGTGATTGCTGGTTGTATTTTGATTGTGTTCATTTACATGTGAAAACAATGTGAGAAAATGAAAAGTATCTTTTATCACCACATTGACACAGAACCTTTATGCATATGTTGTAGCGTTGCTGGGTTATTACACTCAGAATGCCATGCTGGAACGTGATCATAGCAGACTTTATAAAATAATAATGTTTTAACAAATGGCACATTGTTGGTTTGAAAAACTCACATTTTTTTATGTGAGCGCATGTATGTAACCCAGTGTCAAGAAAGTTACCAGGTTACAATTGGCTTTTTCATTAACTGTCATGTAAAAAAGCAGCTTTTTCTGTCACTACTCTGAAATGGAGGAAGAATCCGATTATTCTTCTAATTTATATTTACATTAGTCAACACTTTTTTACCTTGAGATAACTCTTAAGTTTTACGATTATCCATTTGCAATATGAAGCAGTGTCCTATCATTTTTGCACCATCTGGCTGAATCTGAGCAGTGTATTTCTCTATTGACTTAACAATTCATCCTTTTTTATCAGCAGTCAGACTGTCAATAAACACCAGCGACCCGGTTCCACTAGCTACTCTTTGGAAAAATGTAGCAAAGAACAACCAGGCCTTTACCAGTTTAATATGTCACTGAGGAGCAACTGCTTGGCCGACATTTGTTCCACCACCAAAAATGGAGGTGTATGTATTAAAAAGGCTGCATTACCTGAAAATGTGTGCGAACCATCATTTTCACATAAATGAGAAACCTGGTTTCTCTGAGTAACCTGGTTACCGTAAGGTGCATGTAATCAGCTAATATCTGGTGTAGATCAGTGGTCATTCTGCACCTCTGTCAAAATACATGCCTGAAATAATTAACATGTTTACTCATGCATGCCTATGTGTGTGTGTGTGTGTGTGTGTGTGTGTGTGTGTGTGTGTGTGAGTGTGTTATTGATTTGGGGCAGATGTTACACATGGCCTCTATGCCACAGATGGCTTAAGACATCTTCTCTTGTTCTTATGTCTTCTTGGCATGTCATTAGACATGCAGGCCCTTGTACATGTTGCGTGTGTGTGTGTGTGTGTGTGTGTGTGTGTGTGTGTGTGTGACTTCAATGGCTACTGCTGACCAGCTGCTACCAGAAGCTATTGTGTCCCCAGACGCCCGGACTACATGGCTGTGTGCATGTGTTAGTGACTGTGTGAATGTGTATGGACATGCATTTGTAAGTGTGAGGAATGACTTTTAGCCGCAGTGTGCTGCTTTCATAGTTTTGCTATTTTATGTGTTTTGTTGATGCATCCTCCGACTGTGGTGTGTATTATTTGAGTGTGTGTGTGTGTGTGGAGGGCAGTGTGCAGACAAAGAAATCAAGAGCAAGAAATCTTCAAGCAGAGGTCTTCTTGACTTAAGAAAATTTAAGAAACCCCCTCTTTCCCCTAGTAGTGGTCCACATTTTTAGGCAACATTTCACCAATAGGCAACCTGTCTTTGTGTGAAGCCCCAGACATTTGTTTCTCGTTATTTTTACAATTCCTACTTTTAGGAGATATTTTTCCTGGTAAACAACACTGAAACTCTGACTCTAGTCAAGAGTGGTGAGGGGGGGTAGTGGAATAAGAAGGCTTAAAAGGCCTAATGAGTGAATGACCCGTGCCCCCGCTTGGCCCTTGTGGCCCTGTCAACTCATTAACTGTAGAAAAACGACCACACCTCCTGTTGCTGGAGACAAAGACGAGGGGGATTGTGGTGTGTCTGTGTTTAAGCGTGTGTGAGGGGTGAGGAGTGGTGGTTCGGCGGGTTTTCGCGGCAGTGGAGGTCAGAGTATGGACAAAGGCCTCGCCGTGCGCCAACCTTTTATTTGACTTGACAATAAGAGGAGTGTTTTACATCTTCTGAATGCACACACACACACACACACACACACACACACACACACACATCCACATTCACAACTGCTGTCATGTCCTGCTGTCATTGTTTCCCCCTGCCCCCTTATTGGTTTACTCCTCAAATGATCTCTGGGTTCTCAGGCTTTCAGCCATTATTTTTGCTGTTTAAACACACACACAACTGAGAAGGCCGAAAGCTGTGGATTTGATTTGTTGACATTAACCGAAGTACAGACAGCACTGGTAAAAAAAACTCTTTGCTGGTCTAATTTCTGTTTAAACTTTTTAGATCTCAAATTTACAGATTTGTTTTTGCTACCAACGCCACCTGTTTGGCATGTTTAATAGAATTTAGAAAAGTGCACAATGAACTCTTACAACCTAAAATCCAGAACAAGAAATTGTGCTGTCCATGTGATAATTTCATTTGATGTACAGAAAACATCCTCTATCGTGAAATGTTTTATAATAAGCTTGTGAAACTAACTGTATAAAGATATGTGATTTGGTCATATCGCACAGCCCTACCTGCTCAGGAATGAGGACATTAGAAGAACAGCTCATGTTAGATGTTTTGGAGATAAAGTCAGAGAGGCCAGATTGAGGTGGTTTGGACATGTTCAGAGAAGACATTGTGAATATATCGGTAGACGGATGCTGAGGTTGGAGCTGCCAGGCAGGAGGTCTAGAGGAAGAGCAAAGAGGAGATTTATGGATGTAGTGAGAGAGGACATGAAGTTAGTTGGTGTGAGTGAAGAGGATGCAGAGGACAGGGTTAGATGGAGGCACATGATTCGCTGTGGCGACACCTGAAAGGGAACAGCCCAAAGGAAAAGAAGAAGAAGAAGCACAGCCCTACCTGCCAAGAACTGTTAAAAATGTGTGCAGGTGTACTGAGGGAGCGAATGGGTCAAAGCGAATGCTTTGTTTTGTACTGTATATAACAGCTTTTGTGTACACATATTCACATCCTCATGATATGTAATGTATGTCTAAGTTTAAATAAAGTTAATAAATCCTGAAGTGTGGCTCACTCTCACCTGCTGTCACAGCATGGGTGGATATTCATCTCCAGTGTCGCTATGACAACGGTTGTTTACCTCCCAGACAGTGAGCCTGTCTCCCTTCCTTAATGCCTGCAACAGCTGCTCCCTTTCACCACTTCTTGTCTCCCCCCACCCCCTTATCACAGACTGTCAGTATGCTCCTACGTTTGCATCTGACAGTAAACACAACACATTTAGGCCTCACCTAAGTGCTTGGAAAAAGTTGGGTTTCACCGAAAGGCGAATGTCAGTATAGCCTTTTTAACAAATAGTTAATGTTGTGGTGACTGTGGTGCAGGAAGGTAGAGCGGTCGTCCACCAATTCTGCAATTGTTGGTTTGATCCCCGGCTCCTCCAGTCACATGTCAAAATGTCCTTGAGCAAGACGGTGAGCGTTTGGCCGGCTAGATAGCAGCTGCCAACAGGCAGAAAAGCGCTATATAAGTGCGGATTTACCATTTACCATTTAACCGAGAAGATATAGGAAGGTGTCAAACTTGAAACATTGAATCAGTGCAGAAGCATGAATTTTTGTGATAAGAATAAAGACCACAGCTGCATTGTAAGAGCATCTAAACACTTGATTTTTGAAGAGGTTTTTGGAGAAGTTCTCGTGGTAGAATCAAAGGGGAACCTTTTAAATAATAGAAAGAGCCATAAATTGTGAAGATAAAAATAAAATGACGCTCTTTTGTTTTCTCAGATTTAAAGGTTCAGTTCCTCTGGATCTTCAGAACATGTGTACTGTTCCTGTTTGCTCTATCTGAAAGTGTGTTGTTCCCTGTGAGGAGCACAGTGTCGCTGATATGAGGTAAACGAGAATTTCCTAAAATGGAAAGTACCTGAGTTCTTGCATTGCTGTAACTGGGTTGATCATCAGGTTGGTTTGGTATATGCAGCGTGTGTGTGTCTGTGTGGGTCACATGTCCCTTGGCTGACTCCCCCATATCTTAGTGTGATTTAACCCAGCTGGGTCCTGGAGGTGGGTGGGTGGCTTCATTTATGTGACCTCTAGCATAGAGCCCATCTGTCTGCTCTGCTAGTCCCACATAAAGGTGCTTCATCCGTTCGTATTTTTTTGACCAACATGCTTGGATGCCTGGAAGTAATGGGTCCCAGGTGACTGTAGCAAAAATACCACAACTGTATTTCCTATTTCTGCACAGACTAGATTTTTAAAATTTTTCTACACACTGTGATATTTACAGAGTGTAAACATGTTACAGTATTTGGGTTCTGTGTTCTGTGGAGGTTCTGTTTTTTTGCCACGTACACACACAAACGCACTCACTTTTTGGCTCCTATCCTAAAACCACGTGTCTGTTTTAATGAACCTGGTTGCCTGCCACTGGATTAGAGTGAAATAAACAACAGAGGACGGTGGGAAGGTTCAGTGTGTCCTCACTGTGTGCTTTCAGGAACTGCACTGCATGGGGGAAAAGGGTCTCCGCAGGGTTTCGTGTTCTCTTTAAATCCCATTCATTCATCCCTGTACTTTCATTTTCTTATGTAGTTTGTTTTTGTTTATGAATATTAAAGTGAAATCCGCATGTATTTTTAATCTCATGCCTCCATTGTCCTCCACCTCTCACCAGCTCTCCTTTTTATCTCTGCTACAGTAAATTTCTAAAAGGCCGATTAGTTAGCTAGCTGATTTTGGGCTGTGCGTGTTTTGTCTCAGAGGCATTGTTGTTATGTTTTAATATTTGTGCTTATGGTGGCTTGATGATATGGCTTCTGGTTAGAACCTGTTTTACAGTTATTGCATAAAAGCAAATTTTTTTAGAGCATTTTGCTCTTTGAAAACCCATTTGTATCAAAAAGTGATGTCCCTTGTTCTCGGAGCCATAGAGTCATAACTCCCTTAAATTGACATACTACACACTGATATTATACAATTGTACAATCTTCCTGGAACCAGTGCGACTTACTCTTTGCAGTGATGATGTCGATGTAGATTTGCTTCAAAAAAATTCCAATACAAATTAAAAACAGAAAAATAAAACGTATAACTACAGATCTTTACTTTGTACTTATGACACCCTGAGATGGGCGGGCGACCTGTCCAGGGTGCACCAAGCGGCTCGGGTAGACTCCAGGCAGTTAAAGATGATGGATGGATGGACAAACTTCTCTTGTTTAATTTGGACCTTTTTATATCATAACAAAAATGTCATGATGTATTTTCACTTTCTGAACATGCGATCTCCATGGTTACCGTGCATAATAACTTAATAACACATACTCAATGCCCTGAAAACCACAAATCAACAAAGACAACAAATGTCTTAAAACAATCGAATAGATGTTTTTCATGGTGCATTGGGTCCAGCTACACATCTTCAGACAGGCCTCTTTACTGGGAAAACTCTAACCCTTGTGTCCCTTCTGGAAAACAAATTAAAACTTTGACTAAGCCACTGCAGAACTTTCATTTCGTTCCTTAGTCATTTTGAGCTTCACTTACTCTATTGCTTGATATGATTTTCTTTCTGCATCAACTCACTGACTGATGAGTTGACCTTCTGCTTTAAGATCCTCCGGTAGAAAGCAGAATTTATGTTTCCCCTCAGTAATAGAGTCGCCGTCCTGATGCAGCAAAACATCCCCATCGAACTACCATCGTCATGCTGAGTGTTTGAAATGTGTGTTTGGTTTACCAGGGGTAACAGGACCCCTGTCGTCCAAGCAGTTCATCTAGGTTTATTGTGGCAGAATTCAGATGAGCCTTAATGTTCTTCTTGGTTAGCAATGGTTTTCACCTCACCTCTCTAGCTTGATTCCATTTCTACCAGCTGTCTTTCAGACAGTGGGGTCCTGAACAGTAACCTTTAATTGACGTGAGAGAAGCTGCAGTTGTTTGTATGTTTCCTTTGGTTATTTGCGACTGTTCTTGGAAGTCAGTCACTTATGGGAAGGTGCACTATCCTTTTTGATTTATAGATGATGTTTCTCACTGTGGATCTGTGGAGCCCGGAGTCTTATAAACAGCTTTGTAACCCTTCCCACAATGATGGATTTCACTTAGGCATTTTGTTTGGATGTAGTAACTAAGGGGGTGAATACTCCCACCTTACAGACCTACGAGTCCTTTTTGCTTCTCTCATTTAAAACTTGTGTTTTGTGTCTGTGTCTGAAAACAGCCGGGGGTTAAAGGGTGGATCATATTAAAATACTGGTATGTAGAAACAGGATGTTCTTGATACACATATAGTTACTAAAAAAAGTGTTTTTTCTCTGTCCACTAGTTAAGTACCTACACTATTTGCACAGATGTTATTTGGCAACTATCAGCATCTCTTGCAGTTGATCTAAAACGTACATTTCAGCTTTAATATAAGTACATTTCTCTTACTATAGACATGCCAGTCTGTAAAAAAATCTTCAGGATGCACTGTAACGTGGTCCGGTGCAGAAACCACTAGGAGGGGTCTTGTAGGTCTTGTCCTCAGTGCCACAGTGGGATGTTGTTGTATCTTATTTGAATGGGAAAAGAGAGGGGCACTGTACAAGAGTTGCAGTCTGTTGTTGTTGTTTGTCTACACTCCACATTCCTCTATCCTCTACACAAAGCCTCATTGATGGACCCCACATACTGTATCTGCTTGGCAGGGATCAGCCCTGGAGAAACACAGATGTCCTGACATAAAGAAAGGGAAGTACTGGAATTTTTTTTTTTTTAATTTTAGGAAAATGAAATGCCATTCAGACACCCATGCACAACAAACAAAGACTGCATTTGTATGTTTGGATGGTTATCTTCTAAGTTTATTGTATGCAGGTAGATGACACACACACACACAAATGTTATATGCACATGAACTTTGTGTTTTACCATTTAAATGACTTGTTTAGTCCTGCAGTAGCATGCTACACCATAGTTACTGTGTCTGCATTTTCTACATCTCTCGGTGCCCAGGGTCAGATGTGCCCCCCACACCGGTTCAATAACCACAGGACATGGCTGTATGCTTTCTGTGGGGGTGTAGGGTTAATTAACCCACCACCCCCTGTGGCATTCATTACGAGTCCACTTTTTTATAGCATGAAGTTGTCCTCATTTTGCTTGTGCCCTGTCCCTGTTTCTGGATAATTTCAAAAGCTGTTTTGACCCTTTTCTGTGTAAACACATTTTTTTGTATTATCCTAATTGTAGGAATACCCCAATCACTGATTCTGTTCCAGTGCTTATGTTAACTTAAAGTAAATGTTCATTCTACGGGCGACTGTGGTGCAGGAGGGTTGAGCGGTTGTCCACCAATCTCAAAGTTGTTGGTTCGATCCCCGGCTCCTCCGGTCACATGTCGAAGTGTCCTTGAGCAAGACACTGAACCCCAACTTAGTCGCTGCTGGTGAGTGTTGGCCAGCTGCATAGCAGTGTGTGTGTGTGTGTGTGTGTGTGTGTGTGTGAATAAGAAGCAGTGTAAAGTGCTTTGAGTGCCAATAGGTAGAAAAGTGCTATATAAGTGCAGAACATTTATGTGGCATCTGACACACTATATGTCTGGTCAAAATTATTTTGTTTTATAGCTTACATTACTTCCATGAAACTCACAAATCAATATCCTCTATCTTATGCCAGCAGATCAAAAACAATTCCTGGAAATCATCTGCAATGGCCTAACATGCCTAACAATGACAAGCAATAGCTAATTGGTACACAAATGGTTTTCCATTATTTAGTTTTGGTCATTTAAGTGCACACAACATTAAATATTCAGGGTTTGAGGCCGTAGATGGATTGTCCTTTAGACTCTATATATGAAGCTAAAAGCTTTAGTTCTGAGGCTACAGATTAATTTTGAGATGTGACTGGGGCTTGTATATTTGTCTGTTTGCTTGTCTGTGGAAGATCTAAGCAGAGGTCAACTGACTGGAGTCCATCTGGACACGAGTTGATGTTGTCCTTGCTT
Organism: Channa maculata; assembly: GCA_020496755.1. Classification (NCBI taxonomy): domain Eukaryota; kingdom Metazoa; phylum Chordata; class Actinopteri; order Anabantiformes; family Channidae; genus Channa; species Channa maculata. The sequence goes on from CM035603.1 coordinate 1,793,072, forward strand.
TTGTTTCTGTGCGTGTGCGTGTGTGTCTTTGTTTGAATGTCTTGGCGCAAATCTTCAGAAAAAAGCAGAGGAGCCTGTCTGGTTGTTGTCCTGGCATGTTTTAATTATATGCGAAGGTCATTTGCATGTCACAGCTAGCGTCTGCGGGTGGAGGGTGCGTTTGGGTGGGATATTGATTGTGTGGGGGAGTGGCTAAAGTGAGAAAGTAGCTGAAAATGCTGCCCAGGGTGAGAAGGTTAAGCTTAGACACACACACCAGCCCACAACACCCCAACACATTGATGAACATAAAAAAGAGAAAATCTGCCTCACTAGGCCTTAGGTCAGTTTAAGCTCTGCAGGGGAGGGGGCTCCTTAAAATGCCCGCAAGGCTCAACTCTCCTCCTGCCAGTGACCTTCTCTACTTCTAGACTTCTATCGTTCTCTTCTCTCCGTTTAAGTGCCTTTACACACTTCACTTATTCATAATAATAACAAGCATTTTATAATGTCACATAATTCCTGGAATTGCTCCTCCCTTTCTCAGCCTCTGATTTCATGTGATGAAAGGTGGAAATGGGAAAGATTTCTAGTAGGCTTCAGACAGGTATAATGTGTAGTGAATGAAAAAGACACATGCAAGAACACACACAGTTTGTCATACAAACAGGTGAGTGTGCTTCTGTCAGTTTGGTATTAATACTACACTAAAGCGATTATTTAATCTAATGCAACTTGATTCTTTCAGCATTTGACCTAATCTGGATGCAACAGCCTCTGTCATGGTGCTTGGTCCTCATTTTTCCCCTGCGTTTGCACAGAACATTATGGAATTGCCTCATACTGTCTTTAGCAGTAACTTTTTTTTAATATCTGGTCCTGAAAGTTCCAGCTGTCTCCCGCATATTAATAGCATGTCCCTAGAATTCAGGTATTTCTATCAGGTATAACTATAGGCTGTATACACACATTTTACTTTAAGAAAGTAACAGCACAGAGCATTACATGCTCTCATTCAGCTGCTCTGTGATATTCAGGGAGAGTAGGTCAAATTTGCAGAAATGTTGCAGCCAATCAGCGGCTTTCGGCTTGTCGCTTCAGTGCGAGGCTCTACCCATTGAGCCACCAGGCCCCCTTGTTGCAGCGACTGAAACAAATTACAAGGTTATGCAGAAATCAAAGGATTTGTTGAATTTGCGACCTTTGATGCACAACATTGTGAAATCCTGGAGGGGCTTTAAGCACTATAACCACTAAACTTGGAATGTAATCACCACGAATAAAAGACTTTGGCTGATGTTATGCAGATCTATTTGTTTGGTTCATCAAGCTATTTATTACACAAGGTTGGATCAGAGTTACATGATGGATGCTGATGTGGACAAAATTTCATAAACTGACATAAACAGTATCATTTGGAAAAACTGACAATACCTGTTTGTAAAATGGACAGTACACATTAATCGTTAGCGCTACAACTAATGTGGATTCATTTTTGCGTTTTATGGCAAGGATGACTCTCAGCAGTGTTACAATGGCTAGTTAAGTTCATTTTAAGAAGCACTTTTGACCCTTTTAGAAATACTGGTAGTATTTCTTTTGCTTTTCAAACTTAGCTTGAATGGGCTGGTAACTAATTTGAAATGTCTGGGTTACACAGCATGTGAGTATTCACCAACATGCCCAAGTGTTCTTTTACTCAGCATGTCATGGGTTTTTAAAAAGAGTAATATTTACTATTTTAGCCGCTTATGTATTTTTGCTGGTTTTTGCTTCTACCCACCCACACACTTTTCTGACTGACCTTCCTTTCCCCCCTGTCTTGTCCATGAGAAAACTCAGATAGCCTCCAGCTGAAGGGGATGGGGTGGGTGGCGGGGTCCTCGTCTGTACCGCATGCATGGAAAACCCTGTGTGTGTGTGTGTGTGTGTGTGTGTGCGCGCGCACATGTTCTGCATTCATGCATGATCACTCCTGTCTTTGTGACCTGTGTGCGTAAATGTGTTCATGTATGGCCGGCGTGTGTGTGTGTGTGTGTTTGAGCTTTTCTGGGTTACATGTAAGCAGAGTGTGAGATTAATGCACATTTTTGCATCCTGAATGCATCTGTTTGTTTAAAACGGAGAACCTTTTAAAAACTAAACAGAAAAAGCTGTTAATCTTTGGCCAGTTTTTTTTCTTAGAGATAGATTTTGCGAGTTCAAGAAAGCTTAAAAACAGTAATGCTGTTACAATGCTTTCACTTCAGTGCAGCAGAGTAGGCTACAGCTACACAATATTGCTTTAAATTTTTTTAAGTTTTCCAAAAAAAAGCCCAGGTGGGTCATAGTCACATGACTTGAACTCGAGTCAGACTTTAATTTGATAAACTACTATAAATTTGATGGCTAGAGACCTGAGGCTGTTATGAGCCATACAGTCTTTGTATAACCAAAGAGTGTTTGTATTCACTCCGAGACCCTAGTTTTTGATCGTGTTTGTAATTTTCATGGACAAGCAACGCTGGAGGAGGAGAGAGTCTGAACTGGGGACTTCAGAATTGACTTGACCCTGTTGGCTTCATCAAACTGATATGTGCAGTATTGCCGTATTGTGGACGTCGTACGGGACCATTGTAGTGACCAGGAAAGAGGCCTTCTCTCTACTCTCCTTTGTGTCAAAAGAAACCAGTTTAGGTGGTTCACTCATCCCACTGGGTTGTTTCCTGGGCACCTTCCAGTCGAGGTTTTCATGTTCAAATGGTGGGAGGCCCCAGGGTAGATCCAGAATATGCTGCTGAGATCTCATGTTGCCGGGGGACACCTCCGGATCCAGCTGGACCAGCCAGAAAACTATTCACGTGAGAGTAATATCTGAACTCCTGTGCTGAACCTTCTGCCACTACAGGCCAACTCTGCATAAGTGGAAGATAACCGATGGATGGACTCTTTCAATTCCAGTATCACAAGTGACCAAATATGCTGGAGGATGATTATATCTTGCCTAAATTTACAGATGAGAAATGTCCAACCTACTCTTTAGAAGTGTGATTTCAAACAGCATTGCACACAATTAGCTACAACTGCAAAGCAGACAGTAGCTGTAGTTCCTGTCAGCATTCTGTTTTGATGAAATATCTGAAATATCTCCTCAAATGAAATGAACGTTTTGATGTGCTTTGGTGACGACTTTGTTATTAAGGAATAAGGAGTTTCAGTCCTGTTTTAGCTCACCATAAATTTCATGTCACATGCAGACATAACACTGGATTCTGCTGTGATTTACATAGTATTTGACTTGTATGTGTGAGTGGGACAGCTGCATACAGTGCATGGCGTGTGTGTGTGTGTGTGTGTGTGTGTCTGAGGCTCATTAATAATGTATGAGGTGGGAGGGTTGAAAGAAAGGGGGTGGTGACAGATGGAGAGTCAGAGTGTGTACGAGAGAGAGTGTACACAGTGAAAGAACAGAGACGGGGAGAGAAAGGGAAAGAGAGTGAGGTAGAAGGAAATTGATTAAAAGAGATGGATACACTGTAGTGTTTCCGTTTTTTTTTGTTTTTGTTTTTTTTTTACAGTAACCTATGTTGTCTTTGTGTCTCTTTGGTGGACTTGACTGACAGTGTTTGCTGTTTCTCTTTGCTTCTCCTGGACGCTGAAGGATTAACTGAGATGGAGATACTACACAGACACCCAGCTCAGCTGTACACCTGGACGCAAGAGCTGCACTGACTCAGGTACTGATTGGACAGCATTTATGTACAGCAGTGTTTTATTTTCTGTGCAGAAATCGAGTTCACACACCTTTTCATTTGGAAATAAGTTCCGAATTCACTGTAGAAACCTTTATTTACAAACCATTCAGATTAAGTTATGACATACTTCATTTTAATTACGTGTTTCATAAATGCTAATGTTAACAAATAACTGCTATATGTGAATAAATAAAATTGGGCCTGACAAGGACACCTTTTGTTGAAAGTCTGCTACTTTCAACCATGCACTGTCCACATGTATCAAACAGAATACTCTATTATAGGGTTCAGTCCCTCACAAGCTCACTGGCTTTGTGCCTTTGTCCACATCTTTACTACAAAATGTATTAAACATTGTAATTGAGTGTGGTACAGCCCCCTGTCTGTATGTGAGCGAATACAGTTATGAAAAGTAGATTAATTCATGGATTTGTTACCCTGCATGAATTGTGCTTTACACGTGTTAATATTGGTGTGGATTGCAAAATGTTTGTACTGTGGCTGTGGCAAATTCATCCTTGGCTTCAAGTCCCTTTTTGGATCTATGTGTCTTTATGTCGATTTCATAAACATTAGTTGTTGTTTTTTTAAATAAAGAGAACTGCAGCGTGCTTACATCTGACTATTTTGCTAGGTTGCCCACACAAACACACTGATTGTTCTGTCTGCCACAGTTGACCGGGAAAATTGTCTTGTGTGCCTGTTACCTCACTGGCCACAGTTTCTCGTAAAATCACACGTTTCTGTAGTTTTGTGTTTTCATTTTTATTCGTTTTTTGCTTTATTTCGTCAATGTCTACGTATAAAACTGTGTTTAGATATGTGCTTTATTTTCACTTAGATGTACATCTCCAGCAGATTTAGTCTGAGTTCTTGCATCACACAGATACAGGATGACGTATGAATTGGCTGCATACTGGAGGTACTGTAAATATACAGAGGTCTCATCACAGTGGCACATTGATTGATAATAGCAAATGATCTGGCACCTACTGTAGATTTTCTTATACAAGTGCTTACGTGATGTAAAATTACACCATGTTAATTGTTGGAGGATGTGAGCATCATCTCTTTTTCTATGCTGTAACTTTACCCATGTCAGTGGTAAGAATAGATTAGATGCACATCTATTGTTTGGCTCAAAAGTTTATTTTGATCCAATTTGATGGAGATGTGAAGAGACAGGAGGAAGCCCGAAGAGGCCCATCCTGGACAAATGAAATCGCGATAGTAAACAAAGGTATTTGGAAAAGATGCTAACTATGAAGAATATGCGAAACCTGCTGACTTGAGTATAGTTGCAAAGATAGCAAAGGCAGCACTGACCTACTGTACTGCCAGAAAAACAGAACACACTCAGAAAGGCAAAGGGGGGGATGTCTAACCACTGTAGCAGACACGGGTAAAGGGTTTGCATCAATTACAAGACTGTGCCTGTGTCTCCCAGCAGTTAAAACAGCATGGCATCAACTTTACACTCTCTATTGAATTCCATGAATTGACATTGCTGTTCAGTTTGGATCATATTCAGTTATTCGTTCAGTAATCAACAGCTGTTTACTGTCTCATTGTCTCACACTCGATAGGCACTGCAACAACTAATGTGCCCAGCAAAAATTTGCTCTGCTAAAAATCTAGGTACCTACTAACTAGTTATCTAGTTACCTCGTATTGATAGTGATTATTTCTTAAGCTGCAACACTGCAAAACTCATAGGAGCAATTGAAGACTGGAGTTTTACCCGTGTCTGCTGTGTGTCGGAGCTTTGAGATTCATTTAATTGTACCATTCATGAATGATTGTAGCCTGGCTCCAGTTGTCATGTGATTTATGTGGACATGTCCTGAATGGATTCGCTGGGGAATTCTCAGTTTTTTTATTCAGACATAGACACACACTCTCTCTACACCTGATTGACTAGTGAACACACCACTTACAGGTTCATATCCACAAACTGGCAGAGGCTTTTCTTTGTCAGTCCAAAAACAGTTTGGTTAATTATTGACTCACAGTTTCCTGTAGGTATGAATTAGAGAGTGAGTGATTATCTGTCTCCGTGTGTCTGCATATATAACAGCTCTGTGACTGGCAACATGTTTAAAGTGTTGCCCTGTTGTTCAGGACTTACTTCAGGTACGTCTTAATTACCTACCTTGAATTTTATTAAGTTTATATCACATATTACCGTTACGCAGCGTCTTTACCAAGTAGAATCTAATTTGGCATAAAATTGGAAAAATGTTGGATTGGCTTCTCATTTTCCTCCTCCTGACATCCAATGGAAACCAGTGAGACGACTAAATACAGGAACAAAGTTTCTATCAGCAGAAACGCTCCTGTGTCTTATATGTGTCCATATATGTATTATAATTCAGTGTTGTGTCTGTGCATGTAGAATAAAAAGTTTACACACAATTTACTTGCTTAGTGTCGAAAAATGTGAAATGAACACAAGCATTGTGTCAAACAGTAACACCATTTCTTTGACCTTTGACCTTTTCTTAGGTCCAACCCTGAGATCCATGAGTTTGTTTCAATTGATTGTAAAGCAATCAGAAAAAATATAATAATGTTCTTTTCCACTGTGACTGGTCGTTCCCCTTGTAGCCTGACTATAATCATATTTTACAGACTGCTTGTCTGTGTGTGTGTGTGTGTGTGTGTGTGCGTCCTTACCGGTTCTGGTGACATTGTATGTCTGTCATGTAGGAGGATTTGAACACCGAGCAATTACACTCATTTATCCAGCTGCTCTCACTGATGATTATTTTGTGTGTGGCACCTTTTTTGTTGCATGTGCAGGTGTGTGTCTGTGTTGTGATGTGGTTAAGTGTTGGATGTCGGAAGGGTGGACAGTGCTGCGAGTACCAGAGCATTCAACGCACACACACAAACACATATACATACAAACACAAATACAGTCCTGCTTTTGTTCAGGATCATTGTGAAGAAGAGGTTAATGCACCCGGAAAACAGAAAGAGACAGAGACACCCTAATGGACAACGACCCTTTCACTGCAAATATTTGGTCGAGAGGTCTCATACTAACCATCCCCCTCTCTCTCTCTCTCTCTCTCGCTCCTCTTTCTCTCTCCTCTTTCTCATCCCCCATCATCATTGCCAAAAGGGAAAAGATCAGAGCAAATTGTCACTCTGTGATCTGCCCATGTTACATTGCTTTAAGACCACGCATGTGATGCCAATCATGTTAGGAAACAGAGAAACAGATGTGTGAATTTGATTTAAGGTTGTTGTGTAGATCATTTTGACATCAATAGTCATTACCGATGTCATTTAGAGACATTATTACATTTTCTGTGGAAACATAGGGTCAGATGTGAGGAGAAGATGTGCAGCCTTAATTTGATTTCTCAACAACTGCACGTATCAGACTTTTCCCTGGACTACATGTCACTGAATGTAGGAGACAGTCATAGTCGAGTCAAATGGGTGCAGAAGCAGTACTTGCTCACTAATACTAGATGCTTATCTTTGGATGATAAACTGAAATTTGGACAAGCAAGCGATTTGAGGAAGTTAACAGAAATTCTGGAAAACAGAATGGACACCAGATTTCTTTATCAGTCTTCAGTCTGCCTCCTTTCTCTTCACCTCCCTCACTGCTGCTTGAAGCATCATAATTTATGTAATAGGCATAGCTAGATGACACCTCTTCTGCCATGGCCAGTTAATCTGTTGGCTTAAAGGGTTGTGATTGTAGTCAGATAGCACTGGGTGTTTTCAGATTTTCAGTGCAAGGAATTAGTATTTCGAGTGGGAATAAACTCACAAGCTTTTCCCCCTTGTGATCAAAATACAGCTTGTTATGTCACGATAAAAAAATGTAAAAACTGACAGTTTACTAACCAGGAGAAAACCACACAAGCATAATAAACGCAGGAAATGTGAGAAATAATATTTGTGTGATTGCATGATCACTCTGTTAGTGTTTTTGTCATTGTAACACATTTTGCACTGGGCTGGCTGTTTCATGAAAGGTGACAAATCTGTTTAGCAATTTCCACATGAAAACCTCTCAAAAAGAGAATAGTGGTAGATATAGATGAGTGGGAGATGGAAAGATGAGACTTGCTTGGTTTTAGGTGGGAATACAGATGATGTTCCCACAAACCAGGTATTTAATCTACATTACTGCCCAGTCTTCCATCTGTGTGCATGTGGGCTTCATATGTATCATATTTATCCCTGTACCGCGTACAGGGATAAAAGTCTGTTTCACTATGTTTTTGGGTTTGTGTGTCCTGTCAGGTCAATGGTATGTGGTACGTTTTCTGTTTCACAGCAGTATTGTTGTCCACAGTTTTTTTTGTTTTTTTTCTAGACTCCATATCAATCATATCCAACATAAAAAGACAACAGATGTGATATTAACACACCCAAGATTGCAGGGGTGGGAAGCAGCTTCACATCACAGCTATAAAAATCAGAATAACTGGCAAAAAAAAAAATCTGATCCATATTGGGCCTCCCAAAACTGGACACCTCCTAGTAAAAAGTACAATAAAAAACAGCCCTTTCTTTCATATCTGAACATAGGTATTGTCTCCATAGCAACAGGATAACGGCACCTTAAACACTTCATGAATGGGAGCCCAGTTTTGTTTCTTCCTACAAGCACATGCAGCACTTGTGGCACCAAATAAACATGAATGTGTTTACAGTATATTAGTATATGGTTGACTGTGTTATCAATTATTCAAGCAATGGTGTAGAGCTGGTTTCCTGTAAATGACAAACTCCATGAACAAGAACTTCTTTCTTAAATCATTATTTGAAAAGAAACGTGCTTCTTTAACAACCGTGATCAAAGGCAGAACCACGAGGACAATCTTAGCTATCTGCTTAAAACATTTCAGGTTATGCTTTAGGTCATGCTGAATTGACAGAACTAGGTAATTAGCCTCAGCACCGATAGTCACTATGACCATAAAGACATACTAACAGATCTTCTGCGGCAGGACAGTGACAGCTTTCAACCAAAGATTGAAACACACAACAATAAGGAGACTTAAAGGTCACCAGTGTTAATCGCTACCACACAGTAAATTACGGTAAAATGTAGCCATTTTTTAAACGTGTCAAAGATCCACAGCAGTAAGCAGGATGCTGACTTCCTCAGTCTGAACTTGCTATGGCTTTTTCCACTCAGTGACTCTCTGGATTGGTTAGGACTTGGGGCTCAGCTTGCCATTGGCCATTGCTCCACTCACTCGTAAAATTGTTCCTTTAATTTGTGACCAACGCTGCTGCTGGACCTGGTTATGTTTCATCCTCTCACTTCAATTTGCTCAGTTACCAAGATATGACATATGGATATAGATAATATTTTATTTAACAAATCCTTATCTAGCCAGGTTTTATTTTCTTAAAATTCTTATTTTCTTGTCATGTTCTAATGATATATAGCAAAATGCTTCAAATAGCAAAGCAATACAGGCATATATTAGTCATGCATGCCTTGACTTTATTGACCATGGTATCCAGAGCTGTTCCTGGCCAATTGGATTTCCAAAGCCCTCTTGCTCCATGGTTACCCATCATCCACCTGTAATTATATTTACATAATCTGTTTTGTAAAATAGAGTCAATGATATTTTTGTAGTTTTGCCAACTGAAGAAGAGGGTGACAAAAGATTTAGGGCTTTACTTTGCTTTTATGTTGAAGTCATAATAGAGATCTGGCTGGACATGACAGTTGGATTTAGCCTCTATCCCTTAACGTCTTCTACCGTTTACCTTCTAAGTTTTAGGATTTGCAGAAAACTATTGTTCATGCTTCTCTGACTTGTTTTTTTTTTTTTTTATCTTCAAACCATGATGTTTTTGGAACTTATAATGTTGTTATGACTGACATGGTTCTAAAATTACTATTTAGTTATTTTTTTAATATAATCTTTCTTTATTTTCTTTGTTTCTTTTTTGTTGAGCACTTGAACACAAATGGTATCTATCTATCTATTTAATACTGTGTGTTTTGTCTATAAAATGCCATCTGGATGCGTGTGTGAGTGTGTGTGTTCTGTACCTGATTGATATCTTGATAAGTGTAGTGCTAATTAGATTTGTCAGTAGCACCAAACGATTCACCAGCACTTTACACCACTGCTGTATTTTCTAAGCACACACACTCTAACAGACTCAGCAAATGAAAAAAACCTCTTTCAAAAATGTGTATACACATGTACACACGCATCATCCTGCCTAATCCCCTTCACTCTGTACACACACACACACACACACACACACACATACACACAGAGACATACAGAGACAGACATTATTACACCTTTAAGTAGTGAGTGAGTGCGGTAATCACTACACACACACTCGAACACTGACATGTCAGTCATTTTAACACCATGGTCCCAGGGGGAAAGGGGTGGGCTTTTCTCGCAGTGTTCACAAACACACATCTTCACACTGAGCTGCTGTGTCGAGTGCAGAAGCCACGATTGACTGAGAGTGGCTGAAACAAAGAGGACATGTGGTTCTTCACTGCAGAATGACATTCACTGTATTATCATTCTACTTCAACCCTCAAAACGGGATAAAGAGGACATGACTAGTGAAGACAGATGAGGTGTTTAATAAAAAAAGGACAAAATCTGTTAATGATCCTACATAGTGTGGAAAAAAATAGGAGAGGGAACTCAGACTAGCTGTGTTTCTATATGAAGAGGGATGTAATATCATCCTACATAATAAAAGAATAGAGGAGGAGATGGAGCACAAGCAGGTTTCTGTTCACTGTGTCCTGATTTGTAGACAGACACACACACACACACTCAATCTCTCTTTCTCTCTCTCTCTCTCTCTCTCTCTCTCTCTCTCTCTCTCTCTATAATGGACTTAATGTCATTTTACAGATTGTATGTGCAAAACGATGATTAAAAAAAAGGAACAGAGAAGATGAAATTTGGTAATAGAATAATTATGACAAAGAAATTGGAAAGGACAACTGTCTCTCTGTGTGTGTGTGTGTGTGTGTGTGTGTGTGTATTAGTGTGAGGGTGCAGCAGAACAGAGCAGCCAATGGCAGAATGACTTTAATCACCGTGGTAACCTCAAGGCAGATGGACCCATGCTGGCAAATTAGGCCTGTTAGCTATGCTCACACAACAGCAGTGACACACAAAGCGTTTTTTCCAGTAGTCATGTAGTTCCTCTCCTACCTTAACCTTAACCATCATAACTAAATGTTTAACTTTAACCCCAACCTAATCTTAATCCTTATTCTAACATTAACTCTGAAACATGCTTTAGTTGTGAGGACTAACCAAAACACACTGTGCTTGTCAGATGGACACACAAAGGGTCCAACTTAAGGGACTGTTTCAGTGTCATTTACACTTTTAACTACTTTAAAACTCTCAAAATAACTTCCCTGGGTAAAATCTGTGGGCTCACACATGCTTCTTTTTTAATCTCCTGAGATGTATATCACATTCTTCTTATTTGGACTGTACTGGAGTGTAATTCTGAAAGTATTTGTTTAGGAGAAAATGTTCCCAGAATGAGAAAAAAGAAAATAAATAAGGGAAAATTTGTTCTAGATGTAGGGTTGGTTTCTTCTGTCTGTCTGTTATGAAACACTAAGGTTCATGAAGGAATCAAAATTAAGATTTACTAGTGACAAACCACTTTACAATTACTGACCTCTCTCACTGAGAGCAGCTCAATTTCTACGTCTTGCCCAAGGACACTTTAACATGTAGACAGGAGGAGGGATCAAGGGATCAAACTGTCAATGCTGCAATTAGTGGTCAACCTGCTCTCCCATTTGATCCACTTCCATCTGACTTTTCGTATGTAAATTATTTAGTATCTAAAATTATATGTTGAGAGACATTATACATTTATCTGAATTGTCCTTTTTTTTTTTTATGAGTAAAAACTATACAATTCAATTCAATTTAATTTAACTTTATTTATATAGCGCCAATTCACAACAAAGTCATCTCAAGGCAATATACAAAATAAAGTCAAGATTATAAAGATGTATAGAGAGAATCCAACAATCCCCCTGGAGGAAGTCATAGGCAACAGTGGAGAGGAAAAACTCCCTTTAACGGAAGAAACCTCCAGCAGAACCAGGCTCAGGGTGGACGGCCATCTGCCTTGACGGTTGGGGTGAGTGGAAAGTGAAGACAGAAAAGAAAAGAGCAACAACAAAACATCGGGCAGGTTCGTAGGACCAGTAGCTGCACACAGGAAAACACACAGCTCCAAAGCCGGGGACAGCTGCAGACAGGGACAGAGAGGGAGACAGAGAGGGAGAGAGACAACTACCAGAGAAAACACACAAAGTCAATGTCATACAGTGGTGACAATTATGGGGTGAGAGGAGAGGAGAGAGGGACAAGACGAGGAAAGGAGCTCAGTGAATTGGGTCCCCCAGCAGTCTAAGCCTATAGCAGCATAACTATAACTAACTATATGCTTTATTAAAGAGGAAGGTTTTAAGCCTAGACTTAAAAGTAGAGAGGGTCCTGTCTGCTTCCCGAATCAGAACTGGGAGCTGGTTCCACAGGAGAGAAGCTTGATAGCTAAAGGCTCTGCCTCCCATTATACCTTTGTTCTTCTACCTTTATATGTAAGAAGCAGGGATTTAAATTCTATTCTAGATTTAATGGGAAGCTAATGGAGAGAAGCTAGTGAAGGTGAAATATGATCTCTCTTGCTAGTTCCAGTCAGCACTCTTGCTGCAGCATTTTGGATTAATTGCAGGCTCTTTAGGGAGTTACTGGGGCATCCTGAAAGTAGGGAATTACAGTAGTCCAACCTACAGGTAACAAATGCATGGACCAGTTTTTTGGCATCACTATTAGATACAGGATGCTCCTAATTTTGGCAATGTTCCGTAGGTGGAAGAAGGCTGTTCTAGAGATTTGTTTTATATGAGAGGTAAAGGACAAATCCTGGTCAAAAATAACTCCAAGGTTCCTTGCAGTAGTACTGGAGGCCAGACTTATGCCATCTAGAGTAACAATATGGTTGGACATCATGTCTCTGAGATTTTTGGGCCCAAATACTATGACTTTAATTTTGTTTAGAAGTAAAAAATTGTGGGACATCCAGCCCTTTATGTCTTGTAGGCTTGAAGCTTGATTGGAGACATATATAAAGTAAAAAGTACTGGGCAAGACACTGAACCCCTAACATCCCATTTCCCTCCCCAGCTGTGCAGTGCCGGTCCAAACAGAAATTGGGGAGGGTTGCGTCAGGAAGGGCATCCGGCGTAAAAACTGTGCCAAATCAACATGCGGACAATGATCCGCTGTGGTGACCCTGAACACGGGATAAGCCCAAAGGACAAAAAAATAAATAAAAAAAAATAAATAAATAAATAAAATTGGTCCTAACACAGAGCCTTGTGGAACTCCATAGCTAACCTTTGTGTACATGGAGGATTCATCATTAACATGAACAAATTGAAATCTATCAGATAGATAAGATTTAAACCAACCTAGTGCAGTTCCTTTAATCCCAATTTCATGTTCCAGTCTCTGTAATAAAATGTTGTGATCAATGGTATCAAATGCAGCACTAAGATCTAACAGAACAAGTATAGAGACGAGTCCATTATCTGAGGCTATAAGTCAACTAGAAGTCCATCATTTATAGATGTCAGGGACTATTGTCTTCCGGGTGCGGTAACATTCTGGATTGTCACTGGTTCATGCTTACTGAAGATTTTGGAAGACTAGATACAGGGGTAGACTTTTTTTTTTTGTCCCATGGCTTATCCCGTGAGTTCGGGGTCGCCACATGGATCATTTGCCTGCATGTTGATTTGCTACAGTTTTTACACCGGATGCCCTTCCAGACGCAACCCTCCCTGATTTATACCGAACTTGGGACCAGCACTGCACAGCTAGGGATGGGGATGGGCTGTTGAGGGTTCAGTATCTTGCCCAGAGACACTTCGACATGTGAGGTTTGTTTGGGCAGGTCTGAACATTTGTGTCGAGACCAAAAGAACACGACCAGGACCCTTTGGATCTCGGTGTAATTGCAGTGCATGGGGTCTTGATCAGATGGACTGTGGTGAGAACATGATCCGGCCCAAAACACCATGTTTTAGCCAAATGCCTTCTATACAACATCTTAATCAGTGTAGATTTTTATAGATGATATATTGCCCAGATGATTATCACAGTTATAAGCAAAAGCGATTGATGCAGTTGTTCTATCTTATGTGGATATCAGAAATATTTACTGGTAGAGAACTGGATCTTCTTCCTGTGTTTATTTTCTCATTCCTGCCCTAGATTCATACAACCATGGAGCCAATGAAGCTATTTTTTGTGATAGCAAACTGAACTAAAGGGAAAACTGGCTCACTTTTGTGCACCAAACAATCAAAATACAGGTTTTAAAATGCCCTGGCTCACCAAGACATTAAGTGACAAAATATTACTTTAAATGAGTAACAGAGCTCTTTTATGCTACTGGAGCATTAAAGTCCACTCTGTTTGTACAGAAACCAGATAACCCTAATTAAGAAGTAGGGAGAAGAACCTGGGTATAACTAAGTGGGGATAAAAAAAAAAAAAAAAAGCAGAAAGTGCTACAACTTGCTATGGCAACATTTTATACCAGAGGCTCCTATTCAAATGGACTTACAATGGTTAACCGCCATCAGAGATCTTTCTGAGCTACAGGCTTTTATGTTAGCATCGCTTATGATGGTGTTTAAACTGACATATTTATAATTCACCCCAAGCCTCCTTTGAGTCTGTCCCAATCAGCATCGTATCAGGGACATGTTTATTCATGAATTCTCTCAGTAAGTCACTCGGGATGTTATAAGACAGTCTCCTTGTTTTTCACACCCAACGCTGATTATGCTATTAGGCAGTTTCTTAATAATCGGAATACTAAGTAGAACATTTTTATTGTAAATGATTGTCTTTTTGTGGACAAAGAGACTGAGATATGACTGTGGTGGCTGCATCCTGTTCCCTTTAAGTCCAGTCCAGGACATTATAGACAGGACATTACAGCTGGTGGTCAGATTTGTGAAATCATGCCCTCTAGTTTTTATATATATATATATATATATATATATATATATATATATATATATATACACACACACACACAGTAGGATCTTTTTTGTTCTGTGAATTCAGCTTTTGTTGCATTCACACACACAAACACACACACCGCTCAGATGCAAGACTATGATAATGGTAAACACAACTCCAGCCACACACTCCCACTGGGGTTGGTCTCTGCATTCACCTCCTCCTCATCTTCTTTCCTTCTTACTCCTCTCCATCATACTATATGCCCCCCCACCATGGCCATCCCTCTTTCTGCTTGTGGGGCTGTTGCTAAGGAGCCCTGGCGACCAGGGAGTTCTCTCATTGGACAAAGAGACATCTAGGTGGAGCGGAGAAGAAAGAGGAGGGATAAAAGTGTGGAGGGTTGGAGGAGGAACACGAAGTAAGACCCAGATGTGCTAATGAGGCAATACAGGAAAAGAAAATGGGGTGAATGGATTGATGGATGTATGGAGCTAAAATTCAACATGATGGCGGGATGAAAGGAGTCAAAAGAGAATGAGTTGAGGAGTATTGCTTTAAGAAAGAGAGAAGCAAAAGTCCGACAATGAATACGATGGGATCATTTTGGCAAATAACAAAATATTGAGAGAAATGAGAAAAAAGGAATGAAGAAGGAGACCAATAAAACACCGAATTATTTTAAAACAAGATGTGGCATGTGAGTGGTAATATGAGGGCAAGAGAAAGAGAAAACGAGATGAAGAGCAGGAGAGGGCCAGATTTGTACCTTTTCATTTGATTTGGGTGACACAAAAGAACATTGCCTCTGGACACACACACACATTCTTGTATTACTTGTAAGTGAGGTCCCATCGTTCTTGGCTCGTTTCCTAAACCACAACTTAGGCTAAGATGATCCTGATCCACACCCCTGTTCGTAAATGTGTTTCTCGCAAGTTTTTGTCTAAAGCAATATACATTTTCCATACACATGCATTGTTCACTGTCTCAATTTTTTTTTAATGTAATTGTGAATCCATTGCCCTTAAAAACCCCAAATATTTATTTATTTCAGCTTCTCCGACTGTGAGAATTTGCTCTTTTTTTTTGTTTGTTTTTTCTGTTTTTTTTCCCCCCAGTTACTAAACATTTAATGTCTTTGGGTTTTTGACTATTGCTTAAAAAAGATCACTATTAATACTGAAATAATGGCTAGTTTTGGATTTGTGTATCTATGCTATATGTTTGCTTCTGGCATATTGGACAATTCTGATTTTAGTTGATGGTGGTTTCACAACAGAACTACGTGTTTATTATTGTAACAATAAGACAGATGTCTTGTACCGTTGAGTAGTGACAGGAATTCTATTTTAAGCCAAACCATTATCGTTTCACTAAGCACTTGTAGTTCATAGTTCAGAGTTCGATTCTTTGATTCTGTCCCAAAACCATTTGTAACAATGTTTGGTAGAAGTTTTTTAAACATAAAGTTATGTTTGATTGACATTGATGATATTGTTTAGTTAGTGCTGACCTGCTTGGTTTAACACAGATCAGTGCAGACTCATGATGATCTTAAATCGTTTGTCAGGCTTCATTAGTGGCATAGTCAGCCTTTATATGTGCACTGTTTCCCTAGTTGTATAAAATGTTGTCCTTTCTTTCTTTTAAAGCACATCTTGTCCTCATTAAATATGGAAACACACACACACACACACACACACACACAGGTACTGTAGTCAGGCTGGAATGAGGATTCAGCCTTAATAAGCCATTTCCAGTGGAGCAGAGCTGCAGCCGTCCTGTCAGAAGCCTGTGGCTGAGCCCTCGGACCTGACCTAACATTTATTTAACCTCCAGCTGGCTGCAGACCTCTCACCTGCTGCAGTGCATGCTCACTGATTCATCACCCCTGCTGCCTGATGGCCTGATGACGTAGATTTCACGTTAGTCACAGAGTGAGAACGTTTTCATACAAGGAAAATATTTCTGTGGTCCCATTAAAATAACACAGAATTATGACTTTGACTGCAACAGTAACTGGTTAAATTGTGTGTTACTCACCAAACTGTTGGATTTTGCACAATGCTTTTGTTCTTGAAAACCCTTCCTAGCAATATTTGAGCTGCTGCCAGGTCCCAGTGGGTGGGTGGGGTTTTTGACTGTGAACAGTGTGCCTGGGGGATCACTAAATGGCCCCTTTGTATGTCATGAATATGTGATGTTGTGACAAAGGTGAGAGGGGGCGTCTTCAGTGATTTGGTTCTCAACAGGGGGTCTTCAATATTTCAGAAGAAGAACTGAGGAGGAGGATTCTTTGTTTAGTCAAAGAACCCGTCATGAAGATTTGCTGCAAACGGGTCCAGGTTTAGTTTATTGTTGCTTTTGATTTGCATGTATTTATCTGTCTCATGGCAAAATGCACAGAAGCACTGACCTGTTGTTCCAACATCTGGCTTGTCATGACGTGTCATCATTCCACCCTTTCTTTTGTTTTCTTTTATCTTTGTTTCTTACTTTCAAGTTTGATCCATTTATGTTTAAATCCTTTTATTAATCTCTTCTTTGTTAGCCCCTTTACATGGCCCACTAAAGGCATAATTACTGTGTACAAAAGGTATGATACCGACATGGGGGGGGGGTCACTGTTGTCTGACCTTTGTGCTGGCACTAGAGGTACTGATTTTTCTGCCGTCATGCTGCTTTTGGACAAAGAAACACAGAATCTTACCCCAAACCTGCAGCTGCACATTGAAGCGGTGCCACATGCACGTTACCAGCAGGAAATCAAATCTCCATTAACATGTTGTTCACAATGCAGAGTGAAAAACATGCCTTGGCTACAAACGCTCATCAGTACGCATTGTTTTTCTGATGCGTGCTCAGGTCAGCACACCGCTAACGACTGTACAGCCAATTATGAATGTGGTTTGGCTGTGACGACTGGTCGGACCTAGTGGTTCCTGGATTCTGAGCTTTAGTCACTGTCATCCGTTCTCACAAAGATTTTTTTCAAACAGGTTTAATATTTGCGACACAATTCGTCACAACTGAGGGAAACCTACACTAACTACAGGTTTACCTGAATGTAGTATGGTTTTATTTTATTTCCCTCTGTAGACCCAAGTCCATATGGTCCTTGGCTTTACATACACGGTTTTACTGCTTTTTTTGTCTTTTGTCTTTTACGTTAAGTTAAAAAGTCAAAGTTCCCAGTTGCCACAATATTTGTTTTGGCACAAAAACACATGAGAATTTTCCGATCTTTTGGTATTAATGACTATGTCTATCTCCCAAAACTTCCCGAGTAGTCGTGTGTCATCCACAATTTACATATTTGTCAGTTGTGTGCTACTTCTCAACTGTCAAGACTTAGCACCAACTATCACAGATTTCTAACAGTCTGTGCGTGAACTGTCCAGTCATGTGCAGTCTTTGCTTGTGTGTGGTTGTGTCCCCAGCGTTATCAATCACACTGGACGTTCAAGGTCATGCCTCTAACCATGGGATGTCAACTGTTGTGTATAATGAGCACTTCTTCAGCAACCATGGAACAACCCTTGATCGAAAAATTACTGTATACTGACAACTATTCAACTGCTGTAGTAAATACTATAGTCAGTAACAGCACCATTCATTTTTTTCTTTTTCAGCCTTCCTCTTCCTGTATTCTGTACCACCACATCTCCACTGTGTCTGTTGTTTTGTCTGCTGGTCTCGTTCTGTCCATATCTTTAACCTCTTTCCATCTTGTTTTTTTTTTGCCTGCCTGGCTCTATCCTGTCTTTGGGCATGTGATGGATAGAAGCTGACGGTGGGTAACGAACTGATCAGGGTCCCACAGCCTCTTCTTGTTCAGACAGTGTGGGACTTGTTTGGTTCAGTGTGTATACAGTTCTATTGCTGAAATTGTTGCCAAAGTAGGATCATGACAAATACATATTGCTAATCAGACTAATCTGATGATTATGATGCAGTTTGACTGATTTGATTGATTGATTGATTGATTGATTTTTTTTAAATATAGTTTTGGATCATGTCCTGCTGTCCTGTTAATGCTTTGCACCACTGTGATGTGATTCGGCTTAGTAAATTACTGCATGTGTTGTAGCCATTTTCATGGAGGACAATTTTAGCCTGAGCAAGATAATAACGGGTAATAAGAACAACGATAACTGTTCCATTCCAGATATTCCTACAATTAAAATTAATTAATTCATCCGCTGTGCACGCGAGCACACACACACTGACAATCTGACAATCAACTTTATATTCTCCTCCTTTCTCGTTTCTCGTTTCTCCTCTCTGCTGTTCCTTCACCTGTCACTCATCTTTGTCTGTCTCCATCCCTGTCTTCTCTTCCTTTTCTTAAACTATTGAGCCTGATCTTCATGCTGCATCCCCACTTTGTCTTTTTTCATCTACCACTCTCTCTTTTCATTTGCTCTTTCTCTCTGCTTCAAATAAAAATAGGTCATTCTGCAACATTGAGCCACAGCGCCAGCTAAGCATGACATCCACATGCACACATGTATTGCCTGGCAACCATGCGTTCACGCTGCACCTCCTGCATTCTCCATCCTGGTTTCCCCCGTCTTACCTTCCCAAGAGGATGTGCTTGGTGCATAGGGCTGGGTTTGCAATCTGACACCACTTTGTTTTTGTCCCCGCTCTCCTTTTGTAGAGTGGGTAAAGGTTAATTGAACAGGGTTTTGTTTAAGAAAGGAGGTTAAGTTTCTCACATGCATACATAATTAATGTAGGTATACGTGAGGGCCCAGTAATGCCAACAAAAACTTACAATGAATGTGACAAATTGTTCAAAGTTTAAAGGGTAAGGCTATTTCTGATTCAGTAACTAACTAACTTTTGATGGGCTTTTAATCACACCTCATGAGCTGTCTTAATAGACGGGGCTACAGGGGTAAGGCAGTCGTCCCCGAACCACATAGAAGACATAGGTTCGACTCCCGGTTTCTCTCAAGCCAAGTGTTGAAGTGTCCACTGAAGGCCAAGTTGCTCCCGGTGGGTCGGGTGAACACTTTGCATGGCAGCCATCAACGGCGTGTTTGTGTGTGCGGATTTGTGAATGAGACGCAACGATGTAAAGAGCCTATATAAGCAGAACGTTTACATGGAGTTTGATGGACACTGCTGTTGCTGTGTCTACTTGGAGGAAAAATATAGGGGTGACATTAGTGTCTAAAAGCTGCAGAAAAATAATTATTGGGTATCGTGATTACCATAAAAACACTAACAGCACAACCAACCAGATTCTAATGGGTTTTATTTAATCGCCCACTTTATTAGGTACCATAGATTAGGTACCACTCTACAATCTAAGTCGATCTCAGACAGTATAACAACCCTGTTATTACATCTATCTTTAGAAAGCTCATAAAGAGTATTTCTTTTTGTCAATTTTGCCTCTTGTTGAGATGTTGTCAAATCCAAGCCAGTAATTTACAGTTAGCTATTAAAATTTGTGAACTAGGGAAGATCGTTGCTGGAGCCCATGTTTGCGTATTGCTTGTTCGGTATTTGACGTGCCCTCACCAACACAGAGCTGTTCAGGAAATAAGTCTCGCGTCCCACATTTCAGAAACCCCACAGCAGCACATAAATGCAAGACAAGTCAGGACAAGTCAGAGTTCACACTTTCAACAGTCTGTCATGTGCATGGTTACAACATAAGAATGCAGGCCAACAAACAAATCTCATTCTGGTGAGGATTAATTCTTAGTTCTCATGTGACAAATTGTCATGATGCAATTTTTCTCTGCTCTTCTGAACCCTTGCATCTGGATTTACTAGTTGCTGCTAATCACTAGATACATCATCATTAGATACAAACATGAAGCCAACATCTCTCAACATACTCTACGTAATTATATTGGTGATTGTTATGGCAATTGCTTTAAAGATCATTTAGACCAAGGAAATGATGTCACTGTAATATACACTTTCCCTCAGAACCTCTTTAGCATGTGACCCATGACCTTTCTGTGTGTGTGTAAGCCATTTATTCCCATGTGCCCTTCCTTTGCCTTATCTCTCTCGCTCTCTCACTCACTCACACACACACACACACACACACACACACACACTCACTGGGAGATCTCTGAGTGAATTGGAGTGCTAGACCTGTTAAAGATCAGCAGGGAATAGCAGGTGATAGACTGGACATCAAAGTGCCCACCACCCCCATCACAACCACTAACACACATGCACATACATACATGCACACACAGTCTTTATTGTCTCATGAGGCTTTTGAAAGCAGGTCAGAGAAAGATAAACTGTAGTGTCTTTGATGGAGAGCATCACCAGCATTAGTCATTCACCTCACACATTCAGTCTTTTCACTATTCACAGTCTCATTGGAGATACTGGGGAATTGCCATTGCAGTTATACCTACGTCTAAATGAATACTAAATGATTGATAATGGCACTATTTTAATCATATATCCATCCCAGCATCTATCTGTGACTGCTTATTGTGTTCAGGGTCGTGAGGGGCTGGAGCCAATCTCAGCTGTCAAAGCGAGAGGCGGGATACACCCGGGACAGGTCGCTATTCTGTCTCAGTGCTGCTCCGTGCTAACATTTGATCATAGAAGCTTTGAGTCTCCTGCTAATTAAGCTGAATTAGTAGCTGTGTAATAACTGTAAAACACATTATAAATAACATTATCAATCCCTCTAGAAATTTGCAACGTTGTGACTGCAAAAACTATTTAAAGCCACATAAAAACATTGCAATATGCGTCACTTCTTTTTTTTTTTTTTTTTTAAAGAAAAGCCACCACAGAAATCAGGTGTTTTAGGGCATAAAAAATGTTGTAGGGGTAAAAATTATACATGGCTATAATTAGTCAAGAAAAAAGTAGGCTACCCAAAATTTAAACTAATTTAAAGTACTTTACTTAGTGCCCTCTGCTGATCTTATTAGTGACCCCATAAGAAGGCTTTTAAATTGTGGATAAATAAACACTTACAGTATGAGATTCAAACACTCAAACTACAAACAGAACCAGGTTTTAGAACTGAAGGTTTTCAGCCTACTTCTACGTTACCATTTCTGGCCAACCATGACATGATCGTCTTAGTACAAATTTCGGTGGTCGGTTTACACCGGCCATTTTCAGAATATGAAACATGGGAGACACTAAATGAGACTTTGCCACCACTGCATTGTTCCAGTCAATTTTGGTTTACTGACAAAAGCGCTCGGGTGAAGTTGTTTTAGCTTTTGAACTTCCAGCCTGTGCTCTTAAGCACAGTTATGCTGCTGCTAAGGAAAATTCCGTACAGCAAACACTGCACTTCTACCTTAGTCACATTCTCTTCGAGGCTTAACACTGCCGTGCCCTTTGGCAATGCACTTAACCTAGTTGAAGTTTTCTCCCCTTCATGTTTAATATGTGCCATACTGTAGTTGGATAGAAACAATGTTTTTGGATGAATTCCTTTAATTATATGCTCAACACGATTGCATTGGATGATGTAACAGTTTATAAAGGGTGATTCTTTTGCACAAGCAGCTGAGAATACCGATAGATGCATCTACGTCAATATATTATAAAGAATGTTATAAAGAATGTAAAGTACAAATAACCTTCAGGACAGTGGATAAATCCAGGGAACACAGTTTTTTATGTACAGTAGCTGCTTTTGTCCATTTGCCGATATTATCATAGCTCTTTAAAGAGCAACTTCAGTTTTTTTTCTTATGGTTACAGTTTCATATATGGTATTCAATTTTTCCAGAATGTGTGGGTAAAGTGGCAGCTGTGTGCATTAAGTGTATAATTTGCACAGCAATGCATGTGTTTTTAAAAAGCATTGTGGCGCTGTTACAATGTAGGTACCATTTATATTTTGTGTGTTCTGTATTTCCATAACGGCTTTTTCCAGAGTCCTCAAGGCAGACAATGCAGCAACAGTCAAGAAAAAAAAAAGAACGCAGGAAAGAGCATCCTGTGATCCTTAGGGCAGTGGCTGGCACAGAGACAGGCTTTTTGAAGAAACACACAGTTGGAGAAACAACACTGATGCAGACAGTCCTCAGGCATGTGCACATGCTCCTGTCTGCTCTGTATCTTCTATTGCTTCCTCCGCTCAGACTAACAAAGACTAATGGGGAGTCAGCACTTCTGACTCAAGACCTTTTAAGACTTACTTTATTTCATTTGATTGACACTTTAACCTGGTTTAGGGCTGTGACATACCAAGCCAGCATCAAAGACCAACTGCTACATCGGCTCAGGTCGCCCTTTTGTCTGGACCAACTAGTGGCTCTTAAACACATCGCACAGTTGACCGCCAGCTGGCATGTAAGCATGCAGGTTCTGCAAATTCAGCATGTTGGCTTGGCTAGAAAACCTCCAACAGTGGTCCGAATAGTGCGCGGGACACATTGCTTTGTGTTTTTTAGCCCTTAACTGTACCCAAATTAGGCTTGGCCAATGTGCAATGGCCTTCAACCTTCAACAACCAACAATTCCCATTTTGCCATATCTGTTTCATTGCAGTGTGAAACATTTTGTTTGGACTTTTTTTTTCTCTTTGCGTTTTTTTATTTTGCTAAATATATTTTAAAAAAGCCTATAATATTGTGTATTTGTTCTCCTTGTGTCCCATCAGGTCTGTTAAGTGGTCACTACAGAGGGGGCGAATAGACACAAGTGTCCACACCACTTAACGTAAGTCAGCGTAACATGCAGCAACCTCCACTAACCTCCGCTGACTTTCTCGTACCTCTTTCTTTTTGTGTGTGCTTGTGCACAGTACGTGCAGAAGCCATGCTAGAACTGCAGTGGAGTACTGATTGTAATTGTGTGTGATAGGTGCAGTGCTATTTTAGGGATATTTGAGGAGAATTGATGATACTCTGTTGGGGTATATAAGGAAGTCATAAAAATGGTTGAGGGGGCAGTTAATGTGTTAATGCCTCCAGCATTGCCACTGCCTCAGAGAGATGATAAATGCCCAGAGACTCACCGAGGTTTGTATTTAGAACAGGCATTTGCAGTGAGAGAAAAAATGGATTTTGTCTTCCACAGTCTATTGTTGCCCTCTGGAAATATTTTCCATGGTATTTGTTTTCTTAAATAATGGTTGTAGAAAACATTGACATTAGGTGAAGAACATCCACCCTATCTCAATTCTTATTTGCCTACATTTTCATCATACCAATTTAACTAACATATAGCTGTATGACCTACATGTTTAATAAGATGTGGGATTAAATGTAATATAAATCTTAATAGAAACTAGAAAACACAGAAAAAATGGATTATTGATTAAATATGGAAACCCTTCACCAATTCTGAAACTTTGCTCAAAGTTGCACCGTGTAGCTTATTATTTGTTTTGTTATTTTGAATAAAATATGTCTGACAAAACAGCATCTGTCTACCTAAACATAGTCTGCCTCTCAATAAATTGTATATGTTATCGCAGGAATCACGTGTCCAATTCATTAGCGCAAATTAATTGATCCTTATAGCACATATTCAGCCTTGAAGAAAACATACAAAAAAGATTATTGTAGGGATGAGTGGGTGTCTTGTGGGGGTTTCACCACTGTGTAGACTAAAACGTTGTAATCTCTGCATACAGGTGACTGGGGTGATGTAAATAGTGTATTTATCCAATTAATAA
Organism: Channa maculata; assembly: GCA_020496755.1. Taxonomy (NCBI): domain Eukaryota; kingdom Metazoa; phylum Chordata; class Actinopteri; order Anabantiformes; family Channidae; genus Channa; species Channa maculata. The sequence goes on from CM035603.1 coordinate 1,817,485, forward strand.
TAGGTTTGTAAAAGTATGGCACATATTTTGCATTTAGTACATAATTGTAGCAAGGCTGAAGCCTTAGTTAAAACTAATCAGGACAAAGCACACACAAACACAAGCATTCAAACACATAGAAAATAGAAACCTACTGTTAAAACATCATGTACCAACTACTTATCCAAACATTGTACACCATCTATTATACACACAATTACACACAAACTCATTGAATGAGATTTAACTGTAAAATGAGAGATGTTCCAAATTTGGAACATTTTTTGACAAAGTGTTATTATTACTACCACAGCAATGTTCACATTGTGTTGAACCATTAGCACACAGACCCACTCAACAACAGTCTAATGGAGTCTCCCAGTAATGGAAACAATGGAATAGTGGCCGTTGTTACAAAGACTGTGTGGGGGGTTTGTGGTTGGGGTCACTAAATATGAATGCACTTTCTGCATAGACAAGGAAATTATTTACAGATGTTTAAAATAGAAGAAAAAAACCACGTGTGCAATTAGGTTTGATTATTTTTTTTAGCTTTATGCAATCTACTGTCAAAGAGCAGACCCTTTTTGGCCAAATGTGTCAGACCAGTGATTAAAAATGAACTCCAGTTAATTCCTTGTGAGCCTCTGACATCATGGAAATAATCCTAAAATGAGCACAAATGAAAACCTTCAACGGATGATTAGGCCTTTCATTCGCAGCTGTAATAGTGATTGTTGAGACGTGTGAAGCATGCTTGTCTTCACAGTTCTTTAGATGGTTGAGCTCTTGCATTTTAAGTGGTCCCTCTTAAGAAACATCAAATCTGTAAGGACTCTGAGAAGAGAGCCATTCATTCCATCAACATTTGGATGGACAGGACTGGTTATTGTCATTTCCTCCAACAGACATAACAGTAACAAGATGTTTAGGATAAAAATACATGTAGTCAAAGTGCATTTTAAAGATAGGCTCTTCTTAAACATGCGTATGTCTTTGGCCTGTGGGAGTAAACCAGAGTAACTGAAGGAAATCCTCGCAAGCACAGGGAGAACATGCAAACAGGCAAGGATTTAAACCTGGGACCTTCTGGCTGTGAGGAGGCAACACTAACCGCTCCACCACTGTGCTGCCACATGAAATACAGCGCACACATAATAGATATCACAGGCCAAACTGCTTCTGTCCTGATGACATGTGCCTAAGGTCGTGTACCTTAGGCCTAACTAAGGACACTCTGACCTGGTTTAGCTTAGTCTAGTAGGTCACCACATGTATATGTGTGGTCCAGCATGTATAAACAATGGTAAGCTAGGTCAGCTAGAAATGTGAAACAGCCTACAGTTGAGTGCACTCTCACACTGTCAAAGCAGCCAGCCAAACCAAACATGCCGGCTTTGTGTAGTGCTTCTGCATGACTGTTTGTGTCCCCCAGAATACCCTGTAAAACGATTGCCCTACACACTGACCCTCCATTTCCCTGAGCTTCTATGAGGATCAGGGCTACTAGAGCTTCCAACTACTGTCACAAAGGAAGGGCAAATACTTGCTTGGCTGTAACTGCCCTTTGACTGGCCCTTGAAAGAACACTGTCGGCTCACAATTCCAGCCAGTATCATACTGCGCTATATTGTCTTTGCCCCGAAAAGAGCCAAGACAACCATGTGACTCCACTCCTCTGCTGGCGAGATCTAATGCCTGGACATTATCAGCCAGATAATACCCACATTTATCAAATATGGAGGATTTGAAATTAAAATAAGCACTGGGCATGATAAATAGTCTCCTTATCCTGTGTAGTTGTTACAGTGGAAGACATCTGATTCTGAGTATAGGATGCCTTTTGAGACTAATAGAAAAATGAATATGCAGGAATTAGTGACCTAGTTTTTCAACATTTATGTCACGGTCTGCGGAATCCATGCTGTTGACAGTTACAAAAAAGTAAAAAAAATCATCGTATCCCCATTTCATTCTTTGAATCAGTGGTTCTCAACCCTTGTCCTCGTGTGAGGCAGCCCTGCTTGTTTTTGGACTACATTTGCCCTACCCACCGTTCATGACCTGGATCTGGTGTATTCAGGCAATCAGAAGCGTCACATACCAATTCACTTTTTCTTCCCTCATTCCACCCTCATCTAAATCAGACAATGTGTCTTTGGATGACTATGAGAATCAGTATTTGTGTCTGTCTGAAAGTCAATCTGATGCTTTGGACCTTGAGTTCACTCTTCTCTGTGTGATATATATAAACCTCAGATATAAAACCTCTCTCATCAATCATAAATCAAGCAGCCTTGACCCACCTGTTTTCGACCTATCACATCTCTCACCTGGCTTGTTCACACAACTCCCACAAAGTTCAGCTTTAATGATGTGATTTACTGATATGGTTTTGTTTTTATAGCTGCACTGTGAAACCTCATATCTGGACACAATGACAAGATAAGCAGAGGTGGTAAAATCCAGCATTAGCATTAAATGTATCTCTAAACCAGCCTAGTATTATTACTTATTGTTTATGCTTTAGCTTTGAGTGTTACTGTATTTTTTCATCCTTGAGCTCCATAGGCAAAGGTATTTAGTCAGTTTCTACATTAGTATTGTATTGAACTGTAGTTTAGAATGGGTTTGCAATAATGTGTTCACTTTTCACATGCTACTAGGAAAGCACATACAGTATCATTATGAACTCCCATTTAAGAAAAATTATTACACTCTATATACTGTAATCTAACATGACCAATGTCATTTCACATTGTTACAGTATTGAACATGCCTACACTGCCTACGACTATATTTGTTGCAAGGCTGCTGCATTTTTGTTGAGAGAGTGGTGATTGGTGCAGATTTCAATGGGCATGTAGGTGAAGGGAACAGAGGTGATAAGAATGTAATGGGCAGATTTGGTCTTCAGGATAAGAACGCGGAAGGACAGATGGTGGCAGACTTTGCAAAGAGGATGGAAATGGCTGTAGTGAACACTTTCTTCCAGAAGAGGCAGGAACATAGGGTGACGTACAAGAGCGGAGGTAGAAGCAGTCAGGTGGACGACATCTTGTGTAGATGTTGTAATCTGAAAGAGATCAGCGACTGTAAAGTATTGATAGGGGAGAGTGTAGCCAGACAACACAGGATGGTGCTGTGAAAAATGACTCTGGCGGCGAGGTAGATGAAGAGGACAAAGGCAGAGCAGAGGACGAAGTGGTGGAAGTTGAAAAAGGAAGAATGTAGCAAAGTTTTCAGGGAGGAGATGAGACTCTGGGTGTCAGGGGTGTATGAGCCAACTCCAAAGGCTCCAAAGGCGGCAAAAATGGACACATGCAAAGCGCAATTTTGTTCCTGGTTGGTTTGTATCAAGACGAGGACCAACGAGTTCGATAGACCTATAATCAAGGTCTGTCTTCTCCAGGAATCAGAGTGAGACAGTGGTAAAGACTGAGCTCCGGTGTGTTAAGTGCTGGTAACCTCTGGCACCGGAAGAAAGAAGAGAGAACACCATAGAAGAATAGTCGTGATGTTTGTGGGTTATTGTATGATTTGTTTAAACATGGCTTTGATACTTTGCCTTTGATGGTTGCCTTTGTACTTACCTTTTAAGCTTGTTGACCAGTGGTCAAGGAAACAATGCAATGCTAAGGCTTTGTTAAAGAGAGATGCAGTTCAGCTCAGCTACTGAAGGGTGTAGACATGACACAGTAACTGATGCAGAGGAATTGACTACAAGAAAGGTGTGGACCGCAACAAGGTAGAAGAAAAAGGATCTGTGTGTAGCTGTAGAGGCACACGGTTTCTTACCGAGTTCTGTGAGTTCAGACATACTTTGAGAAACTTGTTTGATGAAACTGCTAGTGAACGTGCTTGTGAGATCACTGTGCCTAAAGTTGTATGTACAATTGATCTGTCATCGGCTAAGTTGAGAAGCAAGTACAATAAATGTTCAATGTTTGTCTAACAACGATCTCCAGAGTGAAGTATGTGCTGAAGCGTCAGGAGCGTCAGATTCGAGTCAGATCACCTCTACAAGGGGAGACAGGTAAGAGGGTACTGTGTGTGTCATCGGGAAAGAGGAAAGTGGACAAGGTGGTGGAACAAGGAAGTTCAGGAGTGTACACAGAGAAAGAGTTTAGCTAAGAAGAAGTGGGACACTGAGAGGACTGAAGAGAGTAGACAGGAGTACAGGGAGATACATCGTAAGGTGAAGGTAGAGGTGGCAAAGACCAAACAAAGAGCATATGAGGACTTGTATGCTAGGTTGGACACTTTATGTCTTGTAGCCTTGAAGCTTGATTAACTGATTATTTTCATCTGGTTCCATAGATAAATATAACTGGGTATCATCAGCATAGCAGTGGAAATTTATGGAGTGTTTTCTAATAATGTTGCCTAAAGGAGACATATATAAAGTAAAAAGTATTGGTCCTAACACAGAGCCTTGTGGAACTCCATAGCTAACCTTTGTGTGCATGGAGGATTCATCATTAACATGAACAAATTGAAATCTATCAGACATAAGATTTAAACCAACCTAGTGCAGTTCCTTTAATCCCAATTTCAAGTTCCAGTCTCTGTAATAAAATGTTATGATCAATGGTATCAAATGCAGCACTAAGATCTAACAGAACAAGTATAGAGATGAGTCCATTATCTGAGGCCATGAGAAGATCGTTGGTGACTTTTACCAGTGCTGTTTCTGTACTATGATGAACTCTAAATCCTGACTGAAACTCTTCATACAAATTATTCCTATGAAGGTGATCACATAATTGTTTTGCGACTACTTTTTCAATTATTTTAGAAATAAAGGGGAGATTAGATATTGGTCTGTAATTGGCTAAAACACAAGGGTCAAGACAGGGTTTTTTAAGTAGTGGTTTAATTACAGCTACCTTATAGGTCTGTGGTACATAGCCTGTTTCTAAAGATAGATTGATGATATCTAATATGAACGTATCTATTAAGGGTAAAGCTTCCTTGAGCAGCTTAGTTGGAATAGGGTCTAGCAGACAGGTTGTTGGTTTAGATGAGGTAATAATTGAAGTTACCTCAGTAGTCCATGCATTTGTTACTTCTACTTTGGACTAATTCCCTACTTTCTGGATGTCCCAGTAAATCCCCAAAAATTCAGCAATTAATCCAAAATGCTGAAGGAAGACACAGAGCAGGGAGCAAAGGAAAATCTAGAGAGGTGGAGGTCTGCTCTGGAACACAGGGGAATGAAGCTTAGCCGCAGTAAGACAGAATATATGTGTGTCAATGAAAGGGACCCAGGTGGAACGGTGAGGTTACAGGGAGCAGAGGTGAAGAAAGTGCAGGACTTTAAGTACTTAGGGTCAACGGTTCAGAGCAACGGAGAGTGTGGAAAAGAGGTGAAGAGGCGAGTGCAGGCAGGTTGGAACGGGTGGAGAAAAGTGTCAGGTGTGTTGTGTGATAAAAGAGTATCAGGGAGAATGAAAGGAAAGATGTTCAAGACGGTGGTGAGACCAGAGATGTTGTTCGGCTTAGAGACAGACACACTGAAGAAAAGACAGGAGGCAGAGCTGGAGGTAGCAGAGCTTAAGATGTTGAGGTTCTCTTTGGGAGTGACGAGGATGGACAGGATCAGGAATGAGGACATCAGAGATACAGCTCATGTTAGATGTGTTGGAGATAAAGTCAGAGAGGCCAGATTGAGGATGAAGAGGACAGGGTTATATGGAGGCACACGATTCGCTGTGGCGACCACTGAAAGGGCCACTGCCATATTAGGTAATATGTAGCATATGACTTTCAGTCACCTATGTACCTGCTTTAGAGCCTTTACTGTTCTTCCATTCTCACTTTTCCCACCTCACTCTGCTTCTTTTTTCTTTTCTTCTTTTTGAAACTAACCTCCACTCTTTGTCTCTCTTTTTATCGCTGTGGTTTTTTCTGCTGGGAATATTCAAAGCAGATTTCTGACTTAGCTCATACTGTGTGTGCTCTGCTCCTTTCCTTAGTTTTTTTCCATTTCAGTTTCTCTCTGTTTTGTGTGTGCATGTATATTTTTATGTGAACAATTGTGATTAATAGACATAAGGGGATACTGATCAGATTTCATAATAGCTGTCCTGCGGATTTATTTATGGTTTTAGATGTGTGTGCGTGCGTGTGTGTGTGTGTGTGTGTGTTGGGGTGTGCCTACAATTCCATGCAACAATGCAATAGTCTCCCTGTGCATCTGCATCCGTGTGTCTGTGTGATTGGCAGCTCATGCCATACATGCTCCCCAGGGGCAGATTAGCTATTTAGTTGAATAGTGTTGGATTGACATACCACCAGATGGTTTATGGAAGATGCTTGGGTGTGTGTGTGTGTGTGTGTGGTAGGTGTTTGCAGGTTTTGGGTGAAATGTGAGAACTGCCCTCAGGCCAAAAAGCTGCTCTGTTGTAAAATCCATCTGTTGTGTCACTGCTTGTAGTTTTAAAGAGATAAACTATGTTATGGTCTAGTTGTGTCAGTGCTTTGTGTCATCATTGGAAATTATATCATAAGCCCATTAACACAAAGCCCATAGCTGAACTCCACATATTTGGTCATATTAGGCCAAGAGTGTAGCAGGACAAACCCTTAGTCAACAGAACTGAGCAATAGTCTTTTTAATTGATCAATTGCTGATCAGTTGCTGATCAACTGAACTTTCTTTGTCCAGAAAAAGCAAGAATGTACCATTTCTTTAATTAAATGCACATTGCCTCTAAATTTGAATGTTAAAAAAACATTTCACACAAATATATCCGTATATAAACTTCAGAATCCTTTTTTGTATGTAGCATATACTTTTCCTTTACTGAGTTTTACTAGAGGTTTTTGTGCTGCCCAGTAAAGACAAAGTCTTCCTCAGCTTCTCAGCAGTTCTTTGCATTGTGTTACTTTCTCCACCCACATTTTCCTGGAGATTTGAAATGATAACCTTATGGTAAACACCCGTCCCCTCACTCATTACTCTTTTTAAAATGTATCCCGTTGACATAGCTTTGAGCTCTGGTGTGACTTGAAGCAGAGTGAAGAATGGATTCTGGTAGGAGATGGCAGCATGGGGGGCAGGGATTAACATTGGGCAGGTGGTCTTGGTATATCTCCCAGTACATAGACCTGTCATGTGAAGGTGATAGGGGGTAAATTAGAAAGCTTTGGAGACATTGTATTTATAGAGTTCAGCTGGAACAACAATCACTAAGCACTAAAAAATATGTTTTGAGGCCATAATATGATTTTTGGTTGCACCTTAACTGTAACGATGATCAGTGTCTATATTAAAGAAAGTTCCAAAACATGAGCTGATTGTATGTACAACCCGGATTCCCAAAGAATTGGGAGGAAGTGTAAATGTAAATAAAAATAGAATACAATGATTTGCAAATCTCATCAACTAATGTTATCCACAATAGAACATAAAGAACATATCAGATGTTGAAACTGAAATATTTTACAATTTCATGGAAAATATTATCTCATTTTAAATTTGATAGCAGCAACACATCTCGAAAAAGTTGTACGAGGGTGATGTGGTGTCGTGCAGCATCCCCTCTTCTTTTAAGAACTCTCTGTAAATGTCTGGGAAGTGAGGAGACCATTTGCTGGAGTTTTAGGAGAGAATTGTTGTCCCATTGTTGTCCTGGGCCCTTGTTGCCAGATGTTTAATATTATGATGCACCAAGTGTTTTCTGTTGGTGAAAGGCCTGCAGTCCAGTTTAGCACTGGGACTCCTCCTGGAAAGCCATGCTGTTGTGATGGATGGATGTGGCTTTGTCCTGATGAAATATGCAAGGCCTTCCGTGGAAGGGATGTTGTCTGGATGGCAGCATATGTTGCTCTAAAACCTCTTTTCAGCATTGCTGGAGCCTTTCCAGATGTGGAAGCTGCCCACACCATAGGCACTAATGCACCCGCACACCATCAGAGATGCAGGTTTTTAAGCTGCCTGCTGTTAACAAGCTGGATGGTCCCTCTCCTCTTTAGTCCACGGGACACGGCATTCATGGTTTCCAAAAAGTATTTCAAATTTTGATTCATCTGACCACAGAACAGTTTTTTGTATTTTGCCTCAGGCCATTTTAAATGAGCTTTGGCCCAGAGAACACAACAGTGTTTCTGGATCGTGTTCACAAATGGCTTCTTCTTTGCATGATACAGCTTTAACTTACACTTGTGGATTGCACAGTGAACTGTGTTCACAGACGGTGATTTCTGGACGTGTTCCTGAGCCCATGCAGCGATGTCCAGTAGAATCAGGCCTGTTTTTATTGCAGTGCCGTCTGAGGGCCAGAAGATCACACGCATCCAGTTTTGACCTTCGGCCTTGTCCCTTGCGCACAGAGATTCCTCCTGAATCTTTTGATGATATTATATGCTGTAGATAGTGGGACCTTCAAAGTCTTTGCAGTTTTACATTGAGGAACATTTTTTGAAATTGTTTCACAATTTTTAGACTCAGTTGCTTGCTGCCAGGATGCTTCCACAAGCTGGCCGATCAGAACAGAGTGGACTCAGGTTTGGGGGGTGTTAATTAGACAGGACCTAAAATGATCCACTTGACCCAAGCCGAAGAATAAGCACTTCGTAAACACCCGGTGTACAGAGTGTAATCACTTATGTGAATTGTAAATCGCCTGAAATTATTGCAGGAGATCTCCAAAATAAAAACATAAACCCAATATAATGCAAAATGTGGCCTCTTTAATGTTCGGCTCACAAATTGTGAACTCCTACTGAAATGTACATGAAATACTGTGGTGGGTCTGTCGATCCTTATAATGTTTTGATATGAAAAGTTGTAAATATGATTGACTTTGACTTCCTTTTGACCTTAAAATGAATTCTTCATTCTTGTAACAATGTATTGCATATTTAATCTCTTGCGACTTCGCTTGGAATATCACAGCCCACACTGATTTTTACTTGGGAAGAGTAGTTAAGACACCTTCTATAAGTGTATTGAATGTCCAGAAATAGGCAATTTTGGATGAGCATTAGGGGCAATTTGAGGGGTGAATGTAGTGGAAAAATGACCTACTTTGTTACTGTAGGTGTAAATGTAACTAAACTAATGGATGTTACAAGAAGCATCAGCACTGTGCTTCCTGCTTTTTCACTAATTGTGATTAATGGCATCACCTATTGAATCCACCATTTAACATCAAATGCCAAAACTCTTTCACAGTTATTGCATTTGCTTCATATAGTTTTTTCTATGCAGCAGCCTGTGACAGCTTTTGGATCCCACTGTAAGAAGCAGAGCCCCATAGCTTCTCCTCAGCTTTAGTTTTTAGGCTGCTGTCTGTAGGGACTCAGCTGTGAATATAGGCCAAAGTCACACAATGTCTTGAGCCAGAATACATATACACCCCTACACACAAACTGTTTATGCCGTACATACTGTGTTCTGCACGCTCCAGTATACTGGCTTCATCCTGTGTTTGGGTTTTTACTCACAGGTCCTCTTCGCAGCCATCAGGAGAACCATCCAGTCAAGCAGGACAGGAGGTGCAGGGCAAGGCTTGACAGGCTGACCAAGAAGAGGGGGAGAGATGTTGGGGCAGGGCGCACATGTTGCCCTGGCTCTCATGTTATTCCTGCCGCTGCTGTGCCATAAAGCAGCCGCCATTGAAGTCCCACAAGACCGTAAGTCACTCAGCAATCAGATCTACTTTGATTCAGTAGGTTAGAGAAAATGGTGATATGGATGCTTCTCATAGTGTGTGGAAAAGTGCATTTTGGACAAATGCTCATACGAGGCTTTAATGCATAATGATTTTACACTCTGTGTTTTTCTTTTCTTTTTACAAACTGGTTGAACTGTGTCCTGCTAATACAAGCTGACACAGAAATACCAACATGGTTCCCATTTGCCTCGTCAAATTAAAATTTGCTGCTTTTAGCCTTTTAGTAAAGATCAGATCACTTCAGAATTTAACACAACGTGTTTTGCATGTCCTTTACATAATCCTGCTGACATTGTGGGTGCACGGTGAAAATCTAATTCAACTTTGTGAAGCTACAGGGAAGAAGATGCAGGTGAAAATAGAGGTATGACATACAACGAGACCTGAACAGAGGGGGTTGTTCGGTAAAGGGCCCTGGACTACTAGACCATCAGCATATCTGGAGCTACACTACTTTCTAATGTTCTTTGGCATTTGTCCTGCCCTTTAGTTTGACATGAATACACATGGAAAGCATCCTCATTCTCCGACAGCTTGTCTAGCTTGAGTACAGTCAAGAAACTGTAGGAATGTGAGCTAAAACAGTTTGGATAAATGTGACACCAAATAAAATGAGAGAATTTGCATAAAAATAGTGACATGGCAACTCTTTGGATTCTGCTCAATTTTACCATGCAAATGTTGGTACATAACCTGCTTAACCTTAGAATCATCATGATCTCATTGGCTTTTAAAACAATTCTAAATTTCGCCCTTTTGTAAATGAACTGTAAGTATTAATTGTATTAATGTATGTGTCCAGGTAAAGGTGTGAGGACGTGTGACATAATGTGTTTCCTAGACTCTAACCTACGCCTTATTCAAATTGCATCATGTTTTGAGGTCCTCACAACCATTGCGTCAATTTAAATTTGTCCACAAAAACATATGAAAAAAATCGCAGAAACACACACATACACAAAGAAATATTTTCATACCTGTCTAATGTAGCAAGTATAAAATCTGACCGGATTTTTGTGTTCATTGAATTACTGAGGGAACTGGGAACAAAAGCTCAGAGGAGAAAGGGAGAAGTCCTGCCTTTTTATTTCTTTCCCCCTTCCCCCAGTACATACACTCACTCTTTTTCATTCAGAGCCCCCCCCCCACACACACACACACCACACACACATATCTCTCCTTTTCCTTGCAAACATGAATGCTTCTCAGTTATACAATGAAAAATGATTCAATACTAAGAGACCCCCAAGGACACCTGTCTTATATGTTCCATACACAGCTACACACAACACACACACATGATATTCAACTGTTTTCCATTTCAGTCACCCCCCAATGGTGCATTCGCTCTCCCTGTTGTTTTTAGAAGGCCGACCCTTCAACCCTGGACTTATGATGCTCTATTGATCTGACACATACGCGCACACAATTCCGAACAAAGGCCATTTGGATAATACCCTTATAACCCTGTGACCTCTGCTTAATGTATTCTCTACACTGTGAGGGCTTTTATTTATTTCTGACAGAATTTAATGATAATGTAACTGTCCTCTGTGTTGTTTGTGCCAGCAGGTGATTATGAGTAACAGTAATGTGTTATATTGAGGCGCCTCTAGCAGCCATAGTAATTATGACACCAGCGAGGGAAAAAGCTGGTAAAAAAGTAATGGAGTGACTGACTCTTCCCTTGAAGCCTTGTGTTAGAGCTACGTAAAGCTCCACATTCTCCACACTGCACTGATGGTTTAATTCAGTGGACATTTGGAGAAAACCCACCTCCCCTTTGTCGCCTTATCTCCTTCACAGCAAGCTGCAAATTTGACCTTTTTTGATGATACATTCCACAAATAACCACAGGAAACACACAGTCCATCTCTACATAAATATATCTAAAGGACATGTGATGATTTCTTTGAACACTGTGGCTCTGTGAAGTTGAACCTGACAAAGTCCTTAATATCCTTCACATAAATGCAGCTTCACCTGAGCTAGATAATTACCACAGTCAACAATTTTTTTGGTTTGGTCAGATGCTATTCCAGTTAAAAAAATTTGCACTACACTACACTTTTTAATGTTCAGTCCCCTGAAAAGAAATGTCAGCGTACACACAACACTGTCAGTCAACATAAAATTACATTTCTAATGTGATTGAAATGTATAAAATCACGGATTTGTGATGAACTTCATCGATGATCTGAAATACTCTCCACATAGGAGGAAAAGTCTGTCTCCTCCCCAGCAATGCGGCACTTTTATCTGTCTTATACCTGTTGTATTTTTAGGGGAATTTCATGGCTTTGGCAGTTTCGTAAAGGTGACGTCCGCTGGTTTATCCTTAAAGATTGTCGTAATACTGCATTGTACATTGTATCATTGCTCAGTTGTATGATCTATGCATAACTTGCGTGTTGTTATTCTCTCCCTTACCATAATGATCTGCTAATATGGGAACTCCTTACAGGTGAGTCTGTCTTTTATTCTCTAGATCACAGGCATCATTTTTATAACGACTAATACACATAGTTTTTACATACAACATAACTGTAAGTTATATAGCAGTGGTCCCCAACTGGTCAAGAGTCATATATTTCATATATTAATTTTTCACTTCACTTTCACATTATTTTCAGAAAGAAGTCAGTCATTGCACTATAAAATGACTGATCAAAATCATCATGTGACTACATTTCCCTCTTTGCTACTGACTCACTGAAAATGTTGGGAACCACTGTGCTAATTTAAAAAGATAACTCGATCAATTTGCTTTGTTCTTGTCTCTAATATGATTAACACCTATACTGTAATTTGTCCATCCATATCTCTGTCTCTCTATGGCTTTACATTGGACTAACAGCAAAGATCCTGCAAGACTGTAAGTGTTTGTTTTTGACATGTAGCTGTATCAGTCCCACAAACTCCGTTTGTAGTGTATAACTCAGCATGTAAAGCTTTGACCTTAAGCACCTAGCTGTTGTTGTAAGACACGTAAAAAACAATGTGAGCTTGTCTTTTAGGATTTCAAGTGAATTTTGGGGAATGTGTTTAAGCTGATATGTTGAGGAGTTATTTCCATACTGATTATCTCATTATCACAACAAATCCTCCTGTAAAAATACACTTATGGTTGCCATACCAACATGAGGGATATGTGTAATACACAACGGATTAGTTGGAAGAGCTTCAATGGCATTGGGAAACTGTCATCTGTGTCCTCTCTGTGAGACAGGAATTCATTCTGGCAGTCCAATCATAGAGCTTTTCTTTTAGAGCACTGAGCTTCACCTTCATCTAGCAGGCGGCACTGCCTCTGAACCGCTTGTTAGCTCGTGTTGTGTGTAGCATTATGTTGGAGTGTTAAATTCAAAGCCCCGCGGGGCTCAGTGAGCTAGAAATGCAAAAGGGCAGAGAAATGCATGGTGTGTCGTAAGTGTTGAAGGGGTTTGACTTAAGTGAGCCATTAAATATGTGCAGTAGACTGAACACAGCTGGGGAGTTGGAAGCTAGGATCTAATAATATTTTTTATATTGGTCTAAACCAGGTTTATACTGATGCTGGGTATGAGGCTGCCCACAACCTTTTATTAGAACTAAGACAAACAGGATAGATTCATGGAAGTGATGAGTCTAGTGATCGGTTCTATTTTCTTATTGTTAACAAATCCTATGACAAAAGCAAAGCAACAGCTCGCTGTGGAACACACACTTTTTTTTTTGGACTCAGTCTCATACACATCATCCTGCTGCTACAAATACCATAAAATGCATTGGAAGATTTTTTTTTTTAACTGCATTTAACTACAATGTATGTTGATTGTTGGTGACTGTTTTTTTCCACTTCTACTGTCTCTTCATTAAGTTTTATTACTGTAAAGCCATTAGTGTACTTAATTGGGAATTGGACAGGAATAATATAAATCACTTTTTAAGCTATGAAAAAGCTCCATGTTGTCTAGATGACTGACATGCAGACTGTGTGTATTTGTGTGTGTCTGCACCATAGTTATCATATTCCTCTAAATGTCTTTTTTCTCTCCACGTCCTCCTACAGTGAAGCAGCCCCCAAGTATAGTCAAACAGTCAGTGAAGGACTACATTGTCGACCCCAGAGATAACATCATCATTGAGTGTGAGGCCAAGGGCAACCCAGTGCCAACGTAAGCAACACAGACACACACATACACATCCAAGTCCACAGACACAAGCAGATAATAAATGTAAGGTGTTTCCCATTTTAGTACTTTATTTTAGATTTTTCTGATGATTTAAATCATCATTGTTGAAGTTATGAAATACTGGACGCTACAATTCCCATATTACCACTACCCCTCTTTTAGGAGTAGCCCACTTTTTTAAATACAAGTGTCCTTCAATCGCAACACAGACTTCCTGTTAAATGTTCTGCACTTTTCTACCCATTGGCACTCAAAGCGCTTTACACTGCTTCTCATTCACCTACTTGCACTCACACTCACACACAAACTAACGCACACACATCGGGAGTAACTAAGTTGGGGTTCAGTGTCTTGCTCAAGGAGACTTTGACATGTGAGCAGAGGAGCCGGGGATTGAACCAACAACTGTGGGATTGGTGCACGACTGCTCTACCTTCCTGCGCCACAGTCGCCCACACGCTGTGTAAACCTATAAATGCTGAGTTACCTTCCTCATGATGAGTAAACTGCCTTTTTGGTTTGCTGCTTTGCTAGTGACTGAATTAGCGGCTGAGTGGCTGAAGTTAAAATAAACTGGCCACTTGATGAGAAACTGTGGAAAAATGTGAAGGGAATTCAGAATATAGGCTGAAGATTAATGCATGAACCTGACTGACTGTGGACTATTTGCACCAATCAGTCAATGAAAGGTAGCACAGCTAAGGACAAAGTGATCCAGGGATGATCCATGTAATGAAGAGTGTGAGTCAGTCATGTCACATTTCAATCCTCCTCTTCTTCTCACTGCCTGTCATTTATTCTTTTTACTCAGGCCCACTGTCTTTCTCTGTTTCTCTTTTGTTGTCACCCTTTTGTCCTTGGTGTCTCCTTGTGCTCCAATTTCTCTCTCTCTGTCTCTCTCTCTCTCTCTCTCTATCTCTCTATCTGTCCCTGTCTCTCTCTGTCTCTCTATCTCCTTCTCTCTCTTTGTCTCTCTCTCTCTCTCTCTCTCTCTCTCTCTCTCTCTCTCTCTCTCTGTCTCTCTATCTGTCCCTGTCTCTCTCCCTCTCTCTCTGTCACTCTCTCCCTCTCTCTCTCTCTGTCTCTCTATCTGTCCCTGTCTCTCTTTGTCTCTCTCTCTCTCTCTCTCTCTGTCTCTCTATCTGTCCCTGTCTCTCTTTGTCTCTCTATCTGTCCCTGTCTCTCTCTGTCTCTCTCTCTCTCTCTCTCTCTCTCTCTCTCTCTTTTGTCTCTCTCTCTCCCTCTCTCTCTTTGTCTCTCTCCCTCTCTCTCTGTCTCTCTCTCTCCCTCTCTCTCCCTCTCTCTGTCTCTCTCTCCTCTCTCTCTCTCTCTCTCTCTTTGTCTCTCTCTCTCTCTCTCTCTCTGTCTCTCTCTCTCTCTCTGTCTCTCTATCTGTCCCTGTCTCTCTTTGTCTCTCTATCTCTCTCTCCTCTCTCTCTCTCTCTCTTTCTTTGTCTCTCTCTCTCTCTCTCTCTGTCTCTCTCTCTCTCTCTCTCTCTATCTGTCCCTGTCTCTCTTTGTCTCTCTATCTCTCTCTCCTCTCTCTCTCTCTCTCTCTCTCTCTCTCTCTCTCTCTCTCTCTCTCTCTCTCTGTCTCTCTCTCTCTCTCTGTCTCTCTATCTGTCCCTGTCTCTCTTTGTCTCTCTACCTCTCTCTCCCTCCCCCTCTCTCTCTCTTTCTTTGTCTCTCTCTCTCTCTTTCTCCCTCTCCCTCTCTCTCTCTTTTTGTCTCTCTCTCTCCCTCTCTCTCTTTGTCTCTCTATCTCTCTCTCCCTCTCCCTCTCTCTCTCTTTCTTTGTCTCTCTCTCTCTCTCTCTCCTCTCCCTCTCTCTCTCTTCACCCCATCTCTCTGTGAAAGTGAGTTATGAGGAATGACAGCGCCACTCAGATGTGCTCTCCTGCCACTCTGCTCCCATCTGTCTATCTCTCACATACACAATAACACAGTTTTATCTTAGCTGACCCTTGCTTTTGCAGTGACCCCCTTCCCCTTCAGATGAACTGTGTCTTTCCCTAAAGCTCCTTTCCCTCCCCTTTAACAACCCTGTAAACTCAATGTGACACCTGTCTGCCTGCCCTCCCCAGTATCAGCCTGACAGGGGGTCTGCTGTGCGTTTTGCTGCTCTTTTTCTACCCCCCGGTGCTGTCCATTGTCCCACCACCTCTCACTGTGAACAGCATCAATACGAACCTTTAAAAAATGGACGCAGGATAGACTCTCGTTTTGTCTCTGTTGTGACCAGATATCAACACTGCTCAGATTTAGACATAGCCTGGGCTCAGCGTAACATGGTCTTGATTAAGGTATTTAAAATACATCAAGTAATATGCCATGGTACTGAGTAACAGTGATTTATTTTTTCTAATTAAAGTATAACTTTAGTCATTTTCTAAATTAAACTAATGACATTCATATCCTATATAGACACGAAAACATGACTAGAAGCAATTAATTGTTCATAGCTAATATACAGTTATGTGTTATTTATGCATGATAATGGTATTTTTTCCCCCCAAAAACCAATATAATGAAAAGGGATTTGAGACAGAGTCCTACTGTTCATATTTCCACAGTGAACTTTACTCAGCAATGGAAATGAAATTATTGCATGTGCATAAATCAGCTGATGGTTTAGTTATTTCAGGTTCTTTATGTTCTTCCTCTACTCTTTCCCATTTACACAGGGACTTTTCTCTGTTTCTTCTTCTGTTCTCCACACAAAAAATGTATGCATGCACACAAAACACTTAAACCTGCTGAATTGTGCACCCATCTCAAAGTACATGCATATACACCAGTCAACCACAACATTACCACAGGTGGTACACAGCCTAGTGAAATATCCTCTACAAGTACCACTTCAAATATTTTATTCAAGTAAATGTACTTAGCAAATAATTTACATTTTACCTAAAGTGCATAAAAAAGTAAAAGTACTCCACTAAGAAAACAGTGTATTTTTAACAATACTGATTAAAGTAATTGTGGTATAACATGTACTGTCATAATAAAAACATAAAAGGTAAGGTAAGATAGAGATGACTTTAACGACTTAATGTACCTACAGGTGATTATAATGATGCATCAGCATTCGTTGAGAAAGAATGTAAGAAAGAAAGAAAGAAAGAAAGAAAGAAAGAGAAAGAAAGACCACCAGGTGAAGTTAATGTGGTTGATCAATACTTTATCTGCATTACAATATTTACATAATCCACAGAGAGCACACACACACACACACACACACACACACACACTGAGTTTGCAGTGGTTACATCACTGGGGGTATGACCAGTTCAGGACAGTGGTACATTGTTTGTTTGGAGACAGATTGGCTTTACATAAGCATACACACATGCACATGTACGCTCACCCAAATTCTTATATACACACCCACACACACACACTTCCACAGCCTGACAATCAGGCACTCACAACCCCTCTCCCATGCACACATACTGGCTCTCTCCTTCCCAGGAGAGGCATTGTGCTGCAATAATGCACTCAGTTGACTATTCATGCTCATGAAACATTCAGCGAAAGGGATCTTTCACTTATTCAGTACTAGCAAACAGCCTCAGACCACTACACACACAGCTCTGGTCTCCAGTGCTTCAACAGTGGCTCAGTGTTGCGGCACCTCAAATTTGCAGATTGGCTGTAACTTGCCTAAAAATGACAGCATTACATCTTGTGTAAATCCATCCACTAAAAATAGAGGCTGGTTATGTAAGCATGTTCCATGCTGTACACTAATCAGGGATCCTCCACATGGAACAGGATTATTCTACAGTGCTCCTACATGTGACGTGGTACATTTCTGTGCCATTGTCATGTGCAAGTTGAGCAACGTAAGATAGCAAGCACATGACAGGCTTTCATATTTTATAACCGGTAATTCAATTAGGGGTCCATGTTAACACGGTAAATGCAATGTGTTTTTCTCTCCAGTGAAATCTTAGAGACCGGTTGCGAAAGGGATTCGAAAAACCAGAGGAGTGGTGTAGTTATCTGTACTGTAACAGCTCATATGATACATTGAAGTACTGTACATTTACACAATACTCGTCCATCACTGTTTATTAGCCATGAATTCATTCTTGTTACTAAAACACATCTTGCAGATATTTCAAATTAGAATCATACGGGACTAAGCTGATGTAGGGGATGTATTGCAAAATAAGTGCACAGGAAGGAAAGGAAACGGCGCTGGAAAAAAAATGGACGCGAAAACTTTGTTTCTGGAGACAGAAACGCTTAAAACCAATTTGTACATAAATGCACACAAACAAAAGTTTATTAAGGCATGTTTTTCCAAACGCTCAGAGAATTTTAACAATTTCTGCTTTATTAGTAGGTTTTGTAGCTTTTTATTTATTGTAATTTGATAGTGATTCATTACTGAAGGGCTGTGTGGAGTGTGCTGGAGCATCGTAGAATGTAGAAGAGCATAGCAGAGCATTGATTAATTCACACTTTTGTGTGGGCTCTAGCTTATGTTGCATATTGTCATTTTACCATGGGCATCATAATAACTATTTGCTTTGTGGCACAGGTTCTCATGGCGAAGGAATGGGAAGTATTTCAATATTGGAAAAGATCCCAGGGTGACAATGCGAAAACGCTCAGGAACCCTAGAGATAGGTTTCCGTAATGGTGGACGACCGGAAGACTATGAAGGAGAGTACCAGTGTTTTGCCAACAACGACTTCGGAGTAGCTCTGTCCAACAAAATCCTGCTCCGTGTCTCCAGTAAGAACACACACAAACAAATACACGTTTTCTTCACACATTTCAATCGGAATTGGATTCAGATTTACTTTACTACAGAATGAACATGAACAACATGTAACACTACAACATCAACAAAAGAGGTGAAGATAGCAGTAGGCAGCGAATAAGTATTGGATTTAGCCTCTGCATATTGGGGCTTTGGGAATATTGACTTGTTGAAGGAGCAGCATGTATTGTCGTGCATGGGCAGTGTAAATAGAAGCTGTGCAGAGGAGATATGTGCAATACAGTGTTTTTGCCCTGGGGAAGGAATCGGTCTGGTGTTCTTGGCTCTGGGGTCTCTGAGTCAGATTTTTCAGACTTAGAGACCCGACTAAAAGGGGGTCAAACGCAATCACTGCACCCTGCAAGCAGAGGGAGGCGGAAGTTGATGATTCTCATCCCAGAACACTGCAGTCTGTGTTTTGAGCGTGATGATACGGAGCTGAACCATGTGGTGATAGAGGAGATGGCGCATTCAGATTCTAGTGTGGAACTCGATAGCAGCGCTTGTGACACTGCTGAAGAAAGTGCAAGTGTCGCTGGGCCACCTCCCTGTAGATGCGTTGATTGATGTGAAGCAGGCCAAGGTGGTGTTGTCAGCAAAGTTTTAGTTTACAGGTACACAGCCCCATTGGCAGTTTAACTGAGTTACCTAGGGAGGTGCAGTTGTTGGTGTAGAGGAGAAGAGAGAGCATACAGCCCTGACGAGATCCAGTGCTTGAGGAGCAGGGAGTGAGAGTTGTGGTCTCGCACATATAGAAATATAGTAACTAGTTTAATCTGTCACAAATGTTTCGTTGCAGATGTTTTGTTTTCATGTTGCAGCTTCAGCTAGTTACTTTAGTTAGTTTAGTTAGTTTCTTTATAGACAGTAAACAGGAAGGGGTCAAAGAATATTTGGGATATACAGTCATGATATTTTAATTAGATGAAGAGCTGAATGAATGGGTCGTACAAAATGCCCAAGGAACAGTTCCTTTTCTTTACTGCTGTATTCTTCTGTGTCTGCAGTTGCAAGCAGCAAAAAGCACAAACTCAGCACTGATCAGTTTGTGAGAATATGTGATGACTTTTCTTCCTGGCTGAATTTATTTTCATTAATCATCTGTTATCATCTATTTCTCTCTTTATTGTCTTTTACTCATCTTTTACTGTCCCCGCCTCTTCTAATCTGCTCCCACTCTCCATCCCCCAGAGGCTCCTCTGTGGCCTAAGGAGGTGCTGCAGCCAGTGGTCGTGACTGAAGGTTCCCCGCTGGTTCTACCGTGCAACCCCCCACCAGGATTGCCTCCTCCGTTCACCTTCTGGATGAACAGTGGTGAGCACCAATTTTACGCAAACATACACACTGAGGATGTTTCTTCATCTTTGTGAAGTCACTGTGTCCTGCTGATTTTCTTCACTGTCATCAACCCGTTAGTCTGTACAACACAACACTAATGAGCCATTGCTTGATGGAAATTTATACATTTGAAAACATTTGAGCGATAAGGGTAAGAGTCTGGGTGCCGTCCTCAGCAGCTCATTATCATTCCAATCCCACACCAATAACATTACTATTCTGCAAATTTTCATTTACGAAACAATAATCATTTTATCTTCAGGTTTATTTGTTTGTTGATTGTTGATACAGTGTCCTTGAGTGTTTTGAAAGGTGCTTATAAACAAAATGTATTATTATTATTATTATTATTATTATTATTATTATTATTATTATTATTATTATAGTTTTTGCAGTGCTGCGGCAGTGGGTGATAATTGTACATTTATGGGCTTTCACACCAACAGAAAATGTATGACCCATCTGACATTCTGTATACAGTGGCTCTTATGCATCTTTGTTTAAATGGCTTGGATCTTGGAGACTGAGGGGATAATGTATATACAGTACCACCTCAGGACAATCAGCACCCCCAAACAATATAGGGGCTGAGGTTTGAATTTTAATTCTTTATAGTTTTTATCGTCCACAATTCAGTTTTTATTTGCGCTTTTTTTTTTTTTTTTTTTTTTTAATAGCAGTTTGTCTCTAGTGACCTCTGACTTTAATACTTTTAATTATTTTCTCTTTTCTCTCTCTGTTTCTCTTTCTCAGCAGATTGAGAAAGGCTTTTCATGTCTTTAAGCCACTGTGGCATCTGTTTTGTCTGTCACCCAATTAGCCTGTAATACAGAACTGCTGAATCAGTGTGTGTATGTGTGTTGCCTAGAGCTTCAAGGGCAGAGCAGAGCGTATGCCCTGCTGGAAGTTATTTCACAAAGGTACTTCAAAAGGAACCTTACTTAATCAACATGATCAAAATGTATCATTAATTTGAATATTATATATCAATACGACAAAGATTTCCTTCCCAACTACAGTGATGATTAGTGCAGCTTTATTGTTGTCTTCTTATAGAACCTGTAAGACAGTCATTGTCATGTACAGTGTGCTCAGGTCAACCACAGTAAATGTTCTGCACTTATAAAGCACTTTTCTACCTATTGGCACTCAAAGCGCTTTACACTGCTTCTTAATCACCCATTCACACTCACAATCACACACACACACCGATGGGGGAGCTGCTGCTCTTGCTCAAGGACACTTTGACATGTGACTGGAGGAGTCGTGGATTGAACCAACAACTGTGAGATTGGTGGACAACCCCCTATTATATGATATGATTTTTATAAAAGTATTATGAACAATAGCATTGTGGGTTAACCACCTGTCAGCACATGAAATGGATAAAATCTGCTCCACCACTACCAACAGAGTGACCCTTATATTTTTTTATTAATTTACTGTCCATCTCGGGGCAGCGGTCGCTCATTTGTATGAGTGGTCCCCCCAGCGACCATAGCGTCAGAGGTTTGTGCCCAGTGTTCCGCGACCACTTGTTGAAGTGCCCCTTGGTAAGACACTGAACCCCAAACCACCCATCAGCAGCCCCGGCCATGCAGTCTCAATCCCAAGCCCGGTAAAATTGCGGAGGGTTGAATCAGGAAGGGCATCTGACGTAGAAACGTGTGCCGAAATCAACATACGGACAAATGATCCACTGTGGTGACCCTGAACTTACGGGATAAGCCAAAAGGGGGAAAGAAACCACTACATCCATCTATTCATTATCTTAATCACTTCTCCTGTTCAGGGTCACAAGGGGCTGAAGCTTATTCCAGCTGTCATTGGGCAACAGGTGGAGTCCACCCTGCACAGGTTTCCAGTCTATCTCAGGGCCAACACAGAGAAATATACACAGGCAGACAACCATTCACGCCCACAGGCAATTTAGAGTCCTCTATTAGCCTAACATGCCGGTTTTTTGGACTGTGAGTGAAATCCAGTGTACCCGGAGGAAACCCTGTTTTTCCATAATTAGCATAATGAGTACGGATTAAAATGTATTATTTTGTTAGTGGAGTACTTTATTTTTTGCTTTTAAATAAAATATAGATAATCTTTAGTTTACTTGAGTAAAACATTCAGAGCTGTGCTTGTAGTAGAGAATTCTGCACTGAGTCTGTTACGCTTTGCTGCATATGGGGTTTGTTCGGCTGCACACTGCTCAGACTGGCCTTGCTGACCCCTGTCCTCCATGACCTTATTAAGACAACCAGGGTTGTTGTGGCTCAAGATCATTGCAGAGGATGTGTGTGTAGTTTTTTTGAACATTAATAAAGTATGATACTATATCTATGACCAGGGTACTGAAGAGGGTTAGGGCCACTATACAGCATTTATTTGAGCTCTGACTCAGTATGAAATCAAAATTCTGAATTATACCCAAAGTCTGAATTCAAAAGTCAGGATTTTGAAAAAAAGACTTTTTCTGTTATAGACTTGTGGTTCAACCCCTTAAAACTTATTATATATTATTATCAAGAGTATCTTATTATCAAGTAGTAAAACATGGACATAACATAAGTAGAATATTGCAATATTCAAGATGTAGATGGGGAAAAAATGTCAACTTAAAAATACAGAAAAAACAGCAGTCACTGTAAAACACTTTGCTCTGAACGTGGACTTGACAAGACTACAGATTCTAAAAAAGTAACCTACTGCTCGTTATAACGGTGTGGTTGTTGTTTTTTTTGTAAGATCTTTGAAAGACATAAAGCAGTGGGATGAGTCCAGCCAAGTCACTGACATTCCTCTAGTATTGTGTATTATATTGTGATGATAAATCCCCAAACACAGTTAACATGATTCTTTGGAGAATTTCTTTTGTCCCCTCAGTACTAACTTGTTTTATCATCCCGCCAAAGTGAAGATTCCTCAAATTTAAGCTTATTTAGTTTGATAGTTAATATGCAGCCAGCTCATTTGTGATGCTGAGGTTTGTAAATGCTACCGTGCAAATATTTTGTGTTAATATGGTTTTATTACTACTCTTTCTCCCCTTTTCTTTTCTCTGTGTCCTCCTCTCTGTCCTCCTGTATCTTATAGCTATGACTCCAATCCCTCAGGATAAGAGAGTGTCCATGGGTCTGAATGGAGACCTATACTTCTCCAATGTTCTGGCCCAAGACGCTGACACAGACTACAGCTGTAATGCTCGCTTCCTCTTCACACACACCATCCAGCAGAAGAATCCCTTCACACTCAAAGTTCAAACTAGTGAGTAGTCTACAGAGCAAAGCGACAACAACACACAAACAGAATCTACTGCAGTAACAGTGAGCATTGAGGTTCAGTTCTCTCTTCATTTCTGCTGTACACACTTTCACACTTACCAACATCTCCATCTAGATGTGATGCCATGACATGACACGGGATGTACCTAATGTAAAATGATGTTTCATCAGGTTGCTGCAGAAAGGAGAAAACATGAAATATTGGATTCTGTTGATATGATGAGCTTTGTTAATGTATCTCCAACATGCGTTAAGTTCTGTGTGTGTGTGTGTGTGTGTGGACAAATGATCCACTGTGTGTATCTGTTTTTTCAGATGAGCCGTATAATGAAACATCCTATAATGCCACTGACCCCTATGGTGGTGAGTCACTTCCTGCCAGGACAGCGGCACCTGTCCACCTCTCTAGTCACGTCCCCCAGTAACATGGCTAGATGCACTAACCTGTTGGCTTAGTGAAGTTCAAGCTGTCCACTGATCTCAGACTACATGCTAACCCAACCTCCTAACTTCTGTCTGCAGTTGTCACAGTCAATATGTGGTCTTATGTTGAAAAGTGAGATCTGAATCTCTCAATATTAGCTATTTTTAAATTGTAGAAGGAAGAAAAATCAGGAAATCAAGATGTAATGTTTATCTTTTGGGGATTATTTTCCCCATTTCCTATATGGTACTGATGCAGCAAATTTAGAGTCAGGCATTCAGTCTCTTATTTTCATAATGACAGATGACTAACAATTAGACAGAACAAATGTCAACCATTACAAACAAATAGTGAATTTGTAGTAGTGAAAGGAAAATAATAAAGAATCAGGAGCTATAAGCTGCTGAGCTCCATTAACTGGTGACTGCATTCAGCTCAGCTATAAGTCACGCAGCATTACATCCTCATTAATAAAATAAATAATAAAGATTGTAAAAGCCACAAAATCAATTTTCCACTATTAGTCTCTACATAAAATGCTACTGGGCTATTAACTTCATGTGCACTGCTTCTAAAGTATATACTATGTTTGTAACGTTAACCTGCATTGGAGTAGCAGCAGACTGAATGTCCAACTCAAGTGAAGACAGAATCAGAGCTGAACGCTTGTACGTTCGCCTATTTATTGTATGTACTAAAAGGATGGGTCATGTTGCAGCCTTGGCTCGGATATTGTTGGCTGAGGTTGCCTTTGTTTTCTGTTGAAGGCAGTTTGAAGATGTGAAAGTGTGAGATACACACATAAGCACAAGAAACCAACAAGAAAATTAACCTTGCAGCAGAAGATAATTCCTCAGATTCAAATGTCCAAAGTATTGACTGGTCTGGCCTCTTTCTTTCAAGCTTATTTCAGAATGAGACACAACTTTTGTATAAAATATAACCGACACCATCGATTAAATGACATCACAGGAAAAACGTTGCAGCGTAAAACAAATCTTCTAGTAAAGTGTAGTGTTGGTCAGCTGTTCATTACACATGGAACTAATAAAATCAGAATGTATTCAACATTAGTGACAGAGGAAGATGACCCATTACACCAGATGTGACTCCCAGTAAAAATCGAATCCAAATCGCTCTGAGTCTTAATATACACCGTAGAAATACGTGTCCATCTTATTTAGTCTATAATCTGTCGGTGTCAATATACAGCAATTACAAAAAACATTACCCTAATTTAGCCATAGTGCAAAAAGAGAATTTCATCTCTATATTCATTATATCATATGCCTATTGAATGTGCCTTGTGTGGGGGTGAGTGAGGTTACAGTGCAGCCCATGGGTAGATGGAATATGTCCCAGAGGGAGATGATGTTCCCCGGGATGGGCCAGACTAGCAACTCAGACACCCAATTGGACTGAAGCGTGATTGAGGCTCCAGCACAGATGAGGATTAGGTCACGTGATGAATATTCAGTCTGGTATCACGCTGTGATCATTAATAGCCATATATGTATTTAAATAAGGTTTTACTTCGGCTCTCATACACATCAGTGTAGGAGAGTGACGTACGACGGGAGCAGCTGTGCAAACTGTGCAAATGTTCACTCAGTCGTGCACCCGTGCTAGCTACTTCCCCACTAATGTCATGTGAATGCACACAGATCCACACCTCGGCCTGCTTTGTGGAAGGATGGAAGGAGGTCTAAGGTCTGTGAGGCAACATCAGCAGGCTCTTTGCCATGTTTCCAGGGAGCTCCCTGCATCATTGTAGCTACCCTCTGTAGTGATTGTGTACACAAGCTCTTTGACATTTGTCACCACTAACCCTCAGTGCCTTTCTATTCTGTGTGTTTTTCCTCTTGTCATTGTTTTTTTTTTTTTTTTTTCCAGCAACACTTGACAATAACAGAGCCTCTTCACCAAATCCTGTCCGTTTGCCAGCCACCGAGTGACCTAACTGCAAACAGATGCTTTAATCCCATACAGATCTGCATCACAAAGGAGGCTATTGCTAATTTAATCTTGCACACTTCTCAGCAGGCTGTAGCTCTCCACTGACTGGATTTGGTGTCCTAAGGGTTAACAGCATTTGTATTAAGATTGGAGCAGAGTGGAAATACGCTGTTTACAACTCTAAATAATGTCATAAAGCCTAAGTGAGTCTGTATTATAATATGCAGCGATTTTTAGTGGTCAGTAATACTAAGCCTGCCTGAAGAAAAGTGAGCTGTATTATTCTAGAAACAGCAGGTAAAGATTACAGGTTAACGTGTTTTAGACGGTCAATATTTGAAACGTGAAACCCTTTGACGTTTTAGTTTAAGCCCTGTGGTAAGTTGATTTGCCAGTGACTGTGAGTGGCAGGGAAACGCTGAAAGTTGTTCCACTCTCAGTTTAAGAATGAGGGGGAAAAGTAACGAAGGAAAATTACTGCGATTTTAAATTCATTAACTTGGAAAAACATAAATAATACCGGTTCTCAAGAAGTTTATTTATTTTTTTATAATAGGCCTAAATATAGAATAGAAAGGAGAACTTAAGACGTGGCGACTTTCCAGTCACCTTGCCTAATTAAAATGCCACATGCATGTGGGTGTTGGAGTGTTGCAGACAAAGACTGCACTTGGTAGTCTGCTCACATTTCAACTTGATTTCCTGACCCGACTTAAATGTCTACATTTTTTTAAACTACCTGAAGAAAAGCTGACACTATACTGATCTGGTAAATGGCCACTATCATCCCTCTTTCTTTCCCGTGGGTTATAAA
This sequence comes from Channa maculata, assembly GCA_020496755.1. NCBI lineage: Eukaryota > Metazoa > Chordata > Actinopteri > Anabantiformes > Channidae > Channa > Channa maculata. The sequence continues at coordinate 1,843,909 of CM035603.1, forward strand.
AGACTGTGCAATCAAAAAGCTCCCCAAACAACACTGAGGTTCTGTTGTAAGGGGTCTACTTTTGGCAGGGCGACCATTCAAATGTTGGCTTTTGCCAAGCCCTGTGGGAAGGTTTAACTGAATGACCTTAAACATACACTGCTTCAGTCTGATGTTAACCTATAATCCCAGTGAGGCAGAAAACTGGGCCGGTTTGACCCAGCTGCTTTATTTAAACTCGTAAAGACAATCTTTGCCATCTCTGTACCCCTGGCAAATGTAGAGCAAGATCAATTCCTGCATCACTTAATGCCTTCCTGTGAAACAAGCCAGAGGGTGTGATACCTGTGTACAGGCTGTGCTGGCCTCACTACAGGGTGCAGACAAAGCCAAAACCAGGAGGAGATTGAACACAGCAATAAGGAAGTGATCAGCATAATAGTATTAGATTTATGTGGTGTTGCTCTCAAAGAGCCTATTTAGCTTCTTGTAGGAAGTGAGTCATGCTACTAATATACTGCATAACTACATAACTGTAGTGTTTTTGGATTATATTGTGAATGAGTGTCTGTGTGTATTAACCCCTCCTCATCCCTTGTCTGCAGGCCGTAAAGTAGCTGAATCTACGCCAACCTTTCTTTCACCGTCAGGGAGTGAGAGCTCCAAAATGGTGCTTCGAGGGGAGGAGCTGTTGCTCGAGTGTATCGCTGCTGGACTGTGAGCCATTCCTCACACACACACACACACACACACACACACACACACACACACACACACACACACACACACACACACACACACACACACATTGACACAGCAAAAGATGAGAAGAAAATAGAGTTGTAATTAATAGTCTCAGTGCAAAGAGATCAGTTTTTCAGGCTAACAGGATGATTTTTAAAAATGTTTTTTTCTAAAACATTAGCTCAGTTGTGATGGCACGTACAGCACAGAGGAATGAGATGTAGTGTCACTTACACCAGACCCACGCTTGTTTCTCGACTCTCCGACAGTCCGACGCCTACCATCAAGTGGTTTAAGAAGGGTGGGGATCTGCCAGGAAAGAAGGTGAAGCTTGAGAACTACAACAAGACCCTGAAGATTATTAGTGTGTCAGAGGAGGATGCTGGGGAGTATTTATGCATGGCCAACAGTCAGTTAGGGAGCATACGCCACACCATCTTCGTTCAGGTTAAAGGTGAAGAGGTTAAAATAATGTGCTTTTATTCACATATCTTGAGAGAGAGTCCACAATGCTAACCTGACTTTCTGTGGTAAACAGCGGCTCCTTTTTGGTTGGACAAGCCTACAGACCTGGTGCTATCCCCGGATGAGAATGGGCGCCTGGTGTGTCGGGCCAACGGCAACCCTAAACCTAACATTCAGTGGATGATCAATGGGCTGCCTATAGACAGTACGTAGAGCTGTAGATCTTTCTTTTCTTTTCTTTCTTGCCTGCTTGTCTGTCTGTGATTTCCTAAGTATGATCGTAAGTAGGGTCTGGTTATCAGAGGATACTGTTCTAGACGTTTCACCCATCTGCCCCCTTCTTCCTCCTGTCTACAGGTGCTCCCCCTAACCCTAGCAGACAAGTGCTGGGTGACACTATCATCTTCCGCTCAGTGCAGATGGGAAGCAGCGCTGTCTATCAGTGCAATGCCTCCAACCAGCACGGCTACCTGTTGGCCAACGCCTTCGTCAATGTTCTCGGTGAGTGTGAAAGCTGATGTCGACAGAGCAGTCACGTTGTCTTTGGGTTTCATCTCTTTGCATGACTTACCTTTGCTCATCAGCTGGTGTTAATTCTCTAAAGTGTACACAATAGTCTTCTAGAATTTGGGACATCGCGTTTTGGTCGCCAAGCATAAAATATTTTTAATTCCGATTAAGTTTATAGTGCAGTGAATATTTGGAGTCTAGTGTTGCCAGCGCTGTTGTAACTTAAGAACAAAATTTTCTCTGCTGTAACAGCTGATGTATCAATCTTCCCATCTTACTTAGGATAGAAGAGTAAACAAGCAACAAGAGTCCTTGTTAGTGACAAAGTAGTAAAGCTGTAACCCCTGCCCCTCTGCCTGTAGACATGCCTCCAAGGATGCTGGGCCCTAAAAACCAACTGATTAAAGTCATTGAGAACAACCGCACCTTCCTGGATTGTCCCTTCTTTGGTTCCCCACTGCCAGAGCTACGCTGGTGAATATTTTTGGATTTCTGTTATTTGTTTACTTCAATCAAAATAAAATGGTTTTGGGAACAGTATAAGATAATAGCTTAATATTTTCATGCTTTTTCACCTGTATTCTTGGGTTTTCTCTGTGTGAAGGTTCAAGAATGGACAGGGCAGTGGGTTGGACGGTGGTCAGTACCGTGTGTACATCAACGGCACCCTGGAAATCAAACGGGCCCGACCAGAAGATGAGGGAACATACACATGTGTGGCCAGCAGCATTCTAGGAAAGGCTGAGAATCAGGTCCGCCTGGAGGTCAAAGGTCAGACACTTTGTCATTGCCGCACTCACCTTAAATGTCCTGTTATGAATGAGCATCCAAGTTTGCAGTGAACAAAAGAAGTAACGTAATCCTGTAATTACACTGTGGCGTAGTGATATGGTCATTCTGTTACCACGTAACACGACATCACGTACAATCTGCAATCGGCTCCAACAAGTCTCGTGGTTTACTCATGTCAGAATATTGTGTGAAATGAAGTGATTTTCTTTCCTTGTACCAAACACACTGTCCTGCTGGATTATATTCAAATCTCATGTGCCTTTTATTAAAGTGCCTCATTTCCTCTTTACCACAGAAATTCAACCTGCATGTACCGTAAACACATCAAAGATATTGACATTAAAAGCAAGTTAACTAACTTTTCATGTTCCCTTTAGCCTTTAAATCAAATAAAAAGGACCTGGACTGGATTGTGGTTGTAAAACATTAGAACCACCTTTTAATAAAATGCACTCCAGTATGACTTCACCATCCACTATGTCAAACTCTACAGTGTCAATCATCTGACAGTCTCACCTTTCCACACATTTTCCTGGATAAATGTGCGCATTAATGTAGCGTGTGTGTATGTGTTTATCTTTATTGTTACTCCAACTCAGAGCCGACACGTATAGTTCGAGCCCCCGAGCACCATTCAGCCATCAGGGGGTCCTCAGCTCGCTTTGACTGTAAGGTGAAGTCTGATCCCAGTCTAGCCATAACTGTGGCCTGGACCAAGGATGACAAGCCTCTCTCTCTTGGATGGAGGTAATGGCACAACAAGATGGTCTTTGTAAAGAACTCTCATCTCCTCTCATACATGTGTAAGGTCAAAGGTCCACCGCTATATCAAGATTTTAAATGGAAACATCCTTTATATAACTACTAAAATAATTTATTATTGACTCTATTAAACCTTTGACTTGTGTTTCTACAGGCACAAACCAGCAGAATGGGCAAAATAAGATTTTTTTTCTCAAAGATTTAAAATTTTATTTTACATGCTGCATTTAATTTTTATTGTAATCTGGCAAAATTGCTCGTTTCACAGTGACAGAGTTACAGTTGTAAGCACAGTATGTTTATTCATCAACAAAACAGTAGATATTATTTATTTAATTATCTTTATTTTCTTTTTTAACGTACAGCACTTTGTACTCTGTTGGATAAGTGCTTTATAAGTGCTATTATTATTATTATTATTATTATCAATATCCAATTGTTTTTCTGTGTGTTTCCAAGGCTGAGGAAGGACGATGAGTCGCTGACCATCCCTAATGTGAATGAAGGCGACGAGGGGACGTACACCTGCACTGCTAAATCTGAGATAGACCAGGACTCAGCCTCAGCCCGCCTCACTGTGTTAGGTACACTCACAGTGCATCAACATTAGAATGGAATAGTACCCAATGTATCATTTGAAGTAGCTAAATTAATGTGTGAAATATTTATTACAAAGCGTTTGGTTTTAATCGTTTCCTGTTGTTGCATCAGGCCTCCTCTAAAAGTTGCATGTAAAAATGACAAATGTCTTTGAAGCCAAAAGGGACACAAACCTCTTTAGTTTTGCCTTGATACTACAGCTCAATTTAGTTAAATGAAAATCATGCATGTGTTATTGTTGATGCATTTTACAAATTACTTACCTCCATGTAGCTTAGCTTTATTCTATGTAGTCTTAATGATTCAGCAGTTTGCATATAGTGTATAGAGATACATTAGTGCTGTGTATAAAGTGTTGTAATGGCTACGTTTGAGCGTATTTTGTGACCATTGATTTGACATGTGACAGTCCGTCTGTGCCGACGTGTCCCATGTGAAACAATGCTTGCAGGTCGGTCTCAAACTGGAGCTGAGTAACACATTGATTTGCTGTGTTGTAAATGAAATGTTAACAGCTTTGCTTGTCCCTTGTTAGTAGGTAGACTAACCTGTAAACTCTAATCTTTATACCCACTGCCTGGTTCTTGACCTCACCCCACAGAGGAAGCATCCCTCAATCCCTCACTCTCTAGTGCCTTGCCTCCAGGTAACACATGATTGAGTGAAAATCATTGCTCGTCTTTTCTTTCCTCTAATCTTAATTTATTTTATTTTATCGTCTGCTTCTTGTCTTACCGTTTGCCTTTACTAAATCACTGTATAATGTGTGTTTTAATATAGTGTTAGAATTGTTTTATTATGTGACATCAAGTTTATTTTTCCCATGATCATTTAAGAGGAGCGACTGTTGTTAATACTTATTGTATTTTATATACATGCGCCACACACCATCCTGTCAAGTCATTAAATCTCACATCAAATTTTTTGGGATTTTTACAAGTGTGTGGTTTAGGTCAAATGAAACTCAGTTGTATATGTATTTGAGAATATCACCAGTGAAATGGGGTAAGATCTGTAGATTTGAAGACTGTTATAGCAAAACTATTATTTTAAACTGAGAATGACACTGCGCAGCATGAGTGACAAGACTTTACCAACATGCAGCAATGTACATCATGTTCATACTTCATCATGTATTTTCCCATGTCTAATGTCATGTCTTTTTCTGTCTTTCTGTAGACCGTCCAGACCCTCCCACGGATCTGGATTTGTCGGACCCAGCAGCCCGCAGTGTTCGCCTCACTTGGATCCCTGGAAAAGAGCACAGAAGTCCCATCACAGGTCAGTATACAAACACTCCTTGTATGCGTTTAACTCTCTCACCTCTGGTCTCTAAACACCCTGCAAGAGTAACGGAAATCTTTTAATATTTCTCATACAAAGCAAACTCTGAGCTGTATTAATGTACCGTATCTGGAAGCAGTGCAGGTTTTGTAAGCAAAAGAGAGCTATAAAGGTGAAATTTATGTCAGGTGACCAAAAAAAAAAACTAATGATGTAGGAATGCTGAAAGAGAAAAACTGAAGAAATTTGATATTTTTTTAAATGACATAATTTAGTCCATGTTGGAAAATGTTTTCAGGGCCTATTACTAATAAACTAATAATTACAAGAAGCATTTGCATGAAGACTTAAAAGGTTTTTGCAGTAGGAGATTATCCAGAGGACTTCGACGTCCTAGAAAACCAGCTGAAGCCCATCAAGATCCCGCAGACCGGCCCCCCACTCTCAGTGTGCTTCACCTTTTCTCCGACCTTCTTTGCAGAGTTCTTGGTCCAGTTTGAGGAGGACCACTGGGAGCCAGGCAGGTGGCAGGACCTGGCCACTTACCCTGGGGACCTCAACACTGTTATCCTGCAGCTCGCCCCCTTTGTCAACTACCAGTTTAGGGTCATCGCCATCAACTCTGTGGGCCGGAGTAAGCCCAGCCGTCCCTCACCCCGATATAAGACCAGCGGAGCCGGTGAGAAGCACCACATGCTCATGTTTCTTCGATTTAGCTATACAAATACATAATTTTAAAAGTTTAATGTAAGTAAGAAAACCGTCAGGAATAGGTGTGACCTTTATTAAGTGGTGGCACTTTGGCTTTGGAATCAAACTCTGCGCTTCTGCTTATTGTAATAGACAGAAAACGTTGGAGTTGATCTAAATGCATTTTGTTATGTTAAAACTAGCCCCAGATGCCATTCCTCGAGGTTTGCGAGGCTGGGGCTCCAAGAAGGACAATATGGAGATCACGTGGGAGGTGAGATGTGCAAATGGCATCTTGTACATTTAATGACTTCTGTGACTGCACACACAAATATGTGTGTATAAAATAAGTTCCATTACCTTAAATTACAGAAGTTAGTAAAAGAAATGACCTTTCAACTTTAGAAATCAGTAAAACTGTGAGAAGGATTTGAACTTTCAAATACATTGTTCTTACACTAGTTCGATACTATACTATTACTATTAAATACTATACTATACATCTACTTTTCAGTGTGTATTCATGAAGAGTTTTTGTCCTCTAGCCTCTGCTTGATCTAGAGAGAAATGGCCCAAACCTGCACTACAATGTGTGGTGGAGACGAAACGATGTGGAGGAGGAGTGGAGTAGTGTGACCACGGTGAAGTCTAAACATATTGTCCAAAACACTGAAACATATGTGCCTTATGAGATCAAAATCCAGGCCAGAAACGAGTTTGGAGCAGGACCCGAGTCTAATGTGGTCATTGGCTACTCTGGAGAGGACAGTAAGTAGATCCACACTGAGTTTCCCACTTTGAAAGACAACACGAATGTTGACTGGACAGATACTGTCAGATATTTTCTTTTTCTTTTTTAAGTCATTATTATTACTGAATTTGTCGGACTGAATCAAATTTTTCGACGTGTCCCTTCTGTCTTTTCATGTTCAGAGCCCACCGATGCTCCCACTGACGTGCAGGTATCAAAGGTTGACAGCACCAAAGCAAACATCCAGTGGAAGCCTGTGGACCCAGACTCTATCCAGGGAGAGTTCAAGGAGTACAGAGTGAGACTGACTGCATTTTTCTAATGAGAAAACTTTTTTCCATGCCACTTCCTGACAATTTCTGTTGTTTTACCTCCTCTCCTTTCTCCACCTTCTCCTTCCCAGTTGTATTACTGGCGTGAATCCAGTCTGGTTCCAGGTCTGGTGGTCAGCAAAGAAAAGAAAACCAGGGGTTTCTACAGCACCTCAGCTGAGCCTTCTGGCATTCTCAGTGACCTGGTGCCTTACTCTAAATACAAGATGTTCATGGTTGTGGCCAACAGCCGCTTTGAGGGTCCACCCAGCAACACGATGGAATTCACCACCAAGGAAGGAGGTACGGGCAGAGTTGTCACAAACACACATACAATGGGGTCCAAAAGTCTGAAAGCAAATGAAAAAACTTTGATATGCAAAGTGAAAAGGCCTCTTTAGTTACAGTATTTGTGTAAATGTTTGTTTGTTTGATTGTGTGTAGTTCCCGATGCTCCAAGATTCTTCAGGATCAATCGGAGGACATTTGACACCATCTACTTGGACTGGGACAAACCTCTGGAGCCTAATGGCATTGTAATTGGATACCAGCTCAGATATCAAACAGGTGAGCTGCACTGAATTCTCAGAGCCTAAATATTCTGAACCATTTTCTGAAAAGTTGGGAACATTTACATTACACACAGACTTGTTCTTCATGATGGTGTTTGCTGCTCTTTCTCATTTTTATTCAGACGTGTGTAGATAAGGTCTGTTGTCTTAAACTGCTTATTTGGGGAAATGAATATGAAGGGGGTCTTTAATCAGCCACTTTAAAAGTACAGCTCAGGTGGGAACAGCTAGATATTTTGAAGTAGCTCAAAGTGTAACCAGAGCATCAGTGACATGTTTGGTACCAACCCGTCGTTTATTCGTGAATGTGTGTGTCTGTGTGTGTGTTTAGTCAATGGCTCCAGTACAGTGCAACCCCAGATTCAAACTTTCCCTCCGAACAAGACAGACTTCACACTGCAACTGCCAGATCGCTCCACTCGCTATAAGTTCTACCTGTCAGCACTTACGCAGGTGGGAGCAGGGGAGGTGTATGCTGAGGAGTCCCCCCACTTCAATGAAGGTGAGCGTTTCTACATGTCCATCTCACATACGCCTGCTGTAGGAAATACTTACATTTATTAGCAACTTATAATAGTCCCTAAGAAATTCATGGTTTCCTCTTGTCTGAATGAAATTTGTCAACAAATACCTTTTTAAATCATTTTTCAAAATGCTTTTCTTCAGTAGTGACCAGTACGGAAGTGGAGGCTGAGTGACAATAACAGTGAGATAGCAGAGACACTACTAATTGAACAAACTTGCAAAGCTTGAAATGTGCCTGGAATAGTCAAAACAGGTTAATTTGGTCCAAGTTTAACTTTGCACTAAGTGGAATTCTTGCTCAGTGCATCTAGTGTTCTTTTGTTTAACTGTGCACAGTTGGACACAAAGCAGCAATTTACTTTGCTGCTTTGTGTCTTTTACAATTACACAATTTCCATCCATTTTCTCTGCATGGGAACTAGGTTGGATTGATACTGTGCCTACATTGAGTCCGGTTTGGTGACTCACTGGAACCTGTGTGTGTGTGTGTGTGTGTGTGTGTGTGTGTGTGTGTGTGTGAGAAGAGAGACAGACGAGTTCGAGAGAGCAAAAGAGAAAGTGAGACAGGCTGTTGCCCCTCAGTGAACACAGGCTTCTTTGTCAGGGTATCAGATGGAAGAAGAATAGAAGGTCTTTTTTATGGATGACATTATCAGTGGAGACACACACATTGGTCACACATTACATTTTAGGCAATGCACTGCTGTAAGAAAACACCTTGACCTGATAGATTTTGAAACTAGCCAGAAATGTTTCACTTACCTCTGTTGGCATCTGCCAATACAGATAGTTTTAGGTTTTTGTATCAAGGAGCCCCAGTTCATCTCCTCCACACCTCCCTGCAGGTGGTGCACACAGCAGAGCAGATGTGCTGATTTCTCCATCAGGACAGATTGATTTAGTAGAAAGTAGTTCCTTTATAACATTTTGACAGGCAATGAAATCTTAAGTATTTAGGGTAAAACGCCATCATTGGTAAGTGAGACAGTGTTGAACTGACTTTCTTCTGTCCCACTTATTGTGTCTTACACCTGTCTCTCCTGTATTTTGTCCTTTTCTTTGGCAGAAAACTTTACTGATGCTACAGGTCTAGGTAATGGGAAATGAGAAGCAGAGCCTGTTGCCTCCCCTACCCTCCCCAACCAGTCTATCTCTGTATCTGTCCATCTAAACATGCAGCAGCAGTGCTGTCCACCTTTATTTAGCCCGGGGGTGTCCAACTCCAGTCTTTGATGGCTCCAGCCATGATTGTTTTCCAGATATACCTGCCCGACCCTTATCTTCCAGCTTCTAATTGAATTAACAGCTGATTCAGGCAATCAGCACTGGGCAGTGCAGGGATAAACAAGCAGTGCTGTGACACTCTAGGTCTAGAATTCAACACCCCTGATTTACCATATATTATCATGCACCACCATGCAGTTCACACCAGTAGGCAACAGAGGGAGCTGTTGCATTAGTTTTAACCTCACTGGGTTTTAATATTTTTAACCTGTAGCTCTCATTTTTTTTGGAAAACAGTTGGAAAAACATTCCGTGAATATTTACTTAATATTATAAATAAGCATATTGTTATGTTGCGTTACAGTTAAAACTCAAAGCTTGAAGTCACAATCCTTCTGTGGCTGTGCTAATCACATGGTTCTTCCATCAGTGGACTGAATTTCCTTATTTGTTATGGAAGTGGATCTACTAACAAGGTCAGAATGTGAGATATGTAATATATTAAATCAAGGAACAGCTGCCTTTCAATGTATAATGTCAACTAAGCAACCTCCATCCCCCGATTAAGATGACGTGATGCTGTCACAAAGCTCTGAGGACTAAAACGTGGTCATTTTGGCTAAACTATTTCTAAATCAGGAACCAGTGTTGCAGCATGTAAACTATTTGTCAGCAGTGTTGCAAAGAGACTTCACGTTGGGTTTACTGTTTGTTTTCTGCCTGTCTGTTTGTGGGTTTGAGTTTAATTTCTGAAATTCTGTTATGACGCTGAAAAGCATCATATCACAGTAGGTCAGTGCTGCTGCCATAGCAGGTCCATAGAGGAGCGCTGTTCCACTTTTACCTAATCACTGTCACATTTCGAACAACTTAAATACATTTTTGGCCAAAGAAGACAAAAGTGAAGCAGGTAACCCAGTGTGTACCTATCAAGAGGCCTCCCCCTGTACCACCACATGCCCATTTACCAGGGTGTGTGATGGCTTTCAAACTCTGTAACCACCTATCAAAAAAAAAAAACCTCCAAATCCCCTAGTGGACACAAACTGCTGCATGTGCTGTCTTTTATTCTTTTCTTATGTGTCCATGTGCCTCACCTCATTTCCGGTGTGCTGTGCGCTGTCAGGGATTGAATAAGCTGAGTTCATCATAGATTAAAAAAACCTTATTGTATACTGTGACAGTTTTTGTCATTCTAAATTGGTATATTATCTGTTAGTCTTCACAGTGAGGTCTTTTACCCTGACAGCTGCTGGAGAATCTTCCATCGTGTCCTTTGTTTTTGTTTGTCACATTTTATTTTAAACCAGTCCCTGATGATGCACCTTCACAGTGCATTATCCCATCATCACTGCCTCTTCCTGTCTGCTACAAGAGTTGCAGCTAATATATTTGATTGGGGTTTTTCACTCAGTCACTAGATATAATGTCATGATGCTGCTGCTGTTCTTGGGGTGTGTTTGGGACCGAAGGAGATGCACGTCCTTGCATCACAATGTAAACATGTTGGGAGCATTTTGACGATCTGGTTGTGACTTGAATATGCTGGACAAGACAAACAGAACAGAACCTTAGTTGGCTTGCTTACTCACTCACTGGCTTTATCTTCTTGCATCTGAGCTTTTTCACAAGTCATATCACTCTGCCATCTTTATGCATCATTGTGGTCACTGGGTCAGTGGGGCATTCGGGGGATTCCAGGTAAGATGGATTGATGGCCTACTGCACTGGGCTGTAATTGCTTTGACCATGCTGCTGTTACCTCATCTTGTCCCACTCTCTTTTTTCCTTTGCATGGTTTGAGGGCATGCTTGTCATCCAGCCTAAAGATACAAACATGCTGCTCAAGTTTCAGGATTGTTGTATGGGAGAAATGTTTGGGGTAGGGGGCATCGGTAGTGGGGCCATTCTTGACTGGAGATGACCTGAATGCCAAGGTAGTAAGTAGTAAGTAAGTAAGTAAGTAAGAGTGACCAACATTTGAAGTGTAAATCAGTGTAAGAGGTTGTGCATGTTCCAGACATAAGGAGAATTAGTGTCACAACGGACAAAAAAAAAGAAAAAGAAAACACTTTGAGGTGTTTCAATGCTTTCCGCTAAAACATATAAGGAAGCCAGACATCTTAGATGATGTTAAATATTGCCAACCATTGAGGTCTGAATTTTGCTGCTGCCAGCATGATATATATTTAATTCAGTTCAATTCAATTCAATTCAATTCAACTTTATTTATATAGCACCAATGTACAACAAAGTCATCTCAGGGCACTTTATAGAATAAAGTCAACACTATAAAGATGAATAGAGAGAACCCAACAATTCCTCCATGAGCAAGTCCTAGGGAACAGTGGAGAAAGAAATATTGCATTAAACAAATATACAGCTCAGCACACAAGTGATGACCTTTCATCAAACTGGCAAATGCTGGATCATATATTTCACATAATGCAACCAGCATTGTTACACTTAATAAAATAAAAAAAAATAGTTATTTAATGAACTATAAAAAATATAGAGCCTACTCATATGTATCCTCTATAAAGGAATAGTTCTTAATATACATTGTAATATCAGCGTTTGTCCTCTTGGAGGCAGTGACATCTAGGTATTTAAGTGTGTGTGTGTGGATCCCACACAGCAGATACACACTGATCATTTATAGACTTATGAGGAATTGAGTCACGCACGCAATGTGCACGGTGATGAGTGCTGCTTGTAGAAGCTTCCACATGTGTATCAGCTCAGAGCTTCATTGACTTTTTCCTGTGTGTGTCTACGTGTTTGATGTTTTTCTTACCTTGTCTTTAATCCTCTGTTCTCTCCCTCCTCCTTCCTTGTAGTTGAGCTTACCAACGCCTCTGTGGCTTCAGCTTTTACTCCCACTCCTCCTCCTCTCGCTCCTCTTCCTCCTACTACCATCGCTCCTACAACCATTAGTACCTCTACTACTACCACACCTACAACAACAACTACTACTACTACTACTATTACTACTACTGCTACTCCATCTACTACTACCACCACCACAACAGAGGCAACCACCACCACAAGATCTCCAGTGCTGGTCCCCACCAAGCGTACTGGTCAGAATGTGTTGGGTACATGCTGTTGTCGCACTGTGGTTTTCACTGTCTTTTAAGTGTTTTAGTTCAACGTCACTGACACTTTATTTTATATCAGATGACGACGCCTTCTCCCACCTGACGCAACAGGAGACTACATTAGGGCTGTATTCCAATAGGCTGTTCTGTACCTGCTGCACAAAGAGTGGGGGATTACTTCAGAATATTGGGATGCAGCCAAAAAACCTTCCTGGTCAGGAAGAGAGAATCCAACTTTTTTTTTTTTTTTTTTTTTTTGTTCATTAATGGACGTTTGCTTTTTAATTGAATGGACATTTGGTAACATTTAAAGAGAGAACCCTTTGCACTTTAGGATATTGTGATATTTGCAGAGTTCACAATTTGCTTTGTTTTTTTTAGAATCTAGAAATCTAGAAATAAGCACTGCAACTAAATGTTGCAAACACTAACAGGGATGTAACGGTGAATTATCTGTCCCTGAACATATTTAGTTTACTTCTGGTTTTGTGGAAACCACGATCAAAATCAATCCTGTAGGGAGACTACATTAGTGCTAGCAGCTTGCATTGCTCTAAGTGAAGCCCTGTGTGTGGTTGTCATAACTTTGCCCTCTCTGCCCCTCGTCCCTGACCTTTAACCCTTTGACCCTGACCTTTAACCCTTTGCCCACACCCCCCATCCCTCACCTCCCTTGTGTAGTGGCCCATGGGCGGGAGATCTGGAATCTGACGGTGGAGCCTAACAGTAACTACGCTAACGTCAGCTGGAGACACAACTTCCCGGCCGGCAGCAGCGAGTTTGTGCTAGAGTTCACACTGGACAGTAAGAAACCAGATCAAGCCCACCTTGAGCTCTCAAAAGCTAAAACTAGATTTTTCTTGCAAAAAACACCATTGAGTTTAAAGAGATTGGAATAAAGATAGAAGATAGAACTTAATAGCAGAGAGAGGACGTTTTCAGAGTGCAGGCGTAACAGACGATTAATTTTTACACTACGTGAGAATTTAGTTTATTCCACAATTTTGTTTCATCATAAATAGAGACATAGTCTGGGCCATAATCGGACAGGACTCAGATTGGGATTAAGCAAAACTAAAATAATACTATGATCAGACTAAGACAATCGAAACATTAAACTAAACCTGAGGCCATTTAGCACAGCAGGGCAAGTGGGAACCTCAACCATTCAACATTAAACCTGCACCACTGCTTCTCAGGACTATATGAAGCCGTGAATGCTGCCATTCCAACAATCAGCCACAACATTAACACCGAGCTGTCCGCAAAAACGTACAACAACCACTTTACATTTTTTATTCAGTAAACCAAGCAGAAATGACTGAACTTGATCCTCTACAGCAGTCTAGCCCACTTTCTCAAATCACATTACGTGAATACGGTAGAGTTTCTTTTTCATTTACTAAAATCCCCATTAGACAAAAATGTAATTTTTGGCTAAGCAATGTTTCCCTGTATCCCCAGTGAAAATCTATCCTTCTAGCTGCAGGGTTTTTTTTTTATATCACACGCCCCCAGTAATAGAAATACTCAAGAGCATTTCAGTTGCCTTCTTAATAAATTATTAATGTCTTATTTATTCCATGTAGACTTCAGTTACACCCCAGTAGAAGGTTCATGTTGCCTAAAATTCCTTGCTAAAAGGTTTTAAAGAAACATGTCCTTGTGCCTACCTTAGTTATTCCAAAAACAATCTTTATGGACAGCTCGTTTATGCAAGGCACGCAAAAAAAAAAATAGTGTCATGCTTTTTAAGACTAAAACCCAGAGGAAACAGCATTGAATAAAGTCAAAGAAAGGCAAGTATAGCAACATGAGTAAAAGAAATATGTCAAATTTTAAAATGAAAGGTCTGACAGCACATGTATCTCTTGTGCGATACCTGTCAGCTGTGGCAGCAGCTGCTACTCAGTTGGCCTTTTGTTTTTTTAATCACCCTTTGATTTAAGGTTTATCGAAGGTTGATGTCTCAATTTGTTAAAAATGCAGAAGGTACAACATTACCACAGTCTTTGTCTGTCTCTCTCTTGTCTCTTGCACTAATTATTTATCATTATGTCCCTACTAACTTCCTGTTCAGGAGACTATTGTGGTTTCTTTTCAATACACTGCCTGGCTTTGAATGGCTCTTGTTGGACCAGCACTGTCAATGGGCTGTTTGGTGCTCTTTCTCTGAACTGCTTTGAGTGTCTCACTTTTTTTTTTTTGGTCATCTATGTGTCCATAATTACGTGCTTTTGCTTTGGATTGTGTGTGACTCGTAAAACCTGACTCCTATATAACGCATCCCCTCTCCTTTCCTGGAATCTCAGACCTGGTTGAGATTGAATAGTCCATGACTTTGCTCTTTGTCATTGCTTTTTAACCAGTTCAACAGTGGGGAGAATGTATTTTTCATGTACAGGGGCGGTGGTTTTAATTCTTAATGATGTCTGAATGAGATAAGAAAGAGAAAGGGTTGGTGAGATGGAGGAGAGGGGGTGATGAGACTGATCTAATGCTCTCCAACCCTCCCACCCTTCCCCTGTTCTCCAAGGTCATATCTGAAAGCTTTGACACAAGCCCTAACCCTACTAAGAAAGAGTGGCAGGGAGCAAGCCCCTGACACTCCCCCAACCTCCCACCATCCTCCCTTCATTCTCCCCGTCATCCTGGCTGTGTCTCAAGAGCTTCTGCATGTCTGTTACAGGAAGCCTTATGTGCATATTTGGTGGCATGGGAAAATGAAACTGGAAACACCTGGCATGGAAAAAGTAATGAGAAAACAGTGGGCACTGGGTGCTAAAAGCAAAGCAATGAAGGTGTTATTCCAGCCTCCTCTCACATAACTTGATGCCTTTAAATGACTTGCTTCATGCAGTGACTATAGGCCATGAGTTTAATAAATTGAACCTCAAGTGTAACCAAAGTTGTTTGACCTCTGATCTTTTCCTATGATGAAAAGATAACTTTTTTTTTTTTGTTATTATACACAGTTGCCCATAAAGTTGGAATCATTTTGTTTTTAGGCACATTCTTCTTTTTTGCTAAGGTTAATTGTGGTTAAATTTTCACTGTGATATGTTTGGAGGAGATGGATCAATAAAAGTTTTGAGATGATGTAGACTTTATCTCTCAGGAATAAATCCCATTGTCACAATAATTCTATGAGAAGACGTAAAAAGTATTTCAATGCTAACGTTGTGGGCAACAGTGTATAAGTTCTTGAAGATACACAATCATTATAGCATTTGGAGATATAATGCTTTTCAGAATGTGCAGTATACATGTAATGCATTTAGTACACAGTATATTAATAATATTATAGACAGATCCATATTTGTGATTTTACTGGTTTATAAGCACATTCTAACATATAGACACTGTACATACACATCCTGACAATATTTTAACAGCAGTCAAAAGAGGTGAGTGGACCTAATTAATGAATAGAATCAATATTACGTACGGTGTTGCAGCGGTAGTTAAAATGTACATGTTACTCTTTGAGTATATAACCTGCGTTTGTATGAGAGATTGAAAGAACAGGATTTTTTTCACATGAATCTTAGGAAATCCATCGGCGATGCCATGTTGGCATAAGCAAAATACTGCAGTTGCTGTGCAAAGAAACTTTCCAAATAACAGTAGTTAAATCTTTTAGCAATATAAAGCAAGTAAATGTGTGTGATCTGAAAAGAAGTCGGGATTTCTAGAGTCTTTGTAGCAAAATGGCATTTGAAGCTTCTTTGCATTAACCTTACAGCTTTCTGTACATATTATGCTTATAATTTAGCATGGACATTTCTATGGACATTCATGAAATGATGTAAAATGGACTGGCATGTCTTCTGTTTCTGCAGAAGATGTTTGGTTTGGCTGGGTTGAATACTGGGAGCACACAGCATGGCCTCTGGAATGAGATCCTTTGGATGATTAGTGTTGTCAAGTGGTTGATAGCATGGTGCACGATGTCACCGTCATGTGCTGCCTTCTCCTCACACTTTCACCTTAGAGTCATGCTCATAGCTTGGCCATGTCATGACTGGCACATCTTTACTCTGGAAAGATCCAGGTTGTTGTGGCTGTTGTTTTTTTTTTTTTTTTTTTTTTCTTCGTTTTTGTTTTGGTTGCTTTGACCTCATGGAGATTTGTGTGGGCCTGCGAATAATTGAGACAAACAATGTTTTGCCACCACTTATGTTATGCAACATCTTTGAGAGAAAATGTCTCCAACCCGTGCTTTGAGAAGTGTATGCTTCTGTATGTAAAGACCTACATGAATCTTTGTCATTGGGATTGGCACTGCATTGTTATCAGTCTCAATTTACTCCAGTAACCCTGCAAAGCATGGTGATGCTGTGATCCTTGCTAGTACGCACAGCTGCTATAGTGGAACAAAGGCCACACCCCCTAGAGTGTGATTGGCCCCTTTCTTGTGTCTCCAAGGCGACAAGACGGTGAAAGTTGTACCGGTGAAACAACAGCCTCCCATTACTGTGGCGGATCTGATCGCAGGTGCCAAGTACCATCTGAGGGTTTACTCCCATGAGCTCAACAGCGTCAGCAGCACATCTGTCACCTTTAAGACCAAACCAGGTGAGACCACACCTGGCTAGGTGGAACTGGACTTCCGGTCACCAGGTGGACTACTCTTAGTGCAAGTCCGTTCTAGTATCTACAGTAACTCAGTTATAGCTGGGTGAGTTATTATGGTTTGTTTTATACCCTTTGTATATGGATATAATGAGCAGTATCTATCATTCATGAAGGAAGCTTGTAGTGATATTGGCACAACACATGACTATGTGTGTGTAAAACAGTTTTTAGATTATAATGGACAAGAACTCATCGTTAAAGGGCAACTTCACCAATTTTTATCTTGCCCCCATAGCGTTGGTTTAGGGTGTAAATGTGCAACAATGCTTTTAATCTAGTTTTACACATCATTAGGAGTTCAGATAATGTCCTCTCCATTTCTGGAGGCAAAGCAGGTTGACCGTGATCACAACCTTCGTAGTGTGAGCAACGAGATGACCTGATCTCAACTGAAGGTTCCTCTAAGTGATGCCATCTGGAGGCATTTTTCAGCCCAGAAAAAGGGAGATGTTTTAATATTTGGAAGTCAGAGAGAAGATTAAAAGCAATGTTGTATATTTACACCCTAAACTAAAGCCACTGGGAGGAAGTTGAAAATTGGTGAAGTTGCGCTTTAACCAAATCTGTCTGTATAAAGGCCCATTGGAGGACATGTATTTCATGGCGTTACGTTGCTGTTTTGCTAACTTGGCTAGTGAAACAGTTAATGCTAACCTGACCTGTTGAATGATTGTCTTACTGTAGGTTAAATAACTGCTTCAGTAGGTTTTCCCCTTTAATGTGCCCACTGCTACTATTTAGAAAGTGATATCTTATTCTCTGTCTGATATGGGATGTAAGATGGTTTTGAGTGGAAACTACAGCTTTGATTAAAAATCTCTACGAATTTTATGACTTTTTAGATGTTGTTGCTGAAAATACCTCAAATTAGTTCTACTACTTAGTAAGAATTTGTGGCAACTGTCAAAGAAATTGTATTCTTTCCGGTTGTCCGGAAACCTTTTGATGTATTAAAACTAATAACTAACCTCACACCACAGACCTCTTACTCTTCTCCACACATTTAAGATTAAAGTTGACTCACTGTGTCACAGAAAAGAAGACACACACCTTACAGTCGTGGGATCCTTTGTACAGCATCATCATGGATAGGAGCTTTGGGATGGAAACAAATAAGATGCTGGTTCGGACTTGTTGAGCTCTAAGCAGGGCTGTGGAACTCGAACAGAGTCATTGTGGTCCAGAAAACAACTCAATGTGTCCACTTTTCTCTCTCTCCTTTTGCCCCCACCCTGTGTGTGCTTGTGTGTGTTTTGTGCATGTCTCCAGCCTACATAGACCAGGTAGACATTGCCACTCAGGGCTGGTTCATCGGCTTGATGTGTGCCATTGCCCTCATCATACTGATTCTGCTCATTGTCTGCTTCATCAAGAGGAGCCGCGGGGGGAAATATCCAGGTAAGATCTCCATGACGGGACTGACACAGAACCATCTGGCAAAGGGGGTTAGGCATCTGCCAGGATCAGGGTGGCATTCATAGAACGGAGCCACTGGTTCCTAAAGAAAATGAGCCTCGTGATTTTCATCACATAAACACAGTCTCCTGGATAATTTAGCAATATTAAATGGCCGTTGTAGTTGTAGCATAGTGAGAATACTGTCTGTATCTGCAAATTTCCCCTTCTACCTTCGGTTTCTCATTATCACATTGACTTGAAGACACTGAGTTATTATCTCGCTTAAAATTTCATGGTCATGGTTAAATTGACATTATCAACAGTAGCAACTTGGAAAAAAGGGGAGCGAATAATACACAGCTGACTAACTGATCCTGGACAAAGTCCTCTATCATACAGGGTTAAATGAGGAGAGATTGACATCAAAGCTTAGCTGTATATCATCTCAATCGAGGGTAAGGTGCATGTCTCAATCCACTGGAAGCTGTGCTAAAATTCGTCTGTTTCTTAAAAGAAGTTGTTTTTATTCTACGTTTGAAGTATGAGTTTAGGGCCTTGAGAGCGTCAGCACTAATTGCAGAAACGTGTGGATGCCGAGAAGAAAAAAGGAACAGACAGAAATTTAAAATGTCAGAATCTGTTTTTCACCAGCTGGCACAGGAAAAGTGAAACTACATGAAATTTCAGTGGTAAAGAAAACCAGCAACTGGTCACTATTTACCAGGTTGATATGCAGTTTCAAGACACATCAGACTCTAAATGCCATGTTTGTTGTATATATTTTTATCTAATACCACAGGTTTATTATTACCGTATTTCCTGCCTAAGAGAAAATATTATTAAAATGAAACATATGCACTGTTTAAACAATGCTATAACTTCCTAGTTTAGAACAACAGAAATTCGAGTCATGTTAATGTTCTGCAGTTTCTATAATGTCTAGGTGCTGGTTGCGTGACTGGCTTTGCAAAATTTCTAGGTAGGTGCAGAACTGTGATGCGGTGAAAATTGTGAACTAACACCCAGCGATGAACTAAGACAAATAAGGTCTAACAGAAACCTAATAAGAAGCCTTTAACCTGGGAATAACATGTTCCAGTAATAACTGAAGCACTGACACCCTCTACAAACCCAAACCAATGTTGTGCAGCTGCTACTAAAACAGGCTTCTAAGTGTCTTTAAAGGACCATTTTTAATCAATGAACGTTAAAGACACACAGACGAGTGGAAGTAAATCATATGTTCAACCCCTCAATGTGTCTAACGATAATCCAACAGTAACACGAGTGCAACATTTACCAAAATGTGGAAAAAAACGTTACTTTTGTTGTTTTCTCCTCAGTACGCGATAAAAAAGATCTCCCTTTGGACCCAGTGGATCACAAAGACCAGGATGGATCCTTTGATTACCAGTAAGTATAATTTAATGGAGTTCCTGAAATGACAGCATCGACACGTATAATTTACATTAGCATTGAACATTGGCCTTTGAAATGAAAGTTTATTTGAAAACAGGTTCATAATAATTGCTGGTACTGTAAAATGGATTATTATTATTAAGTATCACCATATCTTGTAGGCTGTATAATGTATGATGAGCAATAGTATTGTTGTATTAGATACAGCCCCAGTACATGACATGTTGAAATGGTAGATTTCTGGCCTGCTTTAATACATTTCATTCACTTCAAATATCAAAAATGTGTGAAGTGTTACACAATGTAACTTTAACAATTAAGCAACGATTCATTGAGAAAACGGAATAGAAATGACACATAATATTCCTACAATCATAATAACCTGCTGTGTATTAAAGCTGCAGCAGTGAAATCTCCCTGTCAGGATTTGTATTTGTGTCCATTTTCAGTTTTCTTTATTTATTGTAGTGGACGCTAGATTGTTTGAATGGGGGTAGAGAGAGACTTTTTCTCAAATGCTTTGTGTGTTTTTAGAAAGGATTCCATTATCGGTGCCAGATGCAGCATTGTCAGCAGCAAGCCATGCGAGCAAATAGACTGTTTTTGTGCTAGACATCCAAATTAGACAGCACTGCAGTAATGAAGGGCATTGCCCTAATTGATGAGGAGTGCTTACCATGAATTTAAGAAATGAGAGTAAATAACACGTGGAGACATTAGAAAACACATCATTTTCTATTCATTATTTATACATTTGGAAAAGGCTAGTTTATATGCACTGAACCTCTTGAAAACTCAGGTTTTCATTTAAAAACTCGCATTTTTTTCATTTAATGGTTTTAACACAACAGAAACAGTGATTCGTGCTAATATGTTCTCATCTAACAGCAGACAAAAAAGATTTTATTGTGTGATTGGCTACCAAAGTAATGTATGTTATAATAATATCACTGTTCATATTACTCATTAGTTTTGTAAAATTTATATATATATATATATATATGTGTGTGTGTGTGTGTGTGTCATATTTCTGTAATTTTTGGGCACAAATGTATATGTATACTGTAGAGAATTTGTTGCTAAGTGATATGTCTTTTGCTCCTTTCAGGTCTCACTGATCTCTGTGGCCTCATTCTCTTAATGGACAAGAAATCATTTTCTTTAACTGTCCACTTTGACTAAAATGTGCTTAATGTAACCTGCTTCCTAAACCTGACACGTTCTAACTCGGCTGTGTGTCACTGACACTATCAAATGATGGGGAAAAAAGCCTGGGAATCTTAGAACTGATGATGGGGTCCGACTAATGACAACAGCAGTATAATTAAACTGCAAACTCCCAGCAGGGATCCTTAGAGGGTATATAACTGTCTTAATGCACTGTGTATTACTAGGTACCTGCAGTACCTGCATCCTGCATCTTATTGTTACGTAGTTTTGCTGTGATGCAACATGATATGAAAGTGCAGTCTGACTGACACAGCGGTGCCTCTTATGGCATTAAAATTCAAAAGATCACTCATCATTCGTGTGCAAGCTAACTTCAAACGAGGTGTGTGCAGCATTTATTTTCATGGGTGGTGGTGTGCTGTTGTGCATAATTCTGTGTGATTCTGCCACAAACAGGATTATGTGTGAGATCCTGTTTGTGTTTTAATCATCAATAATGAGCCTAACATTAACACCCGAGCCCTTTTCTTACAGTTAAAGTCACTGTTTTGCTAATTCCGACCCAGACTCCACCCCTGGTGCTCATCAACCCTGTTCAATCAGCTCTGTGTGTCTGTGTGCGTGTGAGTGCATGTAAGGATTTACACAAGTATCTTGTGCAGCTTCTCTGTCTTCCATCCTCTTCCCTTCTTGGCACTTCCTCCTTCTTGCTATCTTCCCTGTTTCCTCACGTCTCATCCGTGTCTCTCCCCCACGCTGAAATGGGTCATCTGTCCCTGACAGGAACGAAAACGAGAACAGGTACTTTGGTTTCGGCACGCCATCTCTTTTGACCTGCGCATGTCAGGAGGGGGAGCAAACAGAGGTTTCTCCATGAGCTGGGGAGAGCTGAGGGTGTACTGTAGCTTGTTTGGGGAGACCAAACAGGACAATCAGACTGCATTGTTGGCTCTTTGGCCTGTCTGCAAAGAGTGATTCATGGTGTCAAGTCTAGTTGGCCTGCTTTAATTTATGAAGCATTATTGCAAAATTGCCATAGACAATAAGGAGCTAACACCACAGTTCTGAGTTCTAATTTACAGAGAGATGGAAAGAGTGTCAGGCAATGGTTCCTTATGGGTGTCATACCGTTAATTTAATCATTTGTAGTAACCACACTGTCTCAATGTCAACAGTGCCATACTAACCTTTGAGCCAAGGAACAGGCCTCTCTGGATTCATAGCATTCTGATCACATGATGGTCACAACATCCAAGTAATGTACAAACAAATAAAGAACAGAGTTGTACATTAGTCAGCAGAGACACATTTTTTGTTCCCTAAAATAGACTTTAAATAGTTTATCCTTCTGGCCAGCTGCAAGTCAACCTGGAAAATTCTGGGAACCTTCACACTGCCACTGCACCTACAGTACACGCTGTTCATCTAAAACTGCTTTCAGCAATCAGCTCCCCCCTTAGACTACAAACGATGAGTGTTCTGTTTCTGAGTGTGAACAGAATTAACAAAGAAGGGCTAATCAGGCAGCTTTATATTTTTTGGGCAAAGCCAAAGTAGTCTTCTCGGAGTTCCTATGTTATGGTAGGCTTAGAAATGAGAATCATTGATTTTTTTTATTTTTATTTTATTTCAATGCTGTACAGAAAGCATTCCTTTAAGAAGCCTGGCTGTCTTGTGATTGCTCAGCGTGTTCAGACACTCATGCTAGTTCTAGCTCCATATTGGAGCTTTAGAGCACAGACACACGGGCTAATTAAAAAAAAAAAAAACTAGCAGCAACAACGGCCGACTTTTGCATCACCTCACTTGCACTTTGTCTGGACCAAGAACAGACCAATTGAAAAAAGTAAAGGACAAAAACTGCATCCATTGACCAAATCCGCACGTACTTTCTGTGCCTGCATGAGAGACCTAGGACTAAAGATATACGAACTCTAAACAAAGCAGAGTTAACTTACCATTTTAATGCCACTTTCTCTCACCACAAACAGTTTATCACTAGAGTTACTTCCAATTGAGGATATGTCTGATAACTGATCTGATCTGAACGGTTAATCAGAGTGGGTCTCTCCACCAATAGGAGGGTCCGTACCAATTGTATGGGACACACCACAAAAGGTAGTTCACAGGCGGCCTGAACATGTGCATGGGATGCTGGAGCCTATCCCATCTATCATAGGCCAGGAAGCAGGGTCCACCCTGAACAGTTCCCCAGTCTGTCTCAGGGCCAACACAGAGAGACATACACAGACAGACAACCAGTCACAGTCACATTCACACCTACAGGCAATTTAGGAGTCACCAGTTATTCTAACACGCATGTCTTTAGACTGTGGGAGGAAACCCACACAAGCACGGGGAGAACGTGCAAACTCCACACAGAAAGGCTGCAGCTGGTCAGGAAATTAAACTGGGACCTTCTAGCCGTGAGGTGGCATTGCTAACTACCCCACCACCATGCTGCCCACAGGGCCTCATAATAACAAAATGATACCCCTCATAAGCCTGGTGATAAACTAAACATGTTTATTTTTTAATGCAAACTTGGTACGATACATACAAAATACGAGATTTATTCGAACACTAACAAAACTCAAGGTGAACGGAAATGATATTCCAAGGATATGCGTTATGTCCCAGCACACAACACAGCAGCTGTTGAGGTTGTGCAGGGTTTTGCAAAAGTTTGAAACAATATAGAAAATGCCTCGGGTTAAGCCCCAGGCTGTTAGTAGTCACAAGGAAAGAACATTAGCATCTAAACCTTTATTAAAACACACAGACCATGGCCCCCTGCCACACAGTAAACACTAATTTAATCTTTAATTATGTGGCTCAAGGCTGCTTTTGTCAAGCCTGATATAGAGCAGCTACGATTTAGCTCCATTGCTCCGTGTAAGAGGACAATGATGCATTTGAGCTGCATATGGATTAGTCAACAACAAGGCTGTCGCAACCTTCATCCCTTAAAAAAAAAAACGAGCAAAGAAACATTCGTGCTTACATACACGTCTGGGTCTTCATGGATCAGCTGTTCCAGCCGCAACAAGAAAATCATAGTGATCCCTGAAAGCAGCCTGAGTGAACAGTGTGGCAGGTCTTGCACCTTCTTTGTTCCAGCAGGCGCTAACATGTTTTTCAACCTTCTGGAGGTTAATTGCATTGTTTTTCCTCCACCGGCTGACATTTAAAAAGCATCCGCCACCAGGTGCACAGGGTGAGAGACGGTGAGGGAAATCAAATTGAGGCGTAGTAGGCGGGGGCAAGGGCGGGCTCTGTTTGCCACAGTTTGACACCCTGAAGGAACTGATTTAGACTCCAAACAACTGGAGAACATTTGGAGGACAAAGCACAGAACAAACACCTCAGAGATCCAAACAAAACATTTTATGAATCTCAAATACTGCAAAATAGAAACAGGATTTGACACGATGCACTGTTTCTTCTGTGCTTAGCTTCTCTCGTTTCTTCCAGCTTGTTTGGCATCTGCCTTGTTTCAGTAGGAATCTTAGGATGACAGTTAAACATTATTAATCTCTACAATGGAAATGCATTTTATTGCATGAAAATCACACGGAAACGTATTGATTTATTAATCGAAACGATTGCAGCTTGGGACTTAATTTTCATTATGATTATCAGCACTGTACAAACCAAGTGAACTACTGATTTCTGGGAATGAAGCATTGCTTAACGAAATCACATGGGTCAAGAAACAGCAGCACTTGGACCTTCATATGGCCCGTAAACCTCCAGGTCGGTCAAAGCTATCGTATTTGTACGAGAAGCCAGAGGTGATCACAGTTGACAGCTGCACCTAATGCTTTACCAGTGACCTGCCCCACTTGCTGTAGCTGTGCACACATAGTTATAAGTGACACTAGATAAACTCAGTTTCCGCTTGACCTCCAAATAAGGTAGTTTAGATCATCGCTAACAACACAGCCCTGTTGTCAGACTAGTACATGAATATTAAATGACTACACAATCTAAATATTGAGATGTGTGCTGTCTGATTGTCTAAATGCTTGTGTTTCTTGCCCTGGCATCAGCAGTAGTAGAACTGACAGAAATTTAAAAAAATATGTCCATTGCATAATATTTACCTCCATCCATAGCAAAATATACTACAGTCGCTTTCATAGCATTGTTACCAGAATTTACACCATTTCACTTGTCGCACATTTTACTGCATTTGAAATAGAATTTGTAGCTGTGAAAAAAAAAATGTGGATAAGCAGTCTACAGACTGTAACCCGTAACGACAAAGCGAAAACGTGTTTTTATGTATTTGGATGGGATTTTGTTTTTTTCAAATTCAGAATTACTTTGCAGCCCAGTAAAATGTGCAGAATGTGAAGGAGTGTGAAGTGTGAATGTTAACGTTTTCTTCTCCTTGCATCAACAATTGCTGGACCTTGTCCATCTATTTCATGACTTGTCTTTTTGTTCTACCCACCCCACCTTTTGTCTGTCATTTTTTTTTCTCTTTTTGGATTCATTTTCCTAATTGATCCGTTCAAGGTCTCTTGAAAGGTATGAAAGAAGAGTATTCTGTATTACATCAGTCCTCCTAATCCTGTTACAAGGATTTCTCACTTTCTGTTATGCATTTGCAGTGCATCTTAATCAATTATTGACTATCAGAGCCATCACATTCTGATATGAATTTATGGCAGGAGTTTACTCTTATCTAGAGTAACAAACTCAGAGTCAAGAAAAAAGCTGATCTCACAATGTGTGTCACTTACATGAGATTCTGTGAATGTTGCACTTGGATGAGCTTACATTTCGTTATACAAGGAAGGTTATCAGAAAAGTCGCTTCCATTCTCTAAGTTACTTCCCCACCTTTGCTCTTCTACTTAGAAATTGCACCTAATCAGTTAATTGAATCATTCCCTACTCTGCCCTCTTTCAGTCTGAAGACATTTTGAAGTCGGGGAAATAAAAGGCTCCTTCCTAAAGCCCTCTGGCTCATTGAAGTTGCTGGTGCAGTACGGTGAACAAATGAAAGCAGGCTTGGCAGATGTGACCAGGGCAGGCGTTCTGAAAAAGGCTCTGCCTCTTGGCCAGATATATTTAATTATCTGTAGGAGATGTAATCTTGAAAGGTTTCAGTGGCACCGGTGCATAAAGAGATGTCCTTCTGATTTACCCCTGGCACTTTCAAAAGAGTATAGAACCACCGAGTCACTTTCTGCCAGCTTCTGTGCAGCTCATATTTCTGCCCCCTGCATGTGAGACACTGATTATCAGGATGTCCACATCTGACTCAATGACAAACGGGGCCTTCTGGATACTTTAGGAACAGCACTATTTTTTGCTGTTGGCTCTGCACACCAGCACATTATAGAGCAGCACAGGAGGATTCAGTGCTTCTCATTTTTGTTTCGATATCTTTAAATCCTCCTAAAACAGTCCCAAAAGTCCTGAGATATTCTTCCCCATGAAACTGAGACACTGGCTGCATTCTACTTGGCTGGGCAAATGTTTTATTAGCCCATTGCGATTTTAAACAGTGACCAAGAAATTCCTTGTGTAGCTCAAAGTGAATATTTCTGTATTCAGATCGAAATGTTGCCAGACTTTATAAGTCATGTGCATTATGTTCTGTTTGTTGTGCTACCACACTCTACGTGTTGTTTCATTAGGGTGTCGTCATTAGGGCGGGGGCATGGCGTTATGTATCCCAGCCTAACCCTCTACCCAATTGAGCCAACAGGCCACTGTTAAACTACCGTGGCTAAGGTTAGACAATAACGACGAGTGTTTAGGGAAAGGCATTGGTCAAAGTGATGAGTCTTAGAAACATCTCAAAAACGCTAACTCACGGAAACAGTTGACGACTTCTGGCCGAGGTTAAAAGTCAGTCCTCTTGTCTACAGCTAGGTGTGGGCCACAATACATGTGAACAACAAAAAGTATTTAGTTCAGCATTCAACCTGCCGCTGTTCAGAGCTAACACACTGTCCTCCTTACTGGCTGTTATGATGAGCTCTCTCAGGTGGCATATTAATTGATTAAAAGATGACAACTCACATTTATCCATCTTACGATTAACCCTTCTCGCACACTTCATATGGTCTGAAACATTATTTCACCTCTTCACCTTCTCACATGTCACTCGTGCTTTGAAAGTGTCCACTGTGTTGTCCACTGTCCACTCTTTTATAACAATGTCTTTGGCTCTACATTGAATAATTTTTTCATGTATCACTAAAAGGTTTCTTGTCCACCTTTACTCTTGACTGTTAACATGTCTGGTTTCTAAACTGCCTCAAGTGATGTTTGTGGGTCCTAAAGTGTTTCAGCATGGAGCATGACTCCGTTCTCTCCTAGGGCATCTGAATATACAGTATGATGTTTAATAACCGAAAACTTTGGTGCAGATACATGAGCAGAAAAGAAAAAGCCCAGAGTCAAAATATCTTAATTTTGCATCCTTAAAATGCATTTCGTGCTGTTATGCTACTGGCCTGATCTGAGACAAGAGTTAGTCTACGGCTCTTTCTCTTAGTGCATGCAAGTTCTATTTCCCTTAAAATCAGAGTTAGGAGACATGCAGCCATGCTCTGATCGGAGATCAAGCCCAATTCCATCAAAAACGTACAATGGAGTTTTCAGGCTTCAATCTCATATCACAATATAGCCACCATTAAGCATGTGAATGCAAAAGTCTTACAGCATATGAATTTTTGAGGACAGTATTTTTCTCCTTATCATCCCTGTTTCCCGCAAAATACTGTTGGTCACTTTGTTTTTTTTTTGCCCAGTATGATGTAAATTCTTGCCTGGATTGTTGTCACTTGCATCCTCTTTCCCATATCAGAGACCAGTTTGGATTTTCAAGTTCATTCTTATAAGTACTCACGTGACACGCACACAGTACACTGAACGAGTCGTAATCCCTGTTTTTGTCCAATGCCGGCATTTTGTCCAAGCTGGTCATTATACAGTGAACTACTGTTTATACAAAAGACGGATTAAAACAAGTATGAAATACTGGGATGGTGTGGAAATGGAGAGAAATATTGAATGCATTCTAAAGTTGTAAAAGTGCAAGTGTTGGCCTAAAAAAAAAAAACTATCAGGCACTATCTATTATTCCTGAGCTGCAGTAAAGGGCTGCATCCTCATTAACACACAATGACCAGAGTAGTGATTTGGCCTGAAGCGTAATGTTAACTTCAGCTGAACTTTAGAAAGCAGAAATAGAACCTAAAAATAGTAAATATTGTCATTATAACATCCAGTTCAAATGCTTCATGACCAGTACAGTAGTGATAAAGAGAACAGAAATCAACATACAGCATGTGAGTACTGTAGCAATGCAGATTTGAAAATATTCAAAACTGCCCTTTAAGAAAATGTTGGAAAAGAAATGATTCATAAAAAAAATTAAGTAAAAGCTGGGCCTGGGTGACCTGAACATTCTGCCATTTCATGAAGAGTTCTTAATAGAAAACAGAGATATGGATTAACATCATTTCTTTACCTGTTTACCTTATTCCCCATAACTTGGTTTGTTTTCCCTTTGATCAACCTGTTCATATAACAGGTTTCCAAACTCCTGATGACGCTCGTGTAACAACACCCTGCTGCCACGCTAACCTTTAACTCCCCTGTTCATGTATCTGTGCAGCAGCGATGAGGACAACAAGCCCCTACAGGGCAGCCAGACCTCGCTGGATGGGAACGTGAAGGAAAGCGACGACAGCCTGGTGGACTATGGCGAAGGTGGCGATGGCCAGTTTAATGAGGACGGCTCCTTTATCGGCCAGTACACGGTGAAGAAGGACAAGGACGAGACGGAGGGCAATGAGAGCTCTGAGGCTACTTCGCCTGTCAACGCCATCTACTCACTGGCGTAGCCCCGTAGCAGCACGCGGCGGACTTAGTGACGACCTCTGATTACAGAGCGTCATGACAAACCACAGCACCATACACCCGACACAGACACACACAAATCTAATAATATATGAAACACGTTAAACCCAGAAAAAGCGCAGCGGGGGCCTGTCTGGAGACTGGTTTTCTCCGCAGATCAAGTGGAGGCAGACCGAGCGAGTGGCACTACACCACAAGCCCATGCTTTCTGTTTCCAGCTCTTAGAATAGGGCCCACTGGAGGTGACGTTTGGACAAAGTGGACAGCGCTTGTCTTCCTCTGCGCTCGGCCTGCCCTTTCCCCACACAGACTTGAAGTGTGCCTTCAGGGCAGCTCGCAGCATTTGGAGGCATCAACAAGCGTCCTTTAGAGATTTTTCTTTGGCTCGTTTCTGCTCTGAACATTCTCGGCGGCCCCGCGGTCTGTCCCGATACACCCCACACACACACACACACACCTTTCTGTAGCATCCTAGTAAAGTCCACCCACACACACACACTCGCCCCATCCTGTAACATATCAGCTTCAAACCATCTATCTCAACAGGATGCCGGCAGATATGTTTATCATATTGATATTTACACAAAGAAAGATTTTAGTTTTTCCACAGCTGGTAGACGAGTCTTTGAACTTAACAAATGCTGTATACAATTCTGGCACACATTTTAGTGCCCTGCAAAACTATGCACCTCCACTATAGCATTTTGGCTTTAATCTGGTTAGTAAAAGTACACCTTTTGAGTTCCATCTTTACCACTCATGGGCTAAACTCACATGCTTTTATTCACTTTGCCTTGTACAATATGGCCGACATATTTTTCTTACCTCTAACCCTGTGTTGTAGTACAGATGTTTGAAATGGCTGCCGTGAGATGCCATTTCTGCCGCCGGGCAGCAAGCCCCGCTACTGTATCGAAGCTGTTAACCAATCTTGTTTTTTAAAAGAGTGTCATTATTTTGGAGCATGGCAGTGTCTGAGGCAGCAGAGAGGAAAGTTAGTCTTGCTTGAAAAACACCAGTAGACCACAACCCAATAAATTCCCTAGTTAGCATGTAAGCTATTGCTGCATTCCTGTCCAGTGGAATAATTAGTGCTGCAATTTGGAAACATTGGTTCATTATTTTTTTTTAACCATACAAGTAAAAGCGTTACAATTTTACAAAAAGGTTTCAAATGTGCAGATATCCGTCTCCCGCCTACCTACAAATACAGTTCACCTTTAGCTCCTAGATTGTGTAACGTCTAGGTGGTGTTTTATCCCGCGGAAATTGAATGCAGCATGAGAAGCTGTGACCCTTAAGGTGTTTTCAGACTAAAAATGTACTTTGTATTATTCACACAAAATGAGTGGATTGTTATTACAACCTTTGTTTCTTCATGCCACACAGGCTGAGAACAGACATTAGCTAAACGCTGAAAGAGTTTCCACTTGTGTCTGCCGTTCTCTCTTCACACCCCTCTCCTTTGTGAGGTCTCCGGCTCAGTCTGTGAATTTGTCTTCATCAGACCCCTTCGAATATGCTCTTTCTTTTTAGTCTGAACCCATCTTTACTAAGGGAACTCCACCTGTTAAGGGCCACGTAGAATACTGTAAAATGTTGAGTTTACAGCATGACAGTGTATCCCGTTTAATTCACAGCCACGTTTAAAATGAAACGTTTCAGCTTAATATTTAGCAGAAGAAGAAAGTAAAAAAAAAAAAAAAAAAAGGGCGGGGGGGACAGTATTTGTCCCACAACCAGATTAGCCTCTGAGGAGACTGATTTGCTTGTGATCATGGGTTTCACCATCAGGTTAGCGCTCACACTCTAGGTACCTGCTACTCAACAGCACTACAGTATATTAAACCCTCCAATTCTAAATCACATGGATCTTAACTGCAGTTAGCAACTGGAGCTGACGTTGTATTTTAAATGTTTATTTTATATTTCTATTTATGACATTATGTGAATAGTATTAATATATTAGTTCCTAATTTAATAATTGTTATTTACACTTTTTTGAAATGATTTTGTTGTGTCACACCAGTAATAGCTAAGACAATGATGATTCCAAAAGCTGTTCTTGTTCATCCTGAGAGGTGTTAAACACATTAAGATATTTTTGTAGCAGCTGGATTTTCTGCTGTAAACAAAACGACAACAAAAAAAATCTGTCATCCATGAAAAAGGTCACGTATATACGTCCATTGTGCTGCTCTTCTCGTACTCATGTTGTATTACTGTTACTCTTTGTTGTACTTCAGATTTGTGTAATATATTACTGCCATCACACAGAAAATTATTATTGTTACTTATTCATTATTTGGCATATATTCTGTATATGTAAGTCCACAAAATCTCTTATCTTTGTAAATATTTCATAGTTAATTTTCCCCCCGAAATGCTTTTATCTGAAATTGAAACAAAGAGTCACAGATCTGTAACCAGAAAGCAAATGTGACGGGTGCATCTTTAGTTCATCAGGCACCTTTGTATTTTAGCTTTGACTAACATTTGCATTCTGACAAAGTAGACAAGAATAATCCTTTACTCCATGCTGCCCTTCGCTTTGACATTGTAATATATGGTAGTGGCTGTGGCAAGTCTACCAGTCACGTGTTTGATGATGGTTTGGATTAGATTCTCTATGATGTAAATAAGTGCTCCTGCAATATACTGTCGCACACAAACTGCTAGTAGGCCTAAAAAAACATAGGTACTAAGGTACTGCAACAACCCTTTTTTCAAAGTGCGTCTTCGCCTTTCTAACATGCCTACTGTTGCATAGCTGTGTTCCATTTCAGGCGTTACCTTAAAAGATAGTTGAGCTTTGTGCAAACCAAACTAAAATGCAAATGACTCTTTTCATGTCTGTGTTACCACAAAAGCGCCACTGTGTCAGTCCTATGGATTTTGTGTGCAGCCTAAGATGAATTCAGATCATTTAATTTGCATATTCGAATATATGTATGCTGGTGTCTAATAAGATTCCAATCTGAGCATGTCCAATGTCCACCCTGCTGTCTGTGCTCATGAACATTGTGTAAAATTCCAAGATTTCATGAAGGAATCTGGGGACTTCTGCATTTTCACAGTAAGGCTGACTGTGTCATTCTACTAGGTACAGTAGGTTAGTGAAGGACCTGATGGTGGCACCATTTCGATTGGGGACAACTGATGGTCCAACAGCCAGTGAACACACTTGATCTGATATTATGTCCACTTGACATCCACTGAATGCGCTGTTAAACATGGGTTTCCATCAATGGCTGCAAATCTTGTCTCATGTTTAAGAATTAGAGGTGAATTAGGAAAGAACTTACTGATCCATTCTAACATTTTCAGTTTATGATTCTGAAAAAAGAACGATCCTAAAATGGAACACAGCACACAGCAGCACCCCATGGACAGGCGCCCCTTATGAAAAACTCTCACCCTTCCTGAGACAAACAAAAGAGAGATCAGATTCTCCAAAATCCCAACCTTTGTGTCAGTTACTGCCTCTACCAAAAACTCTCAATGTTCTCGTCCGTCTTTGTGCAGAACCTCAAAGCAACATCCTCTGAGTTTAATTAGCTGGGTGTTTTCTCTGATGCCATTGCTTGACAGTATACTCACTCTAACCTTTTTATGACCACAGAAGATTGTTTGTTTGACGTCCCGTGCAGGAAGAAGCACTGAGAAACCTTTATATTAGAACATAGACAAAGTGACAAATTAAAGGAAAAACCAAACAATCTTACAAATAGTTGGCTCAGAACAGCTGTAATTTCCTACGGCATTGCTTCTCCAAGTCTCTGTCTCATACTTACCAAACCATTGACCAGTGGTCCTTTATGTCCTAAAGACGGGGTCATCATCAAAATGGTAGCGACCAGGATAAAAAAAAGTTTCCTCATAGGATAAAGGTTATTTTTTTATTTCTGGTTTCTGGCATAACAGAGCAACAGTATGGGTCATGCAGTCCAGTTTGTACTGTTCTCCACACATGCACCTGCCCACTTGTTAAAATGTGATCTAAATGCAGATGTGACTTCAGTCACTGTTGCTACTGAAACTCCATGGCAGTTGAGCCGCCTCTGTGACTGAAGCTCCTTTTTCAAAGTCTCTTTGATCTTTTCCTTTTGCCATCTTCATTCAGAATCACGTGGGCCTGCCCAGCATCTTTTAGCTGCCACAGAGCACGACTGGGTGACTGGATGTTAATTGTAATCTGCAGTGCACCTGTGTGTCATACTGTTTCTCCACTGCTTTTATAATGGTTTTTCCTATAATTTGTCACCTGGCTATAGGTCTAAATTCTCTGGTCTGGAAACCTGGATGTGGGTAGAGGTTGTAAACTGGCTGTATAACAAAGAAAAGTGATTTGAGCACATTTGCTGACACACAGTGCTTCTTCTTTGTGCACATTGATTTAAGGAGCAGTCGAGTTTCTCTTTTTACTGTCTGCATTGTCTCAACTCACCTTTCATGGGGAAAAATGTCAATGCCCAGTTTTACAGCTTTGTGTTTTTCCTCATTGCAGAATGCTGCAAAGTCTAGACTGGTGCATTGTTTTTTTTTTTTTTTAAATGATTGATCACATGCTGTTAGGCTTTTTTAATGAATTCCCATATTAGCGTCTTTTTGTTTTTTTACCACGTGTATCAGAGCAGCTCGTCCAAGTCTTGCTTAAACATGCAAAATAACAGCTTTTGTAAGGAACATCTACTCAACAGAAAATGGCATAAATATATTCACCGTGTATGCGTGTATGATGAGATGTTGCAACTTCTGCTAGCGAAGCCCTCTTTATAGTAAAGCTATCTCCTTTTCTCTACCTCCTGACTTCTTGCTTCTCATTTCATCCCCGGGTTCTTTTTGTCTCTTTCAGAGACTCATGTAATAAAAAGCCAGTTTAGCAGGAAACTGATCAGTTTGCAACAGAGACATTAGATTTTTTGTTATGATTATTGTCAAGTCATTAGCTTTAGTTAATTATTCAATCAGCCAGCTATCACTATCTTGTTGAATTTGCAGCAATCAGGCACCACAATTTCCAAATGCTAATATGTGCACAAGTGTCCATCCCACCTTACACGAGGCAAGAGATGGGATGTATCCTAAAAATGCAAGTCAACCTAAAGCTGGCTGCAAAAAAAAAAAAATCCGGTTACTTTGAATTTTAGTTCATTCAGCAAAAGTATGAACATGTTCCGTCGACAGGGGCAGTTGACAATACAGTTCTCTTTTACGTGTAAGAAAAAAGTCCTTTTTAACCATTAATCTTAAACACCAAGACAAAACTGAAACATGATGTTGAGAGAGTTGTCAGCCCGCTCATCCAATCTGATATCTAAGGATGAGACCAGTGGTTGAGTAATGAGTAATGTAAGGGGTTGTAGCTCCTCAGGTCACTGGTTGAAATGTTTTTTTATATAGCACATTAAATACAATGTCCAGTTGACTAAAGTACATATTAAATACATAAATAAACAAATAAAGTAAATAAAGTAATGACCCTATAAAATGCTGTAAATAAATAAAGATGCTACAAAACATACTAGTACATATTAGTCATCATTGTACTGAAATGTATGGAAGATGTAACTAGGTAGAAATTCATCAAATGAAATCAAGTGCATCTATTACTCAGACCTTACATTTTTTATCTACAGCTTACTGTAACATTTATTAAACATTTTTATGACTTTCAATAGTTGCCTTCAATATTGACTTGTGGTCATTTTATTCTGGTTAGGACGGCACAGTTCCCTAACTGTGCTGACACAGTGTTGACACTGTGTTGGTGTATTGCTTAATAGCAACATCTGCTGGATAACAAAGGAGCATTGCAGGCAACGTGGATAAAGTGTGTGGAGGTTGAACGTGGTTCACGCCCTCTGACATGTGGATGAATGGACCTGTTCACATAACCGGCTGATAATAAAGTGCTAACTGAATGAAAGATTAGATTCCAATTAGTTTTTATATAACCAAAATATGACTATGATTAATAGTATGTCAAACGCAGAATATACAAAAACCTTGTTTAATGTCATTTATGGAAAAAAAGGGAAAGTGGGAGTGCTTGTGTACTTATGTGAGGGGGGGGGGAGGCAGGGTTTACACATTTTTATTAAGAAAGAGAAGTTTTTGTAGCATGTTGGTGCCCAGGGCCTGCAAATAATTAAAAGTTAATTCATGTGAAAACCTTTGGCTCTTCACTTCCTTAACGACACAGCAGCTGTATCGGTCACGTGATTTTTCTCAAAGCGATACTTGGCTCTGATACGGGGCTTCGCTCTTAGCACGACTTAGGCAGGTTTAGAGGTTTGGGTTCAAATACTGACACTTCACCGCACTCTGCACAGCCCCTCAGTTAGTCGTAGTTATCAAATTACAGAAAGTAAGATCATTAGAAAAAGTGATTTTCTCTGCGGTGCTGCCAGTACTGTTCAGCGAGTCTGTGTCGTGTGAGGCTTTATTAAGGACATATTAATAAACAATATTTATAAAATCTAAAATGTAAAAATGTGTTTACATCATTTTGTATCTTTTGCATATTTGTTTAGCTCTGTTTAAACTGGGACTCCATTCTTATACATCAGTGAATGATACTGTAAAGACAAGTATCTTTGTTCTCTTTGATGAAACCCAATGCCTGCATTACCCAAAATGCAATTCTGCACCAAAGTAGACCAATCGAACGCCAAGCAGCTTTTCTGGAGAAACACTACCAGGAAACACATGTGCTTTACACCACTAGTTTAGTTGTGCTTTACATGCTGTTACAGACTGTTACCCACCTTCCCGTTTAAATGGGTGATCGTCACTCTGAGCCTTCAGTGTAGTTCACTGGAAACCCTGGTGCTTCAATATTTCACACATAAAGAAATGATGTAGTTTACACTCATCAGGTATAACATGATGACCACCTGTGTTTTGGCCACCTCAAGTATTTTAAATTGACCTAAATAATAAACACATAGTACAATTATCACCTTTTTAAAAGCTTCAACCTAAAAACTGATAAATTATTATCTTGTAAAAGTAGAATTCATGGCCGTGCTGCTGTATTGGATTGCATTACATTGCACAGGTGATCATAATGTTATGCATGATCGGTGTACAAAGTAAAAAAAACTCTTTTAGGAAGGTGGATGGTATAATAATTCAATTCAATTCAATTCAATTCAACTTTATTTATTTAGGGCCAATTCACAACAAAGTCATCTCAGGGCACTTTACAGAATAAAGTCAAGACTATAAAGATGTATAGAGAGAACCCAACAATTCCCCCTGGATCAAGCCATAGGCAACAGTGGAGAGGAAAAACTCCCTTTAAGGCAAGGACTTGGGTTCAACCAGGGTTCGACGTCTAATAGTGACGTCAAAGGACGTAACTGTGGCATCAGTATAATTTGACACCTTAGGAAGTGTCATTATCGAACTTGTTGGACTACCGGATGGTGATCTGCTGTGTGCGGCTCATCCTATGTCAGATACTGTACTGTTACATTATTCATCATCTGCCTACATTTGCTCCACCAGTAATCAATGATAATGCCTCCATGACCTGCTGTCCCTCTCCATCACATTTGGATAATGGTGAGCACTTTCATCTGTCTGGACCCAAGTACATCCTCAAATCCACTTCCACCATATTATGTCTAAAAAGACAGTATTATAAAACCTTGCTATCTTGCTCAGGTAAAGGATAAATCCTGTGTAAAAGCATTTACACCATCAGACACCACACTGGTCATTTTTACAGTCATGTCTCAGCCCGCAAAACAAACAAAGCAGAATTTATAGCTTATTGATTTTGGCCTTGGACCCCGGGATAAAGTGGATTACACCGTTCCTATTAAACTGTCATGAACACAGAGCTTAGTCTGCACAGACCCAGCTCAAAATGAGTAAACCCCCCACCCCCCACCCAGATTGTAAATCTACTTGTGGATAGAGACAGAGACTATAAACGAGTAGTCGCTTTGCAGTGATATGTTTTATTGAAGATGGCCTGATCCATTTTGTGTTGACCCGTCGTCTACCCCAAGTCTGGTAAATATTAATTTCTCTATACACAACTGTTCCCCTGGCTTGTACATTAGTGGCTAAGAAGCCATTAGCAACTCAATATGTGGAGACCCAGGGTCTCAGAGGAAGTGTTGAGTAATTATAATATCATCCTCCATATGAAAGGCTCAAGTTTCTTCTTTGACCCACCCAGAGGTTGAGAAACAAAATAAGTTTAACGTGACAATGGAGAC
Source organism: Channa maculata (assembly GCA_020496755.1). Lineage (NCBI taxonomy): Eukaryota > Metazoa > Chordata > Actinopteri > Anabantiformes > Channidae > Channa > Channa maculata. The sequence goes on from CM035603.1 coordinate 1,880,970, forward strand.
AGGGGACATCTATGTTGCTGCACATTGCTGTATGTGTGCAACAGAAAGACATAATAAAATTAATACCAAATATCAGAGGTAAATATTAATTTTGCTCATCACCTCCTGGATGGTCCTCTGGCTCAGACAGCTGAGGGACGATCTGTGGACTGTCACAACATGCTGTGATTGTGAAGATTAACAGGCAGGTAACTACTGTATTTCTAATTCTGACGAGGTCGGACAGCACATCTTCCCAACCTGTTCTGATTGAGGATAACTTAACCAAAATCTGGACTATAAGTCCATTATGAGGCTATGAAGGAGCTATTGTGTGTCTCACTGAGAATCAGATGTCGTCATATTGAGCAACTGAAAAATATCGAATGAGGTAAACCACAGTCAAATGAAAATTTACTCACTTTGAATCTCTGTGAGCTACAAAAGGTTCAGGCTTAGTCTTCTGCCTTACTACTTCTTGAACTCTCTGCAGCCTCTGAAACTGTGAACTACACTCTGACTTGGACAATGTGGACTTGTGGTGCAGCTCTGACCTCACTCATGTTTTACCTGGATGAACCTTTAGGCACAGAGTTTGTCTTTTCTCCTTATGGTCCCAGATGCTGTATCATCTCCACTGGGATCCGTTAGTATAAACACTGACAGATGCAGCCCCAGCTCCCCAACAAGATCAGCTACCTGTCCTGGGACCACACACACACACACACACAAACACAAGCAGTGGGAGCTTTGATTTAATCTGGTGAAGTGCTCAGGTTGACTCCCCCTTTTCCTTTAAGATATGAATCTCTTTAAGACCAAATCTCATTTGAGTCATTGGATTGGGAGGTGAGCTCATTGCTAGAAATGTCCTCTTTTGTTCCATCTCCCTGTCCTCAAAGTATTATTTATGCCCTGACCTGCTAATTTTGCAAATGCCTCCCCCCTGGCAAACATTTTCCTGTGCTGAGGGCCATATCGTCAATAAATGGCCTCACACTGTCCATTGTCATTGGATTGAATGGACTTTCCGTGCGGAGATGAAAATCACATTCAGGCTTCCATCCCCCCCATCCCCACCCCCAGACTATTGTCTGAAAGCCAAAAAATCAGCCAGACAGTGTCTAAAAAGACAAATGACGGAGACATCCTGCAGAGATGCTTGATTTAGTGGGAGGCCTCAAACTCTATGTAAAGCACAGGCTCTGGCTGGTCTTTATATATGTGGACAGTGACACACTCACATCCCACGCACACCACCATAATGTGCTTGGAATAAGAAAGATGTATTTAAAGCACAACTTTATCGATTTTCAATCACATTTTTACTATGTTCAATTTTGACAAGTAAAACACCATAATATCCATGCAGTCAGATTTCTATGATTTCTGCTTCAATGGTAGGTTGTAGAGATGTGGACAGAGATTGTAATTTAACAATGACTCCTGTGCAGGAGGGTGGTGATGCATAGCAGAGGGTAGAAGAGCTGTAGTGTAGTGGTTCGCTGGCTTAATGTTGTAGCTTTAACTCATAGACAGTGCGCAACTCAACACACAGGTAAACTAAAATAAAACGTAAGAAAATAATCCATAACTGTACCACTTTCCTAGTTACAATGGGAAGGAAAGAAAGAAAGAAAACTGCGGTCGGCAGCCTGCTGCTGAATATTACTGTGTGCTTTTTTTTAAAAAAAAAGAAGCCACCAATTTAAAATGTTACCAGATAAGTTCTTCTCCACACAAAACAGGAAGAATGGTAAATGGTTCTGCGTGGTATCCGAAGAGCTTTACACTGCCTCACCCATTCACACACTGACGGGCCTGCACTCACCAGGAACAGCTAAGTTGGGGGTCAGCACCGTGCTCATGGACACTTGACATATGACAGGAGGAACGGGAACTGAACCAACAACCCTGGTACCAGTAAAAAAACTGCTCTCCCCCCCTGAGCCAAATTCGACCCCTGCAGTGCACTTAGGGCAGTAATTTAAATGTTACCCAGCACATGAATTAACATGTGAACTGCTGCGAAAGTGGAAAATGATATAATGTTAAATCTTTATCATTTTATGGCCCCTCTTGCTTTTAGTATCAAGGAAGCTTGTTAAGCACTCAGCTATTTATGATGCATTATTTAGCAAAGGTAATTAATTTGCGTTCACTTTCATCGCTCATCCCCTGTTTGTCGAAGAGATGAGACGATATGATAAAACGCATTCAGTTGTCACGGAAGTTCAATTGAGCATCACAGGGCTCCTCCATCAAAAGCAGCAACAGAAACTATTCACGGCTTCTGTCTTCAGATAAAGCCGTTTATTGAGCAGTCACAGTTTGGAGCTGCTTACTCACCATCACCAGAAAAGAAAAATGTGGGCCTGCAGTTGTTGTGTGGACAGACTCATAGACAGAATATATAAATAAACTCATACAAACCATGTTACTTGGACGTTTTTCACAGACACAGTCAGTACAGCAAGGTTTGCATACAGAGTGGACCTATATATCCACATCGTTTGTGTCCTCTGTCCTTGGAGCAGCTTTGTGGCAGTGCACAATGTTGATGGATGAAAGTAGGGGGTAAAAAAAAAGACGTTTTCTGCTGTACGGCCAAAACTGCAGCGTGATGACAACATAAAACATGTATTTATTTACCTCCTGTCCAAACCGGCACAGTCCGCATCTCTTTGTGGACTGGACTTCCTAACAGCTGTAATTGGACTTCTTCAGTGTGCCGCTGTCTGTGTGTCCTGTTGCCACAATCTCTGGTCATTGTTTAAATGCAGTCCATGTAAATGTAATCCGTTATTTCGGTCCACAACAGATCATTCATCTGTTTTATTGCTATTAGTCAATTAGAAGGCTCGTGTCATCCACTTGTTTAAAGTCCACTACGTCTCTGTCTGTCCTCCTCCTGCGAGACACTTCATCCAGTGTTAGGAAACCTGATTAGCAGGACCTGAGCTTGGTCCCGGTTATAGATGAACCTGCCCACCATTGAAACATCAATCTATGTTATTTGTCTTGCGACGTTCATTAGTCAAAGTGAGCATAAGAAAACGTCTCACAGCTCCGTATGTAACACTATTAGTGTTCATTTGTCACTGGGTGGAGCTATTTAAAGGTGGTGTGGTGGCAGCTCTTGCTGTGGCTAAAAGGTACAAAGTGGCTGCAGGCTCAATTGTTCCTGGACTATTATAAATGATAAATTATTCAGGAGCGAGGTGAGATAGGCCGGTCACAATACTCCTTACATTTGGAGAAATGAGAAAAGAAAGTGAAAAATGACTGTGTGAAGTGACAGAGGGGAATCCAGCAAGACTTAACGTTATTTTAAACTGAACTAAAACCTCAGGAACGTGACAGTTTTAGTTCAAACTGTTTCTTGGATCTTGTTGCGCAGAAGGTTTGAAGTGTTTTTTTGCTTTTGTTTTTAAGGCCTGTCTGAGTTCATTTGGGACGACAATTGGCATCCAGTGCACGTGAATGTGTGTGTTTACTGTAAGGACACTGTTAAAGGGCTTTAGTTTTAATGTTTAGGCCACACGTGCAGACAGCAGCCTGAAGTGGTTAAAGACGGAAACAACTGTTGTAATCATGAGGCATTTATCAGGATTTTCCACCACAACAATGCATTTCTCATATTGTCTAGTAGTAGTAGTAGAAGTAGTAGTGATAGAAGTAGTAATAACTAGTAGTGTGAGTTCTGCATAGCCGTGGATGCTGTAGCCTGACGAGAACCTGCCCAGAGGTGTTACTACATGTTGTGGTGACGCAGACTGCAACAACTGTGATTGGTCCACGTAGTCCAGTGGGTGAGACGTCTCCTCTGATCTCTCTATTTCCTGCCTTGCAGTAATTTAAATAAAATCAGCTGCTGTTCAACATCTGTCCAACATGACTCACCGTTGTTTGTGGAACACCACAAAAAGTCACCACAGTAGCACAGAAACTAGAAGTTTGTCAGTGTAGCTGCACCATGAACCTACAACCTAAAGAACAATGAATGTATGAATAAACCCTATTTCCAGATGAATTGGGACGCTGTGCAAATGTTAATAAAAACGAAATAAAGTGATTTGCGAATCATTTGAAACTTTAAAAAAAAAAAAAAGAAAAAAAGAAACTTAGAAGAATTTTAGATTTGGCTCATCAGGCTTCAGGACAGTTTTGCACCTCATCATTTTAAATAAGGAGCTGTTTCTGAATCTACTTTCACATCTGGTTGTTTCTTTGCATGGTAGAGTTTAAACTTACATTGTGGATTCAGCAACACACTGTGTTCATTCACAATGATTTTTCTGGGCCCATTAAGTCGTTACAGAATCATGTCTGTTTTTGCCGCAGCTCTGCCTGAGCCCCCAAAACTCACAGGCAGTCACTGCTGAATATTTTAACATTATGAACTACTGTGAAATCCCTGAATTCTCTGTAATTTTACACAGCTTGTTTTTACAGCTGCACCTGTTTTACTTCGCCCCATCCTGGCGATGTTCTATTTATATATATATGTATATGTATATATCTATATGTTGTGTGATATTCCACCAGTTGGGGCGACTGTGGCGCAGGAAGGTTGAGCGGTTGTCCACCAATCTCACAGTTGTTGGTTCAAATCCCTGGCTCCTCCGGTCACATGTTGAAGTGTCCTTGAGCAAGACACTGAAGCCCAACTTAGTTGCTCCCTGTGATTGTTGGCCAGCTCCCCCATCGGTGTGAATAAGAAGCAGTGTAAAGTGCTTTGAGTGCCAATAGGTAGAAAAGTTCTGTGTAAGTTCAGACCATTTGTTTTTTTCCTTTATTGCACAAATTGCCCTGTTCCAACAACTCGAAAAATAAATATACAACATTTAACATTTTGTCTTTATATATAATATTTGTCTACCAGTTACAATGAAAAATAGGTTATAGAATATTTCCAAATTATTGCTATCTTTTTTCATTTACGTTTTACACAGCGTCCTGCCTTTTGTGGAAATGGAGTTTGTACTTATTTGTCACTTTTTTCACATTTGTGTATAAACTTAAATTATACAGCTTCACTGGTGCAGCGTTTCCTCCTTTGTGATGGATTTATTCAACCTGAAGTTAGGTGCAAATTGTAAAGGAGACACAAAGTGGAGAATTCTAAAGAATTCAGTGAACTCCATCAGACATGGAGTGTGTGTATGTAACAGAGTGTCACTATACAAAGCTGAATATTTACAGGTTGAGAGGCTTTGTTGCCAGTTGCTTTTCACATATAAGACTTATTTCAGTGTGTTGCTGATATGATGGTAAAACTAAGAATCATTAATGCAGACTACGGGAGGAAACACACCTTTACAGATAGAGCCACTGCCTCTCTCCTGTCCCGATGCTGGTCTGCCTCTTTGAATCCGGCAGTGCGGCTGTAATTGTGATTGTAATGTGGGTAGCATTCATTAGCATCGATAATGTCACTCCCCAGAGAGGCTGCAAAGTAAGAAAAAACATCTTGGCCTAATTACCCACTGGTTTTTGTAGCTATTTAGAGCAGCGGCCCAGTTTAAGTGGCACCTGGGTGAAATAATGAAGCTTGTTACATTTTCCTCTGACGTATTCAGTCATTTAAACAACAATAGGTGAACTGAAGTAACCTTAACTGTGCAGAGACTTTAGGAAATGATAAACGGTCTGCACACAAAGTAGCACTAATAGGAGGAGAACAGTGCGGTGATACTTTGGAAATAACATGGTAATATAGGATATTATCTAGATTATATCCTATATTAACACAATAATACTGGGTCAATATCTTGGTATAACAAGTTCATAGGGCGTTTTTTTTTTTTTTTAGGAGTGAGGCTGTGGAGCATGCGGAGTTTGGTAGCACCATCGTGAAGGGTGAAGGGACCACCAGACAGAGTAAAAGTGGGGGAGGGATTGTAGACCTGGATGAGGGTGTTTAGGTACTGTAGGAAGGGGGCTTCTGAGTCAGAGGCAAACCCGGACTTCCTCACAAAAGCACAATATGCTTTACCCATCGCTGTGAACCCCAGCCCGGGTCAGAAGGAGGCCCAGTAAGTCTGAAACTGTAAAACAATAAAACCTGATTCTGAAAACATAAAGATAATAGCAAGTGTCCTATATAACATATTTGTGTCGACATATTGGGCAAAAAATTCAGTCTTGCAGTAATAAATTCTCTTTAGTTTACCGTCCAAATATGGGATCTTGGAGAACCACACCCAGTCCATGTGACTACAGAGTTCTTATGGTTGTGTTTAGGGGCTAACAGCTGCTTAGGGCTTAGAGAAAGATCGATCCACCATCTTTTTTATTCCTGACCTACTACGGTCTGTCTTCAGCAAAATGCGGGATCATCTAGGAAGGTTCACAGAGAAGAAAAAAATCCATTTGTGTCCTTCCTTGAGGAAAGTCCCCTCCACATGAGCTGTAACTATTTTTTACACATGTTAATGAAGATGCAATTTACTCTGAAACACGGGCTAAGTGTTAGATGTCAGCCACTTCATCGTTCTGTCACCATGAGCATCCTGTTCACTTAACCTCTCTGGCTGCAGCCTCTCGTGAGACCCTATGAATCATGGGGCATCTTAGCACTTTATTTTGGGTAACAGCTTCCACTTCTCTCCCATCCATCATCTCGGGCTTATCCCCGTCTCATCTATCTATCTCTCAGCACCTCTTTCTCTGCCTCCCATCTTTCATCTTATAATGCCGCCCTCAAAAAAATATACATATATAGTTAAAGCATGTATTTCTATTGAGACAGTGCTGTACTGTCCATTGTCCATCTGTTCCCTGTCTGCCATCCTTTCTCCATCTGCCCCCTCTACATTTACATTTTCTGTTGAAACATTGCGTGATTAACATGCACAGCCTGTAGCCAGGTCGACTTTTGTCCATCATAGCAGTTCAGTAGACCATGCAGTGGATTTGACCTAAGCTTCTGCTCACAATAATACAGTGCAACTCCGGCCAACGTTGCACTAAATCCTGAGAAAGTCTGGATCCCTACAGTGACAGGACACTAACAACTAACAGCTTTTTAGTTTTATTTTGCTTATAACAGGCCTTTATGTAGTATTTATACTTCGGGTCCATATGAAATGCTTGGTTTTAGCAGAAACAAGGTAAATTTGATAATTTTAGTAAAATGCAGAAATAGAGGTAGAGCAGGAGTCTGTTTCTGTTCCCCAAGGTACAAGCTGCATAAATGTACCCTCTAGGGTCATTTATTGGACCTCGAGGTATATTTGTAACATTTATACAATTAAGGTACAATTTCAGTCTGTTTTTAAGTAATTTGTGGACATGAAAAGTGCACAAATATGTAAATACTCATTGTGAAGCGTACAAATGTGGCCTTTTAGAGGTTACAACCCCAGTGTCAAGGCGATGTGACTTCAAAGGTGCAATAATGTCACTTTCTTTCTGTGAGGCAGCAGCACTAACCACCCCACCCCTAAAAGAACTGTTGACAATTAACACCACCAAAAAAAAAAAAAAAAAAACATATTGCAGTGATAGTTAATAGTTTTCTTTCCTATGCTTTTCATACTGACATGAACCATCACAGCTTGGGACATATTGGGGGCTTCTGACCCCGAGTCTAAAACTGTTGCAGTAGACCTCTGTAACTGTGGTCGACAAAATGAAGGATTTTTCATTTTTCCTTATTTTTTTGGTCTTTTTTTTATTGTATTTGATGTCAACGCCTATTTACTGGCCTATGATCATGAATGGCTCCTGACAATTGTGTCTGGTTTTCTGTCATTTCATGTGTGTTTTTAGTCTTTTTTTGTGTATTTATATTGTTTTTTATTTTTATTATTATGGTCATATTGTGTCATGCTAATTTACACTGTGCCCAGGGGGCCGTAACTTTATGGGCCTGGTAGGCTTCTTCAGCAATCCATCCTTGCCCAATAGTATTTTTCTCCATGTTAATTAATTGACCTTAATTAAGACTTTTTTTGTGTATTGGAGGAGGAACAAGAGTTAACTGATGAGCTGCTGAGAGCTCAGAAAAGACACTTTCCTCTCCTTGATGGAAAACAGTTGATGACACTGTAGGTAAGTGAACTTAAAGGTGACTGCAGCTTAACTTGTCTGTGTCCGTGACACATAACAACAAACAGGCCAAATCATTTCCACAGGGAACGTCAGTGTTCGAGGAAAACACAGAGTGACAAAACTCAATGGCAGACAATGTCCCGCTGTGGAGGGTAATGGAGCTAATTTGATGCTGCTGTCATCGCCCCAGCTCTCTCTGGGGACTTACACACTGACTCTTTAATGAGCTGCATGTATTCGCAGTAGCCAGATGCCAGTGGACGGCCATTAGCTCATATCACAGCCCCACCCCACTCACACTTTACCCCCATCCTCCACCCATCTCCCCTCTCCATTCTCCCACTGTCTCCTGGGTGTGGGAGCAGTACATGATCTTGCTGAACTAGCACTTTGTCTGAGCAGGGAAATGTTTTAAGAGTTTAAGCTTTTTTTTTTTGGCAGTATGGCTTTGAGTGATTAAATTTATTTTTGAATAAATACCGAATAAAACCCAGTCTAAAACAAACACATCTGACAATGAGACACAAAGTGGCCTCCTGCAAGGGCCCTGGAGGGGATTCCTGGGGCCTTCTAAATAAGTCAATAAATGCTATCAATAATTAAGACTGACCATACTTTAACTCAGTCGCCATGATCTCAGCTTGAGTAGTTACCAGTGAGCTCTCCCCCTCCTCACTATAGATATTCGTACACATAGGAGTCAGTTCAGCTTTATTCAGAACCGAGTATTGACGTGTTTGTACTAGTTTTGTATGTTTACAGCCCAGATCAAATGTTGAAGGTGCTGATCACATGCACAAAGCATTGGAGAAACAGGGACACTGCCAAGCTTGCTATCAGTGGTTACAGCCTCCTTAATCCTGCACACACTGTGTTTTTGTTCAAATGATTTGCTCAGTATTTACATCCCTGTCGTCTGGCAGTCTCTGCACAATTTACATTTCTGGCTGCTCCAGTGGAGCTGCTCAGTGGCCACAGGTCAGACTGTGGTTGTGGTTCGGAAAACAGGTTAATTTTATTGGTCTTTACAGCTGCATGTGTTATTTATTTATTTATTTTTAATCAATCTGTTGTGTGCTTTGCTAATGTTTAACCATGTTGGACCTTTAGACGTCCCCCTGTCTCTCATTCAGTGTCCGTCATGTCTGCTGCTCGAAGAAAAACCAATATGATCTTAATGCTAAAGCTGTCATCGTGCACTGTGGGTAACATGTCTGCATGCGCTTCACTCTGAGTCATGTTGTTAATGCTGCTTCTCGCCGCAGTGAATAAAACATAATCAGAACTTCACACTCTGCCTCCATCGTTACATACAGAAGGTGAGGCAGGACAGATGTGTCAGAATCACCACTTTTTGTGTTGCCTTAAAAGATGATAAAAGGATGGCACCCAACACCCCCAATATTACATGTGAAAGTCATACTGTACCTTTTATATAAAATAGTGTGGTGGCAAATTGGTACAATAACAGCGTTTTGATGATGCAGCGTAACAGAGGCTACAGTCTCAGCTACTGCAGGAATCACGTAGCTATGATACTCCTTCATTATCCAGAACACAAACTACTTGAATTTACTTTCACAGTGACAATCCTGCTCTCACAATTATTGACTGGAGGTGAAAAATGATTGACTGGAGCTGGAGCTGGAGTCCTCAGTAAATACACTATTTCCTCCTGAGCAACATTTGCTAAAACTGCTCTGACCAGCTGTTGTAGGAAATTAGATTCATGAGCTGTTTTAAAGATTGATGCTTTGAGTGGAAATCGGCGAGCTCAGGGCTCAGGACCACCGACAGTGATGCCCGACAGTTAGGAGAGGCGAACAAACACACGGATGGGCTTTGGCCTTATGCCTTTGAAAATCACACAGACAAAGCCCTCTGCTCCTCCCAGCCTACTTTCCAAACCCTCCACTCCTGCCTTCTGCTCTGTTCCTCCGTCAGGCTCGTTGGTGCCGCATGGCTAGCAGTGCCTCACTGAGTAGACACCCCGCCCAAACACTTAGTCCCAGCTGGGAATTTCACCATGCACTGGCTGTCTAGCTGGGACAGGATGGAGAGGCACAGCAGGGGGTGGAGGTTAAAACAAGCTCATCTTTTATTAATCGGGTGGAGCCATTAAGAAATCTTTATTAATCATTCACACTGTACGTTTCATTTCAGCCACTGTCACTTTGGCTTTGCTTTGAAAGTCAGGTGAGGGCAGAGGGGCCATGTTAATTAATGTTCGTGACTTTGAGTGTCAAAAGCTTTGTTTAGAGTTCAGTTGCCAACGAAAGCCAACGAAAGCTTCTGGGGCAAAAGTCAAGTTAATTAACTTTACATAACTTGGGCGAGAGTCAGTGCATTTCCATCCAGCTGCTCTTTTGTGCGTGTGCACATAATAAACTTAGCAGACACACTGTCATTTTATACTGATAGATTACAATGTAACATGAGTTCTGTGACTTAAACATCCATCCATTGTTCACAGAGGAAAATGGAGGCAGATCGAACATCAGATTTTGATGGAGCGATGAGGAGAAATAACCTCTTTTAAAAAGATTGTATGATCAACCAACTGTTTATCTTGATGCACCAAGTTCCTATATCTACATACCAGCAGTGATAGTAACACAGATTTTCTGTAAATTTGGACAGATTTTGCACGTCACATTTGGATATACAGTATTTGTTTGATAGTGCTGCTATGTGGCTGCCAGGATCTAGAGACCTACTGGAGACTGTGCTTATATTAAAATGAGGAACTAAAACATTAAGACATGGCCAAACAGCTGGCACTGAGCTGACAGGGAATTTCCATTTTCCAGTAAGATTTGTGGCAGTGGACTGTGTTTTTACCTCGGTAAAGAACAGTGCATAAATATCCAAACACCGTTCTCTTGTACAGATGGAACAAGTGCACGTTTCTTGATTTCAAAGCCACCAGAGTTGACTGACCAAGGTACAAGGAAATTTACATTATATCAAATTTACATTGTCAGTATTCTCAGAGCTGTGAGCATCTTCCACACGGGCTGCGCTGGGAAACCCCTGCAGCCAACCTCAAATAAGAAAAAACAGGTCCTGGCGGTTGTTAGCCTTCCTCTCAGATGTCTCCTCTCATCCATCATCCCACGGGACCATCAGCTTAATCAAAATGATCCTCCCTGTCTCCACAGATGTGGCTATGTCAGATCTCAGGGATGTTCAAACTACTTGGATAAAATGTACTTTTCTTCCCAGGACCTTTTTCTCCCAAAAGAGGATCTTCTGGGACTTTATTTGGGAGGATTGATTCCTCCCTGATGAACTGCAATGATGGAGTTAGTCACACATGGATCTGATGCTTCCTCTGTCCCTCCTTTTCCAGAATGTCAGCCGGTCCTCTGAGGACCTTGTCATGACAACATCTCCTCTGACTAATCTCCTGTATCTCCTCTGACTATTTATTTGCTGTCAATGGAAAGGCAGGAGTGTTACTGAGCACCATGCATGTACTGTGCATCACAGATACAATGAAACAACAGGAGAAAGTCAAAGAAAGCTGAACTTTCTGGAAATACGTCCTGACACAGTTGAAACATTTTGATTTCCGCAGAAAGTCAAGACTCTTTGGCATATGGACAATGTCAGGAGAAATCAGCTCAGGACATCACCCAGAGTTTTGATTCACAGTGGGAGATTTCAGAAGTGTCACACAGGAAAAAATTCTGCTTGATTTCATTGATGGGTCAACGTGTACAAGAGGCACTACATGATAGAAAAGTATGGGAAACAGTGTTTTTTTTTTTTTTTTTAAATAACATAGGCCAAACTAATTATCCAGATTTTGTACTATTGGCTGAATGAGAAACAACATTGTAAAGCGTTATATAAGTGGCCATTTACCATCTTGGAGTGGTGTCATTTGGACATTTGTGTCCCTACATACACCACCTCTGTATAAAGTCCAGAGAAATGTAGAAAATCAGTAATAATCTATATGAAGTTACAAAGTGCTTCATAAAATAAAAAAATATATAATTACTTAATAATAAAACAGAATTATTCAATAAAATGTGCCAGTAAATACACCAGAAGTGCAAACATATACACATAGAAACTCTGCAATGTATCTATATCATAAAAATTGTACAGTATAAATCTCGAAATGCTTTCCTATATAAAAATGTGTTCAGCCCAGTTTTAAAAGAGTTAACAATATTTCCTGATCTAAGATCCTCGGGGAGGGAATTCCATTATTGTGGAGCTCAAACGGCAGATGGCCGCCCACCCTGAGCCTGGTTCTGCTGGAGGTTTCTTCCGTTAAAGGGAGTTTTTCCTCTCCACTGTTGCCTGGGGCTTGTTCAAGGGGGATTTGGTGGCTTCTCTCTATACATCTTTATAATCTTGACTTTATTATGTAAAGTCCCTTGAAATGAATTTGTTGTGAGTTGACGCTATATGAATAAAGTAAAATTGAATTGAATTGAATAGCAAATGCACCGTCTCCTTTTGTATCACAGTGAGATGTTGAGTTAATGTGTTCAGATCAGAAGACTGAAGGTGGCATTTAGTCTCAGGTGGGACCACTATGTCTGTAAATTAATATGATGCAAAAACGTGCAAACCTTTGAAAGCATTAAGTAAAGTAAGTCTCTGAAAGTGACTGGGAGCCAATGCAAGACAGGAGGAGTGTGTTCTCACCTGGCAAAATTTGTCAGCAAGTATAAAAAACTGTTTTTGTAACATGGTGTGTAAATTTGTGGGATAGGATAAAACAAAAATTACTTTTACAACCTCAATTTTACAATTCTCCACCACTGGTGGTGTCCAGCAGAACACGTAGAGAACCTGCTCAGCACAGCAGCTTCACCAGAGGCAAACTGCAACTAAACACGATGGCTCCATATGTGTGAACACCTGGTAAAGGCTGTGTCCCACCCTCCCAGTGTTACTCTCTCACAGCATGTGTTAAAAAAAATCTGCATCATCATAACAACACAGCCATAAAATGTCCAACAAAGTGCCAATAACATCATCATTATTCAGGGGTGACCACCAGCTTTTACTATGAAAATGACTCAATAGTTCAACTTTGAGGACGACTTGTATATGAACATCAATTTGACGTTCTTGTATTAAAATATCCCTCTACTTCCATCTAAAAACTACAGTCTCTGCTGTACGAACAACCAGATGACACGATTAGAACTCAGGATGATGTTGTCCAGAGGGACTAAGCAGAGAAAACTTTTACAGTATTCTTGTCAAAGATCAACAGCTTGTTCCTTCAGGGGTCGTCACAGTGGGTCGTGTTCCACATGTTAATGTTTGGCATGAGTTTTTACACTGGATGGCTGTTCCTGCCGCAACCCTCCCATTTTATCCGGGCTCGGGACTCGTACCAAGGTGGCCCTTGGTGGATGGGCAGGGCCACACCTGGTCTGTGGCCTTCTGCATCCCAACCCATGCACATATACAGACCCTCAACTAAAATGTATAATCTCTCACAGCATCCATTTCTTTTTCTCTTAATGAATCTATGACATTTCAGTTATTCTGTGGGGGTTTGCCACAAAGACAAATGAAGACCAAACTAATATAATTGCAGTGCTGTAAAGGATTAAAATACGCAGTGAATATTAGATTTCTCCAAAAGTGTTTGGTCCCTGTAGTAACTGAAGTCCGCTTTGCCGCAATTACGGAAAGGCCTCGGCTGCAAATTAGATTGAAGAGGTTTTTAGTTTATGAAACAAGTACAAACAGTGGAATGAGCTACATTGTCTGCTTGAAATAGAGAGGGAATCTTGTTGGTCCAGCATCCCTGGGGAAAGATTCTCTGCAGGGGTCAGGAGGCTAACAGGATTAGCTGCCAGTTAGAAGCTGTCATTCTGCAAATGAGTGGATGGATTCAGACATACCTGACAGGAGACAGGTGATGGATTATGGCTTTCAGCCTTCAATTATCTCTTTATAAAGACGACTCATATTGACTTAAGTTTGGACAAGGAAAGAGACAAGCAAGCAGTTTCTCATTTCAGTGGCTGCAGTCTTCAAAGTGTATAGTCAAAGCAAAACTAGTCCTATAGGATAAACATGGCTCAGAAACTCTGTTATAGATCAAACTGAATCCTTCAGTGTTGTACATTTCTGTGCCTCAATCAATTGTTAAAGGGTGCATTTAATTGACCTTTGACTTGTCGCCAAGTTGTATGTTACCAGCATGTGTTTGTGCTAAGCTGGTGCTGATGATGCTGCTGTCTGTGAGAACATGACTTTGCTGAGAAATGAAGGACAATACAGGAAATAGCATGGACATTCAGCAAGACTCTACTTCAGCATCGACGAAGAACATTGTCCTGGAGGAGCAGAGAATTCGTGAGCTCATAACGTTTCTGTGGATTTTAGCTTTGTGGGCTGTCAAGCTGATTGCAAGTTGTTTATTCTTTTCAACAAACTACAGGGTGAAATGGTGAGTTGGACAGTCTAATTAAGCAGTTGTGCCTCTTGTACATGTTGACCCTTATGCGTATGTCACCTTGGCATGCAACAGTAAAATTGTAAATTTATTTACAGCTACACTATATTGCCAAAAGTATTGGCTCTCCTACATTTAGACCCATCTGAACTTTAGTGACCTTCCATTCTTAATCCATAGGGTTTAATATGACGTCGGCCCTTTGCAGCTATAACAGCTTCAACTCTTCTGGGAAGCCTTTCCACGAGGTTTAGGAGTGTGTTTATGAAATACATAATACACAGTGCTCGCAGTATCGGGTTGAGGTCAGGACTCTGTGCAGGCCAGTCAAGTTCTTCCACACCAAACTCACTCATCCATGTCTTTATGGACCTTGCTTTGTGCACCTGAATTCATTTATGATTTATGGGTGAGCGAATACTTTTGGCAATATAGTGTATCTCTGTTCACATCCAGGCCTCCTCGATAGATACATGAGTATATGAATATATGTTTTAAAAGTTTAGGTGAGCATTCGATCCCGTTTCAAGATAGATTTGCTGTCAGTCGTTCAGTTTGTTGGTGTCGACGACAGAGTCTACTGGCCACAAAAGACTGGTGCAGTAAATGCAAATCCCTCAACCTTAACCATAGGTCATTTGTCATCTAACCAAAATAAAGCACTTGTTGAAATAGTGCCACCACATATGGAAGCAGGTGTTGCCCCCCTTTTTAAGTTGACACCGCTTGGTCAAAATGTTCATTAATACATCTCACATCTCTCTACGTTTTCTAAGAGATTTAATGTTAAGACCTCTGGGTAACATTAGTTAACTTGTTCCAATCTAATAAACCAGAAATCCATCAGAGAACGTCCATCCTCTATAAAGTGAAACATAACGAATCTGTAAAAACCTGACTTCACAGCAGTTAGTGAAATGATTATAAACAATTTCAAGCCAGAAAGTGCTTCTAGTTCATAAATATAAAGATAAAACTTCAGGGATGTTTCTTCAACAGTTCTTTCACAGGGAGTCTCTACGGTCAAACAGGATCTTGTTAAAACAATGCTACATTCATCAGCTGTCAATACTTTTTTAAAAGCTGCTCAGAGTTCAAAGGAACAAAGAAAAGAATGTTCCTACATAATATCATCACCTTCAAGTGTCTGTTGAACTGTTTATCTCAACTCAGACGTCCCATCATAGATAACTTCTCGCCCTACTCTCCTCTCTCCTCCTCTCTCCTCTTCACTCTTTCACAGATGATTTCCTGCCTCTGCTCAGACTTTCTGTCATTCCCCCCAGGGTTCGGGATGTGAAAGCTCTCAGAAGCTATGGCTCATTTGGGAGCTCAGATACTGTACTCTCCTGCAGTCACAGACTGTGGAGGTGAGGTCAGGTAATATGGATAAACATATATGGATATGGCTGTGCATTAAAGGTTTAGAGGTGCAGATTACTGTACAGCAGTACAGGAAGTTGAAAAAGAAAGGGGAAGACCAAGAGAAAGAAAATCTGTGCCTGTAAAAAAAGAAACTCATTCAGATATTCAGATGTAGAATTGAAAAAATGAAATAAAATCTGAAATATTTTGAATAACTATAAGAAGAAATATTTATTTTAAAACAAATATATAAAAAAAAGAATCCTAATGACATTTCAATTGAAAACTTTTATACACTTATACATACACTTTATACACAATTTATAGTTTGATTTTGTTATTATTTCTGACATGTGAAAAGCTTGACCACACGCAGTGTGAGTGCTGCCTTACCTCTGCAGGTATGCAGGTAACCCACCGAAGCCACTGAGCACTTACTTACCACTTACTTTCTCTATTTTTGTTTTAGATAAATACTCTATGTCAACAATGTCAACAATATAATGACGGATATGAGATCAAATAGATTTAAGCACAGCATGTAACTTTAAGGTATATTAATCCGTTTTATTTGGCTTTATGTGGTGTTGCCACTTTCACAGTTGTTTCTGCCAAAGTAGGAGACATTGGTCAGAAATTCCTAAGCTCTCTGGCATGAAACTGCAAGCTAAGCGGTTGGCGTGAGCAGTTTTTCCTCACTTGCTCGCATAAACAGCATTAATGTTATGCAGCATAAGAATTTGCATAGAACTTTTGGAAATGTGTGCAGGGAGAATTGTGCTTGTTTTACTTTGTATTGTAATCAAAGCAACTTATTATTCACAGTGAATCACATCAATCTCTGACCTAATGATATGTAGATCTAAAGCTGCATTTCAGTGGTCAAGAACAGACATGAAGAGACCCAAAGAAAGAGAATAACATATTTGGCACATAGATACATACGAGCCAGAAAACATAAAATTCTTAATTTAAATATATTTCTCTTTTAGTTTTATAACAAACTGAAGATGTTCTCACTCTGATCATTGCCTCTGTCCATCATCCTCTCTCTGTCCAGATAATGGGGCCTCATGGGGCTTTGTCCTCTGAGACACATTCAGTATTAGATGTGATGCAGATGGAGGTGGTGTCCGCTATGTGTTAGTTGTTCTGTGACAGAAACTCTGTCATAATTTAATCAGCATATTTGATGGACAGGAAAACACAGGCATATTAATCAGAGTGAGGTCACACTGCAGACCATCTGCACATGGACTGAGACTGACGGAGGTCTCCGTCCCTGTCTCTCCATACAGAAAATCAATATGCACTCCGGTCCGCGGACAGGCTGGGTGTCTTTGGGTGTCGTACTTTGGAATACGAGAGGACGAGAGATAAAACCAACACTGTAGAAATTACAAGAAAGTCTAATTATAATCAGTTACAGTTAATAATGAAAGTTTTACAAGTGCGTTATATCTCAATGTTTTCCTTTTGGTAAAAAGCTGCTGTGAGGAGCATGCAGCCACATTCAATCTGTTGCTTTGCATCATTTCAATATGAAGGCACGAGTTCATCTGGCACAACACCGGCAAAGATGCTGACACAA
Organism: Channa maculata; assembly: GCA_020496755.1. Lineage (NCBI taxonomy): Eukaryota > Metazoa > Chordata > Actinopteri > Anabantiformes > Channidae > Channa > Channa maculata. The sequence continues at coordinate 1,898,405 of CM035603.1, forward strand.
ATTTGTTTTTAAGATTTTTCTGTTATCCATAAGATTTGTTATCCAGTTTAAAATATTTATGACAAAATTAATCAACAACCAGTAAAATGTAATAGGTCACAATACTTATGTACAGTATTTCAATAGTAATTAAATTGTTGCATTGCTTATTACTATATTTAACTGACTGAACTGAACTGACTAACCTGTGACCAGTTCTAATGCAATGTTACAGCGACTCTGGCTGTGGAATATGGCATTTTACAGAAATGGTTTGAGATCCTTGAAGCTGGTCTTAATAGAAGCTTCAGTGATTTTCATTATGGTCCTTTCTCATTAAATCTTTTCCTGCTTTTTTCTACAGCGTCTGCAAATGTTTCCCCCCAGAAAGTCACTACATAGTAAGAAATGAGAGCCATGGTCGACAGCCCTCGTTCAGGGCTAAAAAATACACTTCAACGTCCACCTGAGAACCTTGTGAAATGTCCCAGTTCCAGTGTTTTTCTGTTCCCCTGAGCTGATGGTGGAGGGATATGAGCTACCAGATTTTCACTCCTGGTTACAGAGTGAATCACAAATGTAGTACAAACTAATATTTGTGTTGTATTTTACTTATTTAACATTGTACGACAAAGCACATATGTATGAACCAGAGTACATGGAGAAGGGAAGAAGGGAAATTTATCATAAAAGCATAACCAGTAACTGTCTTTGTTACTTTAATCTGCACCCAGCTGACAAACACAATCATTAGTTTCTGCAAAGCTGAGGGAGAAACAACACAGACCATGGATTTTTCTCCACTTACCTCTTGTCAGCAGTTGTTAGTTGGTGATGTTACAGCTTTCAGACCTTTTCTCATGGGATAATCCTCTGAGAAATAGTCTCCACATACATATAACACAATGCTGTGTTTATGTCCATTCTGATCACTATTAGCCACAGCCACATCCTTCCAGGATCTCTCAGAGGGAAGCTGTGGAACACTTTCACAGATTCTTGTTGGTTTCTTTCAGAACACGATCCATGTTGGCAGGAACAAATCCATCTGCATGATCTGGTGAACAGACTTGGGAGCATTTGATAAAATGATTTGTGTCCCAAAACATCAAACTGAAAAAAAAACAAAACAAAAAAACTCCAGCTGTTGAATCTGCAAAGTTTAAATGTACTTCAAAGTAACCTCATTTACAACCTGTGAGCTGGTCAGTGGAACAACAACAAACTGAAGCACAATGATTTCATTCCTACATTGCAGCAAAGAATGAACGTTAAGGCAGAAATAAGAGTGAACGTTTTGTTTGAGGCTCCAAATCGCTTTGGCTGATGGACTGCTAAACTTTCAAATGCATCTCGAGTAAACTTTAATGTGCACTTTTTGACGTGCATAGCGTGGCCACCATTTCTCAGTTGTGAAACATTGTACAATGCCGGAAAACGTTTAACGGGCGAGATCATTCTGTATGTCCGTAAAACTCACTCACGTAAACTCATTAAGACCAGCTTGAAGCATCCAAAACTATTCCCTTAATGCATTTCTATTGCTACATTGTCAGATCACCTAGTTTGCATTTCCCTCCTTGCTAAAGTTTAATTTGTTGGCAGCCACACACACAACCAGTCGAGTCACATCTGACTCTAGCAGTTTAATTGAATCTTTGTTGAATGTGCTGCTCACTGGGGAGCTTGCCACTGTTTCTGTGATAAAGTGATACAGAAACCTTTAGCTGACAGAGTGGCTGGCTGCAGCAGTACATCAGGGAAAGAAAGAGAAAGGAAAACATGCTCCTGGCCAGCTTCACTGCAGCTTTTCGCCCAGTTTTTTTGGGCACAGATGTGGTGCACTATAACCCACACACATGCTGTATTTATCAAGCAGATGCACCATGCTGGAGTTGCTGTTTATGAGTCATTTGTCCAAGTGTCTCCCCATTGCACACGAATTTCAGGGCGGGTCATGTAAATAACACGAAGAGAGGATCCAGTGAGTTTCCTAATGTCACACTATTCATTACTGCCATCATTTGTTGGATGGAGGTGAACAGTGCAGATGGGATTCACAGAGATGACTGTAGTGGCAGAAACGAACACAGGCTCAAAGTAAACACGACTATAACTATGAACCATGATGGATTTTATAATGAACACAATCTCTAATTGTTGTATTAAAAGCAGATAGTGGAAAGAACTAAAGTGAAGGGAGCATTTGGAAGCATTTTGCATGCATCCATATCAACATATCTCCACCTGCACCTTCTCCAACTGTCTGTCTTTCTGGTGTCATGCACACCATATTTTTTTTTTTTTAAATAATATTGATTATTCATCCTTTTTACTAGGATCACAATAGAATTCTCTAATAGCATTTAGTGAAGTCTTCTCAAGTGCAGTTGAGAAAACGGTTGTAATTAAGACCACAGCATTATGATTTCTATTGAGAGCTAAATGAGCGCAGAGACCCCACCGTGCGTGAGCTCCCCTTCTGGAGGCCAGTACCTGTATCACTCCAGGAGCTGGCTGCATAATGAGCTGCTGTCTTGGTAACCTGATGTCTCACTCCAAAGCCAGCCTCCACTGTGGATCTCTTCACAAGCCAAAACCACTCACCACTCAGTCACTGCTTTCCAAACAAAAACTCTACTTAACCTAATTGAAAGCAATGCCAAGCATCTACTTTGGGGAGTGGAAGGGAGACACTAAGTGCCAAAGTGGATTACACAGTTGCCTGGCCAAAAGTAAAGTCTTCACCATCAGCAGGGAACACAAGAAACAAAGGTCAGAAAGCATTTGCTAAATGAAAAAGTGAAAGAAATACATCTGAACATGAGATTAAATAAGCGATCTCAAGGTGAGATGCCCCTCCTCCTCAGTGGGGAATGATTATGGTGCAAGTCAAACATTTCCTAAAGGTGCTGCTGATACTTTGAATACTAGCATATTTACCAAAATTATCCTTATGACGGTTAAAGCAAACATAATGCGGTTACAATGTGTTTCATACAAAATAAACAAACCCTGTTTCACTTTGTAATATGTAATGACTGTTTTGTATTGAACTTAAATCAGATTCCTACAGGCCAAATTCCAAAAAGGTTGGGAAGATGTGTAAACGTAAATAAAAACAGGATGCAATGATTTGCAAATTTCATCAAACCTTATTTTCCACAGTAGAACATAAAAAACATCAGATGTTGAAACGGAGACATTTTTACCCTTTCATGGAAACTATTGGCTCATTTTGATGGTAGCAACACATGTCAAAAAAGTTGGAACAGGATGATGTTTACCATTGTGCAGCATCCCCTCGTCTTTTAACAACTGTCTGTAAAAGTCTAGGAAGTAAGGAGACCAGTTGCTGGAGTTTTATGAGAGGAATGTTTTCCCACACTTGTCTGATGCTGGATTCTAACTGCTCAACATTCCTGGGCCTTTGTTGCCAGATTCTTCATTTTACGATGCACCAAATGTTTTCTTTTGGTGAAAGGTCTGGACTGCAGGCAGGCCAGTTCAGCACCCGGACTCTTCTCCTGCAAAAACCATGCTGTTGTCTTGCTGAACTATGCAAAGTCTTCCCTGAAAGAGATGTTGTCTGGATTGGAGCATATGTTGCTCTAAAACCTCTTTGTACTTTCCAGATGTGTAAGCTGCCCACACCATAGGCACCAATGCACCCCAAACGTCAAAGCAGACCTTTGAACTGCCCGCTTTTCATCATCAGAGCACAGAACAGTTTTCCATTCTCAGAATCAGGCCTGTTTTTAATGCAGTTCCATCTGAAGGCCAGAAGATCACACGCATCCAGTTTTGACCTTCAGCCTTGTCGTTTCCTCCTGATTCTCTGAATCTTTTGATGATACTATTTACTGTAGATGGTGGGATCTTCAAAGTCTTCACAATTTTTCATTGAGAAAAATTTTTTGAAATTGTTTCACAATTTTTATATGCGGTTTGTCGCAGATTGGTGAACTTCTGCATTATACATTTGTCATGTTACTGACCTGTTGCCAATTAACCTAATTAGTTGTCAAATGCTCCTCTATTTGATTTTGGATTTGCAGCAATTAGTTTTCTTGCCTTTTGTTGCCCCTGTTCCAACTTTTTTGAGATGTGTTGCCTCCATCAAATTCAGATTGAGTTAATATTTTCCATGAATTGGTAAAATGTCTCAGTTTCAACATCTGATATGTTGTTTATGTTCTATTGTGAATAAAATATGGGTGGATGAGATTTGCAAACCATTGGATTCTGTTTTTATTTACGTTTTCACATTTTCCCAACTCCTTTGGAATTGGGGTTGTAATTGTTGGATACAGATGCATAACGTCAGAAAAGGTGTTAGATAAAATTTTGGCAATAAAAGGCTCTAAAAGTATTATATTGTCTGAACTTTAGATTTGATTCCACCTTAATAGTTTGTCATGGCAAAAATGACAATATCTGGTCTTACATACCTTAAGAGTAATAAATAAAGAAGCTTCAACATCCAGGACGTCTTTTAGGGTTAATTATTTAGCGAGAGCGAAGTACATCGACAGAGTTTCAAGTCTTCATACATCACACGTTAGTTTTAAATCTTTCTGTTGCTGGGCAGAACATTCTGCACCCTCAGGCCACTGCCCCCAGTCTTTTCTCCTTTTACGGAAACTTTTTCCCTTTTCGGCACTTTGATAAGCAAATAGTCGACTGTTAGACAATAATTGACCTTTGAGCAGTTTTGCAAACACTTCAAGGCAAAACATGTATACGAGACAAAGTTTGAACAGCATTTAAAGTAGAAGTTCAAGTAGAGTACAAGTTACCATTACACCTCGATAAAACACAAGCATTAAAATTGAATCATGCTTGATTTTCCATCACATTTAGTTATATTGCCAAAAAGAAAATTAGCCTGTCAGACTGAAGAATAATTATTTCCAGCACGTGTTGCATTGTTAACCTAAGGCATTTCTAGCCAGGCTGCTCGCTGGGTAGAGGATCAGTGGTAGAGCATTGGGCTGGGATGTAGAAGGCCACAGGTTTAAATCCCAACCTCAACAGATGTGGCCATCTTCAAGCCATACTGAGGGTCTCAACTGCTTCCTCCCTCAAGCCAAATGTGGCTCAGCTATGTGAGAGGAAGCGCTGCCAGGTCCCTGGCAGCAAGAAGGAGGCAAGGGAAGCCATGTTCAGAAGAACCGTTCATGATCAGAAGAACCCACTGAAGTTGAAGAACTGTTAGTAGTGATGTTTGAGAAGCTTTTTTTGTGGAATACCTGATGCGGCACAGCCTCACCCAGACTCTGCCTCCTGCGGGCCCCAGGTAATTTGAGTTTGAGACCCCTGCTGTAAAGGCTTCAAAGCAAATTGTGCTGCTTGTTAAAGGTGTTTGTCCTTCAAATATTGTTATTCTACGCTGAGCTGACATTGGTGTGCTCACAGGCTGCCTCCTAAACAGAGGACGAAAAAAGGGGAGACAGGTCTGTCCCACTTGTTGTTTATGTGCAACAGATGTTCTGTGGGTCAGTGCCTCTATTATCATTGTAGCGTTAATGCGAATGCTGCCTTCCATCCCTCTATTTCATGTTTCCTGCACATAGGTGACCCAGACACAGTTTATGCTTTGCCATCATGCCACTGCTGTGCGTCTCAGTTATTATTATTCAGGGGAGACACGAGCCAGCAGATCAAGACTCTGCTGCTAATCTGATGCTAAATCACTGGAGTTTCATGCCAGGAAAAATAACAGATTCAACTAAGGTGTTTTATCCCTACAAAGATTAGATGTTGCTTGTGTTTTGATGGCTGGTTTAGGTAAAAAGAAGCATAAAACTGTAATATCCCATACAATATATTCAATACAATTCATACAATATTCAAATGTCTAATCTCATAGTAAAAGACGAATAGAGGATATTTCTGCAGGATAATTTTAATCTGAATTAAACAGAAATGCACATTTAAGTATTTATATCAACTGCTGTTAGTATCTAAACAGTAACTATTATGAAGGATCTGTTATTTTCCCAAACTGGTTATTCAAAAGCGAACATATATCTAACGCCACTCTGATCATCTTGGCAGTATTATTTGCATCCTCTTATGTGTTTGGATTGTTAAACAGCATTCAATTCCTCTTAAATGCTTGTTGAGGCTCCTCTCTTCTCCCTCCACTCTCCAGTGAGCACACCTGGTAGAGGCTGATGGACGCCCCCAGTGAAACCTGGCTCTGTCGGAGATTTCTTCTGCTAAAGTAGAAATTTTCCTGCCCAGTTGTGCTTGTTTGGGTGGGATTTGCGTCTCCCTTGCCTGTTTTTCTGTAGGACCCTGACCTCACCGATTTATCAAAATAATGAAATTAACGCAGTCTTGGAGGTGACATATTCATAAATTAGCCTGAACTGAATTGCAAACAATTTACTGTCCAGACCTGACTTTACAGTATATTACATTCAAACGTATGAACTATAATAAAATACAAAGAGCTGCACATAGCTTGTTCCAGCAGCTCACTTGGCCCAGGTGTGTGCTGAGTCCAACTATCGCATGCCCTTGACACGGGCACACACACACACACACACACACACACACACATATTTTCCAAATGCTTTGTGCACAGATGGTGTGGCTGTCACTGCACAGCAGCTGATGGTCTGGGCTCAAACTGTGTTAGACAGTGTATAGAAATAGATCAAAAGATGCTGAGAAATAAAATTACACAGTGAGTCCTGAAGCTGCTTTTTGTGCCACTGTATAAGGTGTGAGTTACGTTCACTGTCATAAATGTAACTGCTCAAGTGTTAAGTTTAATTATTTAAAAATGCATCAGGTTGATCTGATGCAAGATTTTTGTCTTTAATCTGGTACAGTATCATATTTTCCAAGAATAAAGAACATTTTGTCATCGGAAAATGGCCAAAGAAGTAAAAGCAGTGAGTAAAGTGGCAGGTGCTTTGTAACAAGTGAAATCTCTGCTTCTGTGGCATCTAAACTTTTTAACTTGATTTCTTGTCTATGTCCAACTTTAAAAACACATGGCCTAAAGCTGCTGGTGCTGGTCACGTCTCGTCTGGATTACTGCGATGCCCTGTCAGCGGTTCTAGCAACATGCACAACCAAACCTCTCCAGCTGGATTTTAATGAGCCACAAAGGACACACGGCACACACCACTGTTCAGATCTCTGCACTGGCTTCCTGTAGCTGTGGTCCACTCAACAGCTCCTGCCTACCTGAAGTCCCACCATTCTGGTCTACAATCCCACCCATCCACTGCGCTCTGCCAATAAACAGTGTCTACTAGTCCAATCACCGCATAAAATCCCACCATGACGGAACAAGCTACACCCACTTTGCACGCTCAGCAACCTCACACCCGATGGTCAAAAAACTGCTGAACACACAACTCTTACACACATTCCTTAAACTCTCGTACGCAACAGAAACACTTCTTCTCATAGCTATTTTCTTTAATGTTTTCTCCTTGACTCAGATTCTTGCCACCTTGTATTTCACTTGTAAGTCCCTTTGGATAAAGGTGTCTGCCAAGTGACTGAATGTAAATGTCTTAAGGTTAAATACATACTTGAGCAGCCACTTTAGCTTAATACAATACTGACATTTCTAAGACCATTATTAATCCCACAGTAGTTGTGTTGAAACCTTTAATGCTTTGAAAATGAGAAGACACATTATGGTCTAATACGTTTTTTTGTGCTATTGTAACAATAAACCCCTTTCCACTACAAGTACATGACTCAAACACAAGGAGAGAAGGTAAAAATGCATTTGCGTTTTGATTCCCACACGAGTGAAGCTTATAGAACAAGAGCTGGCACCCTGAGGTGCTGGACCTCAGTGGCTGTGTGGGGTTAACAGGACCAGATGACACAGCAAATCTATATGCTAATTGTCTCCAGACAATCAGAGGAACGAAAATAAGAAAGTCTCTTATCGCCCACCACACTGCTGCTGACACATACATGCATATTATCCAATTCCCAAAATGCATGGGACAATACACAATCTGACTGTTGCACTTATTGTTGACCAAACACTCCACACTGCAGCACACACTCTGCTGTGTTTGGCCATTTCGAACCCATTCTTACTTTTATCTTCAAGCCTCAGTCTGATCTTGCAGCCTCTATTTCTGTCCTGCAGCGAAAATGACACATTTTTGTGTTTTTCCAATCTCCAAACCAGACAAACAAGGCTTTCGCAGCCATCCATTCAAAGATGGGGAGAAGAAAAACAGCTCTTGCTGCACACAAAGCTCCCTGCAAGCAACCTCAAGCACAAGAAGGCTTTGTAAAACAAACAGGTGGAGGTTGTTCTGTTCTTTTGCTTTTTACTATTATCCTGCTCCTGCTTTTAGCCAAACAGCAGTGGGCGTCACAGCAGTGACCTTCTCTTGTAGTGATGAATACACAATATTGTAAACATGTAGGACCCAACAGCAAACGTGTGTGTGGTTTCAATTTCTACCTACCACCAAATCATTTTGTGACAAGACTGGACACAGAATTGCCACCTTCCTCACAAGGTGAGACAAATAAAGACGCAGTAAAATAGTAAGTAAAGTACAAGTAACAAGTATTTTAGTGCTGTATTTAACTAATTTATTTATTTTTTTATGTTTTCTTTTTAATTTGAAAACTTGCTTTCATGAGTTGTGCTTAAATAGTAATTTTAATTACAGCAACTTATTTTTGTGTGTCATGCACACTTACATTCATCAAGTTCAAGTAACTTAATAAAATGGACTTGGAAACTCAATTTTGTTCTACTTTGAGTGCAGGATTTTAAGTCCTCTTCTCCATCTACTTAACACAAAACAAGTAGAGACTTTGTGTTAACAGAACCTGCTGTACATGACACAAAGATATAACATACATTTTCACAGTGAGAATAATTTGCTTTACTAAGAAATTCTATTATAGGAATCAACAATGGCTGATGTAAACTGACCATCTTTGCCTTGTGTCCATGAATACATTTAACAGAGTTCCCTTTCTTATTGATGCCAGGAGGAGGAAAAGTGTTTAATGTATATAATGTAATATAATGTCAGAAATTAAGTGGATGGTAAATAAAAAAGCCTTTTTTTCTAGTGGAAATGTTACTTTCCTCTATGCAGTGTAGTTTGTTGTCTCCACCAATAATAAGTATTTTATTTCAAACCATGATTTGCTGTGGTGACAACAAAAGTAACATTGTAACAAGTGTTTTATTATTTTATATAGTATATAGCTATTTTATATAACCAAATCATACAGTTACAAAATCACAACCACATGTTTATGATAGTTTCCATCAGGATGAAGATCTGGCATTTAGTCTGCAACCAAGAGTGAATCCGTCTTGTTTAAAAGAATCTAAATCATTTGACAGCACAGTTTGCTTTCTCCATTACGGTGGAACAGCAACTGGTGTCAACTCCCATTTCCACAATTCCATATGCTTCTTTGTTAGTAAGGAATACTTATACTTATTATACGTATTATACTCACAGTTCCAGCAGAACATGGAACTAAAGCATTGATGGGTTTTCTTCATGTTTGTGTGGGTCTGTGTTTCTGTTACTGCCTCTAGATTTACAGAATGATAGTGGCATAGGTTTGTTTTTGTGAAGACTTATTGATCATGACTCATTCTGTTTACAGGCCTGTAATGTTTAAACCTGAATCCATTTGGGAGAGGTTTTATTAAAAACAACAAACAGTCACATGTTCATCCACTGAGCAGTTCTACATTTGAAGAGCCTGAGAAAGTACTAGAGATAGAGTGAGTGGCATCTCTGCATTGCAGCTGATGGATGTAAAAATTATTTTTCCTTTTCCACTAGAACCGTGTTCCCTGGCAATAACAACGTTTTGTCTTTGTTAAATGAATAAGTCATTTGTTGTGTAATTCGTCAGTTAATTGAATATATTATGGAGAATTATATATATTGTGTAGTTTGTTTCCATATTGCTTTGTAGCTTTGGGGGTATTGAAAGAGATTTTCATCTGTCACACGTGTGGTAGAGTGGGTCAGCTGCTCAAACAAGGAGAATGGAGACAGGTTTGCAACATTTACGAGCGATTCCAGGACAATGATGCACACACAATAAGAATCATACACTATGGTCACTTGTGGTGTAATTTATTTTTTTACTTTTCTTATTGTGTAAGAATTAAACAACACACAAAAGAATCCCTCTAGAACGCTGCCCAAGCCCACATCCCTGCTCATCCTAGCCCACTAAGAGACAGCTGCTAACAGTAATGCCATGAATTATACCTGAATTTTGGCGGCCGAAGGGAGCAGACAAGAAAACTGCTTTCAACTAAACAACGATGTAAACAATTTAAGTCACAAAATGTTCTACAAGGAAAGAAATGCTTTTAGCACGTTCATAAGGCCTCAGGGAAACATGTTGTACATTTTAGTGAGAATCTGAATGCACCCCTGAGGCTGAGTCTTCTGCATGTGTCTATGAACAAATATTAGCGTTAATACCTCCAGTATTAACAATATGTGAGAGAATACACAGCGTGGCATTGTAGATGACCCTCCCAGAGTCTTTTTTTGTGTTGTCCACTGTCTTCAGCGGGCCAGCATGGGGACTGATAGCCCACCAGGGTGACAGCACTGGCCCTGGGCTAAAACCAGCTCTCAGGTTTCTTAGCAGGCTTTTAGCAGTCATCATTACCATGAGCAGTATTGATCAAACCGCTCTGAGCAACAGATGGGAGCAGCCTTAGGGGAGATCAGAGTCTGACCTGTCTGTCATTCAACACTCTGGAAGCTTGGTACACTGTAAAACATGAACAGTGGTGGAGGGCCTGATCAATACAAGCTACCAATAATGATGATGGGTGACACATTCATAAACGCCTAAAAAAGCTTTGTAAGGGAAGTTACATTATGCCGTATTCCCCTTTGGGAATGCAGGTGCCACCTTGTGATCGAGGTGTTTACCTATGCCTGCAGTCAGAGAGTCTGAGGCTGTCTTACTTTTTTGGTTCTTAGAAATGTCCCTACACTCGGCTTGTATGTTAGCAATACTAGTACTCTGCCATAGTAGGTTAGTAGAGGTGCTGTCTTAGCTTTGAGAGGTTAACTTTACTCAAATCAGTAGGTCTTCCAAAGTCTTGATACTGTAGTTATTCATTTTTTTCTCCCATCTCTATCAAATTGGAATGACTTGCACATCTTTATAGCCAAACAAGCGATATGCAGGTAACTCAATCTAACCACTGTAGCAGCACAGGTAAACAGGTTGTATAACACCACGTGATACAACTTCACTTTTCTATGGATAGAATCATTGGGTTGTGAGGTAAGACTCCAAGTAATCTACAATGCGGTGAGAATATGGAATGAAATAAGCAAAATAGACCTGATTTCTCCTTCATTAGCTTCTCTTCATTGTCTCATTGTAAAATTCAGAATAGGATTCAAAAGCACTGTATACGAGTTCACTCTCAGGGTGCAGACCTACTTGTGGTTCATATTTAAAGGCAGTGCCTTTAACGATCCTCTCGCATGGAACCAGCTCCCTGTTCAGACTCAGAAGGCAGACACCTTCTCTGCTAGGTTAAAACTTTCTGTTTTGATAAAGCTCAAGAGTCAGAGCTAGTACAGGTGTCTCTGAACCAGCTCTTTTTTATGCTGTCATAGACTTAAGTCTCTGAATCCTGAAATTCTCTGGACTTAATCCAGAGGTGGTGTAGGTGAGTATGCAAATGTCTGAATTGTTGGAATTGCCATGTTGACTCCTAGTGGGCTTTCTTTTTTCCAGATGTCTGCATCTGATTTCTACCAGCCTGCCTAATGTTTTGTTTGTTGCTTCTTGTTGCATTATTTTAACTGTAACTATTAAAATCTGTTGTGAGTCAGACTTCATGTTAAAGTTTTTTTTTTTTTTTTTTTGGAACAGATTAATTCATAAAGTTCAATCTGAGATCACTAGGAGCTTTCTTGATAAATATTATTTTATTAGAACTTGACTCCTCTCATGCTGTGTTACAAGTCTAATCCAGAAATGTTTCAAATTCCCTTCTTTCCTTTTTCTCCAGGCGCCCAAACAAATGCTGACAGACTAATAAAGCCAATGTTTGTGCCCTGTGATTTCTCAATTTCTTTGCTTCCTGAAAGTAAAGAGTCATGGTTTGTGTAACCACAGATGCTGCAGGGACACTACTGTCACTGAACCATCAGTCACAGGACATGGACAAGATGACAGCTCAGTTAATGTGTTGAAGAAGATGAACATAAAGAAGACCATCATTTACCATTTCATCAGGTCGTCAGTAAAAAAGCTCAATATGGCACCTCACACATATAGGTTTTCATTTCCAGTAGCAGGGAGATCTTCAGCCAGTTTCCTCATCAAGGTATAAGCACACAGCCCCCTTCAAATGTACTCAAACTGAAAGAACAATTCATCTGTTTTCTGTTTTTGTTTTTGTGCGTCAAAGACGTTTGGGTTTAGGATAAAAAGATGAAAAAAAAATGATGAATGTCAGATAAAAGACACATAGCAACTTTTGTGTCACGCTACCCACATTTTAGGTGAGCGTTGTTGTCTTGTTGCCCAATAAATATTTCTAAATGACTAGTCTTTGTATTAGCCTTAGGTTTTACTTGTGAAGAATGCATTTGTTGAGAATAAAATAAAGAATAAATGATTAAATGAACATGTAAACCAGAGAGCCGTCTTTATGGCGAAAAGCCATTAAGCCATTGTGAACTTAAGGCCAGAGGGAACACGGGGCAGAGCAAAAACCTGGGCACAGCTTATACAACAACTTGGAGTGTACTAAAACAGGTCTAATGACAGCTGAAGCACTGTGACAGCAGTCAGTGACATCACTAACAACCTTAACAGGAAATCATTTGTCTGTATTTAATGAGCAGAAATACTGTCAACTGGCAATTCAACACTATGCAAAACCTTCACCAGTAGTAAGGAGTACAAAGACAGGCTAAATAGATAAAAATGAGCCACAAAAGTCCTCAACAAAGTTTAAGGGGTTGATGAGACCAGGATTAATGTCTACTATGGGGATGGAAACGCCAAAGTGTGGAGGAAGAAAGAATCTCCTCATGATGGATGTGGCTTCTGCCTGACTGCTTTTGGAACAGACTCAGTAATATGTGTTATTGTTTTAACTCATGATGCTATCAGAAGAATGAATTCACAGATGTACAGAAACATGTCTGCACATTTCCAAAGAAATGCATCAAAGCAAATGAGGACGAGCTTCCTTATGCAGCACGATACATGTATTTGATAGCATGTGATCCTTGTTCTGTGGGGCAGGAAACGGCCAGCAACAGCAGTGAGATCCGATTTCCTGATTCAGTATTTTGCAAATAATTTCATTTTGTATGTCATACACTGGTTACATTTAAGTGGCCAAATTCTTAACGTGGTGTGAAAGAAATTCTGTTCTGCGGTGTCCAAATGATAGGCCACAGGAGTCCTTGGTAATGTGCAGAAATGGAGGACATGGTAAATTACATTTCTCTGTACTTTCACACACAGAGACAACTGCCTGAAAAAAAAAAAAAAATCTCACCATGGTCACTTGATACATTTGTCATTGTGGTATGTCATGTTAAGAGACATATTCAATTCATTTGCTCCTGCTGGACATCACTCTTCTTGTTAAGCTCATTTCATAAATCTGACACTACAAGCACCAACACACACACACACACACACACACAAACACACACACACGTCTACCCTGGGCTAGCTAAGATAACATGTGCCAGTTGGTGGATGATTTGTGGATGCTGCTGACTGACTTGTGTGCATAGAGAACCCAAATGAAAATGAATAGGACGTCAGGGAGCACAGAGGGCAGACAGCGGAGTGGTGTTCGGGGCGGGGTTGGGTGGTGCAGGGTATAAAACACAGACAGGGGTGGTGGGGAGGCTGTCTGGGGTAATCAAATACCCAACAGAGAGGTAGCGAGGGGGCAGAACTACTCCTGTGTTACAATGAACAACAGTACACAACTAAGAATTCCCATGTACAGTATTTCTCAGGCAGTGAACAGTATAGATAAAATATGAGAGACAGCAGCAGCATTAAAATGCTTCTAAATATTCAGACTACTGGCCCTCACACCCATGGAGGGGCAGTAAAGTCCCACATGTGCAAGTCACAAGCGAGTTTCAAATCACTGTGGTGAGAGTCGAGCAAGTCAAGTCGAGTCCCTGCTGTAAGTCAAGTCACAAATCAATTTATGATCTAGACCAAGTTTCCACATTTTAATCCATGAAAAGATTGGTAATAAAAGTGGGGTTTCATTATCAACATTAACAAAACTGTTGCTTACATCTTATAAACCTTACTGATATTTGACATCGACAACACCGACTCCAGCTGTAAGTCTGGAGATCGCAAATACATCGACAAATTTAAGATAAAGAGGTGGAAACAAAAATCTAAATTCTCTCAAGTACTCGTGGCAAGATTCTTAAACAGGTGAACTAGTTTTATGCCTATGATCATTGTTGGGAAAATCATAATTTATTACAAATTACTTAGTTCATCATTTAAAGTCTCCTTTTAAAGTAAGTTAAGTTACATTTTAAAGCAGTTACTACTTTTTGAATAATTTTGTGTTATTCTTGCAAAGATTACCCACAAACTAAATTGTATCCATATATTAGGTAACATTACTATGCCCCAGTTACCAAAATTCCTGGTAAATATCACCAACACATCTCTAAGACATGTGATGGTTTCATGACGAGTCAACAATTTAGTCAAGTCAGTGCTCTCACACAGATTAACCAACATTCATGTGTCCTACTCATAAAGCCTGAAGCTAAACCAGCTTCAGTTACACACAAAACTACCTGCTCCTAAGCAATCAGTTAAGCTGGAAAGAAAAATAATTTAAAAATAATAATAATAATATATATAATAAAATATAATTATTGATCAATCTCTTCCAAACATGTCACAGTAAAAAAAAGAGGAATGTGTCTTAAAACAAAATAATTTCAACTTTATTGGCAACAGTGTATATGAGTATTGACAAACGATGATTGTTTTATTTTTTTTTTTAAACTGTATTCTTGTATTGTATTGAATTGTATTATTCATTGTATAATTATCTGACTAACCTTGTGAGCCATCAGCTGCTGCTGACCTGTGCTGTGCAGCCGTGCAGCCAAAAACGCTCCCAGGATTGTGCACATTACTCTAGTAATGTTTCAAATACAAAACAATTCAATATAATATATAAAACTGCAAATAATTACAACACTTTCATTCTTTTTTGTCTCAAATATGAGTCGTCTCAAGTGAACTTCATCTCCAAAGTCAGTTTATCAGTGTTAGTCAAGCAGTCCTCAAAACTATGACTCAAGCCAAGTCATGCGACTCGAGTCCCCCATCGATGCTAATTAGATATTTATGAGGATGCAAACCATGCAGTACCAATTTAAACTGTTTCAGAGATGTGTCGTTTCAAATGTATGATCATTTTGGAGGCTTGTAGCTTTTGCTGCTTTTCCCTGACAGCTGCTTCTATTACTTTGTCCACTGCTTTTCTGCGAGTGAGGGTAGGTTAAATAACATCTGCATGCAGTACGTGGTTTCAGATTCCCAAGGTGTTTTGTAAGTTGAGACCTGAACAATCAGTAAATCTAAGCACTTAAGAGGCTCAGCAGGGATTGATTTGGATGGAATAAACCTGACTCACATAAAATATCCATCTAAAAGGACAAGTGGGCAAGTGACAGTTCCTGGAACAGGGCTCAAGAAATTAATTTGAAGCTCTTTCCTGGCAACCACTTGATGTATTTGATGTCATTTTCTAACCTCCAGTACCTCATTTAACTTGTTTGTCTGCGACTTTATGAAAAAACGTATTGATACTCTAAAGAACCCAATGACCTAATGGTGAAACTATGTGAGCAGCCAGATTATTAAAAAACAGTCTGAGTGAATGTCTGAAACACAGATTGTGGCAAATTATCCATTGCTTGTTGAGCTATTTCAGTTTGGCACTAAATGACCCTGTTCCCTTGTCACGATCTGACCCTCATACTTACTTCCTGCCCTGGACTTTTATTTTGTACCTCCTTTTCTCCACTTCCTGTCCCCAGGTCATTTCTACAGCTTCACCAGTCATCAACAGTCACAATTGTTTTCAGCTGGTCCCCTGCCTTTTAAAACCCAGTTATCCCCTTGGTTCCTGGTTGAACTTTGTCACACACTGTTTTCGAGTTTACAAGTCTTGTGGGTTTTTTGAAATCCCTGATTCTTGTTCCTGTAGACTTCTGTTATCAAGTTCTTGGTCGGAGGTTTGGTTACTGTTTTGTAGTTCTTATTTGTAGCTCTGTCACTCTGTCCTCGTAGTTGGTTAAATATCACCCGGATGGATGTTTTGTTGGTCTCTACTCTTTTTATTGTCACTTCCCTTAAGGTCCACGTCCACGTTCACCTGCTTTGTTAGAGTGTTTCGTTCATGTAATGTCTGAGTTTCTTATTGGGGTCTGTTAGTCTGGTCCCGGTGAACATTAAAGATTCCCCTTCAATATACATCCTTCCTCTCTCTGTGTTACTTTTGGGTCCATCTACAAAAAACTGACACCCCCATTGCCTTTGCACTGTGCTGAGAGTGTGTCCAATTTTATATTGGAACCAATGAAGACTTATGATTGTATTAATATAACCAGGGGAGGATCTAAAAATCTTTTTACTGGGGTGGCCCGACACAGGTACGTGCTCCAAAAAGGGTGTCACATTAAGTGATTTAAAAGGGTTTAAACTCAAATTTAGAAAAGCTTTTGAAATGAAGTAACATATCCATCATATTTAACTCCTAATAGTCAGAAACAAATGATAATAAGTTAGGGAGACGTAAGTATTCATCCTTTCTGAAAGGAAAAGGATGGTTTGTCATTTTGTGACAAAATATATGAAGCCACCTTAAATGTGCATAATGTTAAAACTATCTATTTATAAGGGTGATTAATTTGAATTTCATATTTAAGTTCCCCCCTTGTGCTGAAAATCCAATAAGAATCTTAATATGATTTAATTCAGTATTTTCAAAGATGCTTGACCAGGTCAAGTTAGATGTAAAGACGATTTGATTGATACTTTACCACCTTAATGCAAAAATGGAATAAAAACATGGAAGGTAAAATTAGTAAAAGCACAAAGCAAAAAAAGGTGTTTACTCAAAAGTTTTAGTGGCAGAGCTGAACAGTAAAATTCAGCTTTAAAATGTGAGCTGAAGTGTTTTTTGAGCTGTACAGAGGGGATTGATACACCGCTTCAGGTTTGGTGCCTAGTTCTCCCGGGGATGGAAAGAACATCTTAATCAGTTAAATGAAGGTGTGATGGTGGAGTAGATCAGAAAGTAGGAGTGGAAGGCTTTGTATGTGATGAGGAAAATCTTGAATTGAATACAATAGTGAATAGAGAGCCAGTGGAGGTCATGGAGGGTGGAAGTGATGGTGGTACCAGAAGACCACAGGGTGAGGGGATGAACAAGGGTGAGAATACTTAATAGAGAAAATAGAGAAAATAATAGAGAAAGTCATAGATGGTAATATGCATTGGTGGTTACTGTGATGTTTGAATGAATGTGCATTTCTAAAGAGAAATTAATGGTTTGACGTAGCCTCAATCCATGCGTCTTCTTGATTCATGAGGCTTGTGGGGGTATAGTGAGTGGTGGGTGTATTGGATTTGATGGCTGTGAAAAATTGTTTGTCTGTTCACATTAGCAAAAGAATGATTGGTTTTCTTCATTCTCTTTGTCTTTGTAATGTAGCCTCACTGAGAGCCATTGTTTGAGCTCCCATGTCATACAACATACAATGTCAGACTGCGTGAGTTGGCTCACTAAATTAGTTCAAAGCAATTCTGCATTTTTATTTATTTATTTATTTTACTTTTTTTTTTTTTTTTTTTTTATTGCTATCCCTCAATGGTTTATATTCAGTGCACATCAGCCCAGCTTTCTAAATGCAAAAATACAGTGCAGACTCAAGCAAAACAAGAGAGAGCGAATCGTTGTTGATTAATTACACATATCAGTCTTCCTTAAGGCACCATGACTTGAGTAATTACCAATTAGCCAGGACCTGACCATGGTGGCTCAGCATGCAGTCTGCAACTGTGTGTTGTCATAAGATGTCTCTGCCGGTATAATTGGTGGCACTTTGTTAGCTGCTTGTTCTGCTCTAACGACCCTGAGGATGAAATATGAAATTCCAGACCTGAATCAGTGCTCATTACTCACACCATAATCCATTACTGTCACAGCATTTTTTACCTTATAGGTTTACGGTATAAAAACTGTTCATATTTTCCTGTCTCCCATGTATTGGTTGCAATAAGGTAGAAGCAAAGCCTTTCACATAATCTAAGCTTTCTATTATTCTACATTATTTACTTTTCATGCTATTTTATTGTTTGCCCTTTTTCAATGTTAAGAAATCTGTTATTCTAATGAATGAAGTCCTATAAAAGGTCAAAGAAAAATAATGGTGTTATGTTAGTCTACATACACACACACATATATAAATATATATGCCAAAAAAATATTAGTTTAAAATACTTGCAATAAAATAAGATTAAAAGTAGCCTCTAGAATAGGTGGGCTAATGTGTTTTCTTCCCAATGTATCTATATGCGGTGTTTAATTTAGTGGGTCTTTCACTTCTCCCCAGGGAGCAGGGGTGTAGAGGGAGGCAGGGATGCTGCACCTGCCGCCTGTGCTTCACTTCCACGAAGCCCAGCGCCCACAACAAAAGGAGATGCAAACTACTCCCGTCAAGCTCCCGAGAGGGCGTGAGAATATCACCGGAACACTGTCGGTTTCCCCTTCAAAATAAAAGATTAAAAATAAAAATAAAAATAAAATGCTCTATGCTGAAGATCTTAACCTAAGGTGTCCCGAGTGTACTCTGTAATTGCCCTTTTTTTATATATTCAAAATTGTATTTTTAGTCACTTGGCCCCTTTGCTCCTTCTTTACTAATATTTATAAAAAAAATAATAATGAAACACAATGTCTAAAGTCACAGTTTGACAGCTTGTGGCGTGTGCGCGGAATTCTCGGGAACTCTAATGACTGATAAACATGACGTGACAATTCCTACTCGCTGAAATACACATGTTGGTCTGTAATTAGTAGTTCAAATGGTGTGATGTCACTGATTTCAGTGATTTTTTTTTTTTTCTTGTTTTAGAAAATGTGTCTAATGTTCAAGACAGTACTTTGAATATTGAGGGTGGTAATTCTCTGGAATGGTTAATTTAATTTAGATTTGTAACATTTAAAAATACGAATGTCTGTCCTAAAAATGCTAAAATCCGAGGTTGTCCTTCCTGGGAGGTGAACGCTTTACATGTTTAATTGTATTAATTTTGTTATGCGAAGACAGGAAGTAGGTTCGTTGCATCCTCTCGGTTTTGACGTTGATGAATGGACACCAGAAGGTGATCGAAAGAAAGGAGTGATGGAGAAGAGAGAGCAACATTAGAGCGAGCGAGCGAGAGAGAGAGAGAGAGAGAGAGAGAGAGAGAGAGAGAGAGAGGTTGGCCTGTCTCTGAATGCGGCTCGACCAAAAGCTTCTAGCGGAAACCCACAGAAAGACAGTCGAACGGTAACAAAGCAGAGGAAGCGAGCCCGGGTCGCTTCTTTCATCCGAAACACGGTCTCGGCTTTAACCGACGTCGCGAGGAGCGGCTTCTCGCCACCTGCGCATCATCCGCGTCTCCGCATTGCCGCTGTCCGGGGAGCAGACTGCTGGAAGCTCCGCAAGGTAAACAAACCCACACCTCGCACCGAACACCTGCATATTTTCCCTCGCTTTTTTTCCCCAACTACATTTTCCTACGCGTATTTTAAGAAAACATATTACGGCAGATGCCGATTTTGCTGGTGTTGAAGCTGGTTCGGTTCACCGGGCTAATGCAGAATGAACGGGGATCCTGCTTATTAGTATTTTTGACGCAATTATTAAAAGTGTGCAGTGGACAAACAGGCGGCACCAACAGTTAACGCTACAAACGCATAGGCGGTGAACGGTGCGTCAAACTTTATTCTCGATCTATTCATTTAATTTCCCCGTTGCATTTCCATAACCATACACACCTTTGAACGTGACTTAGGACTTTTGCTGCGTGTCTTCGTGTTTTCGGCTCAACCTACTGCCAGTAATGGTACTTAAACGTCAACTGGGCATCTTTTTATTCTGCCTGTGGTTAAAATTAATCACTAGTAAATTAAGTGTTGCTTGTATGTATGCAGCAAGCAACACTGTGTGCAGCTCAGTGTTATTATATATATATATATATATATATATATATATATATATATATATATATATATATATATATATATATATATATATATATATGTATTCATGTTTTTAGGCTCCAAAGTTTCAGCAGACATGATTGTATGTGGTTTAAATCCTGAAGAAGGTTTGAGCTGAAGGCTCATTTGGGGACTGAATCGCTTTGAGCAGTGGCTTCCAAAAGGGGTCTTTGAGGGGGAGTAGAGCCTAGAGGTGCTGGACGAGAGGAGTACAGAAAAAGTGCAAATAATAATTTCCCAGTAAGTGAATTCAACAGAGAGAATAAGAATGAGAGGCGGAGGAGGTGATAATTGAGTAGCAGTGGCTACTAAGGCTCCATACTTGTGAGCATATTTTTTGTTTCATGAATGGTGCATGTTCCTCCGCAGTAACACTAATTTAGAAAAAAGTTATATAAAATCATATTTATTAGTGAGACACTCTTATGATAATTCTCATTTTAATAACTATGTACTTTTTGTGTTTCCTCATTTACAAAGTACACTGGCCTTTAAACTGTTATAATCCATTGGATGCACTGGCAGTTATAGGTCAGTGCTGTAGTAGTAGATTCCACTTACATACAGTATATAACCTAATAAGACTGTGTGGCTCTGTTTGGAAATTAAGCTCTTGGCATTTGAGTGTGGTAATGTTATTCATGTAGAATATTGTTACCCTGCTACGGATTCTTAAGCAAGTTCAGCAAGTTAATTCAATTCAATTCAACTTTATTTATATAGCGCCAATTCACAACAAAGTCATCTCAGGGCACTTTACAGAATAAAGTCAAGATTATAAAGATATATAAAGAGAACCCAACAATTCCCCCTGGAGCAAGCCATAGGCAACAGTGGAGAGGAAAAACTCCCTTTAACGGAAGAAACCTCCAGCAGAACCAGGCTCAGGGTGGACGACCATCTGCCTCGACCGGTTGGGGTGAGTGGAAAGGGGAGAGAGAAAAGAACAGAGCAACAAAAAGCAACAACAAAACATCGGGCAAATTGGTAGGACCAGTAGCTGCACGCTGGAAGACACACAGCTTCAAAGCCGGGGGACACCTGCAGAAAGGGATAGAGAGAGGGGGACAGAGGAGGACAAAGACAACTACGGGAGAGAACACACAGAGTTAATGACATACAGTGGTGACAATTGCGGGGTGAGAGGAGAGGAGAGATGGTCAAGAGGAGGAAAAGAGCTCAGTGGATTGGGGGGTGGGTCCCCCAGCAGTCTAAGCCTATGGCAGCATAACTATAACTAACTATATGCTTTATTAAAAAGGAAGGTTTTAAGCCTAGACTTAAAAGTAGAGAGGGTGTCTGCTTCCCGAATCTGAACTGGGAGCTGGTTCCACAAGAGAGGAGCTTGATAGCTAAAGGCTTTACCTCCCATTCTACTTTTGGAAATTCTGGGAACCACAAGTAGGCCTGCATTCTGAGAGCGAAGTGGTCTACTGGGATGATATGGTGCTATGAGATCTTCTATATATGATGGAGCCTGACCATTCAGAGCTTTATATGTAAGAAGCAGGGTTTTAAATTCTATTCTAAATTTAATAGGAAGCCAATGGAGAGAAGCTAGTGAAGGTGAAATATGATCTCTCTTGCTAGTTCCAGTCAGCACTCTTGCTGCAGCATTTTGGATTAATTGCAGGCTCTTTAGGGAGTTACTGGGACATCCTGAAAGTAGGGAATTACAGTAGTCCAACCTAGAAGTAACAAATGCATGGACCAGTTTTTCGGCATCACTTTGAGACAGTATGCTCCTAATTTTGGCAATGTTCCGTAGGTGGAAGAAGGCTGTTCTAGAGATTTGTTTTATATGTGACTTAAAGGACAGATCCTGATCAAAAATAACTCCAAGGTTCCTTGCAGTAGTACTGGAGGCCAGACTTATGCCATCTAGGGTAACAATATGGTTGGACATCATATCTCTGAGATTTTTGGGCCCAAATACTATGACTTCAGTTTTGTCTGAGTTTAAAGTTAGGCTTTATATTTAAAGCAGAAGTGTTTGCTACTATACAAATGCTGTTACCATGTGCTGCGGTGGGAAGTTCACAGAAAATATAATGTGGAAGGTGCTGTTTTTAAAAAAAATCAGATGTCAAACTTGGAAAATGCTGCAGGTACTGAAGTGTGACGGTAAAGCTTATGCTTTATTTAATGTGAAATGCTGCTTCTCTGACTGGTTGAATTCACTTCTCTTGTCTTAACACTGGTGCAACTCCAGGATCAACATTTCCTAACATGGAGATCTTTTTGTGCATAAGGTATTTCACACATTTATGTGATCATTTGTAGACTGGTGAGTTGTTTCTCACAATTGCCCCACATTGTAAATTAAAGTCAAAAGAAACATAAATAACAGCCTTGAAGATGACAGTAACTCATATTGTATGAGGGAGTATTTATAATACTTTAGTGATGCAGATGGGACAATATGCTTTTCACTGTATATGATGAATATATATTGTATTAAAATACAATATCTATTCATGATAAAATTGTTTTAATAATTAAATGTTTTTTTTCTGTCAACATGAACTCAAAACAAAATAGAGCAACGGCGTTCGGCTTTGTCCCTTATATGGATAAGTGGTCAGAATGTTCTGCACTTATATAGCACTTTTCTACCTATTGGCACTTTACACTGCTTCTTATTCACCCATTCACACTCACAATCACACACACCGATGGGGGAGCTGCTATGCAGCTGGCCAACACTCGCCGGGAGCAACTAATTGGGGTTCAGTGTCTTGCTTAAGGACACTTCCGGAGGAGTCGGATTGAACCAACAACTGCAAGATTGGTGGACGACTGCTGTTCCTGCGCCACAGTCGCCACTGCAGAACATGTTCCGCACATTGATTTGGCATGAGATTTTACACCAGACACCCTTCCTGCCCCAACCCTCCCATTTGTTTTATCTGGGCTCGGGTGGCCCTTGGTGGCTGGGTGGGGCCAGGCCTGGTGGGGTGGGATTCGAACTCTGGCATTATTGATGAACAAAAACATCGCAAGAACGGCTGTTCTCTTTTTACATACTGCAGATATTTCAAAGACTATATTAGTACTATATTAGTAGCACTACTACACTATTATATATTAGTTTAATTTACTTTTCCTATTGTCCAAAAACAAAAAAATTATCACATTTATTTGATTTATTTCCATTTGCTGACATTGGCTTAATTCGATATTACAAAATAGCCATAGGTGCAGCAAAGTGCAAATGATATTTCTCCAAGATATTATATCTTCAAATAATAAATCCATCGGATCCAGTCCAGCTCTAGTTCCACTACAGCTGGATTAACTTTTAATTCACAAACACAGATTCAAAAAGCCGAACAAGCAGCTGCTGCTAAAACGTAACACTGATAGAGATTTTTAAAAAGCCCCCACCAACACTAAGGCTCAATGTGATTCAATGTTAGCTCAGCTTGCCGTCTCCTGGTTCCCCGTCATCGTGTGCACCATTATCATACAGTGCTGAGAAACACGGAGAATTTGTTCTTAGTAAGTTCAGTTACAGCATAGTACATGTTTGTTTGTAGACACTTTTCTCTGGCAAATCCCAGAGATGAGAGAGTAGCTGTTTGCTTCACTTTAAATGAGATAGGAAAACACACTGGACATACATTTGCAAAATAATCACTTAGTCCTCACGTAAATTTTTCTTTCTCTTATAAAAGTAGAACACAATGTTTGAAAACGGCCAATAAAGTCTTCTTTGTTTTAAGACAATCTGGCAACCAGCAGCAGTTTCTTCACTACTGCCTCAGGAGGTCGGGAAGTCTAACTACACCAAGATGCACAACTGATGACATAATGAAACTGCTCAATACATATCAAACAAGAGAAGTTTCATTTTAATTTTTTGTATCGCAATACATTTTGATGTAATTTCCTGCTCCTTATGATCAATTACTTCTTCACCTACTGTATTATAATTTGTGGTTATATATTTTGTCATGTGAGATTTGATCACAGACAGGAGGCTTCAATGCAGTTTGTTCATTTTGAAACTGATATCAGCGGTATTTTAACCAAACTATATGAAAGAAAAGTGTTAGCTAGGTAAGCCATAATCTCAGGAGGGTGAAAAAGGTAATAGGAGCGTAAGTGTGTCTTAGCTTGAAGAGAGCTGAAAGTGTCTTTATGTTCCCGTAGTCCCTCATGCTTACGGTCACACCACAGTCTGGTTCTCAGTTGCTCCATGTCTCTGTATTATGGCTACTATCGATCCACCAGTTGAACTGGCCAGGCTCCATGTGTGATGTGCTTTGAGCTGGAGGGGAACAGTAAAGCTTTCACTCAAACCTTTGTCATTCATAGAAAATTCCTGTCAGTGTGCTATGCATGCTCAACAGTTCTTTGTGCTCTAATAAGTGGTAAGATCATAGAGGTCAATCCCTGCATCTCAGAATCAGATGACCTTCAGCGCCCCACTGTGAGTGGTTGACCTCTGAGCTACTCCACGCTGTCACATAGATGTAGAGAATCTCTTGTTCCTCTCAGACAAATCACCCTGATGGCTTATCTATGTCCACATCTGGAAGGGAAAATGTGAAATTCCAAAGCTTTTGCATTTGTCTTTTGTGCTTTTCTAATAGTGAGATGACACGCATAGAGATCTTGAAGACACAAGAGCAGCTTTGGGCCTGAAACTTCTGTGCCCACTATGTTATTTCTTCGGTGTAGTTTGAGGTTATTGTAATGGTTACCACTAGGCCTTACATCTAATAGGGAAGGGGTTACTAACAGGTGGGTTAGGGTCTGGACCCGACAAAGAAGTGTCTCACAATAAATAGTATTATTGAGTATTAAACATTTTAATTTAATAAATAAGTAACATTACCGTAAAGATTCAGGAGCAGACGGACATAATACGGTTCACATTAGGATAAGGGCAAAGGCACCTACAGGTAAATGGATTCCACTTTCCTCTGAATCCACTCCTAAGTCTTAGGATCTAACACAAAGCATAAATAGTGACACAGCGAGTGAAAGATACAGGTGTCTTGTTCAAAGTTCAGGAACGTTAACATAGAAAGTGTTCAAATGCAAGGACCCCTTCATTCGACCTACAACAACCACAGCAAGGCCTGGAAACCTGCTGCGTTAACAAGCTAAATCAGACGAAATCTTTGCACCTATATCCAAGCAACAACATTAAAGACTCCTGCACACTAACTTAGTCTAGGTCATTAGTTTATGTGCTGCTGCACATAACTTCAATTATAGATGCTTTGCCACCAGAGCTTTTAGGTTGGAAGTATCTCACTGGAGGGGCATTAATGAATCTTTCAAAAAGATCACAGTTCCTGAACGAGCATATATGGGTCCTTTGTCAGTCCTTTCAACAAGTTGGCGACTCTTTCATGTCATAGCTCCAGTAGTGACCTCTGTAATCAAGTCTGTTCGGCCAATGTGATAACCCCAAATCTTACAGCCATAATCATTTAAATACCCAGGTCATAATTGGAACCATGATATGATACTCCTATATGATAAAATCAATCGATCAAATAAAATTCTATTCATATTAATATACCACAAAATCCTAAATGACAAGTTTGACTCAAGAAATTTAATGGCATATTCAACAATGACACTCTTGTCCTTAAAACCAAAAATCAGATAAGAAAGAAATTCCCCATCCCCAAACCCCTTAATGGGTACGAAAAGACCCCGAAGTCATAGTTAGCACTGACATCCATCAGTCATAAAAACTCTTAAGTTCCTGGTGTGAGTGTGAGTGTGAATGGTTGTCTGTCTGTGTATGTCTCTCTGTGTTGGCCCTGAGATAGACTGAGGACCTGTCCAGCTTGTACCCAGCCTCTCAGCCAATGACATCTGGGATGTGCTTCAGCCCCCCACCCCCTGAACAGGATAAGCAGCTACAGATAATGGATGGATGTAAAATAACCCAATTTACTATTTATGAAATGTGTCTTCTTAAGTAGTATGCAGTAGTGTAAGAGGTCCACAATGATATTACTCAAGCAAAAATACTGTTACTCTAGTGAATTGTACTTAAGTATAAATGAAATTACACATGTATAAATCAATAAACAAATGTAAGAATAAAAGTACAGTATTTGTTACTTTTTTGTCATCCAGGGCAGCATGTCAATTTTGTCAATATAATAACAAAAAAAAAATATTTTTAAATATAGTTAATTTCCAGCACTGCATGTTTTTTTTTTTTTTTAAGTATTAACAACAGACAAGACAGACAAGGTAGAGAGGCTGTCACAACAAGTGGGAAAAGTATATGACACACATTAAAATAATACTGTATTAATACAGTCTAAACATTTTTACAGAGGAGTTCATTTGTATGGATGTCAGGGTGCTGCAGTGGCTGGATCCTTTCTGTGCTTTGTATGCTCTACTTTTCTCCCACAAACTAAACTAAAGACAAGCACATTCATTTGTGACTCTAAATTACCTGTAGGTGTGAATGCGAGTGAGAATTGTTGCCTGTGTCTGTGTGTCACCTGAACAGGGCACTTTGCCTCTCGCCTAGTGTCAACTGCGATTGGCACCAGCCCCAGTCCAGTCTCCAGCTAACAGATCAATGCACTGGTATCGCTTGGGTTTTAAAGATATTATTTTTTTTCTACGTTACATGTCTTATGGTATGGCTGTAGTGAATTTGAGCTGCACTAGTGCTGTGTGGTTTCAGGAATGTTAGGTTCACAGTCAGCAGTCCACGACATTGGTCTAGATTGAAATATCTCCATGGCAACTGGATAAATTGTTACATATGGCTAGTAAATTATCAAATAAATTAGACTGAATCCTGATGTACAGCGGGATTTAGCTATCTAAAAAAACGTTTTCATTCAATTTGTCATTACAATTTGTTATAACTTTTTAAACATTTTTTAAAATCCTAGATATACAGTATTTTCTTCTTTTCATTACAAGACTTCAATGCATGCATTGCCATTATAACAGCACATCACTTTATAACACACAACTGCAATAATGTAGCCTAGTGCAGTTATTACTAGTGTTGGGCTGGAATGCATTATAGTAACGTGTTACTGTTAACATTCAACTTGATTTTATCGCAGCGAACGGCGATTATTGTGAAACATTATTGTGAAATCTAAATTGTGTGCAGGGTGGTCAGATTCTTTCGAGTGCTTTCCACCACAACACAATCTGACAATCTCTTGAAGCTCTTATTAAGACAGTACAACAATGAAAAGTTAGTGGAGATACTGTACACACTGTGGCAACAGAGGATGGTACCCCTTCCGAAGCTAAACAACAAAAACTGAACTTTAATCATTGACAAGCAGATACAACAAGCAATGTCCGTCTTTCAGACCCTAACCCTTTAGAAACAAAGTATAACGAGTAATGCAAAAGGTTACTTTTGACAGGGAATAATAAGGAAAGTAATAATATTAATTTTGAAAATGGTAACGAGTAATTTATTACTTTTTGGTGTAACGACCCCAACAGTGGTTATTAATGTGTACAGCGTTCTCATATAGGTAGATCATCTGCACATGCACTACATCGTCAGTCAAATTATGGCAATTCAAATAACCTTGGCTAATACACTATATTGCCAAAAGTATTCGCTCACCCATCCAAATAAATCAATTCAGGTGCACAAAGCAAGGTCCATAAAGACATGGATGAGTGAGTTTGGTGTGGAAGAACTTGACTGGCCTGCACAGAGTCCTGACCTCAAACCGACAGAACAGCTTTGGGATGAATTAGAGCGAAGACTGTGAGCACTGTGTATTATGTATTTCATAAACACACTTCCCAGAAGAGTTGAAGCTGTTATAGCTGCAAAGGGTGGGACAACGTCATATTAAACCCTATGGATTAAGAATAGGATGTCACTAAAGTTCATATGGGTCTAAAGGCAGGTGAGCGAATACTTTTGGCAATATAGTGTATATTAGGTGGTTGAACATCTGGTCACTCGTCATTGATTGCTGTAGCTATGCTGTGGGTTTAATAGTATCACATGTCAGTCTGGTGATTTATTTGTTGCTTGCTTTACATGAGATTAAATGTAGAGATTCCCCACAATGATAATTAAATAACTGTGGTTTCATTTCTTGCCTCTCTAAAAAAAAAATCATTAACTGAGAGTGAATCAGAGGAGATTAGTTGAGGAAATTTGAATATATTTAAATTTTTATTCCAAAATAACCTTTAAATAACCTCCTTAAAACTACTGCAGTGCCTTTGAATTGTGGATTTTAGGAGAGTGTCCTTTACTTGTTTTTGTCTGCTCTGCCTTTTGTGATTTGATGAATATTTGATTGGTTGATAGCTTAAAAGCTTCATCTCCTGCCATGTACTTCTTTGTGCTATGGTCTCCGCACAAACATACACACACACATACACACACTGTATTTTCTACAGCCCTTTGCCTTCTCTTCCTCGTACATTTACTGCCTGCTTGAACTCCTGAACATCTGCTGTGAGTGGCTGCAGACTAGGCTTAGCCAGAAACAACAGACCCAAAACACTCATAAGACAAGATAGAATGTGAGGTGTGTGGACATTCCTCAACTCAACTTCCTGTCTGACTTCAAAGAGCAGGGCATCAGCACACTGGCATGAAGTCATATCACCAGACACAAAATCACACTGATGTGAGGAGGACGTCAAAGAAAAAAGATTTGTCAGATTGTTTTTATGTGTCAGGTCATCGACAGACTGCAATCTTTGTTCAAAAAGACATTGATATTCCCTTAAAGACTGCTGTGTCCATTTATTGTTATACAACCCCAATTCAGAATAGGCTGGGATGATGGGTAAAATGTAAATAATGCCAGAATGCAATGATTTGCAAATCTCATCAACCCAGATTTTTAGCAACTGTCTGTAAATGTCTGGGAAGTGAGGAGACCAGTTTCTTGAGTTTTAGGAGAGGAATGATGTCACGTTCCTGTCGGATGCAGGATTCTACCTGCACCAGATGTTTTCTATTGGTAAAAGGTCTGGACTGCAGGCCGGCCAGTTCAGCACCCAAACTCTTCTCCTGATATGTCTATTTTGAATAAAATATGAGTTGATGAGATTTGCAAATCATTGCATTCTGGTTTTAATTACGTTTTACACATCCTGCCATGCTGTTGTGATGGATGCACCATTTTGCATCAGACCATTTTAAATGAGAACATGGCAGCTTTGGTGCACAGAGATTCCTCCTGTTCCTCTGAATCTTTTGATGTTATTATTTTCTGTAGATGGTGGGATCTTCAAAGTCTTCACAGTTTTTCATTGAGGAAAATCTTTTGAAATTGTTTCACAATTTTTATATGCGGGTTGTCGCAGATTGGTGAACCCTCTGCATTACACATTTGAGAGGCTCTGCCTCTCTGAAATGCTCCTTTTATAACCAGTCATGTTACTGACCTGTTGCAAATTAAACTAATTAGTTGTCAAATGCTTCTCCATTTGTTTTTTTAATGGAGCAATTCCTTTACCAGCCTTTTGCCCCTCTTCCAACGTTTTTGAAATGTGTTGCTGCCATCAAATTTAAAATGAGCTAATATTTTCCACGAAATGGTAACATTTCTTAGTTTCAAGTAGCCAAAATGTTGTTTATGTTCTATTGTGAAATAAGTTTGGTTTGATTTGCGAATCTTTGCATTGTTGTCATTTACATTTTACATCCCAACTTTTTGGAATTTGGGTTGTAGTTTTTCTTTTGCCATTATAGAATTGTGAGTATTTCAGTCATGTTCTGAGCAGAATGATAAGGTTGATAAAAGACCTGCTGGTTTACTCACATTTCTTCTCCATCGTCCCACTGGGGACTTAGTGTTCAGCTCCAGATCTACTCAGATCACAACGCTCAGCAGGTCTCACGTCTTTATGCTCAAATCACCACGGTCCAACTGGGGGTCACTCCTCTTTAATCTACTGCCATCATTAACCTGATGAAGCAGAGTGACGTTCACCCACAATCACCAAGACACTGTTAGTCTCACACGTTTGTCACTAGAGAAGTGTTGGTGTGTGTGTGTGTTGGGATGTGTTTTTGTGTTTTGAGTATTAAACATTTTAATTTCAACTTTGTAATACCACTGCCATGCAGGTGTGATTCCATGCTTGTGTTGAACTGGGAAATGTTGAGGCTGTATATAAAAGTCATCCAACAGCCTGAGTCCAAATTAAAAGCCAGTGAAGCGTTGTGTGTTGGGACATGCTGCAGACTGCTAATAGGACAGCAACACTGCACTGCACAACTAATCCACTGAGAATACAGGCCTGGGCTTACAAGTGAGTTGTTGTTAAAAGAAGTTTAGTGAAATCCCACTCACGACTCATAACTTGAAGTTAACAGTACTGCGTCGCTAATTCATGCAGTGTGTTACAGCCAATATGTCAACATATCATGTAAATGAATAACACTATTTTATGACTATCATGAACTAAACTTTAAGGGGTGTCACAATACCAGAAATATTATAGTCAGTGCTGTATTAGTACACTTGCAGTCCAAAAGTTCGGGCATGTTGTGCTGTGTTTAAACCCCGATGACTAAGTACAGCAGACTCTGATTTTGTGCTGCTCTGGTGACAAAAAAAAAAGAGTTTTTTTCTCACAGTTTATGCATATGATGAATTTGGGAGCAGAAGACATAAGCATTAGACTTCATGTTGAACTAAATGGTCCCCAACGCAGAGAACAGCAGGCTCCTTTATAGCTAATTTTGTAACACTTTATGTGTAAATATACAGCTCTGAGGAGAGAAAGACCAATCTGGAAGATGAGGCACATTTTTACCAACACTGTATGAGTCCTTTAACAGAACAGCTGTTCATTGAAGATTTTACATTTTCCGAAGAAGAAAAAAAAAAAGTAGCTGTTCTTATCAAGTTGATTGGAACAGGGAGAGGTTGCAATTACAATCTACCGCCTCTGAATCAACAGTGAATAACAGGCAGCTTTACACACACATACTGACAGGAGCTTTGGCTATTTTTACTTGCATGCTAATGGCCCTATAATGATTGTTATAATGAACCATCCAGGACTGGATTTAAACATCAGATCCTGTTTACAATAAGCTGCTGAGGCTGAGGAACGTGGATAAGGTAGCAGCAATATTCCTAAACACCTAATCCTCTTTACTTTGCCTTAAGCTTTGCTGAAACCTAATTTTTCTGTTATGCGAATATTTGCCTTCAAAACTCCACATTCTCTCGCTTCTGGAGTGATCGTGAAGCTAAACTTACTTCCTATTATGGAAAGAAAAGTATCAGTTGCGGTTTTGGGCAAATATTATGGAATTTTCAGAAGATGTGAAGTTATGAGGCCAAGAAATTCAGAAATAGTTTTACAAAATATGTTAAGTCCAAAAAATAGCTTGTAACTGAGGGGTCAGTTTGTGGCTACAGAGGTATCTACCCAAGTGGGGCTTTTCGACCAATACAGAACCAGATCCATTTGGGAACCACTGTGGCATCCATCCTGAAGTGAACCAATTTATTTCTGAAGACGAGCGAAAATAGGCAAGATGGCGCATATCATATTATGTCTTTAATAGGAGTTTAAATGGAGCCTTTATGTTTCTACCGAAGTTAAGCTGACATCCATATTTTCACACCACTCTTACTCACCACAGATGGTTATAGCAACTTCTAGAATGAAAGAGAAGGTAGAATATGAAAAACAAAATCTATACTATGCAAAGATGAGTCACATTTTCTGCCAGATTGAAAAAAATTATCTGCATTCATCATAGTGATTTACTGTAAACTCAAGGTTCTCATTTACTGGGTACAGTTTCAGAATCCCGACATAAAGGCCTCATTTGGTGTCTCCGTTTACCACAGATAAGGGTAATTTGAGTGTAGGCATGGAGCATGGATTCCTGGTGGGATAAAATAACTTAAATAGTCATTTTTACTTTCACTAAAGTCACAACAGTGTGTCAGCATATATTCTCTGTCTCTGCAGTCGGAGCTCTTCCCATAATCAAGACGGGATGCTTGATCTTGTGGAGAAAATATATTTTCTGCAGCAGCGCGGCTCAGTGCTATGAACGCAGTGTCTGTCTGTGCCACAGTGTAAGTCTTTTTCATAACCTGTTGACAGTCTTTGTGCATCATCTATTCTCATCTTTGTATGGCTTTATAGTTCTTTAGGTTAGTTCTTCTTTTGTGGTAGCAGAATGATTTCTGCTCTGTGAGTTTTCACCCACTTTTTTACCAATCTGTTAAATGTTGGTAAAAGGTTTGCTTGCTGTTTGCATTTGGGCAACTAGTCAAATATATGATTTCACAGATTCAAAGCTAAAGTGAGTTTTAAGAAATAGAAGAGTAGTGATAGGCAGAAAATGTGATTCTAATGTTTTTTTCTTACACTACCTAATTTAAATCGGAATTTTTTTTAAATTGTATTCTGTATTAAGGTTTTGTCAGGTGTTTGTGTTAAAACTACAAACAACAAACCGTTTGAGTAGTCTGACATAACAGTATTGTGTTTTAATTTTTTTGCTGAAGAATGTTGCAGTCATACTTGAAAGCAGGGATATAATCCTATATGTAAATTCACAATACTGTGATTAAAAAATGTTGTGGACCTTTGACAGTATCTACAGTAACAGGATATTATTAAGTTTTTGCTGCATTGTAGGCAGAGTTTAGACAGGACACAGTCTTGGTAGTTGTAACAGACAAGCAACAGCTTGAGAGGGCAGATTATTCCACACATAATATTCTGTACACACTTTTAACCTTGTGTTTCAAGCAGGTTTGAAGCCACAGCTGCCACACAATGTTAAATCTGCCAAAAACTGAACAACTTAGAGTATTTGCCACACCTGGGTTAACAACAACAGTCGCTGCAGTGCTACATGACACAGACAGTGGACCCAGTGATGATGACACAGATAAAATAAGCAACATTTTTTTAATGACTCTATTCTGTCCTCTGAATTTTTGCAGCTTTGGAATCAAACAGAAACTTCAACCGTGAAGGCGTCAGCATTGTCACAGTTACAAATTATGACTTAAATGGTATGAGTGTGTGTTTATGTGCAAGTGTTTCACTGTGATTCTACAGTCTGAACACTGGACACATTAGCAGATGACCGGACACTGGCCTATCTCCTAAATTCATTCTTTAGTCTCTGATTGCGGGTTTTTCCCTCCTTTTCCACATCGTGGCTCCCAGCTGTGTTTTTAATTGGCCATGGAGCAGTTTGTATTATTCTGTAAAAACTATTAATGCACACAGTTATATGTGCTCAAAACATTTAGTATGTCACTGAGACTGTACAAAGTATGTAACTGACCTATTAGTGTCTAACCTTTTATCTCCATAATGACACAGGTAGCTTTCACATTACACAGAGTTGTCTTATTGTCATGACTGATTCTTTATCGGCTCTGTTTTTATTGCTTCACCAATACTGGAATTTCCAGGCACCTGCTGATATATAGTATGAAAGATATATAATAATTGTTGCAGAGACATGCACTGGAGGACATTTTAAACTTTAAAAAGTTACCAAATACAGTATAGATGAGAGAAACATTGGGTTCGCATTTTCACAGTCTGGACTCAGTGGACTCCATATCTCATGGTATTGGTTATGTGCAGTGTGACAGATGAGTAGGGAGAGCTGTTTCTCCACAGGGACCCTGGCGGCGCCGATGCCTGACTCTGTAAGTCACGGTGTCTGGGTTGGGATGTCAGGAAAGCCCGGAATGGACGGCTGGGGGAACTTATCTATTTTATTATTTTCTGGTTGCCTGTTGATGATGTGATTGTAGGTACATGAGATAGGTGTGTCCAAGCATGCACTGGGGTAAAAGATTCATTTATAGAAAGAGCACTTTGTGCACCAGCATATTTCTAATGACTGTGGTCAGGCGTTCGTGTATCTCTGATGAGGTTCTTCTCTCTAGGCATTCAAGTTTTTTTTTTAAGGGATATTCATACCTGGAAATTGAGCCTGACTTGAGGTTAAACCTGGTTTCCTCAGCTGTACAACCTGTGGTTGACAGCATGCTGTTCCAGCAATTATGAGGCAGGTATTAAATGTGACCTCTGAAATGTTACTGCATCATGTAGCTGTCAGAGTAAGTGTCCTTTGCCTGATTCAATTTAAATTATCTTCCTCTCTGCCAAGAAAGGGTCTGGTTGTCTAGTTTTAATCTGATGTTGGTGCATTTCAGGTAGGATTTCAATGTGATTGTTGGGTCCAAACTTATACCTATAATCCAAGTCAGAATTGATGTATTGCCTCTTTGATACTGATTAAAGTAAACTATATAAACTTGGTGTGAGGTAGAGAGGACAGAGTATTTGTCAGCCAAGTTATGTCAAGTGACCATGAAATGAGTGGGTTCCATAGTGCCCCCTACTGTATGTGTGCTTGTGTGTGTGTGTGTGTGTGTGTGTGTGTGTATGGATTCCACGTCAGTAAATGGTTCTCTGTTTTAACAGGCAGAGGGGCAAATACTGGAGTTCTCACAGACCCACTATTGTTCTCTTATGATCACACACAGGCATAATAGATGTGACTCTCACTCAGTCACAGTCTGCATGAAGTCATCCTGCTCTCAAATGCCACAGTCCCCTTGCTGAGGGGATGTATAATCCACTCAAACCTGCAGGTGAATCTGGATATTTAAGTGCAGAAGTGAAGTAAAGTGAACAGTTAGTTCAGTTCAGTTAGTTTAAACATGATTGCTCATTTTTCTGTCCATTAAATGTCACGGTAATTGTGTTTTCTCAGCATGTGGTCAGCCATTTATTGCCCAACTTAATGCCTATGTGGTGGTCAGGTGGTGCATGCTGTTGTGTAGGAGTTACTCAGGAGAGCTAATTGGCTGTTGCTTGCTGGTCCAGAAGTATTTTTCACTTTTTATGGTTCCTTTAAGAAGATGCACAGGACTGGCTTTATTTGATCTAAATACTTTCCCAGAGCAGTAATTAGTCTTTTTAATACTAAGACTAATTATAACATTTGATACTATGTTACTGGTTAGTGATCATAATCAGTTATTGCAGTTTAATGATGACATGATAAAAGAGGTTAGAATATGTGCAAGACTTCGATGTTCCATGGCTCATCGTTTTAAAATGTATTATTTGTTTTTTCTACTTCAAACTCACCTCATGACAGGATTTACCTATCAATTTGAGATATTGGTCTGTGGCATCAGATTTTTATAGTGAACACCCAGATATTTCTTTATTAAATAATGCAGGGCCTCACGCACTCACACCTGTTTGTCATCCCAGTCAACACCTGACTCCCCTTCATATAAGGAGATAAAGCTAGAGGTTTACATGCTTTTTATCATACTAGTTACACTCACACAAACACGATTGGATCATTTTCTACAATAAATGAATAAATAGGCAAATGTAATATCCTTATCTTGTTTGTTTAATCGGCTTTCCCTTATCTAGTTTCAGGACTTAAGTCATTTATGCTGAAATAAAGAAAAGAACGGTTCACAAAATTTCAAGTTCCACTGTAAGTATACTGCATGTTGCTAAACATAGAAAATTAAAAGTTATACTGAAATTATTGGATGAACAGCAGTGTTTGTTTAGACTTCTGTCCAAGATTCTATCCAAAATGTAACTTTGAACATATCAGTGCTCAGGCTGCTCAATTATGGCAAAAATCATAACTCCAATTCAAAAAAAGGCGACAGAGCAATGTTTAACATTGTGCAGCATCCCCTCTATAAATGTCTGGGAAGTGAGGAGACCATTTTCTGGAGTTTTAGGAGAGGAATGTTGTTGCATTCCTGTCTGATGCACTGCTCAAGAGTCCTTGGCCTTTGATTTTTCACTTCATGATGTACCAAATGTTTTCTATTGGTGAAAGTTCTGGACTGCAGGCAGGCCAGTTCAGCACCTGGACTCTTCTCCTGCGAAGCCATGATGTTGTGATGGATGCAGTATGTGGTTTATCATTGTCTTGTTGAAATATGCAAGGTCTTCACTGAAAGAGACTTTGTCTGGATGGGAGCATATGTTGCTCTAAAACCTCTATGTACTTTTCGGCATTGATGGAGCCTTTCCAGATGTGGAAGCTGCCCACGACATAGGCACTAATGTACCCCCACACCATCAGAGATGCAGGCTTTTAAACTGCAGATAAAAAGCTGGGTGGTCCCTTTCCTCTTTAGTCTGCAAAACAGGGAATCCATGCTTTACAAAAACAATTTCAAATTTTGATTCATTAGACCATAGCACAGTTTTCCATTTTACCTCAGAACATGGTTCAAACATGGTGTTTCTGGATTGTGTTCACATATGGCTTCTTCTTTGCATGATACAGCTTGTTCACAGATGGTTATTTCTGGAAAGGTTCCTGAGCCCATGCAGTGTTGTCTAGTAGAGAATCATGCCTGTTTTTAAGATCACGAGCACCCAGTTTTGACCTTTAGCCTTGTCCCTACTCACAGAGATTCCTCTTGATTCTCTGAATCTTTTGATGATAATATATACAGTAGATCGAGGGATCTTCAAAGTCTTAGAAATTTTATTTTGAGGTACATTTTCTGAAATAGTTTTGTTTTTAGATGCAGTTTGTCTCAGGTTGGTGAACTCAGAATAAACTACAATAGAAATAAAATAAGAAGCTATGTACAGAAAAGGAGTGTCCAATGGGAGGTAGAACAATTTGAAAAAGTGAGAGTGACTGTCTGTGAGTTGGTGGGATTTGGGCATTGAGCAGCAGGCTGACCGCAGTGGGGAAGAAAATGTTCTTGTGGCATGAGGTCCTGGTCTTGATGGATCAGCCCCTCCCCTCTTGCCAGACAGTTTGTGTCTGGGGTGATATGAGAGGGGTCGGCTGCAATCCTTGGCTGCCCTTCTTCGAGTCCTGGAGACGTACAGCTCCTGGAGAGATGGCAGCTTATAACCTTCTGTCATGGCAAAAGTGACAATATCTGGTCTTAGACACCTTTCCATCACACCTTCTCAGCAGAGTGGATGACGTGCTGCAGCTTGGCTTTGTCCCTGGCTGCAGCAAACCAGACGGTGATGGAGGAGGATAATAATAATAATAATAATAATAATAATAATAATTTATTTTATTTATAAAGCACTTTACGTTTGTCGGTACATCTTAAAGTGCTACAAAACCAGAAAAGCAAGAATAAAACATAAAAAATATGTAAAGCATAGAAACCATATAAAACATAAAATAACAAAAGAAAAAGTAATGATTATTTTAAAATGCTTTTCTGAAGAGAAAAGTCTTGCACACAGTTATATGTCTCGAGAGTGTTCCAGAGCCATGTAGTGGCTGCTGAGAAAGCTCAATCCCTCATTTTGTGGAGTTTGGTTCGGTAGGGGTAGAGGCGATAAGTGTTGGTGGAACAAAGGTTTTTTGTTGTAGATTGTGATGTGAGGAGTTCTTTAAGATATTGTGGGACATTTCCATGGATGCACTGGTGGGTAAGTACACAGAGTTTATATTCAATGCGAAGGTGGATGGGGAGCCAGAGAAATGACCGGAGAACAGGAGTGATGTGCTCATGCCTCATAAGGATCCTGGCACCATTGTTTTGAATGTATTGGAGTTATTGAAGGCACCTGCCAGAGATCCCAATAAGAAGTGCATTGCAGTAGTCCAGCCTGGAGGAGACAAAGGCGTGGACCAGCCTTTCAGAGTCGTATAGATAGAGGGGGCTATGTTTCGACATGTGTCTCGATTGACAGGTTGTGGTCAAACTTGACCCCCAGGTTGTTAGCAGAGTGGGAGAGGGTCATGGTGTGGACAGAAAAGTAAATACAGTTAAGGGGGGGGGTTCATTCTTTGTATGATAACCTCAAATTCTTTCACGTTAGTGACTGAAAACTTTGACAGACAGCCTTCTGGACTTGAATTTGGCAAGTCTAGGGTTGGGGGGCCTGGAGACAGACAGCGAGGAGTGGATGGTGTCTACCTTAGTGGTGAAATGTGCAATAAAACTATTTCCCTGCTCCTCTGTGTTATTGCTGCAAGTATGAGTTTGAGGTTTGAGTTGATAATTTATTATGGAAAAAAGCTGTTTTGAGTTGCTGCAACTAGTTGCTGGGTTATTGATTATATTTGAGTAATATTGTAATCTGGCAGTGGCAAGTGCTCTGGAGTATTTTTTTCACTGACTCCTGTAAACTCGCCTCTGTCAGAGATGAGGCTAATGAGGGTGGTGTCATCTGCAAACTTCAGGTGTTTGACAGACTGGTGACCAGATGTGCAGCTGTTGGTAGACAGGGAGAATAACAGAGGAGAAAGAATACAGCCTTGGATCCAGTGCTGATGGTCATCGAGTCAGAGACTCGACTACTTCCTCAGCCTCACAAACTGCCATCAATGTTGCTGTCTGTAATCATTAAGTCCCATGATCCTCACCTTTTTAATTCAATTCAATTCAATTCAATTCAACTTTATTTATATAGCGCCAATTCACAACAAAGTCATCTCAGGGCACTTTACAGAATAAAGTCAAGATTATAAAGATATATAAAGAGAACCCAACAATTCCCCCTGGAGCAAGCCATAGGCAACAGTGGAGAGGAAAAACTCCCTTTAACGGAAGAAACCTCCAGCAGAACCAGGCTCAGGGTGGACGACCATCTGCCTCGACCGGTTGGGGTGAGTGGAAAGGGAGAGAGAAAGAACAGAGCAACAAAAGCAACAACAAAACATCGGGCAAATTGGTAGGACCAGTAGCTGCACGCTGGAAGACACACAGCTTCAAAGCCGGGGACACCTGCAGAAAGGGACAGAGAGAGGGGACAGAGGAGGACAAAGACAACTACGGAGAGAACACACAGAGTTAATGACATACAGTGGTGACAATTGCGGGGTGAGAGGAGAGGAGAGATGGTCAAGAGGAGGAAAAGAGCTCAGTGGATTGGGGGGTGGGTCCCCCAGCAGTCTAAGCCTATGGCAGCATAACTATAACTAACTATATGCTTTATTAAAAAGGAAGGTTTTAAGCCTAGACTTAAAAGTAGAGAGGGTGTCTGCTTCCCGAATCTGAACTGGGAGCTGGTTCCACAAGAGAGGAGCTTGATAGCTAAAGGCTTTACCTCCCATTCTACTTTTGGAAATTCTGGGAACCACAAGTAGGCCTGCATTCTGAGAGCGAAGTGGTCTACTGGGATGATATGGTGCTATGAGATCTTCTATATATGATGGAGCCTGACCATTCAGAGCTTTATATGTAAGAAGCAGGGTTTTAAATTCTATTCTAAATTTAATAGGAAGCCAATGGAGAGAAGCTAGTGAAGGTGAAATATGATCTCTCTTGCTAGTTCCAGTCAGCACTCTTGCTGCAGCATTTTGGATTAATTGCAGGCTCTTTAGGGAGTTACTGGGACATCCTGAAAGTAGGGAATTACAGTAGTCCAACCTAGAAGTAACAAATGCATGGACCAGTTTTTCGGCATCACTTTGAGACAGTATGCTCCTAATTTTGGCAATGTTCCGTAGGTGGAAGAAGGCTGTTCTAGAGATTTGTTTTATATGTGACTTAAAGGACAGATCCTGATCAAAAATAACTCCAAGGTTCCTTGCAGTAGTACTGGAGGCCAGACTTATGCCATCTAGGGTAACAATATGGTTGGACATCATATCTCTGAGATTTTGGGCCCAAATACTATGACTTCAGTTTTGTCTGAGTTTAAAAGTAAAAATTGTGGGACATCCAGGCCTTTATGTCTTGTAGGCATGCTTGAAGCTTTATTAACTGATTATTTTCATCTGGTTCCATAGATAAATATAGCTGGGTATCATCAGCATAGCAGTGGAAATTTATGGAGTGTTTTCTAATAATGTTGCCTACAGGAGACATATATAAAGTAAAAAGTATTGGTCCTAACACAGAGCCTTGTGGAACTCCATAGCTAACCTTTGTGTGCATGGAGGATTCATCATTAACATGAACAAATTGAAATCTATCAGACAGATAAGATTTAAACCAACCTAGTGCAGTTCCTGTAATTCCAATTTCATGTTCCAGTCTCTGTAATAAAATGTTATGATCAATGGTATCAAATGCGCACTAAGATCTAACAGAACAAGTATAGAGATGAGTCCATTATCTGAGGCCATGAGAAGATCGTTGGTGACTTTTACCAGTGCTGTTTCTGTACTATGATGAACTCTAAATCCTGACTGAAACTCTTCATACAAATTATTCCTATGAAGGTGATCACATAATTGTTTTGCGACTACTTTTTCAATTATTTTAGAAATAAAGGGGAGATTAGATATTGGTCTGTAATTGGCTAAAACACCTGGGTCAAGACAGGGTTTTTTAAGTAATGGTTTAATTACAGCTACCTTATAGGCCTGTGGTACATAGCCTGTTTCTAAAGATAGATTGATGATATCTAATATGAACGTATCTATTAAGGGTAAAGCTTCCTTGAGCAGCTTAGTTGGAATAGGGTCTAGCAGACAGGTTGTTGGTTTAGATGAGGTAATAATTGAAGTTAGCTCAGAGAGATCTATGGGTAAAAAGCAGTCTAACAGGGATTGGGGCCTTATCCATGATTCTAGCACTGCTGTACATGAAGATCTAGCTGTAATTTTTGGGGGGAGGATCTGGTGAATACTTTCTCTAATAGCTACAATTTTATTCATAAAGAAGGTCATGAAGTCATTGCTGCTCAAAGTTAAGGGAATAGTAGGCTCAACAGAACTATGGCTCTTAGTCAGCCTGGCTACAGTGCTGAACAGAAACTGGGGGTTGTTCTTGTTTTCTTCTATTAATGATGAATAATATGCTGTTCTGGCATCACTGAGAGCTTTTTTGTACGTTTTTAAACTATTTTTCCAGGCTAAATGAGATTCTTCTAACTTTCTGGAACGCCACTTCCTTTCTAACTTTCGTGTTTCCTGTTTTAAGTTGCGTGTTTGTGAACTATACCATGGAGATCGCCTCTGCTGATTTACTGCCTTCTTTTTTAGAGGGGCAACACTATCGAGTATTGTACGTAGTGAGGCTGCAGAATTGTCAACAAGATAATCTACTTGTGCAGGAGTAACATTAAGGAGACTACTTCCCATTGTATTAACATATGGT
Organism: Channa maculata; assembly: GCA_020496755.1. NCBI lineage: Eukaryota > Metazoa > Chordata > Actinopteri > Anabantiformes > Channidae > Channa > Channa maculata. The sequence goes on from CM035603.1 coordinate 1,939,757, forward strand.
GAAGCAAATGATGGAGAAATAATTTCTTTAAATTTGTTGACAGCTTTTCACTTAAGCATCTGCTATAGTGGAATTTTCCCCTAACTGCTATATAGTCCGTTATTGTAAATTCAAATGTTATTAAAAAATGGTCAGACAGAAGAGAGTTGTGAGGAAATATTGTTAAATTATCCGTTTCAATTCCATACGTAAGGACAAGGTCTAACGTGTGACTAAAACAGTGAGTGGGTTTATTTACATTTTGGGAAAAACCAATTGAATCTAATAATGAATTAAACGCAGTGCTCAGACAGTTACTGTCAGCATCTACATGAATGTTAAAGTCACCCACTATAATGACTTTATCTGTACTAAGCACTAAATCAGCTAGAAAATCAGAAAATTCAATCAAAAACTCTGAGTAAGGGACTGGAGGACGGTACACGATAACAAATAATAGTGGTTTTTGAGTTTTCCAGTTTGGGTGTGAAAGGCTAAGAGTAAGGCTTTCAAATGAGTTATAGCTATGTTTAGGTCTAGGAATTATTGATAAGCTACAATGGAAGATTGCTGCAACTCCTCCACCTCGGCCTGTGCTTCTAGGAACATGATAATTAATATGACTTGGGGGGGTTGACTCATTTAAACTGACATATTCTTCCTGCTGCAACCAAGTTTCAGTGAGACAAAATAAATCGAATTGATGATCGCTTATTAAGTCATTTACTAACAGAGATTTAGAAGAGAGAGATCTGATATTTAATAATCCACATTTAATAGTTTTGGGGTTTTGTTCTGTAAGAGGAGTAGTCTTAACTTTTATTAGGTTATTATGATTAACTCCTCTTGTTGTCATATTTACTTTATGTAATTTAGGTCGGGGAACAGACACAGTCTCTATAGGTATGTGGGAGTTGTGGGGGGGGCTGGTACGATGGCTGACGTCTTAATGCAGGCTGGCACATGGCAGATCTACAGCAAGGTGTTAAAAATGTCTGTGAACACTGGAGACAACTGATTGGCACAGTGCTTCAGGGTGGAGGGGCGACAGAGTCTGGGCCCGTGGCTTTCTGGGGGTTTAGCCTTTTAAACAGTCTATTCACATCTCCCTCTTTGATGGTGAGAGGTGTTGGGGGAGAGGGGGACCCTGAGGTGTGAATCTGTGTGGGTGATCCAGGTGTGGCAGCTTCTGATCAGTGGTTGGTGAGGGGGACCAGGTCTGTCTCATTGTTTTTCAATGCAGCAGTAGCACTCATTCAGGCCGTTGGCCAGGCACTGGTCCTTAGCAGAGTGAGGGGCTCTAGGCTTGTAGTTAATGATTGGGTTCAGCCCTTTGGCTGAGAGTTGCTGTTCCATTCTCTCACCATGTGCTGATTTAGCTCTGCTCACCTCCTTGCTAAATCTGTACTTAGCCTGTCTGTATTTTTCTTTGTCTCCATTTCTGAATGGAGCCTTTTTCTCGGACCTCGGCCGTCTGAGATTAGCTGTGAACCAGGGTTTGTCATTGTTTTAACTCACCCTGGTGCTTGATGGAATGACACTTAGTGATGGGCGATACCAGTGATTTCAGATTCGATCCGATACCAAGTGATACCTTGGCTAGTATCGCGATATCGATCCGATACCGATACCACAGTGTTATGTTAATTCTGTCATCTGATCACGATGAAACACAATCCCGTGAGCCCTTACAGGGAATAATTAAAAACATTAAAACGACAGCAAAATCATTGTTCAACCTATTGGCATTTTTAACATTTCCATTATTTCAAATAAAACGTATTGACATATGACAACAGCATGACACTTTCTTTATCAGGTGAACAGCTTATGTCACTTGATATCCATGACTCGCCCTCATCTACATGTATGTCTTATATACCCATCTGTATTTCCTTCCCTTAGTTTAAAACCAATGATGGATTAGACACACTTTGCCTATTACTACAATTCTCTTGAAACAGAACGTTCGTAGCGAAATAGTCCGTGAATAAAAATTATACATTTCGGTCCGAAATGATGCCTGTGTTTGGAGGCGGAGCCGCCAGCCGGCCGAGCACGTGTCAAAGAAGTTTAGTTGAAGAGGGTGGATCATGGGGCGGATCGGCAGAAGGAAAAGTAGTTCCTATGCGGTGCATCACAAATAATATACAAATTGATGTAGAAGGAGAAGCAGAAAACATTAGGATATGACTGCAGAGAAAATATGAATAAATAAACAGAAAACATCAATATTTTAACTTGAGAATCGATATTTAAAAATTGGCCGTCAAGATCGAAATATCGATTTTTTTGGTATCGATCCGCCCATCACTAATGACACTGTCCTCACAGAAGTTAATGTAGGATGTCACAGTGTCCGTATACTCATCCAGACTGTTAGTGGCAGACCTAAAAACATCCCAGTTCATACATTCCAAACCCTCCTGAAGTTCCTCCAGTGCCTCCGGGGTCCACGCTGTGCCTCACGCACATTGCCTTGTGGCAGAATGTAAACACCAACAAGGATGAATGCGGAGAACTCACGGGGTGAATAAAAAGGCTTGCAGTTCATGATGAAGGCCTCCAGGTCCGTGGAGCAGGGCATAGACAGTACCGAAACATTTTGCACCCAGCCAAATTTACTCAGTTGTAATGCTATAAGATCATACAGCCACGTTTCTGGAGAGCCCAAAACACAGGACGTAGAAAAGTCTCCTGGTTTGTTCAGCAGCAGAGAGGACTAAACCTGGGAGTGCCGTGCGTAATTCGCATCAACAGAGACGCACAAGCACACCTGAGCGTTTACCTCTTCTGCGGGGCCTCACTTTGTTGCGCCTCCTTGATCAAAACAGCAAGTAAATCCGCGGCAGAGGCCAGAAAGGTCGGAAATGAATCCACAGGGGCAGTAGCTCTGATGTTGATGAGTTCTTCCTTGGAGTAAGGGCCACCAGAACTGTGGTAAAAAAATAAATTCAAACACAAAACAATACAAAGTAGAGCGCACCAAAACACCGAGGCCGCCATCCGTGGCGCCATCATAGGGAAAATTTCGGTTTATGGGTCCAAACCAGGACTGAAGCCTACCGTTGACTAATAATCATGATTGTAACTTTTGTTCTTTCCCCCTATTGATTCTTCTTCTGTGGAAATGGAACTGTCCCAACTGTGTGATGCGAACAGGCTTAGCCAGCAGGTGAACCGACTTGTTATTTAGAATCTTTGAACAAAACATGCTGCAGCCTGTTGGAGGAAGAGTTTTATCTTTTAGTGAGAGTTAATAGAGCACTGGATTGGATTTATAACACAAGACAGAACAATAGCATATAATTGCAAAACAATAATCATTTTAATTGTTTTGTGTTTATTATCATTGGAAGCCATAATTGTAATCAAAATTCAATTAACTGCACAGCCGAAGTCAGTGCTTTAAATAACAAGCTTGTTGTATTTGGCAATGTTCATACAACCAACAACAACATAACATTGAAAGTCATTGGCAATAACCAATTCATTTAACTAACTTGGCCACATGCAGGAACCTGTTGTACAGGACATTTAAGAAAATGGTACAGTTTTTCACCAATTTTTTTTATACTTCATACTTTGTTTAAACAATATTCACCAGTGCTCCAGATGTGTCATAGATTTCCTCAAGTCTATGACACATCTAGAAAGATATTCCCCACAGGTGGAAAACACCTACCAAAAATAACAACAAACGGTCCAGGGTGTACCAAGCCTCTCGGCAAGTGGCAACTGGACTATAGTCCATCATCACACTCAGTAAGAAGGCTCTCTGTCCTGTCACTGCCTCCAATTCTTCATTTCGGTCAAAATATAAATATACAAACACAAGATAACACCATTATCTTGTGTGTGTTGAATGATACTAGATACAAACTACCTTGTTTAAAGCAACTGAACTGGGCATCCAGTCATTTCCACACTGTGCCTAAACAGCATCAAATATTGAAAACCAAATAATCCTAAATAGTATTCTTCAGGGTCACTCGCACTAAAGATGACTTCATCACTCATAACAAGTCATCTTATTTGACAAATAAAATGATGAAATCAGTGCAGGATCACACAGGAAGATAGGGTCAGTGATGCTAAAGGCTACACTAAGGTCAAGCAGCAGTCTCTTGACTCAGCGCCATCAATAATACATTAGATTAAACAATACATTGAAGGATGGCTGACTGTCATATATTTATGCACAGAGATCACCGTCAGATCCTTTTATATGCAACAGCCTCTTTTAAAGCAAAACATCAGAAGAAATAAGATAAGAAAGAAGCTACTGTAAGCGACCTGGTGGGTTCCAATCAAAACGTGAGGAGTAGCACTGTAAACTATGGTAAAATTCCTGAATGTTAGCGATACATTTTTAATTATGAATAAAATGGGCAGCATGGTGGTCGAGTAGTTGGTGCTGCTGCCTCAAAGCTAGAAGGTCCCCAGTTTGAATCCTGGCTGGCCTTACTGTGTGGATGTTTCAGGGTACGTGCACCAAGTACTCTGGTTTCCTTCCACAGTCCAAAGACTTGCTTGTTAAGTTAATTGAGGACTCTAAATTACCTGTAGCTGGATAGGCTTCAGCCCCCCCTGGGACCCTGAACAAACAAAAATTGAGTATTCACGTGGGGACAAAGCAGACAAAACAGAGAGACAGAGTGCTACATGTGTTAAATGGACACAAGGTTGTTGGAGAACACTACTGAGTTTGCTGCAATTGGAGTTGCAGCCGCTGAAATTACAGTCTTGCAGACCCTGGTGCAGGTCAATGTTTAATTCCTTAAATGTGGAATCGGCAGTGTACCAGATGGATGAAAACAAATGAAAGCACTGTTGTATCAGAGTGTTGTCTGAGCTCAAGCTTAAGAAAAAAAACAACAAAGGACAGGTGCTCTCTTTGCTGTCTCCTGGAGGCCTTTAACTGGAATACTGTGCTGTTTTCTAAGCTGAAGGACACAAAGAGCAACAGAGGACTGCTTTTCTGAAAATCCATGGAGGGTCCTCCTGTGAAGGCCAACCTCAGAAGAGTCAGATAAATGTACATAAATAAAGACCTGAAGAGACAATTAAAATGCACATACACACTCGCCGACATAGCAAAGGCTCCAAGTCACTGAGCTCTGACATTTTGATTCTCGAAATGGGAACATGAGCCCGTGCTCCTTTTTCCTGATGGAGAATTGAAAGTGTTCACAGAAATACAAAGCCCACTTAAACTCACAGGCATTTGATCTGAAAGCAGACGAATCCCTCTAGTCGTCTTTTTCAAAGGTCAAGTGTCTCTTTTCTGACTTTAAGTGGGGTAACTTGACACAACAGCACTTTACTGCAGAGGCCTCATTTTACTTTTCTTAAACACACACAAACACACATGTATTCGTGGAAACCCTGTGCATACAGTAAAAGCCGCGGATCATTTAAAATAGAAACTGGAAAATTGTGGAAAGAAAGTCTCCCTCACAGTTCTGAGAACCCACTGATGATGTCACGGATAAAGGTCTGAGCGCAGCTGTTATTTAGTCCTGAAAATTGCAATGCTGGCCTGCTGTAAGGGTGCTGTGCAGTGTTACCTAAGACAAAGTGGTGGAGAAAATGACAACTGTTTGCAAGTACTGTGCAACGCATGTGGGTTATGCTAGAAGCAATACTTGATGCGACATGATGAACCTTTTAAGAAGACATCACCCTGGTGTGAGCATTGACAGAACATAGAGGTGAGGGTTTAGTAGGAAGGAGCAACTCAATGTCCCTGCAGTATTTAAAACAGCCCTTCTATGCACATTCAGACTGGGAAAAATGTCCAAAATTATTTTTAATATCTTATATATACAGCTTTTAGCTCGTTTGCTTTTTCAGCTCTGCGCTTTTTTTACGGCCTTTGTATAATTGCAGTTTCAATTTGAGGTACTTCTTGGTGAAATTTCAACTTCTCCATTAGTGTGTTTTGCAGAATGTTGCCCCAGTTAGAGTGAGTGACATCAAATTCACTCTCACTTCTAACTTCAACTTTTATTAACTTTTTTCTTCTTTTATTTTCTCAACAAATTATACATTAAAATTTCTCTCATAGTGACAGGACTTACAGTTCTTTTAGTATTTGCCCAGAGTGCCATCTGAAACTCCCATTGGACCCCATTATAACGGAGGTCCAGAAATTCTCCTCAAATCAAGTTGAGGTCAGCAGGAGCTGTTGAGTTAATCACCCTGTAGGCAAGAGACAGAGCTTTGAACCTGATGCGAGCAGCTACAGGAAGCCAGTGTAGAGATCTGAAGAGCAGTGTGACATGAGTCCTTTTTGGCTGATTAAAAATGAGGCGAGCTGCCGGAATTTGTGTGCCTTTGTTAGGTCAATGGTGTGAACGATCGGTGATTACTAAGCTAAATCTACATTTAAATAACATAAATAACACGGACTAACTTCCGTTGTAAGTCATTACATCGGAACAATTGCAGAATCTAAAAACTTGATAACTGAAAGTTTGTGTTTGGTGCGAAAACATAACCCAAACTTGTCCTTTTGCTTGTTTTCAAAAGATCCAAAACGTTAAAAAAAAAAAGATGGTTGTAGGCGATTATGCGAGCTGAACGGCAACGTTTAAAGGTGCAAAGAGGTAGCACGTGCGTTTGGAGTCAGCACTCTGGATCATTATATTAAAGCAGGCAGCGCTCGGCCAATACACCGAGTTGCCCCAAGCCACTTTTTGTGGAACAAACAGACATTCACCACAGAAACGGGTGAAAGTCTATGAAAGGTAAAGTAAACATTTAGCTCCTCTTTGTTCGGTGGAAGTGTGAAAGCTGCCATTAATGCATCTCAACTGTACCACCATTATGTTTCCCACCCACCACAGGTGAGAAAAATTAACATAAATGATGTATAATATTAGCAGTGATGTAATATAATTGGCTGTTATAGTGAATTTGAACCCTTTTTCTCTTTTGTTGGCTCTAATTTAAAGCTAACCAACTTAGCCTGTAGGCTAAAGCTAGTAAGCTTCACATACTTCTACACAAGCTATTGCTTTTTACAGTAATTCCATTTACATGTGTAAGGTACCGCATAACATAGTATTAAACATCTTTATCTGAGATGCAATCTGTGTACAGGAAGTTAAGCAGTAAAAGTGGTGGTAGTCTTTACATTCAGTCTTAAAAAAGGGCATAATTACGCTTATGGAAATATTCTGACATGTTGTTGAAATACAGCAACCTGGCTAAATGTCCTGCTTCATGAATGTTTATGCTCTTACAGATACAGGAGTTTTATTCGTTGACAGAGAAGTTAAAAGGACTAATGCAATCCATTGTTACCATGTCACTGCATTTCACAGCTTAAAGGGTTTTTCCCTTCACTAAGTCCTACTGGTTTTTGTGAAAAAGGTCTATTGTGTACACTGTGATCAACCCTAATAAAAAGTATTTTCATTCCCTTATTCATACCTGAGTCTTTGAGACATAAAGAATTGTGAATGTGTAAAGAGTCATTCCATCCGTTTTTCACCTGTGCTCTGTCTGAGGTTGTCAGAGAGAGTGGAGCTGCCAGCTGAACTCGTTTGGCTGATGACAAATCCAGCAGATTTTGGCTGGATTGGATTCAGGTCAGTAATGGACCAGGCGATCAGAGGACTTCCTGTTCGTGACTCAGATCTGATAGTGAATCACCACTTTAGCTCAAAGCTTCTGTGACCTGGACTGTGGTAGCATAGCAGTCAGAGGACAACGCTGAAGTGTTGTCTTTCACTGATCTTTTCCCTCCTTTATACTGTAGATTTTCCTTTTCTCCTCTTACTATTTGCTTCCTTTCCATCAAAGTCTCCTGTGTTTGTTTTGTATTGCCAATTTTAACTTTTGTATAGAGGATGGGTAAAAGAAGACACATCCCCAGTCCAATATCAAGAGGCCTCACTACAGCACCATGCTTTTTTGTTGTCTCTTGTTTCTAGTTCTGTAGCCAAAAAGTCCCCTTCTTAACTTTTATTGTTTCTATCGTTTCCTGAGGTTAACAAGCTAATCATGTTGCACTTGGAAGCAAGACATCACAGGAACAGAGGTGATAAAAGTGAAATACACACCACTATGAGGTACTTTTTGCACAGTTATGGGAGAGTCACTAGTTTATGGAGTCTGCAGCTCAGCTAAATGAGCGTGGTAATAATGCCTGTAACACAGCGAGATGCAAATATGTGTGTATATGTCTGTGTATTTTGTGTGTCCTGACACCAGTCACAACAGCAGTCTGCTCTTACTCATGAAGCTACATCAAAGCATGAACTGCTTTGCGCTTTCAGCATCTTTGCGAAACACTGAAGGGACAGGCAGGGGGTCCGCCTCTGTGTCATATACTATATTTGCCAATAACAGTCACAGTGTCTGAATCAGCATGGGGTAGACTTTTTTTTTTTTTTTTTTTTTTTTTTTTTTTTTTCTTGCCTTGATTTTCTCTTTGTCACAGCTCTGGTGATATAACAAAAAGTGTCATGGATCTGACTCCGGACTCTGCTGACCTTCACCTTTTTTCCCCTTCATGCACCAATTTACCCACTCACACCCTTACTCAATTGTTATACCTGCACTCTCCCTCTCTGTCTCTTCATCTCTTCCTGTCGGTCTGGTGTGTGTGTGTGTGTCAATGGGAAGCATTGTAAAGCGCTTTGGATAAAAGCCCTATATAAGCAGCCATTTACTATTTACTAATTCTCCCTCTCTGTTTTCTCCAGCCCTGCTTTCCATCTCCTGATTTTTATTTGATAGTCCCTCAGTCCCAGTTCCTGTTTATAGTCATTTCGGTCACTTTACACACCTCATTAGTCCTGATTATTTTCACCTGTGGCCCTGTCCATTGAAACCCTCTGTGAATGTCCAATGTCCAGTTTCCCTATTCTCCCTGATTTGTGTACTTGGAGTCTGTTGCCTGATTATTTGGTTGAAGGTTTCGTTGACCATGTTCAACTTTTTGCCCTGTTTGTGTGCATGTTTAGTTTTGTTGCTTATTGTTTTATAGTTTTGTTTTATTGTCTCTGGTCTGCTTTGTGATTAGCACTTGTATATCTGTTCCAGACCTGGTTGCACAAATTTCGCTTTGTTGGTTGAGTGTGCTTCGCGTTTGTTTGCACTCTGCTGTCTTGCTTCCCCTTACTCATGTTGTATGCAGATCCAGTTTTGTTGCTTTTGATTCTTTATGATCTGTCCTCCCTGCAGTGACTTTTAGTTAATCTCTCTTGATACCTTGTTTTTTAATATATCCTTTTTTTATTTTATTTCTCACACTTCGTCTTGTTAGTGCTTCAATTGTGTCTAATTTAAATATCCTGCCAGTACTTTTTTTTTTTCATAAATCAAAATGAAGGATTCTTCTTGAATCCTTCATTTTGTACCCTTTGTTGTCTTGTCTATGGTTCCACATTTAGTTGACCTTTTGGTCATGTTTCACAACTTAAGAGGGCTGTTTAGAGCATTAAGAATTGGTTTTATGGTAAGGGGCAGATTTCACTGAAGGCTAGGGTTGATGTAGGAGTAAGGGTTCACATTTACTGTAGTTGTGATGGTTAAGGTGAGGGGAAAGGCTGATGGGGAATACATATTATTAGTATCTTTGCAACGCCGGGGCGGCTGTAGCTCAGTTGGTAAAGTCGTCCACGGACCACAGGGTCAGTGGTTGGATCCCCAGTCCGGGCTGTATGTCAAAGTGTCTCTGGGTCTCTGGCACTGAACCCCTAACAGCCAATTCCCATCCCAGTGCTGGTCCAAGCCCGGTAGAAATTGGGGAGGGTTATGTCAGGAGGGCATCCGGCGTAAAAACTGCCAAGTCAACGTGCGGACAACGATCCGCTGTGGCGACCCTAAACTCACGGGATAAGCCGAAAGGACAAAAAAAAAAAAGTGTCTTTGCAACTCCATAACCTGGAGGTGGGTTTTCTATCACTGCAATGCTGATATTCCTACTAAGCACAAACCATTCTTACGTGAGCTTTAGATAATCATTAAATATATTTAACACGTTTTGCTCACTCATATTTTAAATTTTTTTTTACTTTTGATGTCTTTAGTTTTAAAGCACATTGTGAAAATACAAACTTAAAGATTTGGAACAGGATACAATACATTTATTGCAGTGAATCAGATCTCAGTGATGCAATCTGATTTATAAAGAAATTGTTGATAAATAATCCTCCAGCATTGTCTTGTATCTCTAACATGCACCCTGAAACAAGTAAGCCACCTTTTTAAAAATAGCTTGAGTGAATTTTCTGTAACAATATGGCTTAGAAGCAGTATTTATATGCAGACAAGAAATGTATTCAAACCAATCATCCCCCAACATATCACACAACTAATCACTGCAATTCTGACGCATCGTTCTTGGGTGGTCCTGCAATCCATATACACTTGTCATCACCCAGATTTTAACTGAATTCAGATGACATTTTGTTCACTAGTGCACGCGTGTGTGTGTGTGTGTGTGGTGTTCAAAGGAGTATGTGACCAATCAGCAGATGTCCACACAACTCTGAATGCTCCATGATCTTGAGTGGTCATTCTCTTTTATAGAGTGTGAAGGTGAGAGTGTGAGAGATGCATTGTGATGAAGGACAGATAAAATGTGTGTCCCACACTGTAAATGTGAGGGGCCATTTTGACTTTTGCTGCTGTATTCAAGCAACTTTAATGTCAGAAAATGGAGAAATGAAGACAGATGGCAGCTACTTCAGATGACAAAAAGAGCTTTTAAGAATAAAGAAATACACTGCATTTATGGCAGGTTACAATAATGCTTCAATATCTGCAAGGTGAACAAACCAAAGTCAGCCCATGTACATGAGCAGGGCTCCACATGTAGCGGTGGCCGTTAAACACAATCACTGTGGCCGGATGAATATTACACATATTTATTAAATTGTACTCAAAAGTCATCATAAATATTATTATTATTACTAACACTACAACTCTCACAAGCGCCACCTGCTACTCATTGGTCCTGTTTTCTCATTGACCCATTTATAGCCTATTGCTTTGTACTTCCGTTTTGACTGACGACACAACGCTGTGGAGAACACGGTGGTGGAGATGTCACCCAGAGATCTGTGGTCCCACATAAAAGGTGCAACAAAACCCACAAATCGGCCTGTCACAATAATTATGCAATCGATTTATCCTGTGAGTGGGGGAGTAGAAAACATGTAGGTGTGTGCATGTTATCAATGGAGGTAAAAACAGAAACCAAACAGCCTGGAGATGTGGTACCTAGGTGAGAGAGAGACAAAATGAATGAGAGCAAGCTTATATAACCTCAGCTGAAGCCTGGACAGGTGTTAGGATATAAATGCTGCCTGACTGCACTCTCCTGCAGAACAAATGCAGCCAGGACGGGCAAAGGGAGACGGGTTGATATGATCCTTAACTGGAAGGATGTATCAGGAGAAAGCTGTTCTGCTGTGAAAATACAAATCTAATGCCATGGCTACTCAGAAAGTAACTTACACTTTGTACTGGCCCTGAATGCATCGTGTGTAGGCACACACACACACACACACACACACAAAGTGCTGAAACTTCTACTCACCCTACACCCTCTATATAGACACAGTGTTTAGCCTCTTGCCTGCTTCTTGCAGAATGTGACATAGAGCCCTGCAAGTGCTTGCAAATCTCTGCGATGACATCATGTCGGTTGTGTGAGAAAGGGCCATATGTAATAAAATGACATATTAGTAATTAAATAATGTATTTATTATGACAGTGATTTATTTCAGCTTCAGATTTGGTCAGTTACTCCTTTTAGGTCACTTCCACCATGTCACTCTAGCATGGGTGGCACCGGTGTAGCCAATCAGATTTTGGTTCCAGCCAGCCCCCACGCCATCCCCTCTAGCTCTGCCACTGGTGTGAGGACCTGACAAGGCACTCTTTTAAAAGCACTTTAAGTTAATTTGCTGCAGTGATTTTAAAAACCTTGAAGTGTTTCAGCACTCCAGCGAGCAACTGAGTGTCAGACTTTTACTTCAGCTAAATGTCTAATGTGCTTCCTGCCTGTGATAAGCACTAAGCTTAACATACTCTGCCACACTCTGTGATGCATAGACAGTGAAGGGTCATTTGGAGTTACATGATACACTGCTGTCTTCTCCCTACTCCATTACACTCTAAACTGATTTCATGGCCCATCTATATCTCTTTCTCACTCTCTCTGTTTCATTTCACCTCCCTGAATCCTATGATGTTATCATTCTGTCATCCCCCGCTTTTATATTTCCTCTGATGCACTATTTCACTTTCATTCTCTCTTTCTTTTGTATCAGATTTTGATTCTCTTGTCTCTCTGTCAGTCCCTTCCTGTTTTATTCTTCTTCTGCTGTACCTTTTCCATCAGTCTCAGTAGTTTGTAAGAGGGCAAACTGACAGTCAAGTGTTTGTAGGTGTTTGATACACACATTTAGGCCTTGTGGTGCATGGAAAATTTAAATCCCTTTAGATTTAGTGAATCAAAGCTGATAAAGTCGGGTTGTCTCCAGGGATGGATGATGGCTGTGAGCAGATGAAAGATGAGTCGAGATGAGTCGCAATGATATTCGCAGAAGGCAGGAAGAATCTTTGGGTTAGAAAAAACAATAGGAACTAGACTGAGCAAAGACTCACTCTCACAACACTACAACATTGTAAAGAGTTATATGATAGAGTCATGTCATCTCAATAGATTGAAATGTTTCTCTACTCATCCAAGTAACTACTTCAGTCTCAGGTGTGACTTCCATGGTGGACACATAAAGTGCTCTTAATCCTTCTGGAGATTGATGAAAAGGCAGCACCTCCACCTCTATAGAGAGGAAATTCATCAAGAAGGCGTCTTCATGCCTCTTTCAAATCGCCTATGTTCTTTAAGGAGATATAACAGCAAAGTGCAGTAATAAAATGGAGTCCATTTTAGCCAATACTGATCCACTAAAATATGCCTAGATTGGCCTTGCTCTGTATGGGTACTTTGGATTGAATGGAGTCTTAACTTATTTTTACATAATATCTTTGGATGCAGCTCAACAGGTGCTATGACATAAAAACCTTTTCCTCACAATGAGTTCTGTCATGGTGAAACCCTGAAGACCCACTTCCATACTGTGTAAAGAGACATTTGTGTTAAGAATGAGCCTTGCAAATATTTCATTGTCCGTAACAGAAAAATGTTTACTCAAGGGAGTAATATCGCACATTAAATTGATTCCCAGCTGCTGTCATGAGTGGAAAAATCACTTGATTGCTCTTTCCCTTAAAACCTTGAATTCTGCCTCGAGCAAAAATGTTCTTTTTGGGCCGCTGAGGAAGGATTCTACACTTTTATCTGTGGTGTTAAAAGTCATCTCAGGTTTGTTTACTTCAGTCTTAACTGTGAGGATCAAGATTACCACAGGTCCCTGAGATGGGGGACCACAACAAAATTAGGAATTGCAGGGCTTGAATGTCAGGGATTGCAGGTGTTGTGCATATAATTATAATGCAGGATGTTCCAGCACACATTTAAAGCTATGTTAAATATTAATGACACACTTTGCACTCTTTCTCTCCTGCTCTCTTGAAGGCGAAGAGCCCATTTGCTGTTAGATGCATGCAAAAGTGGACCACTAAAATGTAAAAATGACAAATAAGCTGTAACTAACATCAATTCCATGACTTTAAATGATGCAAATATGCTGGTGTGAGTGTCTGTGCCCTCTGCAAGTCAGTGGGAAAACAGTATTCAATATAACATAAACCCAGACATTGTTTATGATGCATCACTCTGTAAAACCAATGAAAACCGGACATCCGGACTTCTCTAGTTTCCCAGTGTCCCAGTTAAAGATTTCCTCATTTTCAAAATATTCCTCAATTTCCCAAAGTACACATTTCTCCAAACCAGCATGTCTGTTCTCCACCATTTGTTCTGTGGCCTCCTAATCATAAAATCTGCTTGCCATGCCTCTTGCCTCACTGATTTATAGTAATAAGGAGCCAGGCCTACGAGAAACAGTAGTGCCCAGGTTCTTGTAGGATACAGAGAGATTAAAGAGAACAGAATAGAGATTAAAGTGTTTTTTGCTTAAAATGTAGCGCTGTTGTAACCTGTTGGCTGTCATTGATTAGTTTACCACTACACTGAATGTTGTGTGTGTGTGTTTGTGTGTACAGTATGTATGTGGTCCTCAGACAGGACCTCTCAAGAAATCTACAATCTCTCTATTAATGTGTCTGTTTATCCATATAATCACATATTTATAATCACATATTTATATGTTTTTATATGTTTATATGTTTATACAAAAGAAAAGTAAGATGCAGTTATAGTGGACAGATGTACATTCCTAAATGAACTATGCTTGTTTTTCTTTTCTTCTTCTGCACAGGCCTAGACTGGACGCCTCTGCTTACTGCGAGAAACGGTGAGCATCTGCTTCTGATCTGTTTGTGATCTCTGTGGAGACCAGCTGGATTCAAAAGATGGAGCACTTGCTGTTTCTGCTGATCCTCAGCTCAGTGGCTCTGAAGGAGGCTGTTGGTAAGTTCCACATTAACACACACACACACACACACACACACACACATGCGCGTTTGGACCTGTGTGGGTAGTCAGACTAATCAGATTCATTCAATACATTTCTTTCTCTGTTTTTGAACGGGGATCAGCTTTATTTGCAAAATCAAGATTAGTTCTTCCTCTGCTGTGTCAGCAGTTTTTTGAGACAGCAATGTTAGGAGTGTAATAGTGGCCAAACAAAGTAATACCAAAGAAAGGTCATTAAAGGTCATAAAAGTCATCCAGTAGATATGAAAATAACACCCGTTCTCCCCGAATGACTCAGTCTCTCTTACATATCTATCATAAAAATCTATTTCATTATTTATTTTGAGGGAAATTAGTAAGATATTTCAGTCGGGAACTGCAACATGAGGATAAGCTAGATTACAACAGGAAGAATGTTCCTTGATTGGCTAAGACCAAAGAACATAAGAACAATGTCCCTGCTGGGAAACATGATGGTATCAGTATCATGATTTTGGCCTGCTTCCCTGTCTCTGGACCAGAATGGTTTGCCATCATTGTTGGAGCTATAAATCATTCTACAGTGACATATCCAGGTATCCATTTTTGAGCTAACACTCAAAAGAAAGTGGATCATGCACCAAGACATTGACCCTAAACACAAGTTGATCGCCAAAGAATTGTTTCAGATTGGCCAGGCAGTCAAAGTCCTGACCTTAATCCAATGGAAATACTATGCTGTGGAATACTATGCCTCAACCACACAGTTCATGTGAGGAGGCCAAACGTCATGCCTCAGTGGAAAATTGTTTCACGTGCTTTTACCACAAAACAAATATTTTAGATTAGATCATTTTCACAATAAATAATTTTGTTTCACCTTTTGTCTCATTTGTTTAATTATATAATTAGTTTTAGACCCCAATAGGGGTGGCCCCACCCAGTCACCAAATTGTTACTGCATACATTGTCAAAAAACACTGTTCAGGTAACATAGTATCTAACTAAAATAGTAAGCCAGCAGGTTAAGTCACTGAGTGAGTCATGTCTGTGTGTGCTTGCAAAGCTATGTAAGCTTGGAAATTTGTTTTTGCTGCTGACAAAAAAAAAAAAAAAAAAAACAACCAAACAAAAAAAAGTCAAAAAAAATATTTGAGGTCAGAAAGAAGTCTGTAAAAAACTTCTGTCTGTAACAAATAAAGATGGAATGTTTTCCTCTGTGCTGATGGGAGTTGTGGGAGTGTAATGACAAAAGGCCCTAATGGCTAAGAACCTGGTTATAGACAGACATCATTAGACCACAATGCTCTGGGTCACAGTTATGTAGTCTGTGCGGTTGTGATGGATGAATGTTTGTACCAAGAGAACAGATTTACTCCCACCTTCATATACAACTGCTGTTAAAAAGTCTATGTTGCTCAACCTAGGAGTATTTGTGTGATGCTGTGATGTGCCACTAAATACGTGTTTTTTGTCATGGTCTCATAGACATAACATAGGTATATCATTCCAGAATGTATCAGTCAACATCAGTTTTAAATTTTCACCACAAACCTGTACAATATTAATAGGACATATAAATAAGACATATACAGTTGCCATATGCTACATATTACTGTTTATGTTATACAAAATATGACCATCACATACTTCTGTCAGATCCCCCCAAAACCATTTTTATGTCAAGATTATTTATTGGTTAATTGTTAAAAAAAAAAAAAAAAAAAAAGTTTGTTGGTCACATACTGTGTATTGAAGATTTTAACATTTATTTGAAAGCAGATCTCTACTAAGTAATCTAAAAGAATTACAAATATAAAACAGTAAAGAAGTGATTTCTTTATATTCACCTTTAAGCCAGATGGTTTCTAAAGTCACACTACTACGTAGTTAAATGATGATCACCTTAGGAGAGTGAACGGGTTTTGAAGAAATGTAGTAGAAATACACCTGTATCTGGAAGGTCCAGTTACTGGTGAGTCATTGTTCTTGCCAAAAACTACATCACAAAGATAGAACAACACTCCAGTCAACTCCATGAAAAGATTGTTGAAAAGCAGGTGTCCAGGGATGGATACAAGTCATTAAAACTCCTGGAGTAAATTTATTATTAAGCATTGGAAAGAATGTGACACAAATATAAATCGGCCTAGAACAGGCTGTACTCAGAAACCAAGTGATGAAAGAAGGAGACTTGTGATGGAGGCCACCAACACACATCTGAATCCTCTGAAAGAGTTACAGGCTTCAGCAACTTAGACGGGCAAGACTGTAGCTACAACAACTGCAGCCCAGGTTTTGCCCGTCATAGTGTCTAGTGCTTAGAGTATTTTGCTGTTTGTCTTCAGGGCATAGTTTTTGACCATTACTGATTCTGGCTAAACCAACCAGCTGAACCAGTGATGATTTAGGTGAGTTACTTTAAAGGGGGTGAATAATTATGGAATAACAAATTTTGATTTATTTACTTTAGTTTATGTACAGATCTGTTTTCACTTTGACATGAATTTTGTAAAAGAGAGTAGTGAGTAGGTTCTTTGCATTTGGAAACGTGTGGCACAGGGTTTGATGTGTGATTTGGTGTGTTTCTTTGATTCCAGGTGGAGATGTGTGTGTGTCCGGTCATGACAGTGGACCAGTGTTTGAGGAACAGCCAAGCAGTGTAATTTACCCAGAAGGCCTGAGTGAAGGCAAGATAACCCTCAGCTGTCAGGCCAGAGCCAGTCCAACTGCCTCTTACAGGTGAGTAACACACACACACACAAACACACACACACACACTTTGTTTTCATTCAGTTACAGTTCCAATGCTTATATCTTTTCCAGTGGCCGATTTTGCAACTGTTTAATTAACAAGAAACTTGGTTTATGAAATCCATGAAGGGGGATTAGAAATCCTGATTTTCCCCTCATAGATTTCTCCTGGATTTCAAGGTTCATATCTTTAAAAATACTGATGCTATAATGTGTGTTTTACAGAACAGTAGTTTAGAGTTTGCTGGTGCCTACAGGTCTTAGAGCGTCTTAGAAAGCACAGAATTCAGTTTTCTTTACAGGAGGCCAATAAAGTCTAAATTTCATTCACTATGCTCTAAGCAGTAATGTTGTTGATTGCAGTTTCATACTTTGGAGGCAGGTGTCAAACCACAATGTATGTGTTGTTAAAAAGTCATACGTTTAGCTGGTGAACTTGCTACCAGAATGCTTCTCAAAGTGCTCACAAATTGCTAAATAACAGTTTATAAGATGCTTGTCAATATTTCTGGTAGTTTCTTATTATTTATTTTGCATTCAGTTGAAATATTTAACTCATGTTTACGAATTCGAATGCAGGTTTTAAGCATTTTCTTAACTGATCATTGTTGATGTCTACAATTGAGTGATACCGATTATTAAAACAAATCACTCTTAATAAAACAGTTGTTTTGACACTTGTTTGTCGCAAGTATTGGAAAATTAAAATAAACACAGAGACTTTCATTTCAAATTAAAGAGCTTCCTGTCCCAGCTGCTGCAATTCGTCAACTGTCCAGACAAAAACAAAAGTAACTGGACAGCATGACAGCTTCAATGCAGAACAAATCTTTGATCAGATCTACACATATCTATAGGGCAGTAAATTACATATTACATAACATTATCAAAAAACCTTAATAGCTAAGTCTACTGACAACATCCTGGTTTTATAAATTGTATTTCCTCTGTATCTACATGATGGGAGTGACCTGCCTGTTATTCACTAGCAGATAGTAGTCTGACTACTGGAATCACCAGGCCAACTGGGACCAATGTCCCAGGAAAATCCATCAGAGCAGGGGTGTCGCTTATATAGTTCATCACTTCAGTGTTGATTATGGTTGAAGCTTGTTTAATTAGAGCACAGCTTGTCCAGAACATTAGCACCAAAGATTTAGTGGCGCTAATTGTTTTTCTTTTCTTTTTTTAATTAACAGTTTGGTTAATTAACCATCCGTTTTGCGTTGAGCTGCTCTGAAATCATTGCCCCAAATGGGATAAATAAAGTTCAGTTATATTGTATTGATTGATTAATGATTAATCATTAAAGCCCCCCATCACAAACATCATTAGTTTCATGGGGCAGTGAACATAACTGCTGTGCGCACCTCTTTAGATTTTTTATTGCTGGTTGTGTACTTCAACCATGACTAGTCTGTGCTGACAGTTTCCACTCACACCAGGATCGGGACCTCGTAATTGTCAGTCACTATGTTTATTCTGCTTGTGACATTTTTATTTCCCTGTCCTTTGACTTGCAGATGGCTTGTGAATGGCACTGATGTCCCTCTGGGTTTGGACCTTCGATATACTCTGGTGGCTGGAAATTTGGTGATCAGCAGCCCTGAGCCTGGTCGAGACACAGGCTCATACCAGTGTCTGGCCATCAACCGCTGTGGAACCATCATCAGCAGAGCAGCTAACCTTAAATTTGGCTGTGAGTGTGCAAAAGTCTTTAGTCTTTGAGGTCTATTGAGTAGTTACCCGTGGCAGAGGTACAACTCCAATTCAAAAAAAGTTGTGACGATGTGTAAAACGTAAATAAAAACACAATGCAATGATTTGCAAATCCCATCAACCCAGTTATTATTCACAATAGAACATAAACAACATATTGGATGATGAAACGGAGACATTTTACAATCTCATGGAAAATATGAATTCATTTTGAATTTGATGGGAGCAACACATCTTAAAAAAGTTAAAACAGGGTGATGTTGACCATTGTGTAGCATCCCCTCTTCTTTAACAACTGTCTGGGAAATGAGGAGAGCAGTTGCTGGATTTTTAGGAGGAATGTTGTCCCATTCCTGTCTAATGCAGGATTCTAGCTGCTCAACAGTCCTGGGCCTTTGGATTTTCCCTTTTATGTTGTGCCAAATGTTTTTTTTTATTGGTGAGAGGTCTGGACTGCAGGGAGGCCAGTGCAGCACCCAGACTCATCTCCTGTGATGGATGCAGTATTGTCTTGCTGAAATATGCAAGGCCTTCCCTGAAAAAGACGTTGTCTGGATGGGAGCATATGTTGCTTTAAAACTTCTATGTACTTTTCAGCATTGATTGGCACTAATACCCACCCCCCCCACACCATCAGAGATGCAGGCTTTTGAACTATCCGCTGATAACAAGCTGGATGGTCCCTCTCCTCTTTTGTCCGCAGGACACAGCGTCCATGGTTTTCAAAGATAATTTCAAATTTTGATTCATCTGACAACAGAAAAGTTTTGCATTTTGCCTCAGACCATTTTAAATGAGCTTTGGCCCAGAGAACATGGCAGTTTTTCTGCATTGTCTTCTTCTTTGCATGATACAGCCCTAACTGTAGAAAACTTGTGGATTGCACAGCAAACTGTGTTCACAGACAGTTTTCCTGAGCCCATGCAGTGATGTCCAGTAGAGAATCATGCCTGTCTTTAATGCATTCCTCCTGATTCTCTGAATCTATTGATGATTATATACGTACTGTAGATGGTGGAATCTTCAAAGGCTTAACATTTTTCTGTGAATAAAATATGGGTTGATGAGATTATGTTTTTATTTACCTTATAAACAACGTCCCATTTTTAAAAAAAATTGGAGTTGTAAAAGGTGTTAGACAGACAGTGGTTTACAGGATTTACTTTAAAAGGTAACAGATCACTCATGTCAAACCCATCCATGTAAATGAGATGATGTGCATTGCCTCATCCAAATGTAAACTTCCCTAGAGTAAATATGCTACAAACAGCATTCGTTCTCCAGACTGAAACATCTCAGCCATCAGCTTTCACTATTTCTTCTGTCTGTTAGACAGAGGATGTGCCTTCATCAGCAGTTTAGTTTAGTAGTTGTTAGATTATGTATGAAGAGAATCTTGTATGACCCACTCATATGAGCCTGCAGGACCCACAGTACCATCATATACAGATATTAAAAAGGCATCGTGAACCATAGCTGAACTGTACCTATTACTTGGGTTAGAGGTCAAGTTAAATAACACACATAATCCAGTGTAAGATATGTGGAGGTAATTAACTCCACGGGTTTCTGATTAAACAGTATGTCTTATAGGTGCATTCATTTTATTCTTCTGGCACAATAACCAGCATCCCTTCAGCGAGTCCCCCTGGCCACCCCGTAGACCTGCCCTGGTACCATGAAAATGAAAACTTATCTGTAATCTCTGCTTATAAATCAATACATTGAAGGTCACTTTTACTCAAATTGTCTAATCCTTACAGTGTAACTTCTGCTTTGCATTCATACACTGTCCATTCAATAACTGAAATAAAACTCTTTTATATAGACAATATTGAATAATTCTGTCCTCCTAAATTAGCATATGCATTTTTTCTGATCCCAGGGGAAATAACTCTGAACGCTACATGTAAATATTTTACAGCCCTTGAGCTTTCTTACAGCTTCCAGAGACAAACATTATCCACTGCAAACCTAACTGACACATACGTTTCCTTGATGAAGAATAGCCACAGATGAAGTGAGGAAAAAGAAGTTCACTAACAGATGTTACCATGTGCACATTTTACCATGCAGGGTTTATGAGCGTAACATTACACACTACAGCATAATGTGCTAAGCACAGAGGTTTTTAAGGATTTTCCCAGATGAGTGCATCAGTCCCCCTAATACATCCATGACAGGAAAACCTATTGTTATGTGAGTCCCACAAATAAAGATGGCTTTGTGGACAAATGTAAAGCCAAAAATGGCCATGGCTGTATTGCTGTTGCATGATATTTGCCCTGCTCTCAACTACAGCTCTAAGTTCCAGAATACATGTCCTCATCATACAGCAGCTGTTTTCAACACATAAGAAGCATTTAATGTTGTAAACTAGCCCTTTGTGTTCCTGCTGTTCCCAAAGTATGTTATGAGCATCATGTGTGTTCTCGTTAACTTTCTGAAAGTTAACTTTGTTTACTGCCAACTATATATTGTTTCTTCCTGTGTTGCAATGTTTATGTCATATTAAACTTTGTCTTTTGTCTTTTTCTTTCTGCCCACACCTTTACACCTTTCTCCAGACCTTCATGACTTCCCTCCAGACAGTCGGAGTCCTCAGACAGCATATGAGGGCTTAGGAAATTTCCTGGCCTGCCAGCCACCTCCACATTACCCAGGTATTTTCTTTGCTTCAGGATTTCTATGACTTGTGTTTTAGAATATAAGTTCACCTGGAATCTAATAGAAGCACATGAAGGCAACAGAAACAGATGTGTCATAGCTGCTAACAAGTGGGTTTAGTGTGGCTAACCGGTCAGAGGCTTGAATGTGAAACTAAGTGTCTTTTCAAAACCCAAACATTCGTGGTTAACTTCTTATGCTGACTTTAATTTCACAACCCCAAGAAGTTTGGACTGGATTACTAATAAGCTCAACTGTCTTCTCTCTAGCTCTGTCCTATCGCTGGCTCATCAATGAGTTTCCAAACTTCATCAAGAAGGACGACGGCCGCTGGTTTGTGTCCCAGGTAACAGGGAACCTGTATGTGGCTAAAGCAGAACCAAACGACACAGGAAACTACTTCTGCTTCACCACCATCAACATGGATATCAGCACCAAGAGCACCTTCAGCAAAGCCAACCTGCTCACTGTGCTACCTGATGGTACGGAGGCTTTGTAGCTGCATCCCTGATCTATTAAATTAATAATAGCTTTTTTGTTAACTGTTGTGTTAACAGTTAGGGGTTAACTGTTAGGGTATGTGTTAAACATCACCAAAGTTCTAACATGTGAGCTGATCATACGATAGAAAAAAATGACGCAAAACAAAATCTTGTCCTAATTTTACCAATTTCCATTATACCAACTCAAATCTCTGGCTGCAAGGCTTTGGTAAAAACAGTAAAAAAATGCTAAGACTTCATCAACTGGGGAACTAAAATTCATGTGTATCTGCCTATTAGATTAGTGGTGGCCGCAGCGTTGTGTTGTACTTTATTAATATCCATCAAATTTCACCAAATTTACCAGTAGCTGTCAGGACATTGCTCCAGGCTAAAGGACTGGAGCAAACATTGGATCTACTTTACATCACAAAACACACGTCCCATCCAGTTCTCAAATTAGAGCTGACATGCACAATGTGAATTGTTTTAATCTGAATTTTTACAGCTGTCTTTTATTTTAGCCAATCCGAGGAAGTCAGCTCCGACCATTAAAGTGCGCTTCCCAGCAGAGACCTACGCTCTGGCTGGACACACTGCTCAGTTAGAGTGCTTCGCCTACGGAAAGTAAGTGTAAACCACTGAAATCATTGCTTGATGCGTCTGTGAACTCTTTAGCTTTGATAATGCTTGTTTAACCTCTGTCCCAACTTCCTTTCAACCATTTGTTATATACTCATATCACAGCCTTGTAGTGGTCTCCTTTGATTATCTCCCGCTGGACCCTGTGCTGAGTCAGTTAAAAAAAAATCCTCTTCCTTTCCTCACCTCCAACTTCCATCCAACCTCTCTGTGCTGGATCCTCTCTGTCTAACAGTCCAGTTCCGAAACTGCGATGGAGGAAGGTGGACGGACTGATGCCTTCGAAGGCAGGCTTGTCTGTACAGAGCCCTACCCTCCTCCTTCCAGACCTCTCCTTTGATGATGAGGGTGTTTATGAGTGTGAAGCCTACAACTCCGAAGGAAGTGATACGTACCAGGGGCGCATAAATGTACAAGGTTAGGAAAAGATAAACACCTGTCTAGATGGCTTCAATTTTCAGCTGCTGTCACTTTACTTTCAATTCTCATTCACTGACTCATTATTTATTGTTTTTCTTCTTCTTCCCTTTATTTTCCTCCTCAGCTCAGCCGGAGTGGTTGCAGGTGATGAGCGACTCAGAAGTGGAGATCAGTTCTGAGCTGCACTGGAGTTGTGTTGCTGCTGGTAAACCTCGACCCTCCATACGCTGGCTACGCAATGCACACCCACTCAGCACACAGGTACCACATTGCAGACAGTATTTTATATGTTGTTTCTCCCCACACACAGCTGTGTTACAATACTCGATCCTAGTACTGTTAATTTTTCTGTTTCCCCCGACACTCTGCCTCTGCTAATGCATCAATAAGCCACAGTGTTAAAGTCTAATGTTCTTCTTGTCCCTGTATATGACAAATCTATGGCATAATAATTCTTCCAATCAGAAACTAGACCTTTCTTTTAAATTAGAGAATACCTCAGACCCAGAAATGCTCATTTTTCTGTGGAAATCAACTTTATGTTTTTCATTTTAGAGGGAACAGAATTAGTCCTGCTGTGAAAGTGAGGCTACCAAACTGTACTGTCCATTTTCTTTAATACATTTGAAGTAAAGAGAATTGTTTGATTTAGAGAAAGTCGGCTCTTCCACTATTTATGTTAGTGTTAGAAGAAAACGATCACCTGTGATTTATGACTTTTTAGATAAATCTGTAATTCAGCATAAATGTTTAGCTCATTTGTTTTAGTCTTTTCATCTGCTGTTGAGAAACATTTTGCAACTGTTTGCCATTATTTGATTCATAATTGGCTTGTAAAACACTACACAATTGTGACTTCACTATTATATGTTAAGCTTGATGCCTGCAAAACAATGTTGGGGCAGAGACATGTTTACCATTGTGTTACAGAGGCTTTCCTTCATTTAACAACATTTTGATGGTTTGTGGTTGGGATGTCCCTTCCAAAAATTAAACACACAGCGTTGTAGCAGATGCAGAATAAGGCACATCCACTGATTTTCTGGTGTTACCTTGATGGCAAATAACTGTATATCTGTTTAAAATCCTAATATAACACTGCTGTGTCGATGGAACCGATGAAACCACGTAAGCAAGTCATCCGCTAATGCATCCCCATCACATTACCTTTCCTTGATAATAGTCTGGATGGTCTGGATGTTCTTTTGGCACAGGGAAAATAAACTGAAATGTGGACTTTTCAGACTTGTACTAGGTCCTTGTTTCTGCACAGAATTGATGCAAGTCCTCCTCATTGTGCAGTAGAGAATTTTTTAGCATTTTCTAATGCATCAGCAGATGCAGCGGTTTCACATGGGGTTTTCGTCCCTTGGCCTTTACACGCGGGGATTTTCTCTGAATCTCTGAATATTTTCGCAGTATTATGAACCAGATGGTAAAAGAATTCTCCACAATGTTTGGCACAAAGACCCATCTTTGCAAAGACTGAGCCTTTGGTTGATGCTCTTTTTACACCTAGTCATTGTACCCTCACATGTTTCTAGTTAACCTGCTAATTTTAGGTTCATCAAAAGTTGTTCGTATATATATTATAACCTTCTAGTCTTATTGTGCCTCTGTCCGAATATTTTTTAGGGTTTTCTTTTTACAGAAAAAGATGCAAATGAATTGCCAAATCACAAATTATTTTTCATTTTAGAAACAGTCCTAACATCCTTTTTTATTCCCTCCACTCCCTCTCTCTATTCCCACCTCCCCAAATTCCTGCCCCCCACAGGACCGGGTGGAGGTGAATGGGGCTCGTCTGAAGATTAGCAGCCTGGCCCTGGAGGATTCTGGGATGTACCAGTGTGTGGCTGAAAACAAGCATGGCACCATCTACTCAGCCGCTGAGCTCAGAGTACAAGGTAGATAAGGCCTGTTATTAGATACTGGGACAGCAAGATAATTCTATTTTATTGTTGGGCTTGACAAATGTGTAAATGTAATTTTTATAGGAAATTATTTGTTGTACAATTGAATTCAATTCAATTAATTTCCAATGATGAACATATGCAAAATACCATTTTGGTGTGATCATCCCTTTACATCAAATGTAAAGTAACAAAAGTCTTTCTCTCCCTCCATCTCACTTCCATCTTAACCTTCTCTGTCTTTTCATGCTGTTGTTCCAGTTCAGGCCCCAGACTTCAGGCTGAATCCTGTAAGGAAACTGATCCCAGCAGCCAGAGGAGGGCAGGTGATGATCGAGTGTCGCCCTCGTGCCGCTCCGAAACCCAGCCTGTTCTGGAGCCGTGGAACAGAGCTGCTGACCAACAGCAGCAGGTAGTACATTGACAGTGTGTTTGTTTCACTTTAATAACCATCCTTTATTTATTTATTTACTTAACCTTTATTTAACCAGATAAAACCCATACAGATGAGTTTACAAGGGTGACCTGGCCAAGAGGTCAGCAGCACACGTCATTATAAATTAATACAATTTTTATGTACACATTACAAACAATAAGTTAGAATAAACAATAATTTAGGTATCAATTACAGTTTATTATTACAAAGTGCAGTAGTCGAGGACAAGGTAACAATTTAAAAACACAAGCACTGTCCTATGGACTCTCGTTGTTTGGCTTCAAGTGAAATGAGTTCTGATATCTTCAGCTCTGTTTGGAGAATATTCCAAGCAGAGGGGGCGGCAAAACCGAATGCTCGCTTCCCCATTTCAGTCTGAGCACGAGGAACTGTGAGTTTATAAATGTCACACGCACGTAAAGCATAATGGCTTTTGGTTCTGTGTAGAGGAGAGCATAAAAATAACGGAACCAAGCCAAGAAGAGCCTTATAAGTCAGCATCAACCAGTGAGTATACCTTCATATGCTCAAAGAAGGCCTCAGCTTTGGCAGACAGTTCACAGGGATGTGTGATGCGATTACAACCCTCAAGGCATTGTGATAGACTATATTTTAAATGCATTATAAAGATAGTACAGTGTAACAACCAGCATTAAAACAACAAGCTACCTGGATTTCATTACAGTAAATTATGGATGGTGAATTATCAACAGCTCTAAGTGGCTGTATAGTGTATCATATACTCTAGAAAGAACCTTTTACTTACAAATGCCACATGGTGCTGTGGTATTTAATGGTACAGTCTTTTTCAGCAATTATAACAAAAACGAATAGTTCTAGGACAAGACCAAAACATCCAGCCCTTTCAGTATTACGTGCATCAGTATAACTGCACGTATAATGAAGAATGAGGAAAAGCAACTAAACAAGTCACTGCATGCCTTTATATATCTCATTTACATTGACTCCTACTGCTTCACAACCTCCTTCCCCCCGGAAGCAGGAAATGAAAGGGAAAAGCAGACCAAGAACTGAGAGAGAGTGGGCGTAGCCAAAAACAGGTAACTAAGTATGTGAGTGACCAAACTGAGGGCTGTCTATGTGTGTGTAAACCAGATCGGGAGGCTGAGGAGACCAAGCAACAAAATGAAAACAGAGTCAAGGACACAGGGATCATGCCACTGTGCAACAGACACACCCAGTTCTGAGATCCACAATAGCTGTGGTACCACATATTTGTTTTGTATTCATTTCTGGTCCTAATTGTCAGATCTTCTTCTTTGTAGCTTGGTTAAAAACTGCTCCACATGTATAGCACTGCACAGTCTATTCCAATTAGACTAATGACTGTCAATCACACATCAAGGGAGATTCAAGGTCTTTTTTCCAGTGACCACTCAGAGGCAAAAAATCTTTAAACCCAGTCGTTTAGTCGTTAACCTAAATCCCAGCATTGGGTTGGGATGCAGACAGCTGTGGGTTTGAATCCCACCCCACCAGGTGTGGCCCTTCTCTAATAGCAAATGGTCTTATAGAGCACTTTTCTACCTATTGGTATTCAAAGTGCTCACCCATTTTAACTCGCAATCACACACCGATGGGAGAGCTGCTATGCATCATGTGACCTTGAGGAGCCAGGGATTGAACCAACAACTGTTGGATCGGCTGACAATCGCTCTACTTCCTGCGCCACAGTCACCCAGCCACCAAGAGCCACCTTGGCCAGTCCCAAGCCAGGAAAAAAATGGGAAGTCTGTGGCATGAAGGGCATCTGGCGTAAAAACTTATGCCAAATCAACATGCAGAACACGTTGAAGGAAAAAGCTGAAAGCCATTGATCTTTCAGACTGTGTGGATCTCAGGAGATAGGGCTCACCATACATAAGGTTGGCGTTTTGAACCCCATGTCCCCCTCCAGGTACAAGTGTCCCTGGGCAAGACACTGAATCCCAAGTTACTCCTGGTGTGTGTTCCTCATTTGTAAGTTACTTTGAATAAAAGCGTCTGTTAAATGACTAAATGTAATGGTAAGAAAATGTCATAGAAGCAATTTAAAGCAGTGGGGGACATTTCTCAAAGTTTATGGCAAGGTATAAACTAAAAATGTACATTAATATTTGGCATGTTGAGTTTCCTGTGCTGTAAGTGCTTGTAGTTTATGTTCAGAGTAATTGTCGTTTCCACGTGGGTTTGTTCACAGAAAATTACCCACAACTTGGATGGAAATAAGCAGAGTAGATTTTCTTAGCTTGGTGGGATTGAACATGATGAAAAATCTTTCACGATGTGCTGTTTGATCACTGATGCAGCTCTGCGGCTCTCACAGGTTGGCTGCTAAAAACAGTGGTAAAGTCCATCAGCAGATAGTATGTCCAGCAATACACGATCACAAATGCTTTCAGTGGGGAATAGTGTTTGGACACAACTGTTCATTGTTGAGACAGACAATCCACTACCCCAAGTCTTACTGGACAGGGATGGGTCCCCGCCTGCTCAGTAATGACAGCCTATCTAGCTCCAGTGTGATGGTGTGGCCATGTTCCAATGAAAACAACGATGCAGCAGCTTTTTAAATTCAAGCTGGGTATTCCACCACTCTCACTCTGCCAGTGTCCACATGATTGTGGCAGCTGACTTCTACTGCAGAATGGGGGCTGTTTTGTGCTCTTGAATACCAGATATTCGCTCTGCAAGAGCCCATTAGAGAAAAGGACTCTGTAGATGGACTAAAACATTTATACTTGAAAAAAACTGTTTCCCATGGATTATTTAGTTTCACGCCTGTAGATTGTACTCCACCGTTTGTCCAATCCACTATCAATTTGTCTGCATTTATGCGCTGCTCAAATAAATAATTAACCCTTGTTTGGTGTTCAGGTAAAATGGACCCATTTTATAGTTTTACTGTGAGAAAACCAATTGACCTGAAACCCCCTGGCCTTAGTTTATTTATAGTGAACAATCTGTAACAGAAAACGGATCATAGATTCAACATACTATAATACCCCCACACATTTATGTCCCTCATATGATGTTCAAGTGAATTGGACCCACATACAGACCCACTCTCTTTCTCTTTACTCTCTCTCTCTATCTCCCTCACCACAGCAGACAGGTGCACATTGCTAAAATGGTGCGATCCAAGTACTGAGACCCCTTTACCCCTTTTCCCGTGTTGTGCAGGTTGTGTGGGAACCGGAGCCTTTTTATCCCGTGTATATGTAGTGTGGGAACCAGTGTGGAAGGGGCAAAAACCTATAACTAGCTTTTGATGGCAGTGTATAAGTAAATTCATCATCTTCATTCAGGCCCAAGCAGTGTGAAAAGCACACTGCTTGGGCCTTGGAGCTACATTTTGCAGCCAGTGAGACAAGTACTGTAGGGGAAGAAGAAGATGTCTCAGAATATGAGGATATATTGAAACAAATTCTGAATATGAGTTATTGTGAGGATGAAAACTCAGAGCATGCAGGGTCTGTAGTGCTGTACTTGTCATACATAAGTTCATCCAGTTTGATCCCCCACACGTAGTACAAAGTCATCATTACCCAACGCACAGATTTACCTCTTCTAATAACAGTGAGTAAACTATTATGTACTGTAAATGTGCTGCATGTTTATAATTTATTTACTTTGTGGTAAATAGTAATTTAGTTTCTTCTCGCTCCAGGCAACCAATACAAACCACACCCCTTCAGTGCTGCAGCTTCTGACTCAAGCCACAGAGCTGCAATAGATGTGACTGAGCTACACTTCTGTTTCTGCCCAACTGGAGAGAAACTGAAAACTTTGATCTCATATCAACTGTTGAAAGGTTTATAAAAATCCAAGCTGCTTATTTTATGGTGTTGAGATCAAAAGTGACTTCCCACACTGCTGAGCATTTATATCTGAGGATTTATGACTGTTGATTTCATCAGATTCTGTCACAGCTGTGACTCTCACCACCTGGGTATTTGCATGCGTCATATTGATTTTCAAATGGAAAAACTGACGGCACATGAAAGACTTTGATACTGACGATCACGTCAGTTATGAAGCCCGTCTACTTCACGTTGATTGACCTATGAATATTGAGCGTCTATACCAAAACAGCCAGCTAGTGGACATTATATTGCTTAATAAAGTTCAAATGAGCATAAAAGATGGAGTTAACATCCTGGTCACCAAAACTTCACTATTTCTTCTGTCTGTATTGGTGGCACGTCTACTGCTGTAGTTTTGTGACCCTTAGTTACAGCTTTCAGTTTGTTGGGAAAGAGCCCAAGTAAAAGAACACACACGATGCAAAACACACTTAATGCTGCAGATGTTGGGAGGTCTAGTGAATGAGTGCAGCCAAGAGATAGAAAAACCAACATAAACAAAGCCACAGAGCATTAAACACAATCACATGCATCACAAAATAGATTCCAAGTTAAAAGTCGGCCACTGGAATATGTTCAGATTTGCAGAGGAGTGCAAATGCATCTTCTCAAGTCCAGTATTCAACTGTGGGGTAATTTGAGGTAAACAGGCCTGGGATCAGCTGGGTGCTTTTAAATCTGAGAAGTGAAGAAGTGTAGCAGCGATTTTAGGAGGCAGCTGTAAAAAGAAATGACAGTGTAACTGTCTTGTCACTAGGGAGGGGCAGCCTTTTCTTCTTACTTGTTCACAGCGATGAGTATATTTGTTTTCTTTAATGAAACATAAAGGATCAAGGATGTATGCTCAGTCACGTACAGAGGTGACGGTTTATCGCACACTTGGGTTCTTAAGAAACATTTATAGTTTCTGTGCCATTTGCTCCACATTCTTTTTATCGTCCAGACTGCTGCCCAGCCAAATTGCAGGAGATTGGACAATTACAGTTTCAGTACCATGAATGTGTTAATGACAAGGAGATGTGAAGTGGAATAAGGGGTTCTTAAGAATAAAACACGTTTATATATATATATATATATATGAGTGTGATTGCAGTATGTGCAGAGATGGTAAGTAAAGTGCCTTTACAAGTCAAGTACTCAGTAATGCTTTACTACCTTTACTTTACTGGAGTATTCCCATTTTATGTTACTGTTACTTTTATTAGTACAGGTTTATTTTTTATTAATGTAATATTCATTAGAAATATATTCAGCTAATAAAGAGTAACAACCTAAGAGGTTAAAATCTGCATTGCCTTTTAAAGCTGTTCCGCATCGAGCTCCTGAATTTGTTGTTTTATTATTACTGTCTTTCTAATACATTTTACTTTTAATAACCTAAAGCTTTTAGTTTCTTTAAAATGTGAACCTGTACATTTGTCCTGCTCTCTTCTTATAGAGCTGTGGCCAGTAGCTTTACTAAAAGAAATCATTTTTAAAACAACAAAACTATTTTAAATAAACAGTTTTTTTTTTTATGAGGTAAGGTTTTGTGTAAAATGATTATTACTACATCAGCAGTCGGAAGGTCCGAGCAGTGAGCTTGTGGCTGAAATCAGCACAGCAGCTGGGAATATGTGGGTGGGAAAGTAAATAAGTAACATTCCCCAATATAGCATTTCCATGAATTTATAACAACATCTTTTGACATTGTAAAGGATTTCAAATAGCTGAGAGATGCATCTTTTCCAGCCTCATGCGTACATTGATTTGGTAGCAGTACTGTTGTCTGCCAGCTGTAGGCGCTGCTGACCCGCTGTGTGCTCCTGTCTTTTCAGAGTCACAGTAACCCCAGATGGAATCTTGTGGATTCACAACATCAGCAGGGCAGATGAAGGGAAATACACCTGTTTCGCTGAAAACTACCTAGGCAAAGCTAACAGCACTGGACACGTGTCTGTCCGAGGTACACAAACACACACGCACACGCAAACACAAAGTCCAGACCCTCACATTTCACATAAGGTCGTAGGATTTGACATTTTAGGAGTGAGATAAGATTCAAAATATTTAAGTTGAATAACTAATATACCATCTATAATTTAACTTTGTTAGTTTATAAATAAAAACAGCTTTTCGTTTTAGAAGGAGTTGCATGAAATATTCCACATTATCATTGTGATTGACAAAACATGTCAAAAAGATCTAGCAATAGTCGTAGTGGTATTTTTGACTTGAAGGTCACCTGATCAAGCTTTTCTCCCTGCTCTTAGTATTTGTACTAAGCTAAGCTAACTGCTATACAGACGTGGAGTCTTCTTGTCCAAGTGAATATTTTTCAACATTGCAAACAATTTTTTTATTATCTTGGTACCTTGAGACCTTCAATCAACACCATCCTGTGATAGTTTTCATCAGAATCACCTATGTTCTTGCAGATGCCACAAAGATCACACTGGCTCCTTCCAATGCTGACATCAATCAGGGGGAGAATGTGACACTGCAGTGTCATGCCTCCCACGACCCCACCATGGACCTGACCTTTACCTGGACCCTCAATGGGGTCCTGCTGGAACTTGAGGACTCAGGTGGTCCATACCACAGGGTGGAGGGGGTGAGTCCTTTTGATGCCAAGGTCGCAGTGTGTTTGTGTGTGATTTGCTGATAATAGTTGAGGCTTTGATATCTGTCCATTTGCTCTGTCCAGGTTTCATTACACCAAACAATAGGATGTTGCTCAGCCATTAGCAGCTCCTAGACTTACTGAAGAAGAGAAAAAGTCAAGAAGTTGTGTTTGTGCTGAAATGCAATGTAGCAGTTTTCACTCAGGACTATTCGCCTCTACATGAAGGATCTTTTTCCCGTGTTTACTTTCTTATTCCCAGGTGTTCAGCTGGGCTAAGATCTAATGATTTTGAAGACAATATCATATTTTTATACTCATTAAACCAATCAGCGACCCCTCTGTGCCCTGTGGATCATGCATAGTCATCCTTATAGCGCCATTTATTTAAGTTTTTTCTTTAATTTAACACCTATCTATATTTCTGGTCTGGTCTGGTAAGAAAAGTAAAGTTTGTTACACTGACACTAAGTTTGGAGGAAATGTGTCAAAACAGACTACAGCATTTCTTAAACTGCAAGATAAAATAGACCAGAGCACAATGTTCTCCAACAATAATTACTTCATTTCAGGTTGGCAAGTAAAACATTTCACACTACCTGAGCACAGGGCCAGAGAGAAATACGCTCTTAAATGAGTTTAACTATCCATTTCATGTACCTGCTCCTCTATGTCTAAATGTTTAATGAATGTCGATGTGATAAGAAGCTGCTATAAGTTGGTTTGGGTCTAACTAGAAATGGCCGAGTGAGCTGCTGCTCAGCTCTGCCACCAGTTTTCTTCTTCATATCTTTTATACTTTTTTTAATTTCCACAGTTTTAGTTTCAGGGTAGAATGAGTGGCTGATATCACTCACACCCTGACTTCTCAGCTTCATCTTTTATAACCTCTTTTCATGTCTTTTCTTCTTTTCTACAGTGAACTTTTATGTCTCATACACAAATTACACATCAAAGCATAGATATGTGTATTGTAATATGTAATTTCAGGAAATTGGTGGCCAACAGTTGAATGAGCCAAAATCCCCAATCAAAATGAATAGGGAGGATTTGTGGACACATCCAGTGCTGTCTAACGTTCCCTAACTGAGGTCCACAGATTCTCACAAAAAGGGCGCGTACGCTTCATTTTACTGAATGTCTTGACCTAAAACTATTTCTCTTTGTTAAAGCCTCTAGATGGTCAAAGTCTTCACATTTTTTTCAAAGTGACCATTTTGGGAGGTCTGCCCAATGTTTAGCTACTCTCCTGCTTGTCTTTCACACTTAGACCTTAACAGTACAGTTTCCTGATCATCTAGGCCTCCCCTCTCTCACTTTAACAGTGTTTGCGTTACTGAGACTCTGTTCAGCTGTTTATTCTACTTCTAAAACTATGATTACTGTAACTTCTCAATGTCCCATCCCATGTGGAATTTCTGCGTGATGGCTCAGTATTTTCTTTTTTCATT
The DNA here is from genome assembly GCA_020496755.1 of Channa maculata. Lineage (NCBI taxonomy): Eukaryota > Metazoa > Chordata > Actinopteri > Anabantiformes > Channidae > Channa > Channa maculata. The sequence continues at coordinate 1,973,197 of CM035603.1, forward strand.
CTCCTCATGATTTTGTTTCATACCTTCCAACACACACACATATGCCTTGTGAGTCCACCTTCCAAATAACATTCCCGTTTAAAATTAAGCCCTTTGACTCAGGACCTCACAGGAAAACCAAAGCATGAGTCAGCAACAGGCTCTAGCCAGGTTGCTGAGAGACATGACACCTGTGAAATCAAAAATCCTTGTGAAAGCTTCTTTCTTAGTTTTCTCCCTTTTTAGGTTCTGTTTCTTTTTTACTGTATTCTTTCTTCTTTGTCAATGTTTTACCTCCTCTTTGTTTGTTAATCTTAACTTCGTTTTGCTTTGTTCTTTTTTCATATCTACCATATCTTTCTTTCTTTTTTCTCTCTTTCTTTCATCTCTCCTCCTTTGCTCCTTGTTCGTATGTTTTCTGTCATCTTCTTCTGCTTCCATTCAACTTTATTTTTGCTCCAATTTTACACCTTTAAATGTACAAACTCTTCATGCTTAGCAATGTCTGATCAATTGCAGTATTTAAGGTAGTGTATCAGCTCCCCTATGCAATTTCCTCAGAAATTGCCTTTTCTAGCTCTGTAATCTGCACCTCAGCTCATGATGGTCTAGACTGTAAAGTTGTGCTGCAGCATGTTTTAGTGTATTAAAAATTAATTTAGATGAAAGCTGTTGAACGTCTGATGAGGCCTCTCTGCTGAACTACAGTAGTAAAAAAGAGACATGGTCTTGTATTTTAACTGTTGAACTAATTTGCTTGTTTCTGTCCATTGCTCTCTCTGTACCTTTTCAGAAGGAAAACATTGGTGATCTGTTGATTGTCGGTGCTCAGCTAAGTCAGGCAGGGATATACACCTGCACAGCCCAGACTGTGGTGGACAGTGCCTCTGCTTCAGCAAAACTAGTAGTTCGAGGTAAGATGAGCTAAAGCTTATATACTATCTCCTGACTAAAACATGACAGCATGCAAATTCATAGATACTGAACTAAACATGATTTTCTTTCTAATGCTACATTTCATTATTGCGAAACACAAAGTCCATGTAAATATTGTCCAATTTGAATCCTTATAACTCAGAGATCTTGGGCATGTGCTGTTGCCTGGTCATGGTAGGAGGTACGAGGTACGAGGTCATGGTACGAGGTCAACCACACGTTGTGGAATGAAGATACATGTCACCCAGTAGAGCATTATAATAAAATACACCATTGACCAACAAAACCTAATACTTAAAAATAATAAATGCATTACAAACAGTAAAAACCACAATAAATAAATCTATAAAAACATTTACTAATAATGTAGACAATCAGAGAATATTTTCAGTCAAAGGCTGTGGAAAAATATGTTTTCTAGATTTAAATATATCCACACTTTGGGCCTGTCTTACATTTAGAGATAACAAATTCCAGTTACAGGCAGCTTGAAAATTAAAAGCCGATTCTCCGTGGCATCAGTTCACCATGACCCATCTCACTCCATGGGTCATTTGTTGTAAAACACAAAGTGTAGAGATGTTTTGGAATATAAAAGTATATAAAAATGACATAAGCAATCAGCTGATAGAAACACCAAAACACTTGATAGATTTGAATTGTGGAGGTAGTCAAGGATGTGCTGGGAAGATTCTGGGAAAGTCTAGAAAATGTACATCATCTGGCCCTATTTGTGGAATGCTGGATACATGTTGGTCCTACAGCAGCAAAGGGCTGAAACTAGCTGCCAATCATAGTGGAGCTATAGCAGCTAAAGGGTCAGCTGTTTCCTTCAGAGCAAAAACTGAGCTAATACTCAGAGAGAATGTTGGACTTGTATATGTATAATGTAGCTGCATATGTGCTGGATGTGGAAACTTTAGTCATCTTTTGTGCTGCCTGGTCTGTAAGTGGCCCTCAGCTCACACTCCGAGTTACAGGACCCTTTGCATGTGCAACTCATGCAATATAATGTACCGTACCAGTCGAAGTGTATTCTCACACCAATAAGATAATGTAGTGATTGATATGTACAGTATTATGTTCAAGAAACATCAGAACAGCTACTTTTTCCTAAAAATAAAGTTTCAAGGCAACAAATATGTAGCAATCCTACAGACAATTACTACTCAGACATGATGGCTCACTTTCAGTCTGAGGGTCGACTCCAGCCTGAAGTTGGCTCTAAAGTTGCATTTAAACTTAGTGTCTAGTTTTGCTGTCTGGGTGCACAATGCAGAGTTTCAGCCTCTATTTGTATTTTCTATGCATTTTACAGATTAAAATTAAATCCAGTACAGTCCTATTATAGCCATGTAGTGACTCTCAATTCGTTTGTACAGCTCTTAGCGTTAATCATCCGCACGGAGGTGCCCACTCAGCTTTTCTTGCAAACAGCCCCTTTTCCTGTTTGTGTCCAGGCCCCCCAGGACCTCCTGGAGGTTTACTGGTGAAGAACGTGGCTGAGACATCGGTGGAACTCAGATGGAGTCGCGGCTATGATAACCACAGTCCCATCGGAAAATATGTCATCATGGGCCGATCATCACTGTCAGCAGAGTGGAAGAAGATGAGGACAGGTGTGTGTATATGTGTGTAGAACTCAAACTGCTGAAACTGAGTAAATTATAACTTCTATACACATAAATAATTTTGCCATATTAAAAAGAAATATTTATTAGTTAGATTTTTTTCAAACCTGAATAATCTGACTTAATAAACACTAAGCACTAGCTTAAGTTGGACACTGTATCTTTAATATCTTTGTAAGTAAATATCACATGCTCTGAACGTGTCACGGACATGTGGCATTATTATTGATATTTTAGAAACGGATTAATATGTAGAAAGGGATTAATATGTATGCAGGGTATTGCTAATGCATTGCAGACATACAGTGAAACCTGAATAAACACGTCTTCTCCCCAGACCCAGAGAACATCGAGGGGAACGCAGAGTCAGCTCGTGTTATAGGACTGATGCCCTGGATGGATTATGAATTCCAGGTCATTGCTAGCAACATTTTGGGCAGTGGAGAGCCCAGTATGTCCTCACACACCATCCGCACTCAACAAGCAGGTGAGGGGCCACAGGTTGCATCAAACTACTGTCTCACACACACACACACAAGTGCACACACACATTTACAGCCAAGTGTCCCTGTCTGCAGCAGAGAGGGAGCAGACAGTACAGGCAAAGTTACTCTTTAACTCAACCGGATCACATCAGTGCTCGTTCAGGTACCGGCGTAAAACGCTCTGTAAATTGATGAGCTATGAGTAGATTATCAAAACACTGAACAAGGATCAGAAATCTGCAGAAAAGTAATAATTTCATCTCTGCCCACAGTCCCCCATCCACCGCCGTGCGTTCACCACAACAAGCTTGTTGGCTAATTGCTGCTATGAAGACGTTAGTTTACATCTACCTAAAGCTGGATGTGCTGCACTTAATGAACTAACTGTTCAACCTAATGTGCCACAGGTTCTGGTGGACACTGAGACAGTCACAGTCCAAAACCAGGAGGACAGGGATCAGTGATAGGGGCTGATTTCACGTTAATTCTTCTTTTCTGTTACAGTATTTAAACTAAACTGAATTGTTTCCTGAAGAAATGTAGATTGCACCACATTCCATTAACTTGAATGGAACAAGCTTTAATTATATTGTAAAATGGTAAATGCTCTGCACTTATAAAGCTCTTTTCTATGTATTGGTACTCAAAAGCATTTTACACTGCTTCTCATTCACCCATTCACACTCACAATTGTGCATGTAAACGCCCTGATTAACATGTCATTAACACAATTTATGTGCCCTGTGGTGGAGCATCATTTGAGTGTTTTCTTGAATTCTACCTTTACACACAGCATGTGGATCATATCATGTATATCATCTTGTGTCTATATATTTTGCTCTCAGCTCCCACAGTGGCCCCAAGTGGACTTGGAGGAGGAGGAGGAGACCACAATGAACTCATTATTACTTGGACAGTAAGTGGATGACTCAGAGTGGTTTGTGTGCAGCGTATGTGTGTTTTCTGCTTTCATAGTGTATGTTCATTCCTAGCATACAGAGCCACAGGTTAATAAAAAGCCAAGTCAGTCTTAGTAACTGGAGTTTTTCAGTTAAGTGGAGGTACAAGGATTTGAGTTACACAGATAACAGGTGAAACTAAAGTAGCAGAAACTCCCTGAAAAATCCCTGGATCCTACAGGTCCCACAGTGCATCTGTGAAGATTCTCAGACTACTTGCACAATAAGCCTGATACGTTCTAAAACCCTCAGAAAGTCATTTCTGCATTTACTGTACATCTACCAGATTAAAATGCCATTAGACAGGAAAAGGGATAATTCCTTATACTGAGTACGTGTAGACAAACAACCAAGCCAGCCTCAGAAAAAATAAAGTTAAAGGTTTGCTAGTTCCACAGTGCAGACAAAAACTTTCACATTATGGTTTTGTCATAGATCAAGCAGTGAATATTATTGAGTGCTGAGCAAACCTGGTCCATCCAGACAAAGACGTCTGACTGCCTTTGAGATTAAAATGCGGCACTACTGCCACCACCTGTTTGGGTACTGATATGCTGTAACAGTGTTTTCCCTGTACACACTGCAATGCCAAGGCAGCTGTGTTGAGATGCACTGGGAAAGCAAAGGGCCTTTTTAGTCTGGTTGCAACGCCAAACTAGAGAGACAGGATATTTTACATAATTCTGTCAATTATTTCTTTAATAACCTTTTGAATCCTAAGATGCAATAACAATATTAAGCCTAACTACAGACTGAGTAGCCGGAAATAAAATGTACAATAAATGACCCGATTTTATTTTAAATGCTGACTGCAGCATTTTGATTTTTTTTTTTTTTTGTTCTTCATTATTGATCAAACCTCAACTAACTTCTTGACTAACAAGCATATTATATCATAAACTAAAAAGAAATTAAAGTAACCAAATACAAATAATAATAATATAATAAAACAATATAATGAAAATAATAACACATCAAGCTTGAAGTGATCCCAAATGTAGGCATTTTAGTAATTGGGTTACTCCGATTATCTGAGTCCTAATACCCAATACACGAAGTGACACTCGACATTTTATCATTCTGTCAGATTTTTGTTGGAACACACACAATTATCTTTTGAAAAGCTCACATCTCAATTGTCTCCCTAATCCTACCAGCCCATGGCCAGAGAGTACCAGAATGGGGACAACTTTGGCTACATCTTGGAATTCAGGAAGAAGGACACATCATCATGGACAGTTGTGCGCATTCCTCACGTGGAGTCGTCCCGATATGTTTACTACAATGACAGCCTGACACCCTACAGTCCCTTTGAGGTGAAGATCAAAGCTTATAACCGCAGAGGAGAAGGACCATTCAGCCAGATCGCTGTGGTCCACTCTGCAGAGGAAGGTAAGTCTGTTCAACCACGTTTCCTACTGAGCCACCCGTCAAAACACAGATGTCCTACACTGTGAACTGTCCCCGAACACCCCTAAACAGCACCCCATCACACATGAAGTGTTGCTAAGAGTTGGCTAAGTTTATAGCTTCTGTGGAGGTGATGTGAAGCCTGCACACAAAGGCAAAGCAAAAGAGAGAGGAGGTGAGATATCTGGCATTTTCATATAGAGACAATATAACCTTTGATTTTATTTGATCGTTTTTCATTATTCCAGCTTTTTTTTTTAACTGGATAAGCTCACACACATTCAGGTGTCTCCAGGTTAACAGTGACAGCTTCCATTACTGTCAAAACTCCAGAGAACTGCTGGTGTTTGAGTGATAGGAAAGGAAGACCTGGTCTAGTCTGTTCGTTTCAGGTAGTTTTCACATGTTCAAACACAAAAATTCTAATTAAGTGAATTAATGCAAAAAACAGACATTTTATTTGCCGTTGTTGAAAATAAAATTATGATTTTTTTTTTGCAGCAGCAGCAAAGAATATTAAATATTGCATTTGCTGCAAACCAACATTGAATTCAACCTTGTGCATTCGGATTTGTAGTTAAGATTTGGTAGCAGACATGGTCTCTGTGTCCACCTGCAACATTTTCTATCAACTACAACTTTTGCTTGAAGTCAGCTCACATATTCCTTTAAGCCACTAGCAGACAGTCTGGGTGACATATTGGATGTTGTGACTTCTTGATCCTGGCTGTCTCCTCACAGAGCCAACAGTGGGACCATCAAGCATTAATGCCACAGCACTGACTGCATTTGAGATCCAAGTCTCATGGGAGCCTGTCCAGCAACTCAGCGCCAACGGCATCCTCAGAGGATACGAGGTGAAGAATTGCATTACTACACATCTGAATGTTTGTCCAACACAGTTCTTTACATTTAAATAGGGTAAATGACAGCTTCACCAATTTCCAAATGCCTTCCTGGGGCTCTAGTTTGGGGAGTTTCCCTCTGCATTCTCTATTAAAATATTTCTCAAATTCAGTCTGAAAACAGGTATTGTGACGACCAAGGTAGCATTTATTAGTTTTATCACTGTTAGCACCTTGAACCTAATTGTCAGCATAGCAAGGCTCAACCCACTTATTTTTCACCTGAGTTTATTACTGTTTATTAGCAGTGTTTTTCTTTAGGGTTAGATTATACAACACTCTCAAACTTTGGTCTCAAAGACAAGGTTAGATAATTCACACACAGTCCACTGACCTGTCCTTAAAGTTCTAATCTCTCAGTCCCAGCTCACCTCACCATTATGGATTGTTTTAATCCCCAAGCTCCTAACAAATGCAACTTTCTTTTGGTGCTGTGATGGCTGATATGAGCCTTTTACTTTCCTTTATTGCTTCAGGGTTCACGTGCAGTGTTTCAGGTCAGGTTTTTAAATGTGTCTTGGCTTCACATCTGTCCTCAGATCCGGTACTGGCGGCAACATGAACGGGAAGCTGCAGCTGACCGAGTGAGGACAGCGGGATTGGAAACAACAGCTAGAGTGTCTGGACTCCGACCCAGCACTCGATACCACGTTGCCGTACTGGCGTATAACAGTGCCGGCACTGGGCCGCCATCACCACGCGCTACCGTCACCACCAGAAAACCACGTACGGTCGCAGCATTCACACAGCATAATTCCCCCTATCACACACATTAACATGGGAGAGTAATTATTAACAAAAATGCAGAGTAATATGCAAACTAACAGACTAAACCTTAAAGATTCAACAGGTTTGTTTCATTCGTTTAGTCTGAAAAAAACTTCTTTATTACTCTTTGCGTATGTGAGCCACAGTGCTTCTTGTTTCTATTTCTGCATAAAACATCAAATTTTATACTAGTCCCAAAACTAAATAAAGGAAATTTTCCCTCAATGGGTCCTTAGTACTACAAGATTTAGTGACGATGGGTCAAGTTAAGTGAACTGCAGATGCGAAAAGAAACTGAACAAAGCTGTTGGAGCACTGGGTAGTAAAAGCCATGTGGTGAATCTTACTGTGCTCCAAATGTGGGGGATACAAACTGTGAACACTAAATGTGATGTCCTTTGAAGACACGCAACATAACTACACATAATCACACATGTGAACACTTAAGTCACTTCAAGCCTAAAACACAATTATTCATACAGGCTTTAACTACACTGGCTACATTCTAAACTGTCAAACACACACACACACACACACACACATATCCTCAGGCATGTCCTGTCTTTGTGATCATAAAGGTAATACAGCTTGGTTAAGAAGACCCATTTGATCCCCTTTTTCCTGGTAGAGATGGATTATCCTTCCCTGGTGTGGTGGTCAGTGGGTCTTGGTGCTTAGAAAGTAGTGCTTCCTGGAACTGTGGGTGTGAACATACCCTAAATCAGAGCAGCAGTCTCTCCTCTGACTGAAGCGACATCATCAAGTAGACACAGACCTGTCAAAATACACATCACACATCAATACACTATGTTATAGTGTCACATGTAACTTCTCACTTATTGTTAGGCAGTCAGGGGGCTCAGTGGGTAGAGCATCAGGCTGGCATGCGGAAGTCTCCCAGTTCAAATCCCAGTGCACCGATTTTATTGCAACATGCATGTCTATGTAAATGACATCCATTCATGTTGGGCGTTTACCCACCTTTTAATAAACAGCTTTTTATAAGAAAAACTCCCCTTCTTGGTGCAGCTTGTCAAAATGACTTATTCTGTTATTAGTTTTCAAATCATTTTTGTTTCTGTTTCAGCGCCTAATCGTCCCCCGGGCAATGTGTCATGGAAGACAGATGGCTCAGGGGTCACAGTGAGGTGGGACCATGTGAAGGCCATGCACAACGAGTCAGCTGTATTGGGCTACAAAGTGAGTGGTGTCTGACTGAAAATGCTTTGTGTGTATTTGTGTTTAGTGTATTAGTAAAGCTTTACAAAAGCACTGACTTACAGCTACAGTAACTAATAGGTTTGTCAATTTATCTCAGTGTGGAAAGGTGCTGTTGACAAATCCTGCAAAGTCATTAAGAATCATTGAACGTCACTGACAGCAGCGCAGAGATATTTGCTTTTTGAGTGATGCTCATTCTTCTAACCAGTGGGAGAATTTTAGTGAGTTCTGCTTGATTGTTAAGTTCTGCAGCTTTTTATTTATTGTAATTTGATAATGACTAACATCTGACACCTTGGCTCTGCCAAGTGTGGTGGAGTGTAGCAGAAGGTGGAAGAGCATAAAAGAGCAGTTTAATGTAGTTTGGCACGGCAAAGACGTGTTAGGGGTAAAAAGATCCTGCAGTTACTTAAATGAAAGTACAGTAGTTTTAGCTTAAGTACCAAAAGTAAAAGAACATTTACTTCATCACTTTAACATTGCAGCTGGTAACAATGGAGCCAGTCTTAACAACCTCATATACTGATTACAACTTTTGGATCTATTATTTATAATATGGTTTTACATACAGCTGGGTAGCTGTACATACCACAGGCCAATAAGTCTTATCATACTGTATTTTTGCTTTATTAATGTAAATCTGAAAAATAGCTTATAAGAAAAGCTTTCAAAAAATTCTATTGGAGTTTATACACTATCCCGTCCTATTTTCCAGAGTTTTAATCAAATCTGAGGGCATTTGTCAGTTTGTTTTCAGCCAAGTCTGCTCATACCACATCCACACAGTCTTAACAATACAAGAAAACCACAATGCCTTTAAAGGCCTTCTGTCACATCACACATCCAAGATTTATTGTTGGATTGATTAACTGAAGGACCTGCTCTTACTTGTGTGAAAATTCTCATTTCAGTGTTTAGCCTACAGAGGCTTGAAGTACTTACAGATTTATCTATTATGTATTATGTATTATGTAATGATTATGCTTAGTGGTTAAATAATCAAGTTTCATTTTCATCTGTGTGCACATGTAGCTGTCTCATAAAACATTTAATCTCATCTGTATGTGAGATATGGGAAGCAGTAAAAAGGCTGTATAACATTTTATAAACCTTGTACCAGCTTACATGAGGAAATCACGATAATCCAAAGATAAGTGCTGCAACAATGGTCCTTTCATTAGGACACAAACAGGACATTGCTGTATACTGATCAGTAAACAGCAACATTTTATATTGTGAGTAGAATAATTCTCAGGTGATTACAACTGAAAATGTCTTGTACTGTAGAGGTCTGAACTAAACCCAGGGCTGGATGTGTTCTGTCTATCAGGTTCTTTACAAACATGAGGGTCAGACAGCCCTGAAAGTTCTGGACAAGACTAAGACATCAGTGGAGCTGCTGCTGCCAAAGGATAATGGTTACGTTGTGCTCGAGATTCGGTCCTGGGGAGAGGGTGGGGACGGCCCGGCACACGAGATCATTGTGTCCCGGGACTCAGGTGAGAAACCAGGAAACACACACCAGAGCCTTTTCTGTTTAAGAGTGATGTTTTAAAGTCAGTGACTGGAGGAAATAATGCACCAGATAGTGCTCGAGTCAACTTTAGAGCAACATTTATTAACAGCTCAGCATCCACAACCCCATGATGGAACAGCCCTACATCAATCCACTGCTCTTAGGCCAAACTTGTAGTTGCCATTGGTGCCTAAGGCATTTATTACTTTGGCACCAACACAACCACTGTATCATTAGTTTGAAAAATCTTCAGATAATAGACTGATCAACAAACGCAGACAAATACAGCAGGAATTAAGTCTACTGGTCAAAATGTAAAGATTAAGTGGCATCTGGGGGTGAGGTTGCAATTTGCAACTACCCTGGTTCCCCACAGGAGCCTCTGAGAATTGCTGCTCTCAGATAGGTGTCAGGGAGGTGTCAGCTCAATGTTATGCAGTTCTCAGCTTTCTGTCAGCACTTCCCTTCCCCTGTTGCCTGATAGGAGGTGTATACATTCCAAAGTAACCACCCCCATTTAAGCCCAATTCATGCAATTCCAGGGCAGAGTATTCGGGACTACAGGCTCTTACTGTATGACTCCAGCCAATTTCTACAGCAGAAAGAGAGTCTGACTGTTTTTTTTCTGCTCATAGCTGAAACTTTAATGTCAGCATCATTCATATATTTTGACAGCATAAACGTTGGTTTTTATCCTGGATTTCCATTTCATGTGTTTTTAGTTGAAAATATAAATGTGTTTGAAATTAATGTAGATCATAAAGGGTTTCACAGGCTGAAACGTAGTGGCTGTCCGCCTGATGGTGGGGTTGGTGGGATTGCTTTCTCCATTTTTATATTTATTTACTCATAACCTTTTATTGTATCAGGTGTTGTTCCTCCAGAAACTAGCACAGATGAGCAGAACAACAGGTCATCGCTGCCACCAGCAGGCGTCTCCTATTTCTAAGTACAGGGCTGTTAGCACTGGGAGATGGAGCCTAGCAGAGCAGTATATGTGAGAAATAATGTTATTTTTTGATGGTTTTATTGTGATTATGTTCTAAAGCATAAATGGTGGCCTGGTGGCTCAAGGGGTAGAGCATTTGGTTGGGATATAGAAGGCAACGGGATTGAACCCCACCCCACTAGGTGTGGCCCCGCCCAGCCACCAAGGGCAACCTTGGTGCCGGTCCCGAGCCTGGACAAAAATGGGACAAAAAAAAAAAAAACAGACACAGAGCTAAGACCTGGATTCATGTAGCATTATTGTTCACTGACATTAAAAAAAAAAAATAAAAAGAGCTCCAGTACACTGAGTGTATATGATTTGACAGAAAGTTCAGATCATCACACACTCTGCAGTATTCTAACACTAATTACTTGTCCACCTGGGGCAATAACGAGGCGGCTCTATGTTTATTACGTCATCACAGGAGGTTCACATTAGTAGAGGAGAGTCCAATACCTATAGCATCTACACAGATTCTGTCGTGGATCACGCAGCAGTTTTAGGCTCCATCTTAAGCTCCTCCCTCTGTACATACATTTTTAACTTTGATCTCTGAAGAATTACTGACTTTCTTACCAAAATTATTCTTACCAAATTTCATTATAGAATAAAATTAGCACTTTCACTTTGTTGAATGTAACAACAAATGCAACAATCTTCTTCAATATGCATTTTTTTTTTTAAATATTTTTTATTTTATGGAAAAATCCATCCATCCATTTTCTGGGGCTGGAGCATATCCCAGCTATCAAGCGCGAGGCGGAGTGTACACCCTGGACAGGTCTCCAGTCTCCACTCACATGTTTACATTCACACCTATGGGCGATTTTAGAATCACCCGTTAACCCAACATGCATGTTTTTGGACTGTGGGAGGAAACCGGAGTACCCGGAGGAAACCCACGCAAGCATGGGGACGACATGCAAACTCCACACAGAAAGGCCATGGCCGGCCGGGGTGCGAACCTGCAACCCTCTAGCTACTTGTGAAAAATGAAAAGTTTAAATAAAAAAGCTAATTTCTGAAATTCACAGCCTGCAATAATATTACCAGTAAATTATTAGATGTAAATGGTCTGCACTAATATAGTGCTTTTCTACCTATCATAAAGTCAAAGCGCTGCTGTGTCTGAGGTTCCACGTGCAGTGTTTGTGTCTGAACAGAGAAGAAGCTTGGTGGAGGGAGTGAGTGGAGCTAATTTAAGGTGCATATTGCATGTTTCATGGAATTGATAATAGATAATTGCTATTGCAAAATGAATTGTCATTGAAATTATGAGCCCAGTACGATTCCTTATACAAACACTCAGCAAAATACAAGACCGATTATTAACTGGTCACTGGTCCCGTCATCACAACTTTGTCACTGTTTTACTAGCTTTAAATGGACACCATAAGTGACATGGTCTGTAAGTTTGGAAATCACGTACCGTATGGGGTGACTCTCGGTAACTTCTGCCTTGTACATTAGTTATATTGTCCCAAGATTGATCCGCTGATTGATGCAAATTATACTGATTGGAAACAGTCATCAGCTGAGCAGCAATATCTAGGTATGAAGTAGTTTCACTTTTACCTGCCAGGTGAGCCAGTGTTATAAAGCTGTGATTCAGGGCCTCTCTGGGTCTAATTCTCTTGGAAGCGTTCACATTCAGAATGCATTTTAGGAGGTTTAGAAATGCTATTCTATCTTCGAATTCAGGAGCGCTGGGTTTACTTGGGCCGGTTAGTACCACATCATCCAATGACTTCACCTTTTGGAAAAACTCGTGTGAAACTTCTGGGGTGTAACCAGTAAATGCTTGATATTCCTGCGGCGAGTTGAATCTGAAATTGGGATCAGCCAAGTCCCATTCCCAGGTAAAAAACATCCATGTGTAATCCCCTGCAGCCAGCAGATTCATATGTGGTTGCCCCAGCAGGTGGAGCATTACTTTTACCCAATTATATTCACAGTTGTCCGGGAAGAGGAGGGCTGCAAAATACAGATTTGCCATAACACAGCCTAAGCTCCACATGTCAACTGCTGTAGATATAGGAAGGCCTAACGTTACCTCTGGCGCCCTGAATGGGAGAGGCTGCATAATTGTTCCAGGTTCCACTGTGCCCTCCGGACGTGCCAAACCAAAATCAATAAGTTTAATTTTGTATGGCTGTTGGCTGTGGTTGACTAGCATGATATTATCTAGTTTCAGGTCAGTATGAATAATTCCTAGATCTTTCAGGGCATCAAAGGCCACAAGTAGCTGGTGTGTTATTGGTCGGATTTCGTTCAGACTCATGGGCACACGCTGTCTCTCCATCATTAGATCCCAGAGACTTTTGTCGAGCATTTCAAACACAAGACATGAGAAGTCCTCAAACCGGAAGCTCTCCATGAATTTCACAATGTTTTTTTTGTCTGGGTCAATAGTTTGGAGCTCTTTGAGTATTGCAATTTCGTATGGTGTTTTGTTGTTAAAACTAGTTTTGTCGATTTTAACTGCAACAGTTGTGCACGTTGCAAAGTCGAAACACTTAGCAACTTTACCGAAACAGCCTTCCCCAAGCACATCCTTCACAAGGTAGCAAGAAGAATCACTACAAAGTGTCTGCACGTGAAATGGTGTCTGTACCTTTTCCATGTTCTTCTGTGGAGCTCTTCATAAAGTTGATGTATGATCTGAGGAAAGTAAAGCCATTAATTTTTTTCCTCAAAAGCTGTAAAGGGAAATGGCCTTCTGTAATTTCATAAAAATTTGGCAGTTGTGAAATGTCTTGTGGGCAATCATGCGACTAGGACAGTGTCTCAGCATACTATCTTATAAATGGGACTAAGATGATGTCTAAGGCCATGCGATGATGTCATCGTTCTATTTTGGCACATCAAAGTCAAAATACAAACAAAGGCATCAAAGCAGAGATGACTAATTAGCTATATTTACAGTATGACTTCTAATAAAATGTGTTGTTTGTTTGTTTGTTTTGTTTTTCTGGTGGCTGTGAGTGTTTTTAGCTCCTGTCTACACAGTAAAGCAAGAAGCACCTTTGAAAATGAAAGTATTTTAAGTGCTCATACTGTAAAACTTTATCTATACTTTGTAAAAAGGTATTTTATGTTTTGTATAGACACACTAAGACAGAGCCAACATTCTGCTCCCAAAAGAAGCTCTTATTGACTTCTCTTGCTTAAAGATGGGGCGAGAACTGCTTCTTATCGGGGTTCAGTTTACACGCCAGGGTTGAGTACTGGTTTGACAGGAATTCAAATACCTAGCAAGATGCTTTGGTGAAACCAATCAGGCGAGATGTTTCCCTCTGGCTATAGAGAAAGAGAGAGAGAGAGAGCAGACGTTTACTCCACAGTATTAACTGCATTTTAGGAACAGGCCCTTCATTTGGACACATGTTCAATGTAAGGAAAGGTGCTGAGTACATTGAAAACTTGATAGGGGTAATTACAGCTATTTTTCAATTGCTAACAGGCACCACTCAATACAGAAATACTCATCAAACCTCATTCGGCAGACAGGAGAAAGCTCCAGCCCTAGTTACATGTGAACTATACAGAATCTGTAAATTTACAGAATGAGATGCAGATCATCACATTGTACATCACCACTATTTTCTCTTTTTGTGTCTCACAGGAACTGGAATGATGGTGCAGAACGAGGCCTCGTCCACATTGTCCCATTACCCTCTGCACCTCCTCGCTGGCACGCTTCTCCTCACTCTTGTGTCTTTGTCAGGCCTGTGATCACCGTGTGTGACCTTTGGACTTTAAAACTAAAGCTCTCCTGTGTCTCAGTCAATGTAGTGGGTCGGGGTGGATTTCTGGTGAAGGGTTGTAGCGCTGCTGGGATTGGAAGGGTGGGGCGGGGAGGGGATTCACTTTCAATTTTTTTATAATAAATACAAAGAAGGCCTTTTTTTTAAAAGAAACATCTGGAGGGGTTGAAGGGCGGAGTGGGGGAGCCATATGTGGTGTCAGTAAAAACCCTGCCTTATGGGACCATCACATCTGTGGCTGACGCAGCTCAGACTGGTGCCCTCCAAGCTGTAGCTGGTGAAACACAGACTTCAGGTGTAAATTATTCATAGTATTAACGGTGTGTCTAACCTGTGTACATACAGTACAGTTGTACTTGTGGTGGTCTACCTGTTCACACTGAGAGCAACTGGACTGATGAGTCCCATCGCTTCCTGTGGTATAGTCACAGTTCCCGCATCCTAAAAATGCAGATGTGACTTTACTTCCGGAGTTTAATGAAGAACATTTTCATTTTTTTTTTTTTGTTCTTATCATTTCTTCTCCTTTTTTTCCTGTGTTTGCAAGTATACACATTTTGAAGTTGAATTTCACACAGTTTTAAGTGCTGCTGTTGTAGAGAACCGTAAGATGCAGATGTCATAGATGTACCAAAGGAGCACTGTGTGACAGACATAAAGAAAAAATGTTTCTCATCGTGGTTAAGCAAACTGATCCCTGACTGAGTTGGCAGCCAGGTCGAGGGATTAGGGTGGGCTCTAGGGCTGTAGTACTGAAACTTTGTAACATGCAGATCCTGTGTTAGCCGTTCGGTAAACACGCTAACTAGAGTTATGTTATAGACCTAGTTTTGGAAAAAAGCCATTACAGCTGAAGAGTGACTCATTTAATGCTCCTGTCCTAATGTCAGATACACACAACGCTGGTTAGTATATACAGGCTGCCCCAGGACCACATGGGGCTCGCTCTGCTGTGGTGAAGGAGACAAAAGGCTTTGCTTTTAGCTAACGGTAAAAAGGCAAAGATTGTGAGAAACTGTGAGAAGAAAACCACAGGGCACACAGTTCAACGAACCGTGTAAAGTCATTCTCAGTACATTCTCAGAGTGACCGTGAAGAACCATCCAGAGTTTAAGGCTGACAAACTCAAAAAGCAAAAAAAAAAAACCAAAAAGCTTAAATATGCAGAATTTAATGATGTGGACATGTTAAACAGTTGCAGTGATATGATATTTAAAAAAACCCTTGTTACTAAAATTTGGACTCTGGATACGACATGCACGTAAAGGAAGCTCTTACTTAATAAACAAGATAGCAACAAAAAGCAATAACTAAACACAGGTAACATGCTGTAGTCAATGATAATCATCAGTGGAAGTGCTCAGACAGGATCATCAAATAAAGGTCTAATATTCAACTCCTCACTCAGTTGCTGAGGAGATGTGATGCATTAGAGCTTTGATCAGCATCTTTATGCCTCGCTGCATTACATGCTGTGTATTGTGTTACAGTAGCTGTGTGGTCCAACGGTGCCAGAGAAGACAAACCCAAATTTTCCCAAAATGTGAAGATACTTCACTGTAAACTCTCCAGAAGAGCAGCGTTCGCACGTTTCAGTCATTCCAACACTATACTGGACCTTTAAAACCACTTCGGAAATAGATGTTAAAAATGTTACAATGAGTGTCCCCCTGAGTGAAAAGGTCTTAAAAGTCCCAAATCCATCTAAATGGCTTAAGCATCATAATGAATGTTCAGTCATTAGACTCCTTTTGAGCATCTGCCCAGTTGAACTTTACAGTGTGAACACAGAGTACGAGTCACTCATTTCAGCTCCTGCTAGTGTCTGTGTGCTTGTGTGTGTTTTTACCTCAGCTGTAATTATAGCAAACTACTGAACTGCATCACTGGTCCAAATGAATGTTTACATTCTCAGATTTCCGCTTCATTTTGGGGGAGATGTGTGTAATTAGACATATGATTCTGTTTTTGCATTGGTTGTCTTTGAATAACTCTGACAAACATGTCAAACTGTTTCTGTTTAGTGTTTACAGCATTTTACTGCAGCTGCTATTCCACTGATACGAAAAGGCCAAGGCAGCAGGAACAGATCGGTGCTAGAGATGAAAGAGTTGCTCACCACAGTTATCAGAGAGTACAGTGAACAGTGTCATATATCATGTCAGCGTCTATTAGCTCTTGTGTAACATGTGTAGTTGCAGTTTACAGGACAGGTGTTAAGCTCCTTTCTACAAAGCAGGTCTGGTCAGCTTTGGTTGTCACGCCTTAAGGTGAATTTCCTCAGAACAATTTGCTGTCAAGAAAACCCTTCCGCCCGTTTAAATGGTTAAAGGGGTTGATGGGGATCTGATGCTTTGGGTTGGGCTTATCCTCCAAGACTCAGGAACAACTGGAATACATGGTTGTGGTTTTCAGCAACTGCTGAAGAAGTAGCTCGGTCCCACTGACGTCTGTGATAAATCTCTGTTGCAGATGTCCATTCTTCACCAGTGTGTGTGAGGTGCCACCAATTCAATACGTGCCTGAATGTGTCCTTCACTAAGGGTCGAATTCTTTGCTCAAGTTGAAGTAAATACATGCTCCAAAATGTACAACTACTCCAAATACAACATAATTTAAACACTATCGACCTTGATGCCGTTGACAAAATGAATGTACAATTCCAGTCCACATTTGTTCCACATGTGCCTGATATTTAAGGTTTCTTGTTAAGTTGAATTCATGTAGAGAAGCACATGTATCTTAGCACCTGTGAATAGATATAATTCCCATAGTACATTGCAAAGTAATACAGTTGCAGTCATGTCCAAATGACATATTAATATGTCATTTATGTCACTTTTGTTCTAGATCTTTGGGTTTTTGTAACTTTTTTATTTAGCTCGTGCTTTAGTTGTGTCAGCTTTTCCCAATTCTTAACAATGTTAAAAAAATAAATATGAAAATAATCCCTCAACACTTTTTAGCACATGTAGTTTGATAACTTGGCAGGACGTTAGATTGTTTGTTAATCACCACATTACCTGTTTGAAGCTACAACATGCAGCAGCTCCTTATGAAAGAATTCGGGTTGAGCTGCACCAATAATTCAGAATAGGCGAATAACGAGTCTGCAGTCAAAATTAGTCCCATCCCATGCTGCCTTACTGGTCCCATCACTCACCCCGACCAGCTCTCACCTGTATTCTAATCTGCCGCTGTCCGGTTTTACCTCCTCACCCGATTTGACCACAGTTTGAAAAATTTGTCCCAACTCACAGCCATGTTTGGAGTTAACCTGCTTCTTGGATGGATTTGGGGGCCAGGTGTCAAGTTCAAGAAAAAGCCAAAATCAGTGTGGGTTTTCAGAGAAATGTGTGAATAAGCTGGAGAGTTCTCTGTAAGCCATAAACTCTAGATAGACGTTTCTTCAATACCATCATTCTTGTATATATTGTTATTTTCATTTTGTATTTTGTTGCTACAGTATGTATTTAAATAATTTATTGGTCTGAAAAGCAACGTTTTTGTTTTACTCAGTATTGTTTCACGTTGCGAACCACTTGAATGAATGACGATTGTACAATGTTGTGCTTTATTTTATTAGGAAAATGTAACGTTTTATCGTGTGCTTTTTACAATTTACACCAAAACACTGCTCTCAGTTAATGACTGAACCTAACACCAGGGTGTAGGACAAGCAGGCAAATGTAATTAAAGCTCAGCTTTAAGTTTTGCTTCTATTACTTGTGCTGTCAGTGTAGCCAACCTCTACAAAACTGTGGGTTTTGATTGAGTCGTCCATAATGATGTAAGTCTTGGTTCTGGGTTTGATCCCAGCTTCACTACTATATAACTAATATCAGTCATCAAAAACCAACCTGTATTTGTAAAATGACTAAACTGCATACAGGATAATGTTTTTGCAGGTATATAATCTGTGGAGGATTATGTTCTGATGCAGTGAATGAAGTGATACATTTTTGGCATAATCCAAGTTGCAATTGAATGATGGGCAAGTAAAGCCCCAGACTGTGATACAGCTAATCCAAGTTTGTCCTGCGTGCGTTTGGTAAAGGCACTAAAAGCGCTTCTGTTAAGGTTAGGTTGATAAGGCAGTTGTCCACGGACCACGGGGTCCGTGGTTCGATCCCTGGTTCCCGCTATATGTCGAAGTGTCTCTGGGCTCACTGTCAATATGTTTGCAATCCGCTATTTCCATTAATCAGTCCTTCCAGAACCTTTTTTTAAATTAATTTTTCAATAGTTGCAGCTTAAAATGCTTAATTTTGCAACAGCTTTTCAAAAAAAAAAATGTGACGGTCGGGGAAATTCACAGGGATGAATTAACTGGGAATTCCTGGAGGGACTTATTAACTATAAAAATATCTTCACTATATTATCTGAAAACATACTTTATAATTGTTTGCAGTTACGTCCTACATGAAAACATGTTCATTAACAGTTTTCTTTCATAGAAAGGTAATTTTTAGTAGCCAAAGTTGCCAGAAACTAAACGTCTCAACCTGAATCTCTCTGAATCTACTTCGTTTCTGCACTGACCTGTTGAACAATGTCCTGGTTTTTGTGCTTTACTTTGTACAAAAATATCTTCTCAATGCCTTTAGCGTTCATTGAAGAGCCATAAGTCATCTCTACGTGTGTCTGGACTGGCTGGTGTCATCGCTCGCTTCAGATGGTAACGGAGAGTCCGTGTGGTTTTTGGCTGGACTCAGATTCTTTGAATACTGTCGCCTTCGGGCCTTTTCAAAATTGTGATTGAATGGAAATGTGAGGGAGGGGTGGGAGGGGTGCCAATTGTAAATATGATTTCAAATAAATACACGGGATTGTATTTCAGCAGCGTGTGCATTTACTGTATTTACAGTTTTGTTTATTGATGTTGCCATATCCACAGTGTGAGCAGTGGTATTGGATGGTGGATTGTATTATAGTGGTTGTGGAATGTTGTAGACAAAAGGTCAGAGAACCACAAATATACACAGTTTATAGAAAAAGTAACAATAGTTTCATGAATGTATTTCTGTATGTTCACACTAGAAGAAACACTATGTGTTTAGCTTTTTAAAATGTTATTTCATACAAAAATATACGTTTTTAGCCAACACACCATGTCAGGATTAAATAAATTTAAAAGAAGCTTCATATTGACTGGTTGTATAATTACGAATTCAGCCTGGCACTTTCAGAGTTAATCTAAAACTGGAGATTTTGCCATGGAGTCTTATCTCAGTCATTCGAGCATCCAGACAACATTAACCAGTAATTGCTACAATGTTAAGTTTGAGCATCCAGACAAATGTTCTACACAATAAAAAAAATTGCCCAACACAACAGCACAAATCTCTTTTGGAAAGTAAACTATGACTGGAATGTATTTGCACCTCTTTGCATACAACACAAGCTCAGTGGACCGTTTACCCAAACCAATCTACTACTTACTGTAAGATGCTAATTTGCTTCATGTGCCTGATCAATTATGACACTAAAAAAAAACTCGTCTTAGGCAAAAAGTTAAGTGAGGCTAAACCCTCCTCTGCAAGCTGTGCAGCAATCTCCCGTGTATTTCCTAATAGAAGAAAATAGGTTTTGTAAACTGTCTATTACTATGATGCACCTCACTTAGTAGATTTGAGGAAATTTGCTGAACGATCTGAACAGCCTTGTAGTCTGTCACTAAATTTGTTGATTTTGCAGGACAAATTCAACATCTCATTAGTCGAAACATAACCCAGAACTTTGAAGTGAAGGAGTTTTGTGACATTATCCTCCCTCACACCTGGTAATATGTGTTCTGATTAAGCCCCTCGTGGCTCTGTATAGACCACTGACTGACCAAAGCAACAAGGCAGTTCTCTTGACAAAAAGTCAATAGATTTATTTTATTGGCATTTAGAAGCTCCGTAATAAACAGAAGTCTATGATTTATGATCATAGATCATTTATTATATTATAGTTGTTGTATTTCATGTCTTGCTAACTAAGCTTTACTGGTACGTAGCTGGACTTGATGACACACTGGTGAGCACGACACAATCAGTTCACAGCAAAAGGCGGGTTTTTCTGTATTAAGGGTTTATCCGCTATTCTGAAACCAGGTCACCAGGGAAACTTGCAAAACCTGCACAACAAACCGCAGATGTGTGTGCGTGTACACACACTTTAGTAACAACAGCTGTTTGACTGCACACTAAACCTAAGAAATACAGTATACACACGGGATTAGTCAGCATATATGAGTGTGTACATCCAAAAATTAAAAAGAGATATAAGCCCCATCATCCAACCTGAGGTCCTGAGGTTTGGCATTCAGCAGGACACAAAGCCAGATTCCCAGCAGGAAGCTGCAAGCTGACTTACAGTTATTCCTAATCATTATTTCCTGCAGTTGTGATTAGAGTTATTGCTGCTAGTGACTTTGACGTACCCTAGAAACTGAACTGATAGCTCGATTCCCAGCAAGTCTTGTCCTTACAAGGCTTTACTCATCAAACCTGGAAGTGGAGTGAGTAGGCACGTTGGCCAGACTCCCACCATGCTGAGCTCTTATCTGTTGCACTTTGCCACCAGCTATTAGTTATTAATGAGTAAAATATAAATCCGACCGAACTCCACAAGGCTCTGGACTCTGCTTCTGTTCTTCTTGGAGAAAGGTAATGAGCTCATCACCACATCTAGATTTGTATCATATAACAGCATTAAACTTTTAAAAGTGGGCAGGAAGTGGTCGCGTTGTAATGAATTTACGAGCAGCTGCATGTAGACCTGCAGCTATGATTTATTTCTGTCCTACGCTTTCACTTTTTGTTAAATCAGTGACTTGCACATATGAGTATGAACGGTTTCATTTAAAATACTCAAAAGAATAAAGTGTCATCTTAAAATTATTTAGTTTTGACCTGAGAAGCTGACACATAATTTAGCGTTGACTAATTGATGGAGTCGTTTCAGCAAACAGCTGCATGACAGATGTTGTTCTTCCTCGTGCATTTGTACCATCTCATGTGAAACTATTTTATGATCATCCAGGGGTTCACTCCAGAGAGCACAATGGCAAGATTCCTCATAGGTAAATTCATTCATTTAGATTTTAATGAATTCATCTTTTATTAAAACATTTTTTACTCATTCATTTATTCATTCGCCAATTTTAAATATATCAAGCTTCTTTGATGTTTTGTCACTAATTTAACAATATATATAGAATATTTAAAAGCAATTTAAATTGTGCTGCTGTTGATGATAATGCTAATAAATATAAATGTAATATACATGTAATTGTGTAATACATGTAATGGTAAAATACTAACTTGCACTCTCGGCAATGTACTGTTGCCTGTTTAATTTAGGAAAATCTTCACAAATAAAATGAATAAAATTGTCATGGGATGTAAATTGTCTAAATAGCCCCTGTTTCTTTGTGTTTCATTGTTATTTTTTCCAGCACTGGGCGTTCTGCTTGTTCTGCAAATCGGTAAGCATCTGCTTGGAAACACAAGTGTTTTGGTCTTAGTTTCAGAGTAAAAGCGGGTACATTTAACATCTCACTGCTGCTATGGCTTCTGTCCTCCTTCAGCCTCATCCAGTAAACTGGTGTGCCATATGACCAACTGGGCCCAGTACAGGCCCGGCGGCGCCAAATTTACCTCAGAAAATGTCGACCCCTTCCTGTGCACCCACGTCATCTACTCTCTGGCCACCATCAACAGCTTCAACCAGCTCGTTAACGTTGAGTGGAATGATGCGGAGCAGTACGGCAGACTCAACAGGCTTAAGAGTGTGTGAGTTGCCACCCAGTGTGTGAATAGTCAGCTAGTCTGGACACCAGCGCTTGACTCATTTATGGCTGTATCTTTTAAGTGAACACATTATTGGCACATAATTTAAAACCATTAGAACCATTAATAAATAGGTGGTTCACAGTATGAGGATGAATTATAACTTTAACTGCCTTTCAGCAATCCTGATCTGAAGACCTTGCTGTCAGTTGGAGGCACAGTCAGTGGAATAAGCCCGTAAGTTCAAATGTGGAGCCAGTCTCCCCCCTCACGTCCTCAATGCACACACTCGATTCAACATTGGTACTGAAACACCAGGCCAGATGCCACAGTGGTTGCGCTTGTCCCTCCAGGTTCATTGCTGTAGTTGCCAAGCCCGAGAGCCGTGCAGCCTTCATCAGGTCGGCCATCAGCTACCTGCGCACCCATAACTTTGATGGGCTGAACCTGGCCTGGGAGTATCCTGGACACAATGGCAGCCCACAGGGGGACAAGGAGAGGTTCACTCTGCTGGTCACGGTTAGTATGAGCCCCAGTCTGTAACAGTAGTTTTTGTTTAAATGGACGAGTGGCTGCATACATTCAGTATGTAACATACCATTTGCCAAAAGCGTCTACATGTATCTGTAGAACATCTTCTGTTAGTGTAGCAGCATTTTTTAGAACTGGAAAATATATTTCTTGTAGAACAGTGGCTTTAATCAAAATAATGCGTTGGTTTCGGTCTTTCAATGGTGGATCCACGTACATTGCTAATGACCACAGTACGACTGTAGCTACCACCAGGCAGAGTAAATCCTACACTCAGTGCAGAGGCTTTCAAGACCCTTCACCTGAAAAGTTCCAGGCAGACATCCATGGTCCCCACAAGCTGAATAAACCTACCAGACTGGCTGTTTACGCTATCGCCACCAGCACGTCGACATTTTTGTTTGATACTCTTATCAAGACATTCAAAGTCCGGTGGGCGTAAACATGCCAACACACTAGACATGGTGAACACAGGAGACCACAAAGCACGGAGGCCACACTACTACTACAACACACTACTAATTCACCTGAGTGTATAAACAAACCTTCCACCAGTCAGTGTAATTAGAAACATAAACTCACTAAGTGTTTTGGTGGTGGGGACAGACATAACCTGACAGGTGTGTCCTTCCTGCTTTCAGGAGCTGTCCAAGGCCTTTGAGGATGACGCCAAGGATAACAGGAAGACGCGGCTGCTGCTGTCAGCAAACGTTGCCGCAATTGTTCCCACCATTGACAGAGCCTATGAAGTCGACAAGATTTCACCGTAAGTTTCATTTTGCTGGACTTGGTCTGTCTTTACACTCAAACAAGTAAAGTATCTAGAAACTATCTTGCTCAAGGACACCTTGGAAGAAAATATGTCAAGAAGCGAACATGGATTAACTCTGGTCACTAGACTATTTTCATCTGACATGTTTCTTGTTTGTCTAGAGACAGAGAGGACTCTACCTTTACTGTTAAACCAAATCATATGTTCTTCACCAGTGGTAAAACATCTTCTGCTACTAATCTCTAAAAAAAAAACTTCCACAGTCACTTTGACTTTATCAACATCCTGACGTATGACTTCCATGGAAGCTGGGAGGCTGTTACAGGACACAACAGTCCCTTGTACCGCAGCAGTGTGGACTCTGGCTCACACGTTCATCACAACATTGTAAGGTGCACACAAAAACACACAACAGACCGACATTCACCAACTACACACGCCGGCAGTTTGTGCAAACACCTTCCTATTTGTCTCCTTTTCTTTGCCGTTAGAACTCTTCTGTGTCCCACTGGCTGAGTCTGGGAGCACCCGCCGAGAAGCTGCTGCTGGGTTTCCCCACGTATGGGCGAACCTACCGTCTTACCACAGGTGTTACCAGCGTGGGAGCACCAGCAAAGGGCCCTGCAGAAGCCGGACCCTACACCCGCACTGCCGGTTTCTGGGCCTATTATGAAGTAAAGCCATTCATTTAATGCCCATCTGCTGGAAGCCAGCGATTCCCTAAACAGATCCCAAATCATAAATGTATCTTGACATTGCGGTTAGAATAACGATGAACTCTAAATGTTTATATGAGTGAAACGGGTCCATCGCACTTTGTGTAGTCTGATCAAACTGGTTTTGTGCTACCAGGTCTGTGACTTCATCCCCAGTGCTACCGTTGAATGGATCCCTGAGCAGAAGGTTCCATATGCCACATATGCCAGTTCCTGGGTGGGCTATGACGACAAGCGCAGCTTTTCTTCCAAGGTAAAGAGGAGCTCCATTACTGCACCTATAACATAAGTCACACGCTTATGTAAAGTTCTTTTTTTCAGGATGAAACAATAGTAAGTTCCATAAACGTGTCTATAGCTACTGCTATTAATTAATTTTGTTTCTAGGTCCAGTGGATGACTGCAAACAACCTTGGTGGTGCTCATGTGTGGACTCTGGACATGGACGACTTCAGTGGATATTTCTGCTCTGCTGGAGCTTATCCTCTGATCAACCACCTTAGGATGTCCATGGGTAATCACTGTAGCTCATCTCCACCGATGGGCTTTTACGTCTCATTTAACGAAGTGAAACTTCAAATAATACAAGTTGCCTTCCTGCATTTTATACATTGTTCATTTTAAAAAGGAAGATTGTCTAAATCATTGCAAGGTGCTGTAAAAGTTTTTTTATGTTCTGGGGGAATCTTTGTTTCAATTCTGTGACAGTATGCAGTCAAATGTTGGGTCCAAACCCAGTGAATATTTTATAGGCCTAGTCCTTATTTTCAGTGCTCATTTGTTTTTGGGTTTTGAGTCGTGTGTGCTAGTGGCTGAAATAGTCCCCTGTGAAAGCTGCAACTGGCCCTGAGTCACACAAACATGAACTACATCATACCACTAAATGTCATCGGAGCTGAATGAGACGTCTTGTTTTCTGAGGAGACCCTGCTCAAACACGGGGACACTTTCCAACACACATACAGTATTCTAACGTTACTGCATGTAATGAATAACACCGCTTTCAGTGGACTCCCACAAAGCGGAAAGATTGAAATGGAAGCATGTAAACATGCGCAACGTGTTCCGGATGTTAACTTGGTCTGAGATTTTACACCGGATGCTCTTCCTGCCACGACCTGAGCTGTTGGGGTGGGATTCAAGCCCTTTGCCTTCTGCATCCCAACCCAATGCTCCACCTCTTAGCCCCAAGGCCCCCTCATATTATTGACATGGGTCCACTGAGACAAATTTTGTAATTTTTGGGGGGTTAGGTAATGTGAAAAAACAGAAATTTTTAGGATAATTAGATGTGGTTCCTGCTTATATTTCTTTATATCGCTCAATTTTGAGTCTGCGTCTAAAAAACCCTTCATCCAAACGGCTATATAGCTCTAACGCATCTGCTTCTTTCTGCCCCTATGTGGACTCACCACATATGAACACGCACATTTGGGAGTCTTGGTTTAGCCTCTGTTTATTCTGTATTTATGCTGTTCATAACATTTCTTTTACCACATCTGACCCTGCAGGCTTCCCCCCAAAGCCTACCACCACCCCAGGCCCCACCACCACCAGAGACCCTTCGGCAGACTTCTGCCGTGGCCGCCCTGATGGCCTGTATGCGAACTCAGCTGATAAGACCACCTACTTCCAGTGTTTCCAGGGAAACACCTTCCTGCACCACTGCCAGCCCGGCCTCATCTACTGGGACTCCTGCAAGTGCTGCAACTGGCCCTGAGTCACACAAACATGAACTACAACATACTACAACATCACTAAACTCAATCAACTGTATTGCTGTAAAATAGTTTCACTGCTTGCACTGATTAGGCTCATGGTGCTGGGTTACATCAGGAACACAAATTAAACCAAAGAGAAATTTGTTGTGTCTTTGCAGCTGACTCATACGCTTTTCTAAACTAAATAAATACAAACAGATATTATCCTACAATCTGATGAAACACATGTCTGAGGCCTGATTTCTTGTGCCTTTCCTTTTGTGTTGTATAACAAAGTGAATATTTTCTTTAAATTTTAAATGCAACTGCATAAATAGATTGTAAACTCAGCTTTCATGCATGTTGTTTATACTTTAAGTGAATGTGTAACTATTGCAGTTTCCAAAAAGTGATGATGTAAACAAAATGGTCATATACTTAAACAAATAAAGATTTCTCAGTTTCAACAATCACCTATACATTCTAAATTATTTGAAAATCATAACATTAATTTACATTTACTCCGTGTCCAAACCTTTTTTGGAAATGGGGTTTCTCTGTATTCACTACAAAATAAAACACTCAGCTGTGCTATTATTTTGAAAGAACCATAGTGATACAGTAATTTATTTCACTTGCATCAGCTGCGCCGTTTACTCACCACAGTACCTGGCTTATTCCTCAGCTGTGTGCCCATCAACTGACCCAGTAACGTGAAAAATATTTATGTAGTGTGTCACACAGACATGATAACCTGTCTCTTCTCAGCCTATTTAAGCTGCGATACAATTTGTTTTACATTTATTTATATTTCCTTTACATAAACGGTAAGTTCCTCCGTCAGCGAAATCATCGATCCAGTTGCAGCACGCTTTGTTTTTCTGCACTACGGTACATTCACTTGGGGATTTGCTCCACGCCAGTGAAGAGGGAGGCGTGTTTAGTACTGACCAACACTGGAGCCGTTTAGCCGTTTAGCCTCCTTTGGTGCCCACAGGATTCACATGTTCTCTGAGGAGTTGTAATACAAAACTGACACGTTGCACAGGCGGTTTGAGAAACGTTTCATGTCAGGCAGCTGTTGCACAGGAGATAGAAGACTTGTATACCATTGGGGTCAGTGGATCAGTTCGCAGCCCCTCCCGTCGTGTTGCAGCTCTGCTGATGTATGTGTGTGAAACAACACATGTAAAGCACAAAATAAGACAATTTGGCATTTTCTTGTGCGGTTTTTAGTCAAAACTCAGCCCTGTTTTTATCCTCCACTCAGCTCCTGCTACAGTTTCACCAACGGATACATTTTACTGCATCAGTGACCCCTGTGTTGTTCACTTCACCTGTATGTGTAAATGTCACCAAACATGGGTGAATGAACACATTCGTATGAACATTATGAGCAGGTTAGTGTTGTTTGTAGTTTTTGTCATTTACTAAGCAGGTAATGATTGGAAATAATAGCAATGTCAACAACATTGTTCCAAAAATGTGGCTGGACATTTGACCCTGCAGATGAAGGTGCACAGCTGTGGTGGGCAGAGGTCAGCATGGGGAAAATGTCCACACCCAGAATGACGGCTTACTGAGGGTGGGGCTGTGCCGCTGCAGAACACACAGGCAGTGCTCATGCTGATCTTTGACCACCACACCCTTAAAAGTACCAGGTGGTGGATGGTCTGTTTAAAGCCGATTCGCTAAAGACTGAAGCTTCTCGATCCATTGTTTTTGCCGCTTGAGGAAACTTGAATCGTGACAGGTGAAACACAATTTTATCATTCCGTTGTGTTCATGGTGACCTGTTCAGAGCCTATGAGCTGTACAAACACGTCACTTCCAGACCACATTTAACACCACAGCCATGTAAAGGTACTGAAATGGGTGAATTCAGAATATCATTAAGTAATGCATGGTTTTCGTGTATGACATGAAGGGTGTTGGTGGGTTGGTATAAAAGTTAAAGTGTTAACAGATGAGAGAAATGCTGGGGGTCTTTCTGACCAAGATTAGCCTGAGGCTTCTTTTGTGCTTAACTATTGAATACGGTACATCCATGTATAACTATGTTATTAATCATATTTAATCTTTGGATTGAATTTTGCCCTTGTGTAATACATGTTTGGGGGGATTAGCAACAATCCCCTCTCTCTTTATCATTGTGCATTGTATCTGTGTAAAGTTCATCCTCTTTCAAATGCACAAAGACCTTGGATGATGGTACAGTTGATGATATAGTGTTGGATGAATGAATAAACTGAACCTTGAGCTTTTTTTTCCATGTGATTCTGACTACTGAACTTTCCCTTGTCACATCACCCCACCAACCAAAACCCAACCCCACTGGAGAACCTACCAAAGTAAATGCAGCCAAGTCAGGATATATAAGTAAAGGTATTTACTCAATCGAAACTAGTGTTACAACAACCATTATCTTGTTGGCCACTAGCCCCTGACCTTAAGACAGCTGATTCATTTATAATTGAATTCAGACTAAGACAGCTCCTACAAAGTCTATCCATAGGAGTCCGTCTCCTGCACTAGTAGATGTAGATACATGTGTGATCGACTAGATTTAAACAGGCTACAAACATTAGGGGCCTTGTTATTAGTGTAGAGGCAACTGTTTGGTTTAATTCCAAACTTAACACTGTTCTCTGACCCCAAAGTGGCCATGATGTGAATAGAAACTGAAATAATGATTTGTATAGTTGCTTATGTCAGCTCCATGTTATTGGTCAATAAATTAGATGGTTCTGCAGAAATGATAGATCTATATCACCTGCACAGCTCACGCATGTTGCCTACTGCTATTCACAAATGTCAGTTCACATAATACACATCAAATCCCAAATTAAAACATATTTAATCACAAAAATGAAAGATCTCCCAGACAAAGCATTTCATCTAAATATTAACTAGATGATAGTACATGGTAGTATTTGGCAGCATTCGTCCAACTGTCTGTCATACACTGTTAGGTCAGGAGTGAACAGCTGATCACTCAATTAGCTTTCAGACATCACAGAAAAAAACACGAACAGCTTTATCTAGATAAATGTTTATGAGGCACTGTGACTAACTGCTTTTGCAGCTCAGAGTGATAAGATCAGATCCTTCTTCTGTCTAAAGTGAACAGATGTCCAGGACCTGGCGGCTGTTTTATTGTCAAACTGTTGTGGAAAATCCAAAACTTTACCCAGATACTGTCCAGCATCACACGCAAATGTGAGTTATATAAGTGTGTTATCAACTGAAAGATTAATCATTCATTTGTATTATCAAACAGGTTTTAATATTTACTAATTACAAGGCTTCTTAATGCTTATCTGATTCAGCTTTTGATTATAAAGGACAGATAAAGTAATGTAGATGTTAACAACACACACTTTGCACTTTTTTCTTGTTTCATTAAATCAAGTACATATTATTCCTACTGGAATCATCTTAAACATTTCACCGAGTGACTAACGCCGTTTCACTGTCATCTAGGTCCACAACTGTCTCCCATGTGTGTTGTATGTGTGTAATATAAGAAAAGAAACAGCGTTATATGATGTTTATGATGTTCAACAAGAAGGCACTGATTTGTGAATATATCTAAACCTGTATTTCACCCAAACCTTTATTTACACAAGTATTATTATAACCATAATACACTTTTATATTTTATTTTTATTATTTTTATTTTATATATTATTTTTTATTTTTTTTATTTTATTCATAATACACCTTTCACACTAAAGTGCTGTTTAAAGACGGTTCAGACTGTTTTTGAAAATGTTTGCTTGTGTTGAATTTGAATCCTGCAACATGTTTCAAAGAAGTTGGGACAGAACCATGTGAAAAAACAGCTGTAGATGACGAAATTCCTATTGAATCCAATTGGACACTGAAACCATTTCGGACAAGTTGTTAAAAACAAATTTCTTCACAGAATGAAAATCATTTTTTTTGTTACTGAGATGATCTTTACTCGGGTAAACGGTCTGCACTTATATAGAATCAACAACTGTGGGACTGGTTTTCAAACAGCTTTTCCAGTCTTTTGTTGCATATTTTGAAAGGTGTTGCTCCATGAATTTCAAAATTAACAAAGGTGTTTATATTGGGTTTTTTTACATTTCTTTTTGGATATTTACTAACGACATAAAGCTTTATTTGTTGACTCCTATAGTAAATGTGGAAACTAATTGTACATCTTGTACACTGGCCTGTGTCTTTTGTGATTGTGCATGTGATAAACAAAGGCTGTAGCTTGATTTTAATCTGTTCTAATGCATATGACAATTAAAGCTTTAAATTGAAAATGCTGAGCTGTGTCTCTGTGGCAGTAATCAATAGTACAGAAGGTCACACTGACAGATGAGTGAGACACATTACATAAACAGTATGTTCCTCCGATGATCTCGAAGATCCTGCTGACTGACCTAATTACTGTGGACGTGGTTCTGTAGCAAACACACAGGTGGAATTATACCGTATGTCTTCTTTTTAGACCTGATTAAGGTCCAACAGACCGAAAGACTGCAAGTAAATAAATATTGCAGTCCCAGCAAGAAAGTGTGCAGGTTTGTTTTTTGCTATAGTAGAACGTTTCTCCAACGCACCTGTCACACACCCTGTTCATTTATTTTTAATTCATAGATAGCTTCACTGTTGAATTTCCACACTAAACTCTTCCCTTTTGAATATATTTACAATGGACAGAACTTAGCAGCTTGAGTGACCTAATGACCTTTGACCTCATGTGAGACCCATATCTTATATTTTGGTTTGTTACACATATACCATACAGTAAACTGTAGCATATCAACATCAATTGAGGTCCAGTGTAACTTATCTTATCCCTTCTTGTACCTACAATATACTATACGTGTTATTACTGTCCCCCTTCCTTGGAGGACATCCTGTCCTGCTGATTGGAGTAATGCATATGATGTAAGACCCGGGAGGAACTCACACACATCGCTTCCCTTTGTGATCCCGAGGTAAGTTAGAATACAGCAGTAACAGTTGTCTTCTTATTGATTGTAGAAATGTAGCACTTAAATGTTTGATTTGAGGGTGAAATTAAATAGACAAATCTGAATAAATGATTAAAAAAAAATAGTACTTCCTGTATTTTCAGGGAATTACCTGCTGCTTTTAGAGTTAGATTGTATGTAAAGGTTAAACTTGTGTGTCATCTGACATACATTACATTCATACATTAATATGATTCTGTCAGATTTGTCATTTGTCACATATGCGACCCTGAGATGCTCAAACACGTGTTGTCAATTGTATTTATATACAAACCCGATTCCAAAAAAGTTGGCACACTGTACAAATTGTGAATAAAAGAGGAATGCAGTCATTTACAAATCTCATAAACTTATATTTTATTCAGAATACAACATAGATGACATATCAAATGTTTAAACTGAGAAAATGTATCATTTTAAAAGGAAAAATAAGTTGATTTTAAATTTCGTGGCATCAACACATCTCAATAAAGTTGGGACAAGGCCATGTTTCCCACTGTGTGGCATCTCCTCTTCTTTTTATAACAGTCTGCAAACGTCTGGGGACTGAGGAGACAAGTTGCTCAAGTTTAGGAATAGGAATGTTGTCCCATTCTTGTCTAATACAGTCTTCTAATTGCTGTCTAACTGTCTTCGGTCTCCAATGTCCCATCTTCCACTTTATGATGTGCCAAATGTTTTCTATGGGTGAAAGATCTGGACTGCAGGCTGATCATATCAATACCCGCATCCTTCTTCTACGCAGCCTTGATGTTGTAATTGATGCAGTATGTGGTCTGGCATTGTCATGTTGGACAATGAAAGAGACGACGACGACAACATATGTAAGCATATGTTGTTCTGGGACTTGGATGTTCAGCATTGATGGGGCCTTTCCAGATGTGGAAGCTGCCCATGCCACACGCACTCATGCAACCCCATACCATCAGAGATGCAGGCTTCTGAACTGAGCGGCGATAACATGTCCTTGTCCTCTTTAGTCCCGATGACATGGCGTCCAAGTTTTCCAAAAAAAAAACTTCAAATTTTGATTCGTCTGACCACAGAACAGTTTTCCCCTTTGCCACAGTCCATTTTAAATGAGCCTTGGCCCAGAGAAAACGTCTGAGCTTCTGGATCATGTTTAGATATGGCTTCTCTTTTGACCTATAGAGTTTTAGCCGGCAACGGCAAATGTCACGGTGGATTGTGTTCACCGACAATGTTTTCTGGAAGTATTCCTGAGCCCATGTGGTGATTTCCATTCCAGTAGCTTTCCTGTATGTGATGCAGTGCCATCTAAGGGCCCGAAGATCACGGGCATCCAATATGGTTTTCCGGCCTTGACCCTTATGCACAGAGATTGTTCCAGATTCTCGGAATCTGTGGATGATATTATGCACTGTACATGATGATAACTTCAAACTCTCTGCAATTTTTCTCGGAGAAACTCCTTTCTGATATTGCTCCACTATTTTTGGCCGCAGCATTGGGGGAATTGGTGATCCTTTGCCCATGTTGACTTCTGAGAGGCACTGCCACTCTGAGAGGCTCTTTTTATACCCAGTCATGTTGCCAATTGGTCCAGCTGTTCCTTATATGCACATTGAACTTTTCCGGCCGCTTATTGCAACCTGTCCCAACTTTTTTGGAATGTGTAGCTCTCATGAAATCCAAAATGAGCCAATATTTGGCAAGGCATTTCAAAATGTCTCACTTTCAACATTTGATATCTTATCTATATTCTATTGTGAATAAAATATAGGTTTAGGAGATTTGTAAATGATTACATTCCTTTTTTATTCACAATTTGTACAGTGTGCCAACTTTTTTGGAATCGGGTTTGTATTTTAAATTATATATATTTTTAGCTGTGTAGCACCTGTGGTTAGTTACATTTTTGAACTCTCGTTTGGTTTGAGCTCTTGTTTTGCATTGTGTTATCACAGTATGGCTAATGTTGCTATGCAGGATATTTTGGGGGCATGGTCACCAAGGCCTAATCGAAGGGAGTGTAACATTCATTTAGGTTTCATTTGTTTGTGATAATGCTATGATACTAATTTGTAATTAACACAAGCAATTGTGTAGGAAAACTTGAAATATTGTTTGAATTAGTAAATGTAAGTCATATAGAAATGTTTGTTTAGTCAATGCAAACAGATTTTAACCACATCTTTATTAGACACAAAAAAAAAGCTTGTAAAATAAATATGACGGAGTTTATTATTGTAGCAAGTAAACTTGTGTCAGGCCTCAGTGCTTTATGACCCCATGATGCTTCCACAACATGATACATTCAGTCTAAAAATGTTTAGTTTTTTCTTTCTTATTAGGCTTGTTCCTGGTAATGTGCCAGCTGGGTAAGTTATAATGGTCAGATTAATACACTTATATTGACCCAATTTTACATTTTACATTTACCCATGTAGCTATATATAATCTGCTTGATAAACAACATTTTGTTAAGTCAAATATTCTATACTGTGTAAACATCTTAGCCTTAAAGAAGACATTGGTGGCTGTTGGTGGATAGAACTTAGCTCACTTAGTTTGCTTCTTTCAAAACATTTACATGTTAGGAGCATGAAAATGAAATACTGTTGATTCACATATAAATGCCAGAACTGAAAAAAGTCTCCCAGGATAAACTAAGGTTAGGTATAAAGACTGATGGTATTGGAATTAGATCACATTGGAAATATGGTCCTCTGCTATGGTGTCCACTCCAGCCAACCATCAGACATTTATACAGTCTACCATCAAATTACCGAGGACTCCCGAGGGTACAATGGTGGGTCACAGACTTTTCATTTATTTATTTATGTATTTAGATAAATTGTCATATTTTAACTTAATCTCAGTTTTTTTTTACTGAGATTAAGTTAAGTAGATAGTAATAATTTGTGTTCCACATACATTTCCAGGCATCTGAACGTCATCAGTGTGATGACCCATGGGCTCTGTAGAACTTGCAATAAATTCACTGGACACTTCAGGGCTCTGTTTCACACTTCAAATGACAATGATGTCCTGATCCACTTTAACATATTAAGGGTCACATCATCATGTTGGTTTTTAGGCCCTTGTTTGTTGGACCTTGAGACAAACAAGGGAATACAAACCAGAATATACTGGCCTCTGTGCTGTTACCTTTCACAGCATTGCTAACTTAATAGAAGTAGAAACCTTTACAACACACTGAAAACTCTTTTAGTAGATAAGAAGCACATGGGACAATCTGATGGCATGTTCATAATTATTATTTTTTTTTTCAGATCTTCACCTTCCTGAGGTGCACTACCATTCTCTGAATGAATAACCAGAAAGTTCTCTATGTCACCAAGAAGAATGAGTGGGTGGGCTTTGACACCAGGGAGAGCTACAAGATCAAAGCAGGTGATAACAGATTGAGGGTTTGAGAGTATAGGCATAAAAGACATACAAGTAATTGAACCATACTCTAGAGGGTATTTGTTTTCTGGGTCCATCCACAAGTCCAGTACATGAAGGACGTGAAGTATGATGGTGTTTTTTTTTTTTTTTGGCCTCGAATCTGGATGACTTTAAAAGAGAGTTCTGTGGAGAAACAACACATCCTCTACTGTCCCAGCTCATCGATGCTAATAGGTCTTCTGATTTTCTTTACTAGCCAGTAGGGTCTCAGCTTACAGTGAAACAAAAATCATGTTGTTTAGACCTTAATGGGTTTGACATATTCTTCTCTTTCTATTTCTTTCATGTATCACAGTGATATCTCCAGAAACCACAACTAAGACACCTGCTGTTACTACCACAGCACCCGTTTCTGCCAAACCTGTTGTTACCATTGCTGCAACAGCAGGAGGAGGATGGAGGGCTGTCCACCAAGTCCTCCGTCCCTATTCGAGGACATGACTTGTACAGACAATCCAAATCCAATACAAAGCAGCTTCTACCTGTGTGCAGGTGGAGAAAGTAATCTGAAGAAGTCAGATACCATACACGATGTAAATATAATCTCTAAGCATCTGCATTAAAAAAATGGACAGGTGGAGGTACCTTCGCTCCACTGGAAACAGAAACAGAGAAAGGGGAAGATGGTCGCTTCCTGGCTCATTTAGGGCCTGTCAATCACCGAGACTCTTGATTATTCTCAGCGGTGATGTTCGGCATTTGTAAGCTGGATGCACTTTATGTTGCTCCTGCAAAAAGTACGAGATGCGTAGAGTTGCTTTTCACTATGCAAAGGCACCATACAAAACACTTCACTCTCATTAAACACAATTACAGAAAAGCTGCCTTAGACTGCTGTTACACATTTTGTCTGATTAGGCCCTTAAACACCTCCTGGTTTGGAAATACACTCACTGCAGCTGACTCTACCTTATTTAGTGATGTCATTCTGAAAACTATGAGGTAACGTCTGCTTTAAGTTGGCATAACATGTAACAGCTAGACCAGTTCTTCAGGTTTTTCTCTATCTTTATTGCAATAGTCCAAGTTAACCAACTCATTACCAAATACAAACCAAATCAAATCTGGACAAGTAACTCAACACTCTACACAGTCAGTCACTTTAAAATCCAGGATTGAATATACTTTTTTTTTTTTTTTTTTTACTTTTGTGGGTCACCTGTCAGTGGAAGGTGGAAGGAAACAAGTAAAATTGTTGTGGTACTTATTCACTCATTTTGTACTCTACATAAAAAAACTTTAATAACTGCACCATCACAGTAGAACATAGTATAAAGCATAACAAAGAATAAATAGAACGTAATACATGACCTTATATAATAATTGTAAATTAAATGGGTGTGTAAGTGCTAATACTTCAGTATCTGCACAGCACCTCATGAGGGTTCTGCCAAAAGAGAAGGAGGAAGTGGAGGTGGGATGACTGCTCGCCAGGTAGTGTTATCTCGCATTCATCCTTCCCCGTCACCATATCACACATGCACTTCAGCACTATATAAACAGCTTGGAAGAATGAAAATGGAGAAATAAAAACACTTTTGAATCAACATAACACTGCCTTTAATGACTAAAGTAGGCCTGTCTCACTTAATCTCACTTATTTTTTGATAATGTAAAGTAGGTTTTTATCAGTGACAATTAGACAACAGCGTCCATCAAACCATTCAGGAAACCGTTCACACCTAGTGAGCTGAAACATTTGCATTGCATTTAGTTATTCAGATTCTTACACTGACTGTCTGGTGGTAAACACCATGGCCGTAGCCATGAAGTCAGCCCTGGGCGGCCGAGCTGATGCACGTTAGACACTATTGTAAAAATCTGCATCAGCCGCTCCAGGCCTGACTTTTAAACCCTTTCTACAACTATAACATCCATAACAGAAAAACAGAATTCTATGCATTATGGAGGAAAATCCAGATTTTGTGACACAGCTCCTTTTTTGATAAGTCACCTGCTCTCCCTCTCCCACTATCCTGTGATGTTGAAGGTCCTTTTGCTACAGGCTATTTTTTTTTTTAAGTTATTAAAAACAACTTGATCCTCTAAAAGTTGGACGGATATTATAATAAATATAAAATATCAATCGCACACATAGAAGCTGTTTTCCAACTGACTATAAACAAGAGGAGAAGAGAAGAAGGAAAAAAAGAGCATTCAACCAGAATTTAAAAATTTCAAGCTTAATTTGCAAATTGAGGTCATATTCACACACATCATACTCCATCATAATAGTTGCAACAACATCCGTAAAGTCAATGGCAGAAAAGAGTAAAAGAAACAATCACACAGTAAACAGTGACCAATGTGCTATAATGACTTGAAGTCGGCTTGACAGTTTTCACCAGTACTGACTGGAAAAAAGTAAATATATTAGTGATCAAGAACTGAAATTAACTTCAACTTCAACATTCAAAAACAACATTGTACCATGGTGAACAGAAGAATGTGAAAATGTAATAAACACATAACTATAAAGCATAGAAAATGTTAAATAGAATAATAGAATCCTAATAAATGTCAAGGGTTCCAAGCTCATGCTGGAAAACAATACAAAATATCCAAAAAAGATGTTTTGGAGAAACCTTCATAATTCAGTGGGAGGAGAAACAGAAATAGCTGACGTTAAAATGTGTGATCAAAAGAATGAATGGAAATGAAAAGAGATTATGGATGTCCTGTCCTTAATGATACCAAAAATGTGCAGTGACAGCTAGAAGGCAGATATGTTGGTATAAACTTGTTAAAGTTCATAGTTCTAATAGTGAGGAAGGCCAGCGGAGAATGTAGACCTACCAGAGGAAGATGCAGAAAATATGTCAAACATTTACAAAAGCAGAACCCAAACATTTTCCTGGTAAAACCAAGAAATCAGCAACGTGGTGAATCATCTGACACTTTAGTGGAATTACAGTATATCATAAAGCTTGAGAGAAGGAAAAGTTGACACAGCTGGAAATAAGCCACTGTAGAGACCAAGGGAATTGCTTTCATTTTGCATATCTGCAAGATGCTGGAGAAAACAATAAATGAAACATTAACAGAATTGAATATAGATCAGAATATATCAGAATCGATTAAGCAGAGGCAGAAATACCACAGATCCTGCTTTATGTTTATAGCATGAATAAGAAAAAAGTGTAGTGGCCGTATATTTTTGTCATGCAGAAGATCTGTGAGGTGAAGGGAGAGACTGATAAATGAAATCATTAAATTTAAGAATAGGGAAGAGGTATGAGAGGGAAGGGGCGACTGTGGCTCAGCAGGTAGAGCATTTGTTTGTTCGATCCCTGGTGTCACAGGTCAAAGTGTCCTTGAGCAAGCAATATTCTTTTTCTTTTAGAAAAAGAATATTTTATTATGTAGGGTCTGTACATTTTCTGTTAAAAAACAATGGCCATGTTTTTTCATGTTTTTTAGTAGCAAATTGAAACTTAGTATACAATCAAGAATAGGAAAGTGTGAAAGTGGGACTGCGGTGGGTGAAAGATGTACATGCTTATAACCAGAAATGTGTAAATAAGTATTAAACTTTAATTAATAAGATGTTTGCTGGATATAAAGAGGGTGCAATGAAAACAGCTTTGAGAACTATTTACAATATTTAAGATTAATAAAATCACTGGATATGTGGTATTTGCAGCACATAATGTTCAGTACCAGGCATTAAGATTAGGTTGCGGTTCCATTCCATCAACTTCAACATCAACACTAGAAGTGCAAACGGGAGAAATGCCGATGGATCTGAGAGGATCGTAACTTTAAAACACCAGGCTAATTTAAAGGGACTCAGTCAAGATCAAGAAACCCAAGATACAGTACAGTAAAACCCTGCTGGGAAACGGAGAGGCGGGGACAAAGCTTTGGATGGATAATAGATAAGAAAGTAAAAGGACTACAATCGTCTGATGCAAGCATTTGTCCAACAGTACCATTATCTACAGTACAGCCTTGGATACTTCCTGACCCGACAGTAGACTTTAGCTTGCTTGATAAGAAAAACAAAGATAAGGATTTCATTTTATATCCAGAGACAAGAGGCTTATATAGAGAATAACTATTATAATGTTGTATTATAATATAATATAATGTCAACTACTACACAGGTACATAAAAGAATTCAGGTTATACATTTTTTATATACCATTATATATTTTAAGGGACCAGTTAGTCTTATCTGTACTAGGGAGATTCTGGCAATTTTATCAGCACTACAGTGAACTGAGGGAGCAAGACCTTTGAGGGTAATAATATTTTCTTCTATATGTTGTTACTAGTAAGTCTGAAAGACAGAACAGATGTGGTGATGGGAAAACAGCATGATGGATCTGGAGTGTAACTTATAGATACCAGCAGATATAGGAAACCAACAAGCTGATAAATATGCAATATGCCATGTTGACATAATATATTTGATTAAATCAGGAATGAAGCTTCATTTAGCAAAAACTACAAGAAAGGTGGCAGAAACAGTGGGAGGAGGTACAAAATGGGAAGATGAATATACAAAATGTAAGGGAAAGTTGGTGAGAAGCACTGGGAAGAGGAGACCGGACTAGTTGGGAAAAACAATCCTGAAAGGTGTAAAGAAACTCTGCAACATGTGAAACAACACGGTGCAAAATATGGTGATGAAATAGCAAAACTGATAAACAGTCTTAGGAAGATTAAGTTGAATTATGATTTACAGAATGTTTTAAAGCAGAATTCTGGAAACAGATGTTGTGTTTTTTTTACTGGTTCCAGTAATGCAGCGAAATGTTGAGAGCCAACTGCCATAAAACTCAGGGAGAAGAAGAAGAAGAAGAAGAAGAAGAAGTTTCTCTAATATCTGTATTATACAGAAATGTACATGAAAATATGAAATATAATTGAACTAGGTTGTTCCTATCATGGTAGTAACAGTAGTAATACGCCTCCTATGCTGCAAACGCATTGGTGTGAGATTTACTTTGTTGTGAAAGGAATTCATGTGTGAGTGTATCTGCCAATTGTGAACACTATTTAAATATGTCAGCTCATGTAGGAAGAGAAAATCTTTTTTTTTTTTTTTGTTCAGGCTTCTGGTTGATTCGATATTCTTGGAGGCCTGTTTCTAATTTAAAACATTCGTAGAAACGTGTTTTTATTTAAATCATTTAAATGTGATTCTTCATCAAAAGAGATCCAATATGACATATTCTAACAACATTCAAACAGTGTGGGATCAAGTTCTGTTTTTCCATTATGTCATGTCATGTAATCTATTTTTGTCAGGTTACAGAAGACCTTTTGTCTTCTACGTTGGCTCCTTAGAGAGAAAATGTTGGATCCATCCCCTCTGGGTGGTGCCTCACCAGTAACACATCCACAGACCCTCACCAGACACGCTGAGCGTGTGTTAGTGTAACAATCAAGTAGTAACAGAATTAAAGTGATACTGCAACTGTTTAACCTGTAGAGTCGACCCTCAAGTGAACAACTGTGCATGGCTCATAGAGGATTCAGAACAGGATGGCACATTCCTGAGGTGCGTACACAGCTGTTGCCTTCACTGTTCACCTGTATTTAGCAGCATGAAGCAGGAGGAGCTCAGTGAACATTCAGGACCTCAGTGAGCCAGTTTAATGCTTACGGGAGGAGAACGATTGTTTTCTTTTAGCATTTGAAGGCAAAGCATCACTGGTCATGATAAATATTGGAGTAGGACACGTCCTCCGGGTCCTTGTGGCCGAAACGAAGATGAATCCAAACCAGATTTGCTGCTCCAAACAAAGCAGCAGTTTGAATAGGTGAACTGGTGGGTCTCACATTCACATATTTGAAGACAGTGTAATTTAACTAACTCGCCGTCTGTGCAGAACTCGGTGCTGACTCCAAAAAAACTTTTGAAGAGGCATTTCCTTCCTGAGTGTGAGTGTGTGACCCTGGCCATACGTTTGGCCCCGTCAGACTGACTGTACCACGTGGTTGCCATGGTACCACACTGCATGTGTTGGCTAATGCTGCACAGAAGGAAGCGAATCATGTTCTTCATGTTCTAATTGAACTGATTTTCACTAATAAACTTTTGGTTACATGTAGCTGCTGTTATAATATGGCCCAATAATTGTGTCATTTTCGCTGTGTCATAATCGCTTGCCAATAATTTGCCAATATGACAACGTAAAACTGACACGTTGAAGGCTATTTGAAAGGCAATGTATTTTAACAAAGTTCAAGTGATTTGAATCGTGCACAAAAACATATAATTGATAGACTGATCGAAGAGAAAAGCTAATATTTTGGTGCATATCACGGCCTTGAATCAATACCCTACTAGTCAGCACAATATCATCTTAACACAAGGAGACACCTCAAATTAGTATTTTCTGTTTTGTCAGCCATGGTCCTGAAAAGCCATGTCAACATGCAAAAATCCCAAAATAATCAGAATCCTCGGGTAAAGTGAAACGCTGCCACGGTGCCAGTTTGGGCCAGGAAGCCAGGTTTCTCTTCAATTGGGGCATAAAATGGTTCAGGCTGCTTGTGCCGTCGGCAAGACAACAGGTGGAGTCTGGTACAACAACAGACAGAAAATGATAAAACATTTAGGTAACAAGATATGATACAGAAATACATTGTTGAGCTTTAATTTGAATT
The DNA here is from genome assembly GCA_020496755.1 of Channa maculata. NCBI lineage: Eukaryota > Metazoa > Chordata > Actinopteri > Anabantiformes > Channidae > Channa > Channa maculata. The sequence continues at coordinate 2,014,336 of CM035603.1, forward strand.
TCTTGACCATTGTGTAAAACCAGGACAGTTAACAATTAACGGCAACATAACATCACACTTTTGATGTGGTGGTGGGCTGGTATCAGGACTCTGTGGGCTATTTTAAAAAAATGTCTTCCCTATTTGTACAACAAAGACGACTACAACCACTTCTCTCAGGTTAAACACATCTTACAGGAGCTCCCAGAAATCGGATTTATAGGATTTATAGGTGGCTTCTTCTTTAAATAGAATTATTCCACCTCAACGTACCACATGTGTCGTCCATCTGTTCCATATGTGCCGTCTTCATATACTATAGTTCTCTCGAGTGGTTTACCAGTGAATCCACGTATAATCAGCAAACATTACAACAATGCACAGGACGAGAAATCAGGCTATAACTGCACAAAGCTACTGGAGCTGGAGTTCTGCCTGAAAATGTGAAATGTTTTGCTCCACAGGAGTTATTACGAGACGGTAATAAATGTGTTGCTACATATGTGTTAGTCTTATCTCTTGGCACATACCAGAGAAAGATATAAAAACAATAACAGCTGATTACAGACATTCTATAAACATCTGTATGACTCAATTAAAGAAGCACGTTAACTCTTTTCAGTTTTTAGTGTCCGTTTTCAGACCACATTCAATGGTGGTGTTGTATTTTACTATACTATACTGTTTTGTATGTTCATTATTTAACATTTTACTGTATTAATTCTGCATGTGCTGGCTACAATCTACTTAGTGAGAGTTTGAACTGTTCTCTCTGCTCCGATCGAGCTCGGATTTGCCCATCAGGGAGTCGTAGTCATCAAATTACAATAAATCACATTGTTACAAACTGTTTAAATCAAGCAGAACTTTGCTGGCCTTTTCTCTGATTGGTCAGAACGGTGAGCCTCACTCAGAGCACTTTATAAGTAAATACCTAAAGTAAATGTTGTGTCGTGCGAAGCTTCCACTGCACCTCTCCACATTACAATACGACATATGTGAAAATGACTGCGCGATTAATGTGAAACGCTACTAGTTTATCAGCTGGTGCTTTTACTTTTACATCACATACATTTCAGTGAATAATTGAAATAAGTGGGAAAGTATCCAGTGGAGCAAAATGTCAAAATTGTAAGTGTGTGTGCTTAAATAGTAATTACTGTACGTGCTAGCTAGTGGGTATGACTGCTGGTAACACATCTCATTAATTCCAGATACGTTTTTACCTACAACTGAGCGGCGCTTTTGGGATAACCATGACCTGGATGACTGAGAAGCTTCACAGATGGACGGATACATTTAGATACAAACTAGATTAAGAGAATCCCTTACGTATGGGATTGAAATGGATAATTTAACAATATTTCCTCACAACTCTCTTCGGTCTGACCATTTTCTAATAACATTTCAATTTACAATAATGGATTATACAGCAGTTAGGAATATATTCGTCTATAGTTAAGTGTAGTTATAGTTAAGTTAAGCTTAAGTGAAAAAGCTGTAAACAAATTTAAAGAAATGATTCTTTCATCCTTTGCTTCACCATTTGTCAATACAATGGAAAGTAGCCACCTTAGTGTTACTCCTGCACAAGTTGATTATCTTGTTGACAATTCTGCAGCTTCACTACGTACAATCCTCGATAGTGTTGCCCCTCTGAAAAAGAAGGCAGTAAACCAGAAGAGGTGGTCTCCATGGTATAGTTCGCAAACACGCAACTTAAAACATGAAAGAAAAGGAAGGAAAGGAAGTGGCGTTCCAGAAAATTTCCAGAAAATGTGTGTTTCCAGTGTGCAGCTACTGGTCCTACCAACCTGTATAATGTTTTGTTGTTGCTTTTGTTGCTCTGTTCTTTTCTCTCTTCACTTTCCACTCACCCCAACCGGTCAAGCCAGATGGCCGTCCACCCTGAGCCTGGTTCTGCTGGAGGTTTCTTCCGTTAAAGGGAGTTTTTCCTCTCCACTGTTGCCTAGGGCTTGCTCCAGGGGGAATTGTTGGGTTCTCTCTATACATCGCTAACAAAGTCATCTCAAGTGTCTTGAGATGCTAGTGAGGTTCTTAGTTTCTCAGAGGTTAAGCTAAGGTTCCATATGAGCTCCTGGATACACATCTGTCTTTCTCTCTCATCTCTCTTTGCATGTCATGTGACACTAAGTGAATTATCATTAAAGTTGATTGTACGTGTGTTGACTTTTTTTGTCTCCACTTCATTATGTGTGATTTTATTATTTGTGTCACACAGTGTTTTTGCCAGGATACACCATTCTCAGACTTATCTAATCCTAGAGGTCACTGATTATTGCTAAGCAAAAAAAAAAACAACAGCAACAAACCTCAGGATGGCCAACGGTCATAGGCAGTGTTCAACAAAGGAGAGACAATAAAATCAAAGCTGGTAACATGAGTCTGTAGCTGTTAGTTGTTGCATAGTACATATCATTTGTGTACATTTGCTGTAAATATACTTGTGTATAAATCAAATCCAGTTCGTTGACAACAGTAAAAATGTGACCCAATGGCAGCAGTAACAATAAGATGCTCCTACAACTAGTAAAATATCATGACTATGATCCACAGTCATAGGTCATTTTTGCAGATTAATGACATGATAATGAGCAATGTGCCCACTGACCTAAATGTGTTACGTTCGGTCTGAGTAAATTATTGTCTACATATGGTTCAGACTGTGCATGATCTTATCAAAAGCGGCTCTAATAATTATCTCATTTATTGCCCATGTTCATCAAAGGCTGCTATACCTCCTCTTTTCTCTGTGCGACAGTCAGCTGTATAAAAGAGCAAACTTCGCAGCTGTTGCTTGGTCTCTCCATCCAGTCCCAAGGTGAGTTCACAAGAGAAAATACTTCCTCATCATACAACTGTGAATGACTTTAGAATGGTATTTTTCTAGAACTGCTTTCATCACAGACTCTGGTGTTTGTTTTGTCCTATAGCAAGCTGTGACAATTCAAGATGGCCAGGCTCACCATTCTAGCAGGTCTTTATTTTCATTTTACATTGCTTCTCGATGCCTTAGACTGATATGTGCTTCTGTTTCTCTAACCCTTGCTTTTTTAATCTCCTCAGGCTTATGTCTGCTGATATGCCACCTGGGTAAGCATAATGTAATCTGATATTAAATTGGTCTGATCTCTAGAATCAATACTTTAAAAAGCTTCTTCATTCCAACACAGGATCTGCAACCCAGATGGTGTGCTACTTCACCAACTGGTCCCAGTACAGACCTGGTGACGGCAAGTATACGCCCCAAGATGTGGACCCCTTCATTTGTACCACTCTTATCTATGCTTTCTCCATCATCAACCATAACAATGAGCTGGTTACCTATGAGTGGAATGATGACGTCCTCTACAAGTCTTTCAATTCTCTGAAGAACAAGTAAGTGGTGAGAGTTGAGTTGTCCTGTTATTGTGTGGATGTCAGCAGTCGAACTAATCTGCAAAAGCTTAGTGCCTCAAAACCGAGGGTGTTACGTAGAGCAAAATGCAAATGCACTACTTATACTTTACTTCACTCAAATTTATTTACAAGCAACTGCAAGGTTTTAGAACGTGTGGTAACTTTCTACTCTCCCCGGTTTTTGCAGGAATCCTCATTTGAAGACTCTGCTGGCTGTTGGTGGTTGGAACTTTGGCTCACCACAGTGAGTAACATTTTAAACCATAAACCATTTATCACTTTTTATGTTGTTTTCCAAAAACTGTGGGCTGCTAAAGGCTAAAGGCTGCGAGCCTACTTTATTTACAATACCCACATAGATTATTACATAGGTCAATGTCCCTGCAGGTTCTCTATCATGGTGTCTTCTTCAGCCAACCGTCAGAAATTCATCCAGTCTTCAATCAAATTTCTGAGGACTCATGGATTTGATGGTCTGGATCTAGACTGGGAGTACCCTGGTTCCCGTGGAAGCCCCCCAGAGGACAAACAGAGGTTCACTCTGCTCTGCAGGGTGGGTGCAGATTTATTTCGCAGGTCACTGCTACGTAATGGTTTATCTCATCTTCTTTTTGACTCTTTGGTGTGTTTTTGCAGGAACTTGTTGCAGCCTTTGCAGAGGAGGCCAAGGCCACTGGAAACGCACAGCTTATGCTGACCGCTGCAGTGTCTGCTGGAAAGGGAACAATCGATGGTGGATATGAGATTGCAGAGATTGCCAAGTAAGTTTACTTTCTTGGGTACATCTTGAAAAAGAAATTGGTTCTGCAATAGTTGAAGCAATAAAATTTTTGGTTTCTCCATCTCCAGGGAACTGGACTTCATCAATGTGATGACCTATGACTTCCATGGAACTTGGGAACAGTTCACTGGACACAACAGCCCCCTGTTCCGTGGTTCCAAGGACTATGGTGACCTGATCTATTTTAATACAGTAAGTAGACCATTGGAACTGATTAAATTGAACTTGGAGAGTACATTTTAGATTTTGACTATACTTAACCTCTTCCTTTATTGTGTTTTTAGGACTATGCCATGAGGTATTGGAGAGACAACGGCACCCCAGTGGAGAAGCTCAGGATGGGTTTTGCCTCTTATGGTCGTACCTTCCGTCTGACCTCATCGAACTCTAGTGTTGGAGCCCCAGCTAGCGGCCCTGCATCAGCTGGTCCATACACACGTGAGGCTGGATTCTGGTCCTACTACGAGGTAAAGTTTGAATGAGTGGGTTTAAAAAGTGTTTAGAAGGGATCAAATTACATTTATTTCCAATAATCTACTTTTAAACCCATATAGTCAAAGTGATGACCCACTTTGAGTAAGTTCTGCACATTTATAAAAAGAAAAGTTCCACTGGCTCAAATCTTCCTGGTGGATCCTTTCAAGCTCCCTTACACTGGCTGGGAAGCATCTATGAACATCTGTTATTTACAGGTCTCTCTATAGATGATCCCTGGGGTTTAAATCTAGTCTTTGGCTGGGCAACTGATGGACAGTCCGAGATTTTTCCTAAATTCTCCCAAGAACAATCACAGATTTGTATTTATAGTTTGGTCACTTTATACTATCAAGATCTAGATTAGCGAGATCCTTGCTGCTTTTAAAGTCAGTGTGTGCCTTTTTAAACCATGTCCAATTCATTCAGTTTGGTTCTGGTCCAGCCAAGTTCTACATACATCTCATAGAAAGTTAAAGTATGCAAGATAGTCACAATTTGAAGTGCCACACCAAAGGGTGTAAATAATTTGGTAAAAGAGATTTCAGTTTCATGTTGGATATTGTTGACTCAGGGGAGAAATAAAGGACAATTGTAGGCATTAAAAATTAAAGACTGAAGCTAATCTAGATCCATTACATTACTTTACTTTAATCGGCTTTAAAGTCTCATCATATTGTCTATGATCTAGATTTGTGGCTTTGTGAAGGACACCACCATTCAGTGGATTGAGGACCAGAAAGTCCCCTATGCCACCAAGAACAACGAGTGGGTGGGCTTTGATACCAAGGAGAGCTATGAGATTAAGGTAGGTGGTGGACAAATTTGACATTTTCAACACATTCACAGTATATGTACAGTAAGACATTTAAACTTATTTCTATGTATTTTCTGCCCAATAGGTTCGCTACCTGCAGGAGCAGAAATTTGGTGGTGCCTTTGTGTGGGCCCTAGATTTGGATGACTTTGCTGGACGATTCTGTGGACAGGGCAAACATCCTCTGCTGTCACATCTCCGTAAACTTCTCAAAATTGGTGGGTTTCTTTTTTCTCTTTCAGGACCTTTTTTATGTTAAGGTATGATTTAAGTACTGATCAGATACTAGTGTGGACCACAGGTCTTTGATTGTGTACATTTTCAGTCAGGTGTTACTAGAAGTCATATTCTAATCTTCTAAAGTCAGTTTCTATTTAAACAAATAAGAAAATAGAAAATAAATAAAAAACATTCATAATGGTATTCTACTTAGAAAGAATGATGAAAGAGTGATGACTATTGTAATGTGCTGTATTTTCATTAGTCATGGTGAAACATTAGACTTTTACATTTTCATTTGACTCCTTTAGAACAACTTTATAACATTTGTTCCTTTATTCTCATCCAGAGCTGCCTCCACTGCCCTCTACCACCACTCCTAAACCCGGTGCTAGCACCAAATCCACAACCACCACTACCACCACCACCACCCACGCCCCAGGACCTGGGTTCTGCAATGGCAAACCTGACGGTCTATACCCCCACCCAGACGACAAGGCCAGCTTCTATATGTGTGCTGCTGGAATCACACATGTGAGGCAATGTGGAAGTGGCTCTGTCTTTAATGACAGTTGCAAGTGCTGCGTCTGGCCTTGAGCCATGAGATGAGACAATGTGTACAACAACTGATGCAAAAGTCAGCTATTAAACAGGCTGTATTCACCTCCTGTATTCACTGTGTATATTATCATTTACCTCAATAAGTCTATCAGAGTATTGATACAATATATTTTCTTATGAAATATGTAGGATTTGGAGATTGCAAAATTATTGAAGACTTTTATAAATTGTTGAGTGCTGGCTCATCATTTCCATCTACTTCTTAATTTGAATCCGTTAGTTTCTTGTTATTTTTTTCCCCCACAAATCTACATGTTTCCACAGAATTTAATGATCGAGATCAATTCTGTTGTTAGTATCGTAAACAAACACACTCAACTGGCAAGTTATATTTCATAAATATTTCTTTGTCATACAGTACATATTGTTGAACTAAAGTACAACTTTAGTTCAGCGGACCCAGAAAACCTACCTTCCTACAGTATCACATGAACTAAGATCAGTGAATGAGACTAGCAGCTTACACCTTTGGCTACTCCAAGTCAGAGTGCATTACATGTGTACAAACTGGTTTACTATTCATTTAGTGTTAAACACGGTTATATTCTTTGTCCTGAATTTACTCTATATGTAAGTGATTTAAAGTTATGGGTTAGACAACCAAATATGTACGTTTAAGTGGCAGTGCCCTGTACTGTCACAAATTGCCCGTAGAATTTACGGTAATTACCTGGCAAAAAAGTTGCCAATAAATTCTTATCCAAAAGTAAATCAAAATTGACATTGCATTAGTTTCTCTTCACCCATTAAATAAAACAAGAGTCACAGCTGCAACTAAACAAAACTTTTACTAAAAGTCAACAGTTTTACATAGCTTTAAGAACATGATTCATTTAAATCAATTTAATTCAAACCCAACAATTTCTCCCTTGAACAAGCCCTAGGCAGCAGTAGAGAAGAAAAACCCCCTTTAGTGGAAGAAACCTGCAGCAGAAGCAGGCTCAGGGTGGTCGACCCGCTTTTGCCATCTTGGAGCCACTGGTTGCATTGGTTCTAATTAAATACGTGAAATCACAAACTTGAATAAAAAAAAATGTCTGACAAAACAGTGCTCTCAAGCTGCTCTACATGAGAGAAAAACTAACCCTTAAAAATGAAAAAACTGAAAAACATAAAAACATTGGACTGATAATTATTGTTAATATGATTTCAGTTATGCTGTCCATGAATAACTGCTTACCTTTTTTTTTTAATCTCAGAAATCAGGGTAAAGAGATTAGGATTTGAAATTGACAACATTTGACTTTAAAAAATGGGTTTTATACAACCTGTGCCATACATTTCAATACATAGTAGCTTAGACCCAAGCTTTCTGAATATGCAACCCAGGCTTTCCTGCAGGCAGCGGTCACATTCCCCCTCAATTCCTGCAATGCTCTGCTGACAGAGCTACCAGCCGCACAATCAAACCCCTTCTGAAGATCCAATTGGCAAACAGGTTCAAAGCTCTTTCATTAACCTACAGACTGGTCTTCTCAACAGCACTTTCCTACATAAACAACCCAATCCAGCTCTGCAATCCCTCCCACCCACTGCGCTTTGCCAAGGAACAGCATGTGGTCGTCCCTTCACCACACAATAAAAGATCCCAACAAAATCCATTCAGCTCAATGGGCCCACAAGGCAGAATGAGGTTCACACTCAGGAGCCCCATTCCAAATATACAAAAGCTCCTTAAAGACAGAACATTTCTTTAACTTCCTATGCATTTGAACTATAAAATAAATTGTAACTCAGTCCTAATTGTCCTCTCTTATACTTGCATCTCATGAAATTGAAACAATTCTTCTCATACCGATGTGACGTCATGTTTTCTACTTGACTTGGATTTTTTTGTTTGCTTTGTACTTTACTTGTAAGCCATTTTGGATAAAGGCCGCTGATAAAGGCCATCAATAATGTTCGAGGATAGTACCCATACTTTCATTTAGTCCACAATAAAGAGGCTAGGGAACCTTGCACACTCATTGACAACGTGGTAAATTAATGACTGGAGTGACAAGGGTCAATGAGTCAATAACCACATGAGGCGTTTTTGTGACAGATTTAGTGAGTGGAACGTGACAAACCCCCCCTTTTACCCTTATGTTTCCTGTCTGCATATCTACTGTCTACTAACAAACACAGGCAAAAATTTTGAGGTTTAGGTCAACTTCCATTTGAAGCTGGGGACAGACTGGGACATAAAAGCTGAAATTTCCCCATTCTCGCCTCATATCGGATTTCAGCTGTTTAAGAGTTCAGGTGTTCAGGTTTATTTTACCGTGGCCTTTTTCCACTTCATAATACAGTTCAAATGTTTTCAGTGGGTGACAGTCTGGACTTATTGTTTATTGTGATTTACTGTCACATTTGTGTTTTATTAGTGGCGGCTGTAGCTCAGTTGGTAAGGCAGTTTCAATCCCTGGTCCCGGCTATATGTCGAAGTGTCTCTGGGCAAGACACTGGACCCCTAACAGCCCGTTCCCCTCCCCAGCTGTGCAGTGCCAAACTCGATGGAAATTGGGGAGGGTTGCGTCAGGAAGGGCATCCGGTGTAAAAACTGTGCCAAATCAACACGCGGACAATGATCGGATAAGCCGAAAGGACAAAAAAAAGAAAAAAACTGTCATTAAACGATCTGAATAAACAAAACGAAACTAAGATGTGAATCATGACAGATGATCCCTGTTGGACATAGTTGTCTATAATTTCCATAAAGAATTTGCAGATTTTGACTCATCACATCCCAGGACAGTCTTTTACTTCACCTCAGTCCATTTTAAGGTAGTTGAATCTTAGGCAAATTAACTTCTCAGGTTATGAGCTCCATTTTCACACATACTGTCCTTTTACTTTAACAGCCCGTATAGGCTTCAAGCAATTTGCCAATCATTGTATTCACTTTTTTGTTTTGTTTTTTATACATTTCCACAGTTTCCTAACTTTCCTGGAAAGGGGTATGCATAACTTATCATATGATCTAGCCACCATAAATTAGGGGTTAACCTTTTTGTATGCTGGGTGAAGGTACTGTAACAGGAGCTCTCACACTGTAGTGATGTTACTCTGTATGCACAGTTTGTATATGTGAAAGACTGAGTTATCACACAGTAGGAAAATCCTGGGAATAGAGTACAAAAAGCTCAGGTGAATGCAGTGATTGTAAATATAAGTGAGGGCTTCCATGTGTTGTTTTGATTCTTCTAGTACATTGTGCAATATTTATTGAAATATCATGCATTTTGCTACTGATATGGCATAAATGTGTAGAACATGGAGATGATGTATAATTACACTCTAGTACTGTGTGCAAAGCTATGTTTTTTTTTTTTTTAGTAATCCAGAAACCACCACGTGGATCCATTCCTGTGCATTCTGCTAGTGTATGCCTTTACAGTCTTCACCCATGACAATGAGATCGCTGAGCATTAGTGGAAGTAGTGGACACACAACATTCAATTGTGTTTGGGTTTTTTTTTTAAAGATTTTGATAACTGAAGACTTTACTCTCACTCAGACAGAACAATGGATCTCAGATAGTTAATTCTTTGTTGTTATTTCCTTGTAAGATTCCTCCATCTGCTGACAGAAATAAAGAATGGCTGCAGAGAAACAATGTGTCCTTTTTCTGCCGTGTTTGCCAGTGCTTTTTTCAGCCAGTATGTTTTCATGTTTCAATGTCAGTGAAGTCTCAACAAACTGAAATAATTAATAGCTTAATGTATTATGAGCTGCAGCCCAATGCTGGTCAAGTTAATAATACTGACAGGTATACAGGTAGACACAGTTTTGTTTCTTACGTCTAAGAGTAGGAATAAGAGCAATTTCTCAACATTTTTAACTTCAGAAATCATTCCTATTTCCACCAAAACGTGGGAGAGCTATGGATGTGAGGTAACTGGCTAGAAGTAGCCAGGAGATGTTGTTCAGAGAGTAAGAAGTGCACAAAGTCTGTGGGAAAAGTGTTGTTTCTAACATTTAACAACATGGAGCTCAAACTCTTTAGACAGAATTCACAGATCGAGTGAAAGGTGAACTTGCCTATGAAAGCGGGAGAAACCACTATAGTCATAACTTTGCCATTAAAATCACATCGATGACTCTTACTGCAACACAGAAACTGTGAAGATTCATTCATTTCCACCCCTGCATTAGTCAGTTACATCTACAACAAGCTGAACTTCACACTATCAAGTTTAGTGGCATTGTTGGAGTCATTGCAACAACTCTCATCATAATCATTGCCCCAAGTCCCACCGAAGACATGTGAATGTAAATGTTATCACAGCATGGAGGTGTGCGGCATGCAAAGTTATAATTGACAGGGAACTAAAACATTTTTTTTTTATCACGTCCAAGGTAATTCAGGGAAATTAGTAGTGACTTGGCTAATAAATGTTGGAAACAACACTATATATATTAAAAAATCCACACTTGCCCCCTTCAGGGTGGTCTGTTTCCTTCTTTCAAGGTCAATCCTCTGCATTCTTCTGCTGGAGCCACTCTCCCAGTTATAGCGGGTTAGAGCACACAGTGCTCCCATTATCATAGGGACCTATGTCTTCTGCTTGACAGCTTTTAAGCAGAGCTGGGTGAAGTAACCCATAAGTGTGTCTAGTGCTGGGATCTTACTGGGCCTAATAAGCCCTGTCAAACAGGAAATCCTGCGAAACAAACCAAACAGTTTATGGATACCCAAGAGATAAAAATCAGATGGTAAGCAGCTGGGCAAAATTTATATTAAAACTGAGAAAAAGATAGCTAACGCATTAACAAAGATTATGCTACAAGAACATATAAACATTTATCTAGTAATGTTAATCCTGCACCAAACAGATGGTTTTATCAAACAAATGTCACCAAATGCAAAATCTATCAAGATTCAAATTTGGAAATATCTTGGTTTGGTAATGCTATGCACTCTAGCTTACTAGGTAAGAAAGGTGTGTCTCTTCACTTGTCTTAATATTACACACACAGGTAACTTGACTATATAAGAAAATTGTGCTAGATAAACATACAGTCGCAAAAAATAGCTTCCTTAAAGGATGTGGGTTAAAGGACGTGTAGAGTCTTGTTAGTAGGGTGTTGAAGCTACAAAAAAAACAAACAAAAAAAAAAACAGGACATTTTCATCACGAGTTTCTTCTTCAAATTACAAATAAATAGAAGTGTTTTCTCTCTCTCATCTCTTTCTCATCTCTAACAATGCATGCTGGGAAAAACGTTTATGTTTATAGTTTCTGACAATAACAACTAATAATCTTAAATAAAACACATTTTAGTTGTAGTTGAAAGTAGTTGAAAAAGTTCGTGTATGTTTATTTACAATGTGCTAAGGAGAAGAGGCGTTTGGTTATAACATCAAACGTTAAAGTCTTGACTCGTGTGACCGACTTTTACCGGAACCAGGAAGTATCGTGTTGCCAAGGATACGAAGAGTCACACTGTCGGCTGCAAATTATATTTCGCATTATAGTCTAAAGCGATGGGGTGAAAGCGAGGCTCATTTTACAGCCTACTTGTTGACATTTTGACAAACTAAAACCGCCGAATTATCTCTCGACAGTTTTACTGTAGAGCTTTGGAAGTATTAAAAAACTATCACCGAGCTACTGTGATACTGAAGACGTCCTAAAAACCTGATTAATCTAAGGCAGGTTCTGAAACGTTCTCATATTCATGAGATCCCCACGTGCCTTATCTCGTAATTACGAGAAATAAGGTCTCTTTTTTTTCCTTTGGTGAATGCAATGCGCCGCGGTACAAGTGAAAAGTTAGTTACTTTGTTACTTCTTCTGAAAAGTTCAGAAGAAAAAGAAGTAGAAGAAGAAAATGGAAAAGGAGGAGGTTGTACTTCTACTCCAAACCAGACAGTGGCGGTAATGCACCTTTTAGCTGGTCTGTCAATCGACAATTACCTGTGTGAGGAAAAGGAGGATTGTACTTCCTGGTCAAGTTACACGTATCGTCGCCGCAGTGTTTAGCTGTAAACTCGCACTTGTACTTATTTTGTTGACTTTCTTTCTTTTTAAGAAAGTCGTTTTTATAGACGGTTGGTTTGCTTGTAGGATAATGACGCAGCAGTGGCGTGTGTCGCCGTGTTCGGTCTCATTTGTAGGTTAATTAATTTATCAACACAGGGAAAAGGAAGTAGCTAGCTACTTGTGTTGTTTACAGTTTCGAATCCAAAATGTATACTTTATTATCTGGATTGTATAAGTACATGTTCCAGAAGGACGAATACTGTGTGTTGATTCTGGGACTGGACAACGCCGGGAAAACGGTAACGTGTTTGCTACAACAACAGCGCTGCTTTTGTAGCTAAAAACAAACGACGTTAACGATTTCTAATGTGAATCCTACAGTACTTGTTAGGGTGGCACATGTAAAATACTCGTTCCCCTTGGAAGTTGGCACCTCTTTTTTGCTTTTTCAACTTTGAATCGTGGTTGATTTATTTTGACGTTGTCAAAATAGGCCAAACTACCTCAATAATTATTCAGAGTTGTAAAAAAAACATATAAAGGTGAAAACTTCCATGGGATTGTTTTCTATACCCACTGCATATGAATGGTGTCAGTCCCTCTGCCTTCCAATTGTTAAGACAATGCATTGTTTCTGGCGTCAAAAACTCAGATGAGCTGGAGGAGATTTTTTAGATCTGATTGTGGATTGTAATTATTTGGATGCTCAGACAACAATGGTTATTATCTCAGTTTGCTACTTCAGGAATCTTCAGATGGTATGAACTAGACTAAATGTTTCTTCCCGATGATGTTATGTAGAGCAGCATTTCAGCTAGAAGTAGAGACCAATTTTAATATAGGGAGAGAGAGAGGGATGTTTAATGCATCTATAAGAAGTCCACATTTGTCTTTTGTGTTTTTCAGATTTTTTGCAGTGTTCCCAGCTTATTTAGAGGCCATTTTGTGTACTTTTGGTCATGTTGTCACTGTGGTCTTTCCCTTTTTTAGCTGTGATTTGTTTTTTATTTCTTTGTTTGTTTTTTGGATAAAAATACGAAGGTGTTTTTACATGAAAAGCTCTATTGTTTCATTCTCACAATTATTAATGAAAAGCTAAGAACTAATCTAATTTGCCTAGTTTAGGTGACCCTGTTTCTTCTGGAGTGTGTCATCTCCCAGGTGGGCTATGATATTTCTGATCACTAATCTTACTATTGTCTACAGACCTTTCTGGAACAGACCAAAACAAAGTTCAGTAAGAACTACAAGGGAATGAACTTATCAAAGATCACAACTACAGTTGGCTTGAACAGTAAGTGATTGTTGCATGTTGTATTTGTTCAGGGATGCTTCTAATGAAGAGCATGTCAGAGCATGTTACTCCAAATGATGATATGTCTAATTCTTGATTCTTTTGCAGTTGGTACCATAGATGTGGGCAAGGCTCGTCTAATGTTCTGGGATCTGGGGGGTCAGGAGGAGCTCCAGTCATTATGGGACAAAGTAAGTTCAAATGAAATACTAACAATATCTTAAAGGGGAACTCAGGCCAGATAAATCTGCATGTCTGGAAAAGTGTCCTAGACACATGTCTTTCTCACTTTCTTTCTCTTTTATTAATTATGTTGCCTTGTGCAGGGTTTGACATTAAGCTTTTTAGACCGCTTGTCCTTCAGGCAAATAGCTGAGATGTTTTACTTGCCCGACAGCCAAACTTACTAATGTAAAATCTAAGCCATAGACAATTTCAACAGGGAAATAAAATACATCTTAAACAGGTAGAAAAGTGCAGACCGTTTACCATTTAAAAGTACTTTCTGATTTTTTTGTTGTTACAGATATCATTAATATCAGACAGTCCCCTTCTTGGTTCAGCCTGGTGCAGAAAAACCTGCAGGTAGTGCATGTGTTTTGGATGGTTATTCATAGTAAAATAGCTTGTATCATAGTCAGGTTTTACCTGTCGATTTTCAGTCAGGTGGTCAAAATGTTGATATCTAAGACTTTTTAGATGTTGTTTGAGAACCTTTTGAGTTTTTATGTTTAGGTGAAGTTGACATCACGCTTTATAGAGCTTCTGTTCTTTGCTCCAGAAATAGCATCAATTAGCGCTAAACGATAAACAAAATGTGAAGCTACTTCTTTAATATTTTCTACACTTTGTTAAGAACACAGATAATTTACATTGATACTGTACACATTTGACTGGCAGCTGCAGCTCAGGTCTGTAAAAGTTGTTAGAGGGCATGATGATTCTTTAGAAACATGGTGTAACATTATTATGGCAAAGTGAGATGAACGTTTCGACTGTAGCATGAATCAATGTTATTAATGCTTCATGAAGTTTTGGTGAATTTAGTAAGAATGGGTAGGACTTGAAATCACAGATTGTGGACATTTTATAATCAAAAAGGCTGCTCACAGCTCTACAATGATTTTACCTCCCCTGGGCAAGTTAATGTAGTTACTAAAATTACAGAAGTGGCCGTCTGAAAGAAGAAAGTCACAAAGTGAAGTAGTGCTTTAAGAGATGTCAAGCACTAAGTTAAGTGTTTTTTTTTTTTAAAACAAAAACAGCAAAAAGTAAAGTTAACGGTTACAATGTGCTTTGGCTGCCGCCTTCTCTTTTTAAATTTGGTCACTTGTCAGCCTGCAGCCTAGATTCTCTTATTCACCATTGCTGTTCTAATCCTTCCACACATTTTGGAATGCAGACATTTGTGAACAATACCATTTATTTAGAAAATGACTAAAGTTATACTTAAAAAAAAATTAAATTAATAACACAACACACTGCGACTGTTGCGCAGGACGTAGTGTGGTCATCCACCAATCCTGCAGTTGTTGGTTTGATCCCGGTTCCTCCCTCCGGTCACATGCTGAAGTGTCCTTGAGCAAGTCACTAAACCCCAACTTAGTTGCTCCCGGTGAGCGTTGGCCAGCTGCATAGCAGCTCCCCCATCGGTGTGTTGAGTGTGAGTGTGAATGGGTAAAAGGAGAACCAGTGCAAAGTGCTTTGAGTGCCAATAGGTAGAAAAGCGCTATATAAGTGCAGACCATTTACTTCCAACTACAGCACAGTTCAACAGCTGCACAAACTACAACCTCCATAATGCATTGAGAAACAAAATAAAACTAAGCTTCAAGAATGAGGCCTTTTTATGGGCCTGTGGATTAGGCTGTGTGTCCCTATTGTAATAAAACACTGATATCTACTACAGCAAAGTCACAATAAAGGCTGAATAATTTCCCCCTAATTTAAATGTAATATACAAAAAAAAGAAAAAAACACTCTTCACTCTTAGTCGCTGTCCTTTGTCTGGTTGCAGTCTGTAGAAACTTTCCAGAGAATATGACCTTGACATGCGTCATTGGAATGAGATATTCAACATCCTTATTTTTACTTATTGGTGTATGTATATTTTTATTTTGCAAGTAGAGATGGTAACTAGGCTATGTATGGACTCTGGAACACAAACTGAATCACTTCCAATGACAATTTACAAAGTGTTACCAACATTGCTCATAATACTTTTGCTTTAAGCTTGAAATATTTGTTTACCCTTTTAATTTTTTGTCAGAGCATTGGGAATTTAATCTTGAAATCTCAGGTGTTCTTCTGGTTGTTATTCATACCAAATGAAATCATCAAGATATAATTTTTTGCCTGCTCTGATGTTGTGTTTTTGTGCCTCTTGTTTTATAAATAGTACTATGCTGAGTCCCACGGAGTCATCTATGTTATAGATTCAACTGATGAAAAGCGCCTGTCTGAATCAAAGGAGGCTTTTGGTGAGTAGCACTGTTTATTATGTGTGTGTGTGTGTGTGTGTGTTTCATATAACTCGACCAAACTGTCACTTATTTACTCAGTAAAATAATTGATTTTTATTGTTAATGCTCAGTTGTATTTTGTGACAAAATAGTAGTAATGTAACAAAGTGAGAAATAGTTGATGATTGTTAAGTCAATAATTTAACCAATTTTTTCCAGAGAATATGATCAGTAGTGAAGCATTAGAAGGCGTTCCTCTCCTTGTGCTGGCCAACAAGCAGGACGTACCGGTAATTTGTGATCTCTTTAATTTACAGTACTATGAGCATGTTAGGTTCATAATGATGAGTTTAAAAATACACTTAGTTTAGTTGGTTTTGACCCCATGTCCCCACACGCAAGCCAACAATAACATCTTTTGTGAAAATGCAAAATGTTCTGTCATTCAAGCTTCTTCGATGTTTGTTTTAGCAGTGTAAATGTTAGGTTTCGGACCGTTGGTTAGAGCTTTGTTAAAGAACTAGGCAACGACAAAGACCAACTGCTGTGGGTGCTCACGTTGCCTTTTTTCTGGGCCAACAAGTAGTCGAGCATGTATCGCTGCTTGTACTGTGTTCGCATTAGAGGAACATGGCAGAAACGCAAACTTCAAACAAAGCAGCTTTAGCTTTACCATTTTTACACCGCTTTTGTGGTTTATAACTACTTCTAATCAAGGATATGTCTGATATTTTAACAAGTTACAAATGTACACGTTGTACTGGCATTGTTAATACTATGGTTTCTTCTCATGCGGTGATTTGTAAACCTGAACAACCACTGGTCTCTTACAGATGAGACTGATGTCAATTCATCGAACGTGCTGAATAGCCAACTGTGTGGGGTTGGGGTATAATGCAAAAACTAGGCTGACGGATGCTCACCAACGGTCCAACATTAACTTACTGCTGACTGCTGGCTTAGTTTGGCACAGCACCTAGACAAGACAAGTACTTTAAAAAAATCAATAAAATCAAATAAAAAAGCTAAACAGGGAACATAATCATGGTAAATGGTCTGTCCTTTTCTACCTATTGGTACTCAAAGCGCTTTACACTGCTTCTCGTTCACCCATTCGCACACACACACACACCGATGTGGGAGCTTTGACATGTCACTTTGCTTTTGACATGTGACTGGAGGAGCCGGGAATTGAACCAACAACTGTGGGATGGGTGGACGACCGCTCTACCTTCCTGCGCCACAGTCACCCATCATCGTCAGTTGTAGTAGTTGCTGCCTGAGTGTAGAAAAGAGCTGAGTCATCGTTAATGAAATTAATATTTTAAGGTCTGCATCTAGTGATTTTTTTCATTAGTGATAAATCTAGGGATTATTTTCTCAACAATTTTAAAATCAACAACCTGTGACAGTATTTAAAAACCCAAGTTACAAGACACAAGTGGCCTATTTCCTCCAACCAGCAAACCAAAACACATAAATGTTCTGTTTAGATGACAAAGACAAACATTCAGATTCCAGAGCCTGAAACTGTTGAACTTTAGGCATCCTGGCTAATGGATTAAGAATTTCAGTTCTACATATCTCAGAGATACTGATTAGCGTGGTCTTGTGTCAGTTTTGGCTTCAGGCGTGTTCTGTGTCTCTGTTCTCAGAACTGTTTGTCAGTTCCGGACATTAAAACAGCCTTCAGTGACTGCGCCCCAAAGATTGGCAAGAGAGACTGCTTGGTCCAGCCCTGTACTGCTCTCACAGGGTAAGACTGCTACTTTACATTACACTTCACAGCTGTCTGCAGCCTTTTCTTAAGCGCATGTGCTCTTGTAAAATGACAGTTGAGAATCTGGTTACACAGTGCCTTGCAAAAGTATTCACACCCCTTGAAATTCTCAAAAAAAACGTTTACGTTGAAACCACAAATGTAAATGTCTTTTATTGGGATTTTATGTGATAGACCAACACAAATTGGTACGTAATTGACACAGCAGACAGGTCAGGGATAAAGTTGTGGAGTAGTTTAATGCAGGGTAGGTTATAAAAAAAAAAAAAGATCCCAAGCTCTGAACATCTCACGGAGCGCAGAACAAAATCCAAAAAATGAAAGCGTGTGGCACATCTGCAAACCTACCGAGACATGGCCGTCCACCTAAACTGACAGGCCGGACAAGGAGAGTATTAATCAGATAAGGAGCCAAGAGGCCCATGGTAACTCTGGTGTAGAGGTCCCCTGAATACAACTGCACTCCACACCTTTCAGATATTTATTTGTGAAACAAATTGAAAACCATTTATCATTTTCCATTCAACTCACAATTATGTGCCACTTTGTGTTGGTCTATCACATAAAATTCCAATAAAGTACATTTTCATTTGTGGTTGTGAAAATTATTGAAAGGCTATGAATACTTTTGCAAGGCACTGTATAAATGACACTCTTACTGTCAGTAGCTGCTGTAAATATACATATTTATCATTATAGACATAATCTGTATCTGTCCTAAAGACTTTTGAATCCCAGCTGAAAGCATGTTCTTGTTCTTCTCATGCAGGGATGGGGTGAACGAAGGCATTGAGTGGATGGTGAAGTGTGTGGTCAGGAACATTCACAGACCCCCCAGACAGAAGGACATCACATAACTTCCCACAACTGGTCATTTCCTCTTATTTTGGACATTCCCCTCGAGGACATTCCACAAGGAGCTAATGAACTCCCCTCTCTTGTTGTATTTGCTGTGACGTTTAGGAGGACAGAATAGACAGTGTGACAGTACGTATTTTATTCACCACGCGATAACAGATCTGCTTTGAACACTTTTTAAAGCAGTGTTAATGATTTCTTCTGCTTTGTGTCAGCAGCAGCCCCAGATTCTGGTGCTGGCTCGGGCTGCACGTGTGGGCACAGAGCCTCACTGACTGACATCCAGTGCACAAGTGCACTGAAACCTCACTTTGACTTATCATGCATCATAAAATAGAAAAGGTCTAGTAGAATGGTTCTCTGTTTGTTCTCCTCATTAGATAAACTGAACAGTGTTTGGTTCCTATGACTTTATATGACATTACAGACTAAGATGTGGATTCTCCATAAAGAGTGTAACTGCAGATAATGACGGGGTTTTTTAACAGTAATTTGTACACAAGTCAGAACTGTCAATAATGATGTGTATATATTCATTTCTTAGTAAAAGATTAATAATATAGTATAACTTTGGTCATTTTCTAGCAAGCAAGTTTAGTGTCAGCAGCCTGCATTAGCTTCCTCATCTGTTCTGTAGCCCTTTGTTGTCCAAAAACAAATGGAATTGAATCAAAGAAACATGTCACCTAGTGGACTGGTGTGTCCGGCTGAAGTGTTTTTAAATCGTTTTTGGACAACAGTGGGTTTTTCGGCATAGACAGTTAAGCCAACCCGAGCTGCAGACTGACACACTAATTGTGAGTAGAGGTTCACTGTTGGTTTAACAACCAAAGTTATCATTCAAAATTAGTTTTTGCTAAGAAATCATAATGTCCTTTCGACTTTAAGTTTGCACTCTGAACTGTTCACTACAGAAGAAACATTCAGTGCTTCACATTTTGATTAAATAATGTTTAAATCTTAATAATGTGAGCAAGTCATTTGAGAAGCACATCTCTCGAGGAAAAGGAAACCAGTAGCTGTCTTTTTTTTTTTTTTTCTTTTTCCTTGTTTTGCAGACAGCACAGGATATAACCTGTGGGCCCTAACAATGATGCGGCCACTAAAACAGCACCCTGGTCTTTTCGTACTGTTTCAAATAGATTGCAGTGGAAAAACTGAATTCACTTTGGAGATGTTGGAGATGCAGGGACTCCGGTAATTTGCACAGTCACTGCAGATGTTTCGAAATGCAGAAATCGTACCAAGCTGCTGAATCAGCAGTTTAACCAGGGATGGTTGAAGTGCTTAAAGAAATCATGATATCCTCTTGCACATGTATGGTGGCTCATAATAAATGTTTGTCTTTAAAGAGTCATCTGGGATGTTTGAAATGTGTAGGTCTGTCTTATTTTAACGAACATATAACTCCAGTGGTGTCGAGCCTTTGTTATATTTGTGTGCTGCACCCGACAGTATTAGATTACAACATGTACATCCTTTCTTCTGTCTGTGCACATGTCTCTTCAACACGCTATCATTCAGCCAAAAGCCAAACACAACTTTTAATTCAGTTATTAGACAATTGCAGTTTTCTAATTCTGTATGCTCAGGTGCAGATAACTTGCTTAGCTAAGCTGCTGCCTCACAGCTACCAGGTCCCTGGTTCAAATCCCCGGCCGTAGGTGTGGATGTGAGTGTGCATTGTTTTCTGTCTGTGTGTGTCTCTCTGTGTTGGCCCTGAGATGGACTGGAGACCTGTCCAGTATATATGTGCCCCGCCTGTGAATGGAGTTAGACAACAGCCTCTCGCTGTAATATGCTTCAACTTCACACTGACTATTGATACTAACTGACTATTTTCTCTGCATGTCATAGACAGTTCAGAACCTCCTATTCATTTCCTAAGCTTTTGGTCTTGGTTTGTTAAGAGATCGTAACACCTTGTGTTGTTATTGTGGTAAGCAGGAAGCACTGGTCCGTTTTAAATTCTAATGTGCCTCCCCCCCTCTGCACCTGTCCCATTTCTCTCAGTGTTAGATCAATGCAGTGTGTGGTGCTTTGATATTTCATTGATCAACACTAATTATGCCTAAGGGACAGCAGGCTGAACTAATAAATGAGGAAAAAAAAAAAAAACAGGCGGAGCTGGATCGTGTCATGTGCTTTTGCCTTCTCCTGCTACCATCTTTGTTATGCACTGGATATTTAACCAACCCTTTCCACCATGTTTTCACATGCACTCTGCATATTTCCAATCTGTAGTCTAATACTGATTCAATATTAATATTGAGGAAAATTCATTTTTAGAAAAGTATACCATAAATCATATTTATGAATAGGAACAAATGGCAAAGATGGCCGCCCCATTATCTGCTACTTTGAAATTTGATATCATATTGTACATTCAATCCACTGGATTTATTTGATAATGTATATACCGTTTCCTTTCAGAGTCAGATATTAAAACAAAAAACTGTGAAATCGTTTGACTTAATTGATCTACAAGCTACTTTTTTGACTTTTAGACATGGGTGGAATAGCAAATGGGCTTGGACAGACCCAGGGCCCAGAGAAGTCTAGGGCCCCCAAGGCTAGAGTCTGTGTATGGAGTTTGAGTTAATATTTCATATTTGAAAAGAAAAGATGTAAAATGACCACAAAGACACACATGAAGACCTGAAAGCCACAAATAAGGACCACAAACTACTGTAGATAAAAAATACAAGACACTTGATGACCGAAAAGACAGAATGAGACCAAAAAAAAAAGAAAGATAATCACCACAATTATTTAAAGAAAAAGACCAGAATTAGACATAAAGTGACTATGATAGATGGGACAGTCTGTGGGTGTTATATACGTAGTCCCCCGACTTGTAACAGCCCAGGGAAACATTTCCTCGTGATCTGTCCATGCTGTTAGATACTGATTCAAAAAGTCTTCCTTAAGGTTTTCCTCCCGTCAGCTGTTTGACAGTAATTGACCTTTAAATAGAACTAATAGCACACTGATAATTAGTGCTTCCAGAAAATGATAATAAAACAACGTAGCACCTTAACAGAGGTGTTTGATTATGGAATTTAAACTACGTAAAAACTGTTATATACCTCGATGCATTTAACTTATTTCGTTCAAATATCTACCCTTTGTTCATGGGCACAGATACACGCCATCTCTCTCTCTCTCTCTCTCTCTCTCTCCCCATCTCCCCATCTCCCCCTCCCTCCTCTGTCTGCTTCATCCTTTCACTCTGACTCCTCCACATTCTCTCCTCTTCTCCGCCCAGCAGCATCCTCTGGCTCTCTGCTCCTCCACTGTTAGCAACAATGACCAGCACAGTATCAGGTAAGAAAATCTGTTCTGCATCAGGATGTTTTTCCTGTTGAAAATATGTGTGTGCAGCAATGGTGGGGAGGGACTGTATAGTCTCAAGCAGAATATTTAATAATACGGAGGATGGAGAGGATGTGTGTGTATCTGTGTGATTGTCATGGCAACAGGGCTTTTTCTTCTCTCATTGTGCCAGAGCTGAAGACATTTACATAGTCCCATGCAGATGGGAAGAAGATTCTTCCAGGAAGGCAACAGTACTTATTAAGCATTTCTTCCTCTTTATAACGTGACCACTGCTTATTTAGCATCAGTTTACTCATGCAAATATTAAAAGCAATTCTCTTAGTACCATCCTGATGACTCTTTACTTAAAAATGGGAGAACAAAAGGGACAAAATTACTGTTGTGGCAATTATTACAGCTTTGTCTCAGTACTGACATTCGAAGGTATTTACTGAAGTTTTCAAAATTAGGAAGCTGAAAATTTAGTAGTTTAATTATAAGTTTAAGACGCTTTTTTTTTTTTTTTTAATTCAAGTTTCTATGCAGTAAATCTCCAGTGTTTTATGCAGAAGAAAACTGGCAACAAATTCCAGAAACACAAAATCAGGACAAGTCATCCACTCACTTGAACACTCACCTTGGCTTTGTTGACCTGTCCTCCTCATTACAAACGTTCCTTATTGTTCCCTCCATCTGCCACATGTCGCCCCACTGTATTACTTTACATTGGTGGTTTGTTCCTGCTATACAAACTATACACAGATAGACAGTCACATTTGAGTTTTGTAAGGTGTTGCCCATATTTTTTAGTCAATGGGATCCCAAACATATACAGTAAGCAATTAAAAAGGGCATGTTTATGCAATAATTAGAATTTATATTATATTCAAGGTCTCTATTGAAATAGGGTTTCATGATTCATTATGATGATCAATTTAAAAAGTCCTTATTTTATTTATCATAGTCAAGCGAGTGAATTTCCTTTATTTCCTTAATTTCCTTTAAGGCCCCGCCCCCTGAGGCCACTTTGTTCTGATTGGCCAGATTGTAGATGTCTTCCTGTTGGTGAACTTTTTTTTTTACAACGATCTTTATTTAACAACTGCTTATGGCATTGTCAAGGCAAACATCAAGCTGCAACAATATATGTTCATTTATGCATTTGACTTAATACATAGATAAAATATATAGATATTTATTTAAATAAATTATTATTTCTTTTTCAATCCTCCCATTCATCCATTATCTGTCACCGCTTGTCGCATTTGGCTTTAAAAGTTTTCTTAAGATTATCTAATTCTGTTACAAAGACTGAAAACAGTGGTCTAACATTCATGACTCGACATCTGTGAATATGCTGTTTGGCCACAATACTTAGAAAAACATGATCGATGATGATGATCATCACCCTTTTCTTACACTTTATCTCCTGGCTAACTTAATCTCGTCATTTCATAGCCTATTGCTTTTTTTTTTTAGCTTTCACAATATCCATTTGCTAAGTGGCAAAGCCTTTTAAATCAGCTCTAAAGTAGATTTTTGACATATTAAAGTAGAAAGCTTCAAAGGTTTTAAACATTTCTCTTCTTTTGCAGCAGACCTGTAAATAATGTATCAAAAGCTGCACGCTCTCCAGCTCCATAAGGGAGTCATTGCCCTGTTCTTTGGCTCACCGATGCCTCCCTTTGTGCACATGCTTAATGTGCCTCTCTGCTGCATGCACGCAGCTCATTACCTGCCACTGTTATAGCCTCTACAGACAATGGGAGACAGGACATTTGCTTGGGAGAAGAATAGTAAGTAGGCAGAAACTCACAGTTGTCAATATGTTAATGAAGGCAGCACGAAGCCCGTGGCATGAAGGCTGAATATGTGAAATGGAGCACACTAGTCCCAGCTCTGAAATGAGATTTGATTACTGACATAATTCTACCCTGTGCTGCACATTCAGCCATTTTGAGGGCTGAGTGGAGGACCAGAGGTGACTGTGCAGATAAATCTCCACTGGAGCTTTGCTAAGTTACCTTGGCCTACTTCAGACTAACACTGTGAAATGTGTGGATCCATACACTGAGCTGCCTACTAACAGTGACTCAGACACTGGGAGAGTGTTAACACTCCCCATTAGCCATAGGTTGTGTAGCTGTTTACTCAGTCCAGAAGAAGATGCATCGTTGATGCAAGATTGATGTATCGTATTTGTTTCTCTCGTGTGTTCAGGGCTGAGCTGAAGCCTTTTCATGGTTGAAGTAAAAACATCTGTATAAAAAGAAGTGTCTTGAGCCACTGTCCTTTTGTCCCTTAGTTGATGGTTTTACTTATGTTGGCATTGTGGGTTATGCTAGAAAATCCAACTACTTGTTTATAGAGGATCCGAATAGCCAGAGCTGAAGGCATGGTGAATAGAAGGGGGTAGAAAGGGGTAGGGAACACAATAATTGTTGTGTTGTGGTCCCTCTCTGAAAGCATTCATTGTGTTGCACCTCATTGTATAGGAACTGGGTTAGCAATGTAATAAAATACTTAAGGCAACGGCCTTCGAAGCCTGCTGACATGCTCATCTCCTCACAGCTTACCAATCGCTGCATGAAGTGGGTGTAAATGTCACAGTTTAAATTAGGGAAACTCAAAGAAAGTGTCGGTAACAGTCAAGAGTTCTACTGGTCCCCTAAATGACAAAACTCCAGCTCTGCTTAGTGTACACATGTCTGCAATGAACATCTTAGTTAGCCATTGTATGTTTGCACGATACGATTTTACATATAAAACCAAACAATGAAATACAGGAAAAGTCAAGAAGCCGTAGGCTTTTACCATATGTACAGTAAAAATGTCAAATGTAATCAGGGAGTAATAAGTTATTTAGGGCTGAACGTAGAAGCTTCCCTCCAGCTGCATTTAAGGGAAATAAAATCATGTGATCCAAACTTTAGTCACAGTTTATTTATTTATTCACAGTCCACAAATATAATGAGATGTGGTTAATGAATTAACAATAGAGATTTTTTTGACAGACAAGCCGCAGCTGGCAGGCGGATTCAAACCATGGCCTTTTTTAGGAGCACTAACCGCTTCACCACCATGTCCCTGTTAATGCTACAGTATGTGACTTTAAATAAATATGTGTTTGTGTAGAGGCAGGCTTACTCGTGTCCGGTGGTCCAAAAATGGTCCACTCCAGATATCGTTGTATGACAAACACTGAACATTTAGTCCCACGTTCCAGTTGAGCTGATAACAAAATCATTCCACAGTACGTGTCCCACAAATCAATTCCAGTGAACAAGGTAAGAAACCGTGTACCTCCACAGCTACACACTTAAGCTTTCACCGCTACCCTGTAGCTCTCCACAGCCTGCTCATTCGTTCTTTCGCTCCCCCAACTCTCAACAAAACATCTGGTTTGGCAAAGGCAAAGTCAAACCTTTCCAGGCAAACACTTCAAAGGCAGCCATGTGACGTCATTAATGACATCGTAAGTACGCTTATACATTCACTTCCCAATCCAACCAACCCCACAATACGCAACACGAACAAAAAGGGTGGAAGTGTTGCAACGTTTTGTTTATTATAATTTAATATTGACTTGTATACCTGAAGTGTTAGGCACAGTCTAGCAGAGCGTAGCAGAGTAAAGTGGATTGATTTCCAGTCTCATGTTGCCATGAGACCTTTAAAGAAAAGCGTGATAACCATTACGCTTGGTCTTCTGTGTCAGCAGGTATTTCTCTTGCAGTGTAGTTTACCTGGTTGGTCATACTGTTACAGCTCACACTTAGGGAAATGATAAGCAGGTTTTATGATGCTGATAAAAAAGGTTTATGACCAAACGGGCCTGCTGGGCACAGGCTAGTGGGCCCTTGAGCCTCTGAATAACATGAGTGTTACTGCTTTTTGCTTAAAAATCACTGAGCTCAGCTAAAAGGCAAAAAAAAAAAAAAAAAACAGCCACAAAATGACACAAACGGCCCATTAGAGATGGCCCAGAAGAATGAAGAAATAAAACAGGATAAATTACCATAAAGGGTTAAAGAAAACACTAAAACAATAGTAGCAGTTTGAAAATTAACAGAAATTGAAATAATAATATTGCTAACAACCCTGAGTTATAAAGCCCTGTGTGTATCACAATGTGAAACATGTTGATTAGGTGCTTTTCATATTGCTCAGCTTGTGCTCAGTACAGTATCTTCTTGGAAGTAAAAGCTGAGAAGCCACTAAGCGCACACATCTCTGACTCAGACAGAGGATTACTGTATATGACTTTAATAAAATGATGATATAATATAATAATCAAATGTATTTAGTGGTGTGCTGCAGCTCCATTATCCAGACTCTGTGGGCAGAAATAAATAGGCTGCTGGCTGCAGCAGATTTCTTGTTTCTGTGAAGAAGAAAGTCTTCTTCTCCGTTGTGCTGCTGTGTCATGTCTGAGACGGAGACAATTACATAAGAAAACAGCAGCGGCTTAATAATACATGAGCTTATGTTGAAAGCACAAATCCCACTCTCCCCATCATGTCCCTAAAGACATGGGACGTGAAGGGACATGAACGTCCACGGGAAGAAGGTTTCACAGCATTACATCATAAACCTGCCCACTTTCTAAATTTGTCCTGCAGCTACAAAACTCGGTCTCCCAATAACAACATCTGCGTGGAGAAACATCCACCCTAGTGTGTCAGTTCATCTAATATTCATCGCCCAGGACTTGTTGCATAACAGCGAGACAGCACCTCAGTCCCACCAAGAATTCTGTGGCTTCTGTGTGCTGCAGTCACACACCCTGCCTGGTGAACCAAACACTGCATGTAAATGGCCTGCTGCATCTGATTGGCACCTGCTCTACTGAACAGCAGAGGGCGTGTTTTGACTAGTAAACCTAGAACCGGGGTCAGTACACCCAGGATATAAATTCTAAAGACTTGTCTGTTTATCTGCGTTTTTTTTTTTTTTGTTTGTTTTAGCCTTTCAGTTTGAGCCTCCGTGATTCTGTGAGTGACAAATACAGATCATTTTCTCCTCAAATAAATGAGATTGATTTATTTTTTTAGCGAGCCGCTGGCATCAACTTCAAGGCATGAAGGACTGGACCCAAAGAAGTCACTAAAGATCCTGACTAACATTGTTATTGTTGAATGCAGGTGTTGTGTTTGTAGTCCCCAGGTATCTTCCATGATGTCACTTCGGCAACCCCTACAGGGTCCATGACTGTTTTTATTATCAGGCTCATCAACCAACACACACACACACACACACACACAGGAAGAAGCCTTCTGGTGAGATTGTTTTGTTTTGCAGCCATGGCACAGACAAGGACAAGGACAAATTCATTGCAGGGTCACTTGGGGACAAGCCTCACAAAAAACAGTTCCAGAGGACGATTCGAATAGGAAGTCAGAGGAATATGAATATGTGCACTCCAGTTTCAGACACTTTGTGGACAAGTTAGATATGTGAAAACTAGATAAAGTAGTGGTTTGCAGTGGGCGGGGCTTAGCTTACACTACGTGCGCCAATCAGGATTTGACAACATTTGACTCCGAATCTGCTGACACATGCTGGGCTGTTTGGTTACTGTCAGTCCTATTTCATCAATACACACCTACCTGATGAAGCAGAGTAGCTGAGTTTATACATTTTTAAATTCTTTGAAAATCAGTAAATAAATCTAAAGCATCTCATTCACTCTCCTGTTGTTTCGGTGGATATTCATTTGTGCAGTAACTTGTTAAGATCCCAGAGAATTACCCTGCAAACAGCCTCTTAGGACATGAACATGTTGATGCTGGAGGCAGAAAAGACTAAACAGGTTAGACCTGATGCTATCATCACAGTCTACCTCTGACTATGTCCTCAGCCTGTCAAATGGTGGTGGGACTGTAATATTTGAATGTTCCACAGCATCCATCCATCCATTATCTGTAACCGCTTGTCCTGTTCAGGGTGGCAAAGAGCTGGAGTCTATCCCAGCTGTCACTGGGTGAGAGGCCACCTCTGACAATCTCCAGTCTATTTCAGGGCCAACACAGAGAGACAATACACAGACAGACAGACAACCCTTCACACTCACATTCATACTCACAGGCAATTTATAGTCACCAATTAACCTAACATGCATGTGTTTGGACTGTGGGAGGAAACTGGAGCACCTGGAGGAAAGCATGCAGACTCCACACAGAGAGGGTGCAGCCATAATTGCTGAGCATGTTTCGAAATGGTGAATGCAGCTATATCTTAAGCACCTCGTTACACATTTTGTGTTTGTTCAGTTTAGCTGTCATTGTTGGTTACAACACAGTCAGATGACTGCTCCCAAACCACGTCAATACATGTTATTAGAAAATGTTTGTTGCTATATGTGACCGATTTGAAAATGAAAATAGTAAGTAGTAAATTTAAACTCAGGCATCATTAAATGTTGTTGGACAAATTCCTTTAACATAATTAAACGGAAACCAAATAAATGAAAGAAAATGTAAAAACCAATTAAATAAAGTGTTGGGATGCTATTCACAGAAAAGTGCCAAGAATTACATACAAACAGTATTGAACTCTGGGCCAGAATGCACCTAATAAGTTTTACACGTTCATTTTTCACAGGTGAGCTGACAATGAAGGTTCCTGGAGCACAAATTCCTGGTTTCTTAAGACCTAAAAAAAAAAAAAAAAAAAAAAATTTCCTCTTATGGCCCAAAAGAGTTTGTGGTTTCACTGGTTTGAATCACTAAGCAAATACAAACCACTAAGCTACTTCAAATGTAGTTAGACTAGATGGTTCACATACGCAAAGCTCACTACTCCCCAATACTGCATATGCAGTAAAGTTGTTAGTACTAAGAAATTATACTAATACTAAGAAATGTGTTTGTGTTCACTGGAAGAAAGTTGTTTTAAAATGAAAAAAAAAAAAAAAAACAACTGCTACTCCAGCTGCTCTTAAAGTGAACCTGTTCTTGTGTGAACAGTGTCAATCTCTATTCTTTCTTGCACTTGCATCTAATGGAATGTAAAACACTTCTGATGTTTTCTCCTTGAATTAGATTTTTGCTGCCTTTTACCTCACTTGTAAGTCGCTTTGGATAAAAGCAGCTGTGAAATGTCTAAATGTAAATGCATTGTATTAGTGGTTTGTCTTTCATTTCCCAACCGTTGCCATATCTGGGTTTGTTACATGCCACTGCTGGAAGCTTTTGGTGCACAGCTGGAGAATTCCAAATTTAACATTTAAAGCTGGCTTCATAATCATAAGATAATTGATAATTAAATGATAATTGATTTTAGTTCAATTCTTGCTCAGAAGACAGACATTGTGTCCGGTAACTTGAACACGGTTGTGTGTTTTGATTGATGGTGTTTCCTTAGTGTTATTTTTTCTTTGCATCCCTTCCGAGGTTTCTCATGCCTCCCTTAAGATTTTCTAAGCCCCTTCTAAAGTTGCAAAGATGCATAAAGGAGGGAAGTTACTCAAACCCTCTGAATGGTTGTAAATTCTGACAAACTCAGCACTGGTGTGTGTGTGACAGAACTCAACCTGCTTCATCTTCCAATGCTAGAAAGTTGTTTCTAACCCTATAGTTTGTTCTACTTATGACATTAAATTTTCTTCTATTTTCCAGATGTTTTCTCTCTGCCTATAAAAAACAGACAGACCTCTGTCTTTTCACTATAAACACACCACATTGCTGTTTTTTTTTCCTAACTACATTTTGGTTCTTTAGGCATTTTTCCTCTGTAACTGTGCATCATGTTTCTTTTTACTCAGGTTTGTCCTGTAATGTCAGTGGAGGAGAAGTTCACGTGCTGTATTCTATGTTCTTCCTGTTCCAGTACTTTTGAATGGGACTGTGCACTGATTTCCTTCTTTGTTTTCACACATTACTCATTATTGAATGCAAAAACAGGAGAGAAATGTGAAGCATTTGTCTGGTTGTGATGCTGCTGATACTGCGTTGGCACAGCTGTGAGGTGACGGTTAAAGCTCCTGAATGTGACCAGCATCAACAGTGGTGATAGTGAAACTGAGCCACAGCAGGCACCATGATGCTTTCAAGTATTTTCTTTCTTTTTAATCAAATTCAAATATACCCAAACTGCAGCTGAGGAAGGGCAGAGTATCGTTAGAGGATTATACACTTTCCTGTTGGCAATTGTTGTAACATGTGATCATTGCATCTCTGAGAAATGTTCTATTTCCTGGTGAGTTTTTTTCCTGCTCACTTGATTGTACTTTGATCTCTGGAATGCGGCTTCATTGTCTTTTAGTTAAAGGTGGGGAACAGGTTCGGCCATCGTTTCCCTAGTTTTGCATTTAGAAATTCTTCATGATTCAAACGAATTCAAAAAATCCAGAAAGAAATAGTAGAGAACTGGGTTCGCAGTGAACAACAGCAGCTCAAATTACTATATGAAGGAATACAACAACCTAACATGAGTTTCTAACATGAGTTACATTGCTCTCTTTTATTTCATTTCTTTTTTCTTAGCCATGCAGCTGGATATGAGTCTCTTCAACCTATAACTGTGCAGTCATGTGACTTATGGGATTATTATATTGCATTCATGTGACAAAGACTCAAGTCCAAAGCAATACACACAGGACTAAGTGTCCATAGAAACATTAACACAAAACAAGACTGCTGTGGAGGAAGTAAAGCAAATCATGAGCTCAGACAGAGGACTGAGGTCACGTTTGTTTTGGCCGACTGGCATCAGCTATTGGCTTGATCCTGAACAATGACAGTGACAATTAGTTATTCACATCCAGTTATATTAATTGCTATTTTATAACCGAATCATTGTTCATGTCTGTTCATAAAGGTCTAAATCTTGACAAGTATATCTGACAGACATGTCATTAATTTTGATAATATTTGTTTATAACCCAAATTTCAAGCCGATGATGGTAATCTAGTTATTCTTGAGATGTTTGACTGAAATGGGAACAACTGAGTAGGATGACCCTCCTTAAAACAGACATCTGGATGACAGCAGATGTATATATTGCACAGTAATCTTCACATATAAGTAAAATAAAGGGCTTTTATTGGTCATTATACCTACAAGGTGTCCAACTAAATTGCATGAGATGACCAGACGGAGGGTTGGGCACTAATGCACATATGATGCTGGTTTTCGAACTGAACACTAGCTACTAGCGGGGTGATCCCTCTCCTCTTCAGCCCACAATTTACCTTAAAGAATACTTTTACAATAGTTTGTATAAGTATTCAGCCTTTTTGTAAAGTCCCACAGTTAAGTGAAGATCACCTGAGTGCAGTGAATGTGTTTAAATCATCGTAGCACTTGTGCCTAAAAGGTCATTTAAAGATACTTAAACTACTGAGATATTTGTACATAGAGGGGTTTCTTTACTGTATTACTGCAATAAAACCCACATATTGTAACACAGTTATTATCTTAGTTTGGTTTGATGTTTCCTGTGTCACCATTAATGAGCATGCAGGGAGTCAAATGTGCTCTTGCCTTGAAGATTGTTTGAATACAGTAGGTTTTTTTTTTTTGCCCTGCTACTACACTGTACTGGAAGATCTCTTATATCCACCATCTGTGGTATTCAGTGCATCTCCCACTATTGTTCTGAGAAATTCATTATTAATGGTACAGTGAAGCACAATGAATGAGGCAGTATGTTTGTTTGCCAATGTGATTTATTCTTGATAGATGAAGTTTATATATTTTCAAAACTTTGTTATATTATCACATTGAAAATTAAACCTCAATTAACCTTTGCATAAAAGAGGAATGTGTCTGAAAACAACATTTTTCCAGCTGGGCAACTGTTATGGGCAACAGTGCATGAAATATTATGTTTTACCAGGTCTTGTGGCCATATGCTGTTTTAATTGCACAGTAAACCTGTTACAGCTGATGCGGTGAGTCCTGGCTGATGACATATCAACAGCCAAAACACAACGAAGTGAAAACAGACCACAAGTTTTGGCTATTTGGAGTTTCAGCGCCGGCCTCCATTTTTCCGTTGCTAAAAACAGCACAGTCCCGGCCGAGACACAGGCGACACGAGCCGATGCAGACGTGTGTCTTCCTCTCTGCTAGTTCTTCCACATCAGTTTAGCGTGTGACAGGCCTTAGCAGAACATATCAAAGTCAGTGACATATGAGAGACTTAACAGCAAAACCATTTGTGTCTAAATAAAAGTTTCAATTTGCCCTAGTTGTTTGTTAATTAACAACTTTGTCATCGCTACTCCCTCTCTATTCATATTTAATGTTACCCAGAAATGTCTTCATACCATATTTCCCAAGTGCTAGATTGGTAGAGTTGAACCACTAATTGGTTTGTTTACTATGGTAGATGAAGATAAATAAAGGTGGACTTTGGACTAAGAGCTGGTCCAACAGAGCAAACACAGCAAGTCTGAACACTAAATATTACCTAATGAAATCATTTTTAAACAAACTGGTTGTTTCCCAGTCTTTGACAGAACCGAAGGAAAGTCACATCCTATATCATCTGCCATCATTACCACAAGCCAGGAGAGGGACAGTCAGGGCCATCTCTCTCTCTCTCTCTCTCTCTTTCACGCCTACAAACAAAATGCTTTATACTGAAAACCGGTCATATTTACACCCTAACAGAATATGACTATGG
Organism: Channa maculata; assembly: GCA_020496755.1. Lineage (NCBI taxonomy): Eukaryota > Metazoa > Chordata > Actinopteri > Anabantiformes > Channidae > Channa > Channa maculata. The sequence goes on from CM035603.1 coordinate 2,046,961, forward strand.
ACAAACACGGTTTCTAACACATGCCCATCTCACAGCATCAGAAAATTAAGTCTCTTAGTTTTTCCTAGTTTTCTAGGAGACTTTTACACTTTATATTCTATGTCATTGCTTTAGACGTCAAATGTTGTATTCACTGCAAAAGCTCCATGGATCACCAACACAAATGGGGAAGTGTCAGCATGTATCCCTGAAGGGAGCGGACAAAGCGACACGTTTTGATGCCTCAGGAATGACGATGGGCTGCTGTTGCCTGCAGTTGTTTGACTAAGTCTTTTAAGTGCTGCCTACTCACTACAACTGCACATTGGGAGCAATTTGGGGTTCTGGATCTTGCCCAGGAGCACTTCACCACATGGACAAGGGGCCTCGGGAATCAAACTGACAACTCTCAAATAGTGATGCTCTATTATTAATTAAAAGTGGTATTGAGTCGGACTTTTTTTGGTCCCTGCTTTTGATTTTTGGAGATGCTCACTGTTTGCACACGACAATGGCGAAGGAGTAAAAGTTGGACCTAATAATACCTCAGTGTAGCATCATCTCGTTGTATCAATACACACACATGTCACGAGTTGCAAGAGTTTGTAGTCTCACAGAGGCTCCATTGTTCAGACAGCTTCAAGAACACAAGTGTAGCAACTTGTCTAGAAGGGCAGAGAACTTGTTGGTGTATAAAGGGGCTCAGTGCACATGACACACAGAAGTACAAAAACGTATATGTTATACCATTATATAATCTTCAGGGAGGACTGTGACTGCCTCACCTCAGTTTATTGTTATTTGTGTCTTAATTTTGCACGTTTCTTCCCTTTTATCTTCTGTAACAGCCTATGTAGACAAGATCAAGGAGATGTCCATGCTGTCTCTGCTCTGCTCCTGCTTCTACAAACAGCCACATCCCAACATCCTCTACCAGTATGGAGGTCAGTATAGTTTGCAGTATGCTAAAGGCTATTCATGGTCTGTTCCTCAGACTCGGAAACAAACAAACAAACAAAGTTGTGATTTTCCGTTGTTTTCTGTCTGTGTCAGATCTGGAGGTGAAGGGCCTGAACAAGCGAACATCGGGACAGTCGTTTGAAGTGATCCTGAAGGATCCCGATCAGTCTGGGGACAAAACCGAGCCTAATTTCCTGCCCTCCCCACCAAAGAGGGAGGTGTCCCTCGAGGAGCTCCAGAAGAGACTGGAGGCCGCTGAGGAGAGGAGGAAGGTAGGCAGCCATCACAGTGTGGTCCCAGCATGGGAGTACCAACATCATCACATCACGTTGAGTAAACACAGGACTGACCTATGATACAGTCGACATGGGTAATCACTTGGGGCACTAAATGCTAGTGGGTGCACCATGCAAATTTTATTTTCACTGATGGAGTTTGGGCGTAGTAATGTAGTTCATCCATAGTTATTCCTCCTGCTACTGTGACAGAGTGAACCTCTGTCTGTTTCAGCTTCACAGCATTGGCACTGTCTCTCTGTCTGACCAAGCAGAATGCAGCTCCTCTTCCTTAGCTAATATCTGTGGCGGTCACCAAGCAGCATGATGGATGTTTGTCTCCAACGTGTTTGAGAGCGACACAGAGCACAATTACACATTGACACAGCAGCATTTACAATCTGCAATACAATGATTTGGGTTCAGGGTTTTTTTCTGCATCATTAAAACTGTCACTGCATTTTTATTTCCAGCAGAAACAAAATATTGCCTCTTCTGTAGAATTACACTATTTATTTAAGAGTGTAGAATTTCATTCTTAAATGCAATACCTATGCAAAGTGACTTTAATGCAAGCACAGGGTCCAATCAGAGGTCAGAACCAGCCCCGTGTAAGCGTGTTTTTATTTGACAGAGCACAGTAAAAGTCTGAAAGTGATTTACATAGACTGAACACAGAGACACAGCTACTCCACAGGAGGATCTGGATATTTTTTTAGTATGGAAAAAAGGCTGGACACTGGACCTAGTTTCATGAGGTGGCATTAAAACCACATAGACCAAATTATGATAGATCTACTATAATAACACTCGTACAGTCAGTTCAGCAGCCTTCAGACCTTAACATGGAGAAGTGTGACCTTGACAATATCTGTTGCAGCCAAAATATTCTCATTCTTATTACTAAAACTTCACAACTTGTTCTCCAAATACCTTGTGGGTAAGTAAAAGATGTAAGGATATATTATGTTGCCTGTATTTTGGCTGCACACTCAGATTATACAAAGGATGACCGTTTAAAGGGATTGATGGATTTTCAGCTTCTGCTTAGAGAATATATTATACTTCATTATCAGAAGTGAAAGTCTCCTGATATCATTTAGAGTCTTTTAGCCAAAATCAGAGATGTATTTTAATACATGGGAAGCAGAGGGAAGGTTTATTACAATCATATATTCCACAAACTGGAACCATAACCACTGACAATGGGTGAAGTTGCTCTTTTAAACAATCACGTCTCCTCCTCCCTGAGTAAACAAGTTGTAGAGCAGCACTCTACACGTAGAGCAGCTCATTCTATTGTTCTGGTGGATAATGATGATGATGATGATGATGCTGAACAGGTTTGTTGAACGTACAGTAATTGCCACGTCACATAACAGATACCTTTGAGGAGATTTTGAAATGACTGCAAGCTGAGCCGCTGCCTTCTGACCACAAAATGTTTACCACAAGGCTTGTTTAAGATCTGCACCAACTCTAATTCTGCTGTAAAAGTCTCAGTCATTCCAAGATCTGCTGGACGTTTTCCCCCATAGTTATTGCAATATTCACTGCAATATCAGATTTTAATTTGAAAAAGACTGGAAAGTAGGACTCGTTTTAGCACCTGTTGCAAATATAAGAAATGGGATAAAACATAATGTATCAAAGGAAAAACAATATCAGGATGATCTTGAAATGAGTGAGACAATTAAAATTAAACATCCAACACAAGAGTTACAGTACAACATAGAAATACAGGTAAAATACATCTGTCAAATCCACATTATTTATTAAAACTAAATCACTAATTAAGAAACAAGTTGCACTGAGCAGAATATTCTGGAAACAATTTTCCAAACAAGAGTGCAGTACAGCAAGTCACTACACTCCCTAAAGCGGATGATGATGGAGCAATTACTGTGGGAGTTTGCTGCAACATCAGTGGGTGGTGTGTTTTTATTTCAATATGGCATGAGTGCAAAAGTAATGGAAAATGTAAAGGTCAACTTGTTCGGGTCATCAAGTTGACAGGAAACTACAGTTACAGTAAAATAATCACACTGTTTGCAGTTTCTGTGCTTTCTGTATAAATTTGGTTATAAAATGTGATTTGATCTTCACCAGAGTCACAAATACCAACAAACACAATATTTCTACGCTGATAAAACGCAGACAGCCATGATCTTTTATGACTTTATTGAACAAAGCAATTATACGTAGAAAGTGAAAAAAGTAATAAGAGATAAAAGTAATTGTTATCTCACTAAGCATTCTGCATGGTGCCTTTGGAATGATGTTGGCTCCATTCTGCCATCTCTATTCTCGTTTCATTGATTGTGCACCAGGTTTGCTAACACCTGACATCAGAAGCCCAATGCTGCCATTACTTTTTTCTAACAACACTTTGAATGGTCAATGGGTGTCATTCTCTCTGTCCACAACATGTGCACCCTCCACTCCGTTGTAGTCCCAGGAGGCCCTGGTGCTGAAGCAGCTGGCCAAGAAGAGGGAGCATGTGCAGGAGGTTCTTTACAAGGCACGTGAAGAGAACAACAACTTCAGCAGGAAGACAGAGGAGCAGCTCATCCAAAAGATGGAGGCCAGCAAGGAGAACCGGGAGGCCCACCTCAACGCTCTCAAACAGCGATTGCAAAAGAAAGCAAGTGCTCCCCAATTCTGTGATAATGTCTGAATTCATATTAGTATCCTTTATTTTCTTTCCAGCATGATCCTACTACATACTACACACAGTCACACAACCACAACGACCAAAAGAAGATCAACTTCGTTGTGGTCAGAATCTTAATTAATCTTAATGAAAATATGTAAGATTTAATATCACCACATTTAGATTATGACAGCAGTGCAAGTCAGACACAATCCCAACTCTATTAATAAAAAAGTATCTAATAATATATATGATAGTGAATTCCAGTTTCTGTGGCACAGCTTCGTCACTTCATGTTTAACTACTTGATCACATTTCTAGTCCTTAAAGTCTGGAAACTATCTCTGTCTGTTCAGAGGAAACACATTTCTTGCTGTAAAACCTTTGAAGTGCAATGGGTTAAACAAGCAAGATATGTTTATTTGCTTAGTGAGCTTTTAAGGTGTTCACTCTTTGTAAAAACATATATTCAGCCCCCTCCTGGTTTCTCCTTTTTTGTGTGTAAATCTGTTTTGGATGTTCAAACTAAATGCAACAAAGGCAACCTGAGCAAATACTGAATACAAGAAGAAATAAGAATTGGATTTATAGAAGCACAAAAGTGATGTAATACCAACCAGGGCTGTGAGAAAAAGTATGATTTTGTATATCCAAAACTGGGAGAGTGGTGAGGTAAAAACCACTGCTAACCCAGAGGAACATCAAGGCTCAAAAGTTTTTGATGAGTCAAAGGCTGAACTGCTCGGATGACGAGGGTGCTGTTACTTGAGGTGTAACAGGACACTGTTAACTCATCAGTGTGTGAGCTGTAAGTTGAGCTCAGAATGACTCTGTAACTGCTGATACGGGTCAATGGGTGAATTAGACTCCCTAACTAACCGGACTCCGTGTCTTCGGACTGTGGCAGGAAACAGGAGTAACTGGAGGAATCCCAAGCCAGCAGAACATGCAAACTACAGACAGAGAGTTGAACCTAAACCCCCCACCACTGTTGCCAAATGAACAGTAATCGAACTTTAATGTAAGTTTTACTAGAGGTTGGTCAACCAACAGTTTTAGTAACCAATGAATAAAGAAAATCCATCCCACTCATGTGTTCATCACACTTCCAGCTACTGCTTGTCTCATCCACTGACTCTGTTTCTGTTTCACTTTCAATGAAGTGAAACAGAAGACAAACAATGAAGACTTCGTATTTTTTACCCACTTTACTGTTGGTGCTGTCAAGAAGTCTTCAAATCACCATCTGTTTTAAAAATACATTTGTCTATAAACTCAAACTACAATAAGTAGTAGTACAAAATATTTGTTTTTGCATTATTCAAGCTACTATCAGTGATGGAACCAGATGATTTGTATAAAATGTGATACAATGTCTGCAGAGTAGAAGTACACAAACCCAATACTCTAGAAAAAGGGCAAGTATTGGCTCAAAAAATGTTGCACTACAAGAACCACTTCAGATCTTTTAAAAATGTACTTAAAAGTACACAAGTACTTAAAAGATTATCCATATTTTAGATAAAGTAAAAAGGTACAAAGGTAAAGGAAAAAACCTTAAAAAAAAAAAAGGTTATGGTGATGATGGCAAAACGTGTACAGTAATTAATAATGGGGGTCAAAGGTCATTTGTGTGCTGGTGGTTAACTGACAATAACTGATAATAATACATCAGGATTTATTAGTGCATCACATTTTTATAGTAAACCACCAGGTTGTATTAATGTCATGGCTCATTTTTGTAAATTCAATTCAATCCAACTTTATTTATATAGCGCCAATTCACAACAAAGTCATCTCAGGGCACTTTACAGAATAAAGTCAAGATTATAAAGATATATAAAGAGAACCCAACAATTCCCCCTGGAGCAAGCCATAGGCAACAGTGGAGAGGAAAAACTCCCTTTAACGGAAGAAACCTCCAGCAGAACCAGACTCAGGGTGGACGACCATCTGCCTCGACCGGTTGGGGTGAGTGGAAAGGGGAGAGAGAAAAGAACAGAGCAACAAAAAGCAACAACAACACATCGGGCAGATTGGTAGGACCAGTAGCTGCACGCTGGAAGACACAAAGCTCCAAAGCCGGGGGACACCTGCAGAAAGGGACAGAGAGAGGGGGACAGACGAGGACAAAGACAACTACGGGAGAGAACACACAGAGTTAATGACATACAGTGGTGACAATTGCGGGGTGAGAGGAAACTATATGTTAGTTGTATAGTTGTTGTGTGTTTGCTGCAACTGTGGCATCAAGATAGCATTTCACTTCCTGGGTGTGGTGGCAAGACTTTAGCCAGCCTCTACAACCTCCCTACAGAGATTAGATACATGTACTGCTGTCTCTACTGCAAATATAGTTTTAATATAAAAAACGTATTGAAAAACCCAGTGTAATAATAAAATTGACAGTTACTACTCAAACGAAGTACTACGATAAGTTACAGTGCAGTTTGCTACAGAAAATTATTGGCAGTGATTTTACAGAACGTACATATGCCATAAATTTAAACATAATCGAAAATTCTCAAAGCTGACAGGGTCGTTTTTCTGCAGAATTCTACAGTGATGGCATTGCATTGTTTTTTTTTTTATCCAGTTTGTTTGCCGCTGGCCCTGACGTGTCATACAAAAAGTCATCTGGAAAAAGATCAGTACAAACCAAAAATGTCTTGGCTCGTGGAATAAGACTGATACCTATGGAACTATACCTTTATCCAATTCTAGAAAGGTCATGTCACGTCTCCCCATGCAATGTCCATCCACCACTTATGCCATCATTCGGTTTTAGGTAGTTGGTACTTCCTCATTACAGCATGACATTAGGTCAAACACTTATTACACATTACGTTTCAAATGCTATATTACACATTGTTCATTCTCTACATGTGATTCATTTTGATTATTTGACAAATCAGAACAACATAATCATTTTAACTTCCCTGTGAGTGGCACAATCATGATCACAGATCTTTATGAATGCACTTCCTCAACTATTAACCTCACTCACACGTTCTTCTTTCAATCAATCTATTTCAAAATCAACCTTCTTATGTAGATTCCTCTTCTCTTGCTATCAGATCCACAGTGTTGCTCCTCTGCATCACGGGTTTTTTTTTTTATCTTTTGCTGAAGTCATCCAGGTATTACACACAGAGTAATCAAAATACACAATTCAGTGAGACCAGGAAACTGCATAGGCCTATTTGCCAGCAGATATGTGGACTTAGTAGTAAATAAGTGTGAGAAAATGGATGGATAGACTCAAATAAGCAAATTGCAAATCATGTCAAAACAAACATTGTGTTAAAAACCGTCCCGTCATAAAAGTTGTCCTTTTATAACTCATGACTCAGATTTTGGACACATGTAGCTTCATTTCCATAAACATATGGAGATTAATATCTGAAGATCAGGAGCAGGACCACACCTCAAACATCCCCCTCCGGTCTATTTTCCATAAATACCCTTCTGCCTTGATCCTCGCAGCATTCTCATTTTTTGCACCCCACCCGCCCTCCTCTGTTTCTGTTGGTTTCTTTCTCCAATCTAATGTCTACATAGGGTCCGAGGGGTGGGTTGTGCATGGACCCTGACCAAAACCTTCCCAAACCATAGTTGTCCTGGCTCATGGTTCAACTCAGCAGATGCTACTTATACATTTTAACCTCAGAGCGTGTGTTCATGTTGGCTAGAACTCTGAATGAGGCACTGTGTGTTGTGCCGAACATCCAAGAACATTAAAAGTACACGTTTGAATGCAATCAAAACCTGATATGAACTACCGCAAACAACGTTTCTGAAACCCTCATTGTCTGTGTGTTTGCAGTTTCAACACCTGAGTAATCAACTGAGACAAAAAAAAATATCCGTAGAAACCCCAACTCCTGTCACTGTTTTAGTCAGATATGTGTGAAACAGAATGAAACTTTTTTTTTTTCTTTGTTTTTCATTATTTCTACAGGAAGTCCATGCTGCTGAAGTACGCAGGAACAAGGAAGGTCAGGCTGAGCTCTCAGGCTGAACTTGTTTTTCACACCCTGGCACAGGATTCCACTTCCACTGGATTCTATAATCTTCTACGTGTCAATGATTTCCTGTTGTTCACTATTCACTAATATCATCCTGCAGTTTCAGAACTCAAACCCAAGTAATGTTCCTCATCTGTTTGTTTTACGGTACACTACACACATTAGGAAGTGCAGATACATCTTCTGATAGCAAGTACAGTCAAGTACAGGTCAAATAAAAAGTCATATCTTGAGCCAAACAAGCTTTGTTGGGTTTCTCTTGCGCCAAAGGTTTTGCTCAACATTGAGCTACTTTGTCTGAAAATTCACACCTCAGTGAACTGCACAGTTGTCAGTCTGAGCTACAGGAAGTTAGTTATCTAGGCCACAGATCACTAAAGTACAGTAAATGTAAAAGTACATTTACTTTATCACCATACCCAAGTACAAAAGTATTTCTACTTTACTTGAGTATTTACATTTTCTGCTACTTCATACTTTGACTTATACTACATTAGGCAATATAATACCTATGCTCCACTACAATTATCAGAGAACTCTATAGTTACTAGCTACTTTTCAGTTTCACGTTAACAAAATACAGTATATTAGAAGACCCTGATCTGAAATTCATAGAGATATCCAGCAGTGCATAAAGTTTTACTGAAATTATTATTTGATTTAAAACATAATCACCCAAACAGCATAAAGGCTCCATCATTACCAGCTGCAGCATTAAAGTGACGAACGCATAAATGCATTAGTAATTATAATCCAATAATATCACATTCACTCATGTGAACTGAGACATCAGAATAAAGAGTACTTGTACTTTGGTTACCTTAGGTTTTTTTTTTTTAGATGCTACCATTACTAAAGTAAAGATTTGAACGCAGGACATTTAATTGTTTCTACATTGTGGGCGCTTCGGTATAAAAGCGCTTCAACAACAAAACCAAACTGGAAGGGAACTTGCTCACCTGTACAAAGGACAGGAGAGCAGGTGAAAATAATCAGGCTGATGACACCAAAGACAGAAAGTAGGCTGAGGGGGCTACAAAATAAAAGCTGGAAACAGGAAGTGCAGCTGGGGAAAACGGGGACTAACTAAACACAGGGAACAGAATCCAGTGGGGATAATTTCAAGTGTTTTTTACATAGCATCAATTCACAGCAAAGTCATCTCAAGGCACTTTACAGAATAAAGTCAAGACTATAAAGATGTATAGAGAGAACCCAACAATTCCCCCTTGAACAAGCCATAGGCAACAGTGGAGAGGAAAAACTCCCTTTAACAGAAGAAATCTCCAGAAGAACCAGGCTCAGGGTGGACGGCCATCTGCCTCGACCGGTTGGGGTGAGTGGAAAGTGAAGAGAGAAAAGAAAAGAGCAACAAAAAGCAGCAACAAGACATTGGGCCGGTTGGTAGAACCAGTACATATGCAGAAAGGGACAGACGTAGCCCTGCACCCTGAATGTGAAATGGTCTTTTGGGATAATACAGCACTATGAAGCCTTTAAGATATGATGGAGCTTGTTTGCAAGGAGAGGAGCTAGTTAAGGAGAAATATAAGCTCTCTTGCCAATTTTCAGTTGATACTGTTGCTGCAAAATGTTGGATTAATTGGAAGCCTTTCATCTATCCATTTATCTAAGTATAGTACTTACATACTATACAAAATACACTTGTATTTCACTGTCATGTTTGCATTTTACTTTTACTCTGATATAAATCGAAGGGACATATTGTCCTTTTTCTTCACTCTTTGTTTAGTTACTAGTTACTTCCTAAAGCTGCACATTCCTATTTTCTAAAATACTGTGTTTGTTTAGCCGGAGCCTATCACAGCTGCCCTAGTGTGAGAAGTGGGGTAAACCCTGGGGCAGGTTTCCAGTCTCTCCCAGGGCCAACACAGAGACACACACACAGGCAGACAAACCTTCACACTCCACACAGAAAGGCCACAGTACTCGAACCCACGACCTTCTAGCTGCGAGGCGGCAGTGCTGAACCCTTCTCCACCTCCGGAAGATTTAAACTAGACGGACACAAACAAACCTGTGGGCCAGTGAGGAAAATCACATGCAAATCATCTGTATCTGAGTGAACGGATCCAATGTTCATTAGCAGGTAGCTGTATCATAGAGACAGTAGAGAAGTGGGAGAATTCAAGCTGAGTAAAAACCCACTGTGATTAATCTCCAGCTTAATAAAACGCCCAACTCGGTCTAAAAATGAGACGCTTTTCCTCATTTCTAACTGAAACATATTTTCAAGGAGCAAGAAGGTTGCAGCTGCTGTGAGGGATGACGGCTGCTTTACCCTGTGAATCCTGATGTCCTTATTAAATGCTCCCTTGCTTTAATAAACAAATCCTTGTTTCCACTCAGTGATAAAACATATTCTGGATCTGCTTACTCCAGTGGCTCACGGAAGTGATATACTTAAGAGTGTAACATTGAAAGCTCTGCAGCCATTTCAACCTGTATTTAGCAGAGATGGTAAGTGCCGTTTTTATTTTATATAACACTACAAAATGTGTTGCTGAAAGAAATTGTTAAACATAAATATCTACTTTTATTTCATAACAATCTAGAGAGAAAGTTGTACTTTAGTCACTGGATACTTTGCAGTAAAATAAATGATGCAACTAATAATACTGTGCTATTATACATGAAGCAGATGGCAGCTTCACTTTTGTCAGACGCTGTTTTTGTTCCATATTCTTTCAATAATTACTATATTTTATTATGCAAGGTTTTCTTTAAGAAGAAGATCTTATATGTTTGAAAGCTTGTGATGGTGATGACAAGGAAATGACTGCAGAAATGAGGAAACCAGAGCACTTGTGTGTGGCCACCTTGTGTGTGTAAGAGGCAGAGGTATGGGGGTGTAGTCCAAAGAGCGCGTGCCTATCATTTTAAACCGATTCTGACGCAAAATATTAGAAACGAAACTTAAGTGAGGCAGGGCCATCAGAAGGGAGCGAGTGCACTGACATAAAGGCGGAAAAGACAGGCTCCAGCTGTGCTCCGGTTCAGGAAGGGTTCATGTTTTTCCCCAGTCCTACACCTCAGAGCAGCAGAGTCCACACGGTGCTGCAAGATCCCATCAGCCAAGTCTCACGTTACTGGCTGCACTTGATCCCATCACAGGCTTCATGAAGAGCGGATCACTTTACGGTGAGGAGTTATTATTATTAATAATATTATTATTGTTATTACTATTATTATTAGCAGTAGTAGATGTATTTTGGTTTTTAGTAGTATTTGGTTTTGATATTATGTTAGTAGTAGTGGTAGTATGCTTCTTTTTGTTCTTCTTATACAGAATCTAGCAGTAGAAATCGCGGTATCGTTCAATAATAAACGCGGACAATTGTGTAGAAATTTCTTTTTTTTTTTTTAATCACTAAATAGATGGATTATATGATTTTTTTTTTTTTTTATCAGTTGCTGCATTACGTGCATTTTATTGCAAACAAGCGTTCAAAAGTTGGCTCTAATATCCCAGTATAGTAACTAGGGTCAGGATGTCTGACTTCAGTCTGCCTCTGGTTGGTCCTGGCGTTAGATTAAAGTTGCACAACTGCGCCATCTGCTGGGTTGTTTCCATGTAAACAACCTTAAAGTAAATTAACATCTCGTGATCACGCACTGATAGTTCCAACAGCAGGGTGGTGGTGAGATGTTGGTGGAGAGGCGTCAGCATGGCACCCAGAGCATCTGAGCTTGCTGTGTGTGGGGCCTTGTAGCTGCAGACTGCTGACATCAGTCCAACACAACAGTGAAACCACACTGTGGTTTCAAATGTCTGATGTTCTTCTGCTGCTGCTGATCTTCTGTAAAAACAGAGAGTTAGTTTGAATGCAGTTGGATACACATCGGTTAGAAACGCCATACTCAAAAGTGTGAGTACTTACATAAAGTACTTCACTACAAGAAAAGTTCCATTTCAAATTCTTCAGTTAAGCTGATGTTTTAATTTCAAGCTCTAAACTTTACTTTAAGTACAACATTTAAAAAGTGTTTTAAACAGTTCTGAATTTGATACTGTTGGTAACAGAAATGTGCAAGTTCATGAAATTTGATAACATGTAACATTTGTTCAATTGATGTTCTGTTTTTTTTTTTTTTAATTGTATTATTTCATAAACTAAGGACACAGGTCTGTGTTAGTACAGAATATTTTGTATACTGACAGCTGCTTCATACAGTAAGTCAAAGTAAAGTTCACATAAAATAGAAAACCCTCAGCTAAATATAGGAAGCTCAAAACTGTACTTAAGTACAGCACTGTAGTAAATGTAGTTAGTTACTTATTAACTCTCATCGCATAAATTGAATTGCAAATATGGGGCAATGGGAAAAGCAATAATAACTAGTAACAATCAAGTTAGCTAGTAGATAGGAACAGCGACACAGTAAACTAACCACTTGAACAAGTACATGTCAAGTGTACATGAATGAGTAAGCAGCGGTTGGGAAATTAGAAGTCATGTGGTAATGTACTCATCCAAAACAAGTCAGTGGACTAAACCATTCAAACTTTCAGTGTGTCAATGCTGTTTGCAAAGAACAAGCAGTCCCACGTGATCCTAACACGATCTGTATGTATGTGATCAGCACTGGCCAATATGTCTTTCACTGCAAATATTGATAAATGTCTGCTGAGTGAAAACCAGTGTCTGTCTGTACTTTTCATTACATTCCCATTCACCTGTGTGACCTTCTGTTGTGCCCATCTGTACCCTATGAGCTGATCCAAAAGCATTAACAGAGATAAGGGGATTACATATTTATATTAGGTGTGATTAAGGTGTGGACTGTGTCACGTTATCTCAGTAATACAGACCGATAAAATGCAGCTACTCTGCAAACAAAAACCTTTGACTTTCTGCTTTAGAAAAACTGAGCGCTCATTGTCATTCTGCTGTTTTCTCTGTTGTTTTCTTTTTCAGACTAGTTCAAGCGGTTTGGGATAAAGACTTTTCCTCAGTGCCACAGTTAATCAGCCCTGTCACCAAATGTGGGTCCATTGATCAACTGCAACCAGAAAACTTGTCTTCAACCACTGTCCTGCACTTTTCAGCTGAACTGATCTTTCCTGCAGTCTGCAGAGCTGCTGCACTTTTTGCCTTTAAATGCTGACTTCAGCATTATGAAAGTATCACAATGTCAGACAGTGGGTCTAGACTGGCTCCTCTATCAACAACACATGACCTCAAAGTTGTGTGTACTCAGTGCTCTGTTAAGAAAGAAGAAATTACCTATACATTAAAGCCGGTTCCCCATCAGTGTGCACGGAATCTCCTGCTGTGCAAAGTCAAAGGAGGCAGCAAATGGAGGCCTGTGTCTCGGCGTCCCAGATTTCCAAACCCAAGTCAGTATGTGGTGTGTAACTACTTTGTAGAGAACTCTGGTTGCACATACCACAAGAACCGATGCACCTTTGCCAGAAGTGAAGAGGAAGCTGCAGTGTGGAATTTTGTAAACCGCTACAGATTAGACCACGTGCTTCTCTGTAACCTTGTAGCTCAGTCTGAGAGAGGTGCTGATCAGGATAGTAATGTGGAACCTCTGCATGGCCTCTTAGCAACATTAGATTTGAAAGCTGTGTGTGATCTGTGCTCCACTAAGAAAAAGGAGATAACATATACAGTTCAGTCCGTCAGTCACAAGTGTAGCAGAAATCTCCTCTTAGCCAAAGGTAAAGTATCTGATGAATGGAGGCCTGTCTCTGAGAGACCTACAAGTGGAAACTTTGGTCGAAATGTCTTTTACCAAGTGTGTGACTTCTTTGATGAGGGCAATGGATGTAGACGACACGGGCAGGGATGCACTTATGCCAGAAGCTTTGAAGAGGCTACTGTGTGGAACTACGTTAGAGATAACAAAACAGATAAAGATAAGTTGATCGAACTTGTAACGCAGCCTGAGGCTGATTTGTTAACGCCAGAAAGTGCAGCTAGAAGCATCCTCCAGCAGTTTTTAGGTGAATTCATCGAGTTCTGTAAAGTCTGCTTTCATGATAGTCCATCGAAACTGACAACCAAAAGGTGGAATGATCATTGCTCAGCCGATGCAGCTCACACATGGGACCCAGTGTTATTTCATCACCTGTCAGAAAGTGGTAGAAAGGACACCTTCTACCCGTTGCGCCCTCTCCCCCAGAACTGTCAGTTCGAGTACTGCAGTCATGTTATTGAAGGCAAGTCCTGCTGGCATAAGGCCGGCCACTGCCAGTCTGCTCACAGCGAGGTGGAGATGGTGGTGTGGAAAGCAGAGCGCAGCGGGCTCGCCGTTCGCCCTCACCTCCTTCGGCTGAGTCAGCATGAGCAAAAAGAGCCGAGACAGGTCACCATGTACTGCAAAGTGTGCCTCCTGGTCCTGTCCTCCCCAGAGAAGTTCTACAAGCACTGCTCCTCTTTGGAGCATGCTCACTTACTCGCTCAGGACACCACCACCCGCTGGAGAGGACGGCAGCCGCCACATAACCGCAGAGCTGAGTTTTGGCTGTGCGACAGGTAAAAACACATTGCTTCTTTATGCAGGTTTTATCACCAAACCATAGTTTCATACACATTCTTTATTATGTCTTTATCCCATCATGCTTTATTGAGCTATTTCACAGGTTCTCTTTTACCCAGTAAGTAAGTAAGTGGATAAGAGATTCTGTACTGGAGAATTTATTTATGCCAACATTAAACCGAAAAAGGAAGAAACTGTGCAATTCCTGGAGAACCATTTTAAAAGGACTGGTTCACAAATTTAAGTGCGTTTTAAAACAGTCAGGTGACAATATTGACTCTGAAGCAAGTTTTACCTCCTGAAGGTTTTCCTGCTATTAAAACATGGCTTTAACAGATACTTCTCATGTGGATTAAGTAATGGGGCTCAGCGTCCACACGCCTCCATCTGTGCAAAAGTATATTAAATTATGCATCAAAACAAATTATGTGCAAAATTTCCTGTTTTTGTTAGTGTGTGTCTATTGTGACTCAGTGTGGAAAAAAAACAAAAGGTGAAAGATTTTGGAAGTGGATTTGTTAAATGACAGTTTTAAGACATACAGTACCATCAGGGCAGTGTAATATATGTTGCAACAGAGTCACAATAAATTACAAACACTGACAGAGCTACTTGTTACAGTCAGGATTAGTTTTTAGGGTGGACCAAAGTGCAACAAGGAGGGGGGGGGGTATGGTACAAAAGGCTTTATTTATGATAAAGACAGTTAAAAAAAAAAAAAAAAAAAAACACACAACTAACCAACTCAATCCTATAAAAGGAGGACAAAACTGGAACAATCTCAGAGGGATGACAAAAAAAAAGCTAGTAATAAGAAATAAACTCAGATTTAGGTACTAAGGAATTTCACGAGTGCTAAACAGACAAACCAGAAGGCAGAAAGGAAGATAAACGTGGATTTAACAGGCAGTAACCAAAAAAACTGGAGACAATGAAATTAACAAATACAAGTCCTTAAAACAAAGCACAGAAACCTAAGCATTAAACCAGGGGGGTAGATACTCAGAACCTCAAAAGGAGAACAGAACATAAAACCAACAAGGATGAGTCAAATAAACCAAGGAGGGAAGGATGGATCTAACAGGAACTAACAAAAACACTGAAAAAGCAAAACAGTCACGTAACACTTTAACTAAGCCCCCACAAATAATACAAGACACCGAATGAGAACCAAAATCAAACCTCACATTACTGAAACCCACATGAACAGGATTCCGGAGTCCAAAAACTGGGTAAAAAGACGTGTAAACTTGGAGACAGGGTGTTGCACAGATTTATTTTCTATTTATATATATATATATATATATATATAAAAAAAAAACAATTGTGAATATTGATGAGTGGTAAAGGTTGAGAACTGAACTGGGAACAGGAAGTGGAGAAAAGGGTTACAAAATAAAGGTCCAGGACAGGACATGAATGTGAGGGCCAGATCATGACAGTTACATTGTTGTCAGTAGTAGATAATCATTGTTGAGTTTGGTCTTTTTGTGTGATTTGTTGACATCGCTTTCCTTATTCTACGGAACAAATGTGGGTCCCAGTTCATTATTTTAGCCACTTTAATTTCTTATTTTGAACTGTTGAACTGAGACAGAATGATATACACAACATACATTTTAATAAACAAAAATTCCCAAAAAGATTTGGTACACAGGGTTGAATTAATTGGGGATTTTCTAAAAAAAAAAGGTAAACTTTATAAATGCAATACACACACTGTACACTTTGTCCTGACCTCAACTCTGGACCCCTGCTTTTTTGTTCTTTTCCCGTCTCTGTGCCGTGTTCTGTCCACCCACATACACAGTCCTCTGTCAGCCTTCATGTACTCACTCTATCCCATCATTTCTTCCGAACTTGGGACCAGCACTGCACAGCTGGGGATGGGGACGAGCAGGGGCTGTTGGGGGTTTAGTATCTTGCCCAGGGACACTTCGACATGTGGTTGTCAGTGCCCTTTGCTCTGGCAGTTATCAGTTAAATATGTCTGCTCAGGGCACTCCATAAGTTCATGAACACTTTTTCTTAATACATATACAGAAATAAACACATAATGTATAGCAATATTTTTGCCTTCTTCACATTTTTAAATTAAGGTGTTTGAAATCTTCCATTCTAGATCTTAAGTAACACCACCAAAAGTGAAGAAGAAATCTTGTGAGAAACATTTGGTTATCTTTTTAATACTGTTTGTACTCTTCCAAAGTGCTGTACTGTACAGTACAGTATCGTATGATTGACATACAAAGTTTGCTGTATCACACTGGTAAAAATTGACACTTCATCCTAGACCCAAAACATGTGAGTACGGCAACCAGTGCCCAAAAGCTCATTCTTCCGAAGAGCTGCAGGAGTGGGTGATGCGAGCTGAAGAGGAGAAGGAGATCAGACACAACGTTGAAGCCCAGGGTCTCATGTCTTATAATGAAAGGCTCCTAGAGGAATACAAGAGGAGCAGTAATGAAGTGCACATTGTAAGTAATTGAATATTTACTCTCATTACATTTCAACCCTGTTGTAGTTTGTTAATTTGACACAATGGCACAGTGGAGTCTCTGAATCCTGCATTTGTTTAGACATATGCCTTCACCATGTCATGGCAAATGTTGTGATTCCCCTGAAGAATAAACTGCAAACACATACACAACTACAGCAATACATATCAAACGACAAATATCCAATGGAAACACGTTTCCATCATCCAGTGCTAAGTAAAAAACTTTACAGGGTTATCCACACTCTTACAGAACTCATAAAAATACTGGAGACACTAATTTCTGAATAGTATTAAAGTACTTGGCTACACAACCCAACAGACATTTTACTACATTCATGTTTATAATTGAATCAATTTATTCTAAATCTGTATTTTAATTGGCTGTTTCAAACACCGAATAGATATCTGAACAAGTTGATGATGTCAGCATCTCCTGTGATGGAGAGTTAACTTTGGAATGTGAGCAGATCAACACAAAACTGAAATGGAACTTCCACGTTGAAACAGAGGTAAGTTTTTCATTTGAATTTGATAAATCAGATAGTCAGACACACTGATCCTCTGAGCTTTAATATGAAGCATGATTAGTGGGTTATCCAGCTACCTTCAGGTAAACTCAGAAAATCTGGCTCATTCATAAGCAGAGAAAATGTTCCTGGTAACCTACTGTGTGTTGTAATCTCATTTATAAATCTATGATTAGCGGAAGCTGCACTGTATTGAGCAGAGAGAGAAATGCCAGTTATCTTTTTTGCTCTTTTTTTCCTATCTCACAATCAGAGTCAGAATCATTCAAGTGGTCAGATAGCTACAAACGCTACAAATGGCCAGACTGGGGCACAATCTCAGATAACATTAAGAAATCTTATGTTTAACCATTAGCCACTTAGCTGCTCTGTACCCTCTTACTTCTGTTTTTGCCAGTGTGGTGTACACATTATCATCCTCAAGTTTTTTTTTTCTTTTATTTGCCAGAAACGTTAAAATGGTTATGTTTGTTAATATACAGAGACAGCTTGTTCATGTGGCACTGCTGAAGCAGGAACCAGGAGCTTTATTCACCCTTAAAGATACCAGTTTGGTGCCCTGCGTCTACTCTAAAGGTGAGATCTTTCTCACTGAAGACGTGGCCTATGATATCACCGTGTCTTTCACGTCCATCAACCCAGGCCTGTACGAGCAATGGTTAGTGCTAGATTTTGACATGAGACCAGTGCTCTTGAAGAAACTCAGAGTAAGAGTAGGGCAGGTGGCATTGGATGAGGCTGAAGAACAGACTATGAACCGTGGAGCTACCTTTCAAAGTGCTGAGCGTTGGCATCGAGGGAACAGGGTTATCATCCCATGTTTGTCCAGGAAAGAAGAACAGGAGGAGCTGCTAAAGGAGTACAAGCCTCCTCAAATTAGCTTT
Organism: Channa maculata; assembly: GCA_020496755.1. Taxonomy (NCBI): domain Eukaryota; kingdom Metazoa; phylum Chordata; class Actinopteri; order Anabantiformes; family Channidae; genus Channa; species Channa maculata. The sequence goes on from CM035603.1 coordinate 2,065,277, forward strand.
TCATATAAATCCTCCCACAACAGCAAAACACCTCTGAACAATGAGAACTACAAAGAAAGGATGCACCACTTCCTGTACAATGAGGAATGTGCAGAAGACCAGGTTGTTTCAAGGTAATGTACTTATTGCACAATTTGTCTTTTCTGATGTTCAGAATTGGTACATATCTACAAAATGTATACACATCTGCTAAACAATGTCCACATTTTTCCTCCTATTGACTTTAGATTAAATTGTTGTGGAGAAATCCGAACACTGGAATTCTTGAACAGCACACAGTTTGGCGTAATGATGGCTCCTCTGATAGCTCGTCACGGAGAACTATACTGTGCTGTCTTGATTCCTTGTCAGCTGACACCAGACACCCCTGAGGGACTGGCACTAAAGCGAAGCATCCAGTCTTGTTTGATTGCCCCGTTACCTTCAAGTAGTCAAACCTCCAAGGTCTATGAAGCCACCATTCTGCGAGACAAGTCAAGCGAGAACATTATGTATTTGCAGCTCTCTAAACAATGCTGCTCCGATCTTCAGCTAAAAAACAACGAATCGTATCAAATGGAGGTCCAGTTTCAGCTAAACCGCCACAACTTCTGCATCATGCACAAGGCTATAGACCTTCTTCCTGACACAAAGAGAGTTCTCCCAGACCTAAAAAACTGTGAAGTCCCGGTGAATAACATTCACTTTCAGAACCTAAATGCAAAACAGCAGTCAGCAATCGACTTTATCACAGGGAATCCAGTTGTTAAAAGATTTGTGGCACCACTTCTCATTTATGGACCATTTGGAACTGGAAAGACATTCACCCTTGCTACAGCAGCCAGAGAGCTTTGTAAGCAGCCTCACAACAAAGTGCTGATTTGCACCTACACCAACAGGTAAGGCATTCTGCATACATACATATGACAAAAAAATACTAGAATACTGATGTATTTATTGATTTATATACAGTCCCCTTCAAAGGCATTGGGGTAGCAAGGCCAATTCATTTTCATTTTAATGCAAAAAGAAGTTTAGAATTTCAGCTTTTATTAGATGTTATTTACACCTGGAACATACCGTCAGTACCCCCCTGTTTTGAAATGGCAAAAAGATTCAAACAAATACTTTTTTTCTTCAGTATAATATTTGCACACTTCTAAATTAGCATCATTGTACTACAGTTTTGTTCATTTACACATGTTGTTTCCTAATCAGATGTTTAAAAAACAAGATCAAGAAGTGTAAATTTAAGTTTTTATATATATATATATATATATATATATATATATATATATATATATATATATATATATATATATATATATATATATATAGTAATTGATCAATTACAGAAAAATGTTAATGTAGTAATTGATTCATCAATTAATGGGGGCCTGGTGGCTCAGTGCTCACCGCTGCCTTCTTCATCCCATCCCCAATGCTCTACCACTGAGCCACCCGGCCCCCTTGATCAATCAAATAAAAATATACTTTTATAATAGCTATGCATTAAATATTAAGTTGATGAACAACATTCTTTGTTTTAATCTTTTTGCCATTTCAAAATGGTAATACTCCATAGTAGTAATAATAGCATTTTTTATATCACATCATTTAAACAAGTGAGCTAAAGTATTCAATTGTTTTGCGGAAATCGCAACTTAAAAATAGATTTTTGGGTAGTTTTTTCTATTTTTTGTGCTGTCCCCAATCAACATACAGAGAGCCTGCAGCCTGGATTAGACATATGTCTTCATCCAAAAAAGTGTGGTCAACATAAATATTGTTGACACTGATATGTTTCGCTGTAATTCCACCAGTGATGTCACGCATGCACAGTTGACTGGCTGCAGTCAATGTTTGTTCAAAGTACTTGAACACACATTTTGGAATGTAGACATTTTACATTCAGATGAGCAGCTTGTCTGACTGATGTGTTTTTAAATGTTTCTAGCCTTTTAAAAATACATCAGTGTCTCCCTTCAGTCTCATCTTTAGCAAGTGAATAATTTAGCTCTACATTCACAACTCCCATAATGCTTCAGCTGATATTGCTTTTCTGCACTGATCTGTTCTGTGTATTTGTTCAGTACAAGAATAGTTTCTGTCAAGGTTTAAATATCGTCAAATAAAAGCTGAAATTCTAAACTTTCATGTCATATATCTCTTGTGATCTCTTAACCCAAATGTGTGTACAGCAAAAACAAATGGCCATAGAGGACTGTACTGCCTCATTAATTTTGGGTTACATTAAAAGTGTTGAACTAGGCAAAGTAAGTTAGGCTTTGCTTTTTTTAAGCTGCACTGTTATAATGAAAGTTTCAATGTGACACCAACATGTACATTTGTCCCTGACACCTTTGTTTCCTTTCAGCTCTGCAGATCTGTATGTCAGGGAGCACTTCCACCCATTCATTGACAAGAAAAATGATGAGATTAGGCCAATTCGAATAAAAGCAAACAAGGGACAAGGGATTTCTTTGCTTGCCACAGATGAGATTACTTTGAAATACTGTTTACTTTCAGACAATAAAACAAGGTTTCTACAGCCTACAAAAGCCGCCCTGGACAGCCACAAAATAGTCATAACTACAACAACGATGGCAAGACATATTCAGGACCTAAAGCTTCCAGAGGGATACTTCACCCACATTTTAATTGATGAAGCCTCTCAGATGCTGGAATGTGAAGCCTTGGTGGCTCTTGGTCTTGCGGGGCCAAACACTAGAGTGGTTTTAGCTGGAGATCACATGCAAATGGGACCTAAGCTTTTCTCTGTGGATGATCATCACCGTTCAAATCACACACTCCTAAATCGCTTGTTCCACTACTATCAAGGCCAAAAGTGTGATGCCGCCCAGAAGAGTAGAATCATTTTCAGTGAAAACTACCGCTCCACTAAGGAAATTGTTGAATTTGTGTCCACCAACTTCTATGTTGGTAAGAATGATGTTATCAAAGCTACTGGAAATATTCCAGCACCTGCAAGTGGTCATGCCCTCAAGTTTCATCATGTTAGAGGAGAATGCGTCTTGGACACTGTGTCTATGTCTTGGTATAACAAAGAAGAGGTTGCCAAAGTGGCCGAGGCGGCGAAAGAAATTATTGAACACTGGCCATCGACCTGGGGGAAAAGGGACCAAAGCTCCATCTGTGTCTTATCTGAGGGATTTCAGGTAAAAAGAACATTAATTACATTAATAATACCATGAACATTTCTTTGAGAGTGTTGTGATCACACATAAAAATGTCACATATATAGTCATATTTGGAATATTTTGATAAACTCAACTTTTTTGTTTCACAGATTTGGAAAATAAGGACTTTCTTTTCAAGAAGAGGCCTAGCTAAAGTCCATGTGGAGAATCTTGCAAACGTGCAAGGTAATTTTAATTTATCTAAGATGATGATTATCATCCTATTGTTTTAGTTTAGCGTAGCAACCCGCACACTTGGCTAATTTTGAATTGATATTGATATAAATTAATTATTATTTTCATTTTACATAAAAGTCGTCTTCATCTGTCAACAGGGAAACAGTTCAGGGCAGTCATAATAACATCTGTGCAAACACGTGAAAGCCTAAAGAAATGTCACCTGTCTGGTCTGGAGTTGTTCAATGATGCCCGTGTGCTAAACACTGCAATGACCAGGGCACAGTCCCAGGTGGTTGTGGTTGGAGATGCTGCTGCCCTCTGTTGCTTTGGGAAGTGCTCAGGAATCTGGAAGAGTTACATAGAACACTGCATCAACAACAACAGCGTTGCACCGCAGCATTACACCAACGATTTCTTTGAGAAAGAAGTTATGGAAACAGCCAGGTTTCAAAAGCCTGAGCAAGTGAATGAGAGCAACAGCGATGCAATTCTTCAAGAGCTGAAAGATGAATATGAACAGCTCAAAACAGAATATATTTCTGATGAAGAGGACTTTGAAGACTTTGATCACCACAAGTCAAGATCATTGGAAAATCACACTGATGCTGACACAGAGCTTCCAGAGTTATGTAAAAAACAACCAAAGCTCTACAAGCAAGGAAGGTTGGTCAGGGAGACGTATAACAGAGGTTATGTCATACCATTTTCTAACCCCAGCAAACGTATAAGCATTAAGGGAAGAAAAAACCTGGGTAGAGCCTTCACGGGAGATGAAGTGGTCTTGCAATCAGCAAAGGTTCTCAATGTCACCAAGAAAGTTGAATCAGCCCGTGTACTTATTTGCCTTCTTGAGGATGAGGATCACAGCAAACCAAGATTTTCTGAAAATAAATTTGTCAGAAGAATGATGATTCCGATCAAAAAATCAGAGCCCAAAGTATGCATATTGATCAGCAAGGGCAAACGTAACTTCATTCCAATATGGGAGCAAACCTATGGAGAGTGGACAATTTCAGGATATGAACGTCTTAATGAAAAGCTCAAAAAGAACAATGTATTTATGGTGCAAGTGATTAAATGGGAAGAACGTTTTTCTTTTCCACTGGGGTTTGTCACAGGCATTCTTCCAGTCGGACGTTCATTCGTTGAAAGTCTAAGGATCCTGAATGAAGAGTTCAAAGTTGCACCCAGTACATTTAAGTCAAAGAGTTTTTCACGGACAGATGAAGATAAGACATACAGGCAGAACTTACGTGAAGTAATCACTTTCACCGTTGATCCAGAAGGAGCAAAAGACTTGGATGATGCCATCAGTGTCAGAGAAACTGAAGACACATATGAGTTGGGAGTCCATATTGCAGATGTGGCAAGCTTTGTGATTCCAGGTGGTAAATTAGATGAGGAGGCAAGACAACAGGGGGCTACATATTACGGCAGCAGGGAAAAACACAATCACATGTTCCATGAAGACTTGAGCACTGGATACTTCAGTCTTCTGCAAGGTCAAGATCGCAGGGTAGTATCATTAATGTTCAAAGTAAACAAAGGAACAAATGAGATTATTGGAAATCCCAAATTCCAGTTGTCAATGATCAAATCTGACAAGCAATTGTCCTACAAAGAGGCAGAAGAGATTATTTCTAAAGGATATCAAAGACAACTTAACTTTAACAACATAGACGACTGTGTCTCAGTGGCTTATTGTTTTGCCAAAACTCAGAGGAAGATTAGGCTTGTGGACTGGGCTTATTCTCAGTCCGATGGTGACAGACTGCCTGGAAAGCGCAAGGCCCATCTGATGATTGAAGAGTTGAGTGTGTTATTCAACACATTTGCATCTGAAGCTTTGATTGAGTCAGCAAAAACCAGGTATTGCACACCCCTTCGTTGTCAGCAAAAGCCAAATCCTGAAAAGATGGAAGACTTCAAGGTGATATGCAAAGAATGGATACCACTGTCTTTTAAAGTAAGGCACAAAGTAGACCACGATGAGCAAGTCCCAAACTGTAAAAACTTCCGCATACTCACCGAAGTGTGGAAGGATATCCAGTCAGCTGCTAGAAAACATGATATTGACAAACTGGTGGACCTGGTTGCTGCAGATGACATCCATCCTATGCTCCAGCCAGTCGTTGATCAGTTCAGAAGGTGCTCCAGTAAAGCGTACATCATCCGTTCCAAATCCTCTCCCGAAGCAGAGGTAGGGCATTATTCGCTCAATGTTATGTTCTACACGCAAGCAACCTCACCAATACGACGTTACATGGACATCATCTTGCAGAGACTTTTGCACTCTTCCATATGTAACAGGGATGTCCAATACACTCGCGAAGATATTACGAGTTTCTGCACTCAGTTTGAGGAGAACCTCAAGGATGCCAAGGAATATGAACAAAAGGCTGAGCAGATCTCTTATGCAGTGAGCATGAAAAAGCAAAGTGCTTCAAAGCTAGCTTTTGTTGTTCGTGCAGACGCTGACCAAGACTGTTTTGCAGTCTCATTTCCTTTTAACAAGAACATATTTGCAGATAGTGTATCCATTATGTACAAAGAGTTACAATTAGAGGACCAACCATTTTACGATGAAACACATCGCTGCATCGTTCTTCAATGGAGAAGACGCATTTACGCAGCTGACTACAAGCAAATTCACCAGGAGTTGAACATGCTGCCAGACTGTGGTTCCTGTGTTGAGCTTCCACTGACAATATGGAAAGACACCATTAAAGCCATTGATGAAGAAAACTGGGATGATGCAAAGTCTCTTATAATGAGAACTGACACAAAGCAACTGGAAGAACAAAATATTCTTCCACAATCATCTGAGGTAACTCACTTCAAGTCTAATGGATGTACTGAAGAAAAAGAGAATATACAAGTGCACAATGTTGACATCAGCCTCCAATTGAAACCAGGTGACACCCTTAAGGTTCAAATGACTTCAACAATAAAACGAGGTTATCACATGCCTGCTGTTCAGTTGGTGTACATCAAACCGAAGTTTGAGGTCTGCGTGGATCATGTCCACAGCTCTATCCTATGCTTCTCCAGATTTGCAGATAATCCTTCGAGGACTTTTTATAGTGACACAGATGAGTATATACGGATCTGGAAACCATTGTGCGAGATGGAATCTGCTGCCACTGCAGTAGATGAAAGCGAAGGGATAGTCATTGAGAACCTGGTGGTAAACTTCAGAAGGGGGCAGGGATCCACTCTAACAGGGAGCTACTTCTTACCCAAGGCATGGGTCAACGATTGGGCCATTGAATGTAACCTTGCAAAGTGCCTACTCTGTATACGGAAAAGAGGTCTGAAGTTGACATCTACTATGGAACATTCTGCAGTGGTGGACCCAAGAGAGTTCACATGGGTGGCTCATGGCGTCACAAGGAAAGCAGAAGAGAGAGAAACAGGAAGTAATGTGGAGTTCTATGTCAATCATCTGCCAATGGAAACCATTCCTGATTGTGTCTTTGAGAAAAACACATCTTTTACTGTTGAAATAATCCCAAAGCTTCTGCCTGACATGTAAGTTCAAGTGCAACTCGTTTTGACGTTATACAGTATTATTTGTAGTAACATTGAGTTTACATGTTGAATAACAATTTTTTTTTTTTTTGTTGATTGTTTTTTTGTTAATTTTTTAGCCGGAAAGAGGATGCTGTAGTCAGAGTTACATCTGCATGTCATCTTGTCCAGACTATAGCGCTTGGACGACAAATCCCAAAAGAAGGTAGGTCTATTATCTAACAATAAATACCATCCTCTTGTTAAGTGTGACATAACGTAAGACTTTCAACTCAAACAAAATCATTAGAGGGGTTCATAAAAACTAATAACAATGACAAAGGCAAAGGCAAGTTAATGGCAAGAAAAAGGGGACGTAGCTACAACTGTTGATAAGTAAAGATAATCTGCCATGATCAGGCTGAGGCCTTTTAAACTGCGATAACACTGAATGTAAAAGAAAATGGAAAACAGTTTTAGCGAAAGGACTAATGCTCAAAAATTAAATAAGGCTAATCCTAGTTACCCTGAAATGATGTAAAGTATGATGACCCATCTGTTTTGTTTTAGTATATATATATATATACTATGATTCCATAGTATATATAGGCTGTTTGATGTTTTGTATGAATATCTTATTATAGCTGTTAAATTATTAGACTACTTAGATAAACAGTGCTTCCCTGATTCCCCACAAACACGATCTTTGAAGGATAAGATAACAAGATAAATATACTGTTGTCACAAGATAATGGCACAACAGGCTGAGACCCTTTAAACTGCTGTAACACTAAATGTAAATGAAAATGGAAAACAGTTTTAATGAAAATATAATAGTATTCATGGGCATTCTCAGCTTCCATACTGAGCCTTATTGAACTAAGGAGAATAAATTGAAGTTTAGACCATGAAGCAGGATTATCACACGGGTATGTCATCATTAACAAGTCATCCAGAACTGAAAACACAGAACACATTTTGTACATTCCAACATTTTGTGATTCTGTTGTTTTTCTTTTGTTTGCAATGAAAATAATTTGAAATTTGTAAGGTCAATTAAACTTTTTTTTTTTTTTTCTATTTACAGTAAAAGCAAGGTGGCACTTGGTGAGAGGACAGCTACCAAATGGACTGCCAGACCTTAACCCGAGTCAGCGTCAGGCTGTGGATAAAGCTCTGAATAATCCCTTCACACTCATACAGGGACCACCTGGTAAGACAAAGAACTTGGATTCACCCAGGTGTTTAATGTTTTCTGCAAAGGCTTAAGCCCATTTTCTCGTAGGAACTGGAAAGACAGTAGTTGGAGTGTACATAGTGTACCGTTTCTTTGAGCTCAACTCTGAAAACCCAAGGATATTTGATGACCCAAAGGATGCAAGCAAGAAGCAAGTTATTCTGTACTGTGGCCCATCCAACAAGTCTGTTGATGTTGTAGCAGGTAAGTTTCTTTGTGTCCCTACTGAATTTCAATTACATTTTATGTTATACAATAACTTGTGTTGCGCTGTGTTTTCTTTACAGAGTACCTGGTGGGGTGTAGAGAAAGTCCAAGGCCTCTTAGAGTCTACGGCCAACAAGTAGAGATGCTTGATTACCCTTATCCAGACTCCATGCTTCAGTTTTCCAGGAGGACACTCCGCCAAGATCGTTCCAAGCCAGAACTCAAGTATTGTTATGCAAGTTGATGACAAATGGTTTTGAAAACGTTCCTAGATTTAACATTTATTAATACTGTCTTATTTTGCATGGCTTTAGGAGTATCACCCTGCATCACCGCATGCGGCAGGACCAAAATCCTCATTCGCGTCAAATAAGAGCTTTTGATGAACGCATTCTTCTTGCAAGAGACAAAAAAGGAGAAGAGCTGACTGATCGAGAATTGAAAGAGTAAGTAGAGTAAGGTGAACTATTAGCTATTAACTATTAGCTGCATGAAAATAATCATATTTGATTTTTTGAAAGGATTTTACTTCATCTTTAACTTCTCTTTCAAGTCCAAAATTCTACTCTATTATTTTGAGTGAAACCAAACTATATTATTTGGAAAGATAAAAGATAAGGTATCATTTTTTACCTTTGTGATGCTTTTCAAAATTTGATTTGCGAAATCAAAACAATGAGGTTTTTTTTTTCTTCATTATTTTATTTCTGTAATATGTTTCCACATCTAATCCAGGAGAAAAGAAAGAAGAAGAAAAAATAACACAAAACAATAACTGAATTTTCTTTTCTCCTCCTAGATACAAAAAACTCCTCAGAGATGCTCGGGCATATGAGCTTGAAAGGCACGACATCATACTGTGCACATGTACACAGTCTTCCACACCGAGTTTGACTAAAACTGTCAGTGCACGCCAGATCCTAATTGATGAATGTGCAATGGCTACTGAACCCCAGGCCCTGATTCCATTGGTCTGCAATAAACCAGAAAAGGTGTGCTTTTCATTTAATGGCCAATGGCCAATCTAAATCTAAATATTAAAAAAAAGGAATAATTATCATTACAATAAAGATTTCTTTAGCTCATGCATTCCCCCCAAACAACCAAGCCTCAACGATTTGATTGCACGGGTTTACCAACAGCCAGCTACAGGATTCAGATTCAGAAGTTTTTTTCCGAACTAACTGCATGAAAACCTAGTTGATGTTAGTCCCTCTGATTACTGTAGTCATGTCTTTTAATTTCCATTCCAGGTTGTTTTGATTGGCGACCACAAACAGTTACGACCCATTGTGAAGAATGAGCATGTGAGAAAGCTGGGGATGGCCAAGTCTCTGTTTGAACGCTACTATAATATCCATGAGAACAGGACAGTGATGCTGGACACCCAGTACAGAATGGTGAGGACATTATTTATACATTGGGTATCAACAAATGGGTAATTAAAATTCATGTGAGTTTAAGATTTTTTATATTGTTAAATGATTTCTTACTGTAGCAATAGAGAATGTAAAGTTACTTCATACTGTATTAACTATTGGGGGACTGGGGCACCATCGTGTAAGGTCAGTGCTGCAGTGTCTACAAGGTTTTAAAAATGTAACAAGGTGTGATGGTTCTCTATTATATGACAATATCTGTGTTTCATATTTAATTTTCACTAACAATCATCAATTACATAAACTTACAGCATAAGGACATTTGCAAGTTCCCGTCTGACGAATTTTATGAGGGAAAACTAAAAACCGGCGTGGAGCAGCCGAGCAGCGTCCTGTGTGTTCAGGAAAAGGCAATGCCAATAGTTTTCGGGCACATCAAAGGAAAGACCATCAGGCTGGTTGTCAACACAGCCAAGGGCAATGAGAACTCTAAAGCAAACCAGGAGGAGAGAATCAAAGTGGTAGTGTATTGCTGTTCCTTGTTCATTAGCCTGTATTCAGTGACATTATTCCATTTTTGCTTTCAATCAGTGATTTAAATTGGGTTCTTTTGCAGATTGCCATTGCTGAAAAGCTGGTGAACAACGCAAAAATTGACCAGCAGAGTATTGTGATTCTGTCGCCCTATAATGCCCAAGTATCAGAAATCAGAGATGAGCTGAAGAGGAAGAAAATGAATGAAATCACAGTTACCACAATCACTAAAAGCCAAGGTGACAGGGCACCTCTCAGCTACACAACATCATGGGGAGGTTGGGGTATTGGGATGTTTTGTTGAGAACAAGATATGTTGCATACACATTTAATTCATTTTTTAAAAGACAATATTTGTATGTAGGACATGTATTGTCCCATTCTATCAGAAATCAGTATACTACTGTTTTATTGCATATCAGAATGTACTTCTGTCTCCTTTTTTGTAAAATTAATATGACACTCAAGATTTTGTCTTCTAGGAAGTGAATGGCGTTACGTCATCATATCTACAGTTTGCTCTCTGCCAAGTGAAGCGATTGAGAGGGAACCAGACAGAGCTTGGCTGTCCAAAAATCTGGGCTTTGTAGGTGATCCAAACCAGATCAATGTGGGCATCACCAGGGCCAAGGAAGGACTGTGCATCATAGGTAAGATTTTGCAGCCTCAAATCTCCAACCCTATGTTGCTTAAATACATAACTCAAATGTTTCTGTCCTCTTAAAGGGGACCAAGAGTTGCTGAAATGCAGCACAACTTGGAGGAAGCTCCTGTCCCACTACCATCTTCACAAAGCAGTCACAAATGCCGACGACATTACAGTGCAGGGTGCCAAATAGCCGAACTGCCGTGTTCTTTGGTGAAGATTTTATACAAGCAACAATTCCAAGCATCATCCACTTGCAAAACAGCATGACTTCATGAAATATACATCACTTTTTTTTGTTGTTGTTGATTGTCTTATTACCTTTTTTGTATTCTTTTTGACAGTTTTTATAGTAGATTTTATTAATTTTGTATTATATTTGACACTGATTTACATACACTGTAACATATAGACATAAATAGCAAATTCTACAATTTCTATACCTACTGTATTTGGAACTGTAGTCTTAGATTTGAGCATTTAAATTACTTTTTTAAATTTTAAATTTTAAATTTTTTAAATTACTTGCTTTTTCATTGGTACTACCATTTAAATATTGTATTTAAGAGATATGTTTTATCACACAGTGCTGAGTTTAAGTGTGGACAGCTGAAAGAAGGCAGCTCTTGTTTAGATCTTAATTTTCTTTTTATGTATAGTTGATATGGAGACTTACCTCTGTATGTATATCAGCTGAAATTAGCCTGTTCACAGATGAATGAGTCCATGTTTGTATTATACCAAAGGACAGCTGGTCTTAACACGTTTGCTGTCTTACGTTTTACATTTTTTAAACGTTTGACCTTTGTTATCATGTTTTTTGATACATTCCCACATAAATGTATATTCAAGAATTAGCTTTAAAAATTTTTAAAGGCTTTGTTTTCTGTGATTTTTAAAAAAAATGTCTTATATTCTGTGATTGTAGTAAATGTGTGTACAATTGCGCAAAACATTAAAATTGATTTATTTATAGTTGTAATTGTGTTCTTAAGTAGAGATTAAAGATACAGTATTAAAGATACAGTATTGAAGCCATGGAAGCCAGGAAGTACAGAGGAATAAAGCTGATGAGCCAAACAATGAAGTTGTGGGAAAGAGTAGTGGAAGCTCGGCCAAGGGCAGAGGTGAACATTTGTGAGCAGCAATATGGATTCATGCCTAGAAAGAGAACAACAGATGCAGTATTTACTTTGAGGACGCTGATGGAGAAGTACAGAGAAGGTCAGAGGGAGTTGCATTGTGTCTTCGTAGATTTAGAGAAAGCGTATGACAGGGTGCCGAGAGAGGAGCTGTGGTATTGTATGAGGACGTCTGGAGCGGCAGAGAAGTATGTTAGAGTGGTGCAGGACATGTATGAGAGCTGTAAGACCGTGGTGAGGTGTGCTGTAGGTGTGACAGAGGAGTTCAAGGTGGAGGTGGGTCTGCATCGAGGATCGGTGCAAGCAGGTTGGTGTCAGGTGTGTTGTGTGAAAAAAGAGCATCAGTGAGACTGAAAGGAAAGGTGTTCAAGACGGTGGTGAAACCAGTGATGTTGTTTGGCTTAGAGACTGAAGAAAAGACAGGAGGCAGAGCTGGAGGTAGCAGAGCTTAAGATGTTGAGGTTCTCTTTGGGAGTGACGAGGATGGACAGGATCAGGAATGAGGACATCAGAGGGACAGCTCATGTTAGATGTATTGGAGAAGAAGTCAGAGAGGCCAGATTGAGGTGGTTTGGACATGTTCAGAGGAGAAATTAATATATCGGTAGAAGGATGCTGAGGTTGGAGCTGCCAGGCAGGAGGTCTAGAGGAAGAACAAAGAGGAGATTTATGGATGTAGTGAGAGAGGACATGAAGTTAGTTGGTGTGAGAGAAGAGGATGCAGAGGACAGGGTTAGATGGAGGCACATGATTCACTGTGGCGACCGCTGAAAGGGAACAGCCCAAAGGAAAAGAAGATCCAATGCAATTCCAAACTTCATACATCACACATTAGTTTTTTAACCTTCTGTTGCTGGGCAGACCATTCTCCACCCTCAGGCTGCTGCTCCCGGCTATACTTGATTTTCCATCACAAAAATCCTCCAAGGTTCCTTGGAGTAGTACTGGAGGCCAGACTTATACCATCTTGAGTAACGATATGGTTGTACAGCATATTTCTGAGATTTTTAGGCCTAAAAACTATGAATTCATTCGTGATAATCTTGATTCCATACTCCTTAGTCATGCATTAGGTCGGCAACAGAGTCAATGTGAAGCGGTAACTCACAAAACCTGAGTGGCAGGCAGTTAGGTCGATAAACGTAGCGTGATTTGAATCGTAGACAGTGATGATGAATTAGATGAGGGCTGGAAAGTCGCGGTGTAAATGCAGACGATCTGGCATGGAACTGTGGGCAAGGCTGGACTTAAATAATGAATGGAAACAGGCGTAGACTATTAGGAGTGGTGAGGAGTGAAAAAGCTGGATGAAATGAACAGGAAGTGGAGAAAAGGGCTACAAAGCAAAAGTCCAGATCATGGTACAGATCATGACAACAGTGCTGAACAGAAACCCGGGGGTTGTTCTTGTTTTCTTCTATTAATGATGAATAATATGCTGTTCTGGCATCATGGAGAGCTTTTTTGTACATTTTTAAACTGTTTTTCCAGGCTAAATGAGATTCTTCTAAATTCCTGGAACGCCACTTCCTGTCTAACTTTCGTGTTGCATGTTTTAAGTTGCGTGTTTGTGAACTATACCATGGAGATCACCTCTTCTGGTTTACTGCCTTCTTTTTCAGAGGGGCAACACTATCGAGTATTGTAAGATCAAGAATTGTCAACAAGATACTCAACTTGTGCAGGAGTAACATTAAGGTGGCTACTTTCCATTGTATTAACATATGATGAAGCAAATGATGAAAGAATAATTTCTTTAAATTTGTTGACAGCTTTTTCACTTAAGCATCTGCTATAGTGGAATTTTTCCCTAACTGCTATATAGTCCGTTATTGTAAATTCAGATGTTACTAGAAAATGGTCAGACAGAAGAGAGTTGTGAGGAAATATGGTTAAATTATCCATTTCAATTCCATACGTAAGGACAAGGTCTAACGTGTGACTAAAACAGTGAGTGGGTTTATTTACATTTTGGGAAAAAACAATGGAATCTAATAATGAATTAAACGCAGTGTGAGACAGTTACTGTCAGCATCTACATGAATGTTAAAGTCACCCACTATAATGACTTTATCTGTACTAAGCACTAAATCGGATAGAAAATCTGAAAATTCTATTAAAAACTCTGAATAAGGGACTGGAGGACGGTACACGATAACAAATAATAGTGGTTTTTGAGTTTTCCAGTTTGCGTGTGAAAGGCTAAGAGTAAGACTCTCAAATGAGTTATAACTATGTTTAGGTCTTGGGTTTATTGATAAGCTAGAATGGAAGATTGCTGCAACTCCTCCACCTCAGCCTGTGCTTCTAGGAACATGATAATTAATATGACTTGGGGGGGTTGACTCATTTAAACTGACATATTCTTCCTGCTGCAACCAAGTTTCAGTGAGACAAAATAAATCGAATTGATGATCATTTATTAAGTCATTTACTAACAGAGATTTAGAAGAGAGAGATCTGATATTTAATAATCCACATTTAATAGTTTTGTTCAGTAAGAGGAGTAGTCCTAACTTTTTTAGGTTATCATGATTAACTCCTTCTATTGCCGTTTTTTTAGTTTATGTAATTTAGTTGGTCGGGGAACAGACACAGTCTCTATAGGTATGTGGGAGTTGTGGGGGGTGACGGCTGTACGGACAGTACAGAGAGGCGTGTAAGACTGAGTCTCTGCATCCTAGGCTCAACTCGGAATTCTCATACTTTTGGTTTTCTAATAAAACCAGACATATTTCTGGATAATACAGCTGCACCATCTAAAGTAGGATGGATGTGATCTCTCCTAAAGTCCACCACCAGTTCCTTTGTTTTACTGATCTTGAGCTGGAGATGATTGTGCTCGCACCAGTTAACACAACTGTGCAAGACTGATCACTTCTCTCTAATGTCTCCACCCTGGATACATTGTACAACCCATAATGAATGCAAAGCTGCAGGAAAAGTATGTTAAAAAAAAAAAAGTGATTTGAATAAGTTTTAGGTAAATTAAAATGTGTAGCGCCACATAGGGATTTTTTTTGTTTGTTTGTTTTTTTTTTTGTTTTTTTGTAGGCCAACTGGGAAGTTAGCATTTAATTTGATTTAGCCACTTGCCTCTACAAAAGCCTGTCTTTTTATATGGACCTGACATAATTAGTGATTGTGAGTAATAAACCTAAAGAGGTTGCAAAGGTGGATTTACGAGTAAATGATTCTCAATGTTCAATGCTGCCAACAACCTTCTGTACTCTCATTTATAGCCACTTGTATCAACCATTTTGTGAAAATGTGTTGACAGGGACAGGACAGGGGAACTCCATTCCCCATGAACATTGCATCAGAGATGAGTTTTATCCTAATATATTCCTGATTAATGTTTTATGATTTCATGATTGAGTTTTTTCTTTTTTCCTTCTATTTGAGAAATGCAGGGTTTTCTCTCCCCCCGATGCTTGGCTGTTGTACTTTTAGCTCTTTGGTACTTTATACCTTTTGAATGCAATGCTAATGCAAGGACCTGTGTTCAGGTCCTTGCCCTGTAAGATTATGTTTCTCTTTATATCTTTAATGATAATTACACTACATAAATTCAATTACATTCAACTTTTTAAAACAACTATTTTATATATATATATATATATATATATATATATATATATATATATATATATATATATATATATATATATATATATATATATATATATATATATAGATAGATAGATATATATAGATATATATATATATATATATATATATAGAGAGAGAGAGAGAGAGAGAGAGAGAGAGAGAGAGAGAGAGAGAGAGAGAGAGACAGTATATATCGTTTTCTTCACAGAAATTAATTACTGAAATACAGACCTATTGTATGCATTGTTTTATTTTTTTTGTGTTTGTATGTTTTTCTTATTATTTATTATTATTATAATGCATATATGTATATGTACACAGGGTGTACATATACATATACATATACATACATATAGTGTCCATTGGAAGACACTTCCAATGGACAATACAAGAACATATCTTGGGCTTTTCTGGACTGTAAAATGTACACTATTATTATTATTTTATTACATTTCAAATTTAAAAAAAAATATTTATATCATATTGATAACATTAATGATATTTTATTTTTAACATTATTTATATCTTCCATTTAGGGATTAATAAACTATCTATCGAGCTATCTAATTCTCCTTCAACCTTTGGCGACCCCTTGTGGCAAGCAGTGCTATATATCAGATTTCAAAACCTGGTCCTCAAGGAACACTGCCCTGATAGGGTTCTAGTTTTCCCTTTATTACCCACTGTTGATTACCCGAATCAGGTGTTTTCAGTCAATCAGAGCAACTTGAGCAACTTGTTAATTGCAGTTGAAAATCAGCTTTAAGCTACCTCTGGTGCAAATCACCAAATGCCCTATAGAGCCATGAGAAAAAACCTTTTGCCACATAGGTCCTGACCAAAATAAAACATCTGTATTATACCGTCACTGGAATTTTTGCAAACATGTTGGGAAACAAGAAAAGAAGATTTATTATCTTTAGTGCTGCACAGGATTCTTCTGAGAATAGACTAATAAAAATTACATCCCAGACATCTAAGAGCCAAGCACACAAATGAAGTTGTCATAAATGAAGCAACACCATACAAAAAAGGACTGTATTCTGTCACAGAGTCACAAACAAACACTGGACAATTTAAGTTCAGCAGAACAGCCCCACTACAATTCTGAGAGACACAAGTCTTTTAGACCTCACTTGGCTCTATAATTTATTTATTCTTCTTAATTATCTTGTCCACATGCTGGGACTAGCTTCTTTGACCTTAGGTCACCGTCAGGTAAGAGGTTTCTTTGTCAACCACCCTTTTGCCCAGTAAAAGCAAACTAGATAATAGGTGGATGGACATATGAAACGTGGAACTTATTTGTCTTCATGAATTCAAAAGAACTATAGCCCTAAATGTGTTGATCCAGTTCAATAACATTTAGCCAACAAATATTTTGTCATTACGCGATGTGTAAAAGACATCGTAATAAAACAGATTTTTAAAGCCAGTCTAGAAACACAGGGAAATAAATGTTTACTCAAATTACTTGTAAAAACAACTAAACGATTTTATATTTCAAAATAATATATTATCTATCGTTATTTTGTTTTTATACTATATAATACAGGTCCATTTCTCTTATTAGTCATTATATACATAGATAAACATTATTGTTCTAACAATCATATCCAGCTAGGTTCAAACAAGTGATATGAAGGAAGATCCGCAATAAATAAGTGCAAGTAAATGTATTACAATAACGGGCAATATTAGGAAGATAAAAAAAAATTATAGGATAAAAATACATTTTGTTTTCCCATTTTATAATACTTGTGTTTATGAACAAAGTCAAATAATAGGCCAACACGCGCCTTTTCCGGGTCAGCGTGCGACTCACGTGAAGTACCACGCTGGACGCCAAGAAGGTCTGACAGCAGAAACCATCAGTTGAAAAGTGCTAGGGGTGGGAGGTGGGCATGTAAACAACGTACTTTAAAGCATTCTGCATCATACGATAAATATATTTCTAATTTCACTGAACGGAGTAAATTCCAAAGTAAATTCCAAATTATAATAAAATATTTACCCTCTCCTCATTTACCCTCATTAAAATGTTGACAATGAAATACATTTTCGTAATTACAAAAATGCAGTAAGTTTCAGTTAGTTGGTGACATTTTTTTAAACCGTTTTTAACCGTCACAGGCAGCTTTTTTTTTTTTTTGGAATGTATTGTTTTCCCCCTTGTTCACTGATAATGGTACATCTGAACTCTGTAACCTATCAAGCAGTTAAATCACCTAATTTAAGGCCGGAAGTGGTGACATTTTTGCTTTTAGAAATAAAAGTGCTGTTTTTTTTAATTGATATTAATACAATTTGTTTAGACTAAAAATGAAAATAGGAGGAGCTATGTAGTCTATAATGAGTCAATGGGTCTCTAAAGTGATAATATCACATTCGTACAGACAATTATGCATTTTATAGCTTTTTCTGAGTTTCTGAATACACAAGTCAATATAATGCAACCACTTTTCAAAGTGGTTTCTTCTTACAATAGGCATACAATGAATACTGTTTTGGATTCTTTGTGTTACAATAAAACTAAGTTCAGTGTATACGTAGTAAAAGTCTGTTTTTCATTTCTTTCCAGAATTGATCGGTGTGCATACCGTAGATAAACAGGTGTTTTATAAATTATAAAAATGTATTTTTTTTTTTAATCTGGCCAGTATTTGGGGTAGCATCTCTGCTAAACAATAAATTAGATCATTTCACTTTATTAGTGAGGAGAAAATGATGTGATGTTATGCAAGTTGCAAAAAGTGCTAAATTCCAATTACACTAATCCACAAATGGCCATTTATGATGAAATAAAAGAAATTAAGTGTAATCTTCGAAAATAAAATTGTATACACCAATAAGTATTTTTTTAAGCATGCATATCCTCAGTTATACTAACGTAGATAAATCGTGTGTTTCACGATCAGTTCATAGCAGTTAAGTAAAATGATATTTATCGCAACCCAGTTTGAGCAGTGTTGTAGATCATTTTCTAACTTTGATTGTGTAACTGGTTCATTGAGTGCCTCGGTGAATAAGGCTCACTAATTTTACCACAATCGTACCCCATTTGACAAAATAATAATAATAATAATATCACTTTAACTTGCCAACGTCAAACGCATTCGCAGTTTCAGGTTGTAGTTTGAAATCCTTTGCCGGAAATGCTATTTACGCAAGGCAGCGATTCCCTCGGTTGAAGTTACCCTCCTCCCATCTGGAACACACATTGCCGATCAAAGTTTATTTTCATTCAGTTGCAGGAGACTCGGGAGTCTCGGGGACGCTATCGTTGTTAACAACATGTGGACAATTTTGTATTTAAGGTTTGAACCGTAAAGGATTCACTGGGGCATATGGATACAGTTGGTGGTGATAACTGGCGGAGACGCACGAGGAGCGCGCGAGCCTACTGCAGGCAACAACCCGGAGCAGGAGCTGACGAGTCCAGTGTGCTGCGGTGTTTGAGGGTGGGAAACACTGAACAAGACCATGACATGGAGGAGGACACCGGCCTCTTCAAGCAGGACAGTCTGGAGCGGAGGGTCATGGCGCCCCGCTATAGCTTGCTGCGGGAGGTTGGAAGGGGCACATACGGCGTGGTGTACGAAGCAGTGGCCCGAAGGTCCGGTGCTAAAGTTGCTGTGAAGAAACTGCGATGCGACGCTCCGGAAAACGTGGAGCTCGCTCTGCAGGAGTTCTGGGCGCTGGCAAGTCTGGAGAAACGGCATCAAAACGTGGTGCATCTTGAAGAGTGTGTCCTGCAGAGAAACGGTATGGCCCAGAAAATGAGCCACGGGAACAAACGGTCCAAACATTACCTGCGTCTGGTGGAGACTTCACTGAAAGGCAAGTGTCCTAGTTGCCTAATGTTAGCTCGCCAACGTTACTTGTTTGAGCTGAGTCACGTTATCAAATGTAGACATTAGAGTAACACGAGGGCTGCCTCGTTTTCTGGATTAATGCCGAATTATAAAGCAACTTTTTTACAGTTCAGAAATAATTTGCGTGTAGCTATAAGATTTGGTAGCCAACCGATATCTCAAAACGTAATATAGCTAATATAGGTTGGACTTCCTGTTCAAAGAAAGAAGTAGTTATTCCAATTAGATCCGCGACTTTCTGCTTGTAGTAACTGTAAGGAAACCGTAAGATCTGATTCATGTGATCGAGAAGTTTGGCCTGTCAAATAACATTTACAAAGGTAAATATATTGGGTCATTTGATTTAGCTAACGTTTACCCAGGTAAAGATGGTTTTGCTATTGTCATTTGTTGTACTAACATGTGGCCGGATTTCAGTGGCCCATAAAAAGCATGTATGTATATATGTCAGGTTTAGGTAAGTTGGGCTAGTTTTTTAAAATGTCCTTTAAAGTAGAAATGTTGTCGCCATGACATAGACTCACTGGGGGATGGGCAGATTTAGTGAAGGAGCTCTGGAGGCTGACTCACTAAAATGGAGTCTGCTATGTTGGCTGTATTCACAGAGGTATTTTGCACATTCCCCGGACAACCATATGCCATGTAATGGTGCCAAATACAGCATCTTCAAAGTTTCAGGAAGTTTTTCTTAGCTGGCTCCTTTTATGCTTACTTTGGATCAGGTTTAGTTTTCTTTTATTACCCTGTGGTAACATTGTGTAGGACAGTGATTTCACTGAACTGTCCCCTAACCCAATTCTACAATGATTTCCTGTCAGTGTTCAGCTGTGTGCATTTTCCTGTTTGGTGTGTATTTCAATCAGTGGCCTATATGGATTTTGTCTAACAATGCAAATAGACAGTTTATACATTTTATATATAATGTATATAAATGATAGATACTTCTGCTGCACTTAAGGAAAATAGAGTGGAGGGGCAAGTCCTACAGTGGATACAGTACATAATGGTACTATAATAATGGCTTTTTTAACATCTGCTTGGAGTATTGTGTAATTTAAAATTCTTGTGTGAATGACTGGTGTTTCTGTTTCAGGTGAGCGGGTTCTCAGTCCACCAGAAGAGCCTTGTTACCTCTGGTTTGTTATGGAGTTCTGTGAAGGTGGCGACCTCAACCAGTTCATCCTGTCTCGGCGACCTGACTCACAAACCAACAACAGCTTTATGCTCCAGCTGACTAGTGCCGTCGCTTTCCTGCACGAAAACAACATTGTCCACAGAGACCTCAAACCTGATAACATTCTCATCTCCGAAAAGTCAGGGACTCCGGTCCTCAAGGTGGCTGACTTTGGCCTGAGTAAAGTTTGTGCAGGTTTAAGTAACGCTGTCGAGGGCAAAGAAGGCGATGATAAGAACAAAAACGTTAATGTCAACAAGTTTTGGTTGTCCTCTGCGTGCGGGTCAGACTTTTATATGGCACCCGAAGTTTGGGAGGGCCATTACACAGCCAAGGCGGACATATTTGCCCTGGGCATCATCATGTGGGCCATGTTGGAAAGAATTACATTTATTGATGCAGAGTCTAAGCGGGAGCTGCTGGGAACATATGTGAGACAAGGAACAGACATTGTGCCGGTGGGAGAAGCACTGCTAGAGAATCCAAAGATGATCTTGAACATCCCACAGAAACGTAGGTCATGCATGTCTGATGGTGTGAGGAAGCTGCTTCATGACATGCTAGCTGTCAACCCTCAGGACCGGCCTGATGCTTTTCAGCTGCAGGCTAGAGTGGACCGTGTTATGTGTGCTGCATGAGCCTCAACAAGATTGTTTACAGGTACTTCTGTCTTTTCTTCATATAACAAACTTATGACTTCTTTTACCTTTTTTAGCACCACATGATTTACTAGCTGGCTTGGGTTTTAGCTCGTGTTAATTTGCTGCATCATTTCCATTCCATGATGAGTTCCTCATCAGGTATTATTTGGTGTGTAAAGATCCTGAAATGGAGACAAAAATCCAATTTAATAAACTTCTATGGCAGGGTGAGAGATGAATTCACAGATAAGTGCCATACACACACATTGCTAGCAGCTCTAAACAAACTGAGTAGCTCTGCAGGCACTGATGAGGCCTTTATCTGGCATACAAATAAGTTAGAAAGTAGGAAAATAACGTGGTGGTCAGCAGACAAACTACTTCTTTTGACCTCAAGTTGGGTGTTTCCATGGGGTCCTGTGAAAAATATCATTAGTGGCCCCCTGCTTCAAAATTTGATAGAATACCCCAGAAATTTGCCATGTCATCTGCTCTTGTCTTAAGGGGACCTATCATTTGTTTTTTTAATCTGATTTTGTTCTGTACTGTCCATAATTGCCTCTCCTGCAAAAGGCAGTGTCTGGATGTGTGAATGCTCCATATTGATAAAGGAGCCTCTTCTCGCTTTGTTTCCTTGATTGTAATGATTATGAGTTTCACAAGCCAGAAACTTCAATTCAACTTTATTTGTATAGCGCCAATTCACAGGAAATTCATCTCAAGGCATTTTACTGAATAAAGACAAGACTATAAAGATCTATAGAGGAAACCCAACAAATCCCTCTTGAGCAAGCCCTAGGCAGCAGTGGAGAGAGAAAAACTCCCTTTAACGGAAGAAACTTCCAGCAGCACCAGGTTCAGGGGTGGGCGGCCATCTGCCCTGACAGTTGGGGTGAGTGGTAAGGGGAGAGAGAAAAGAAAAGAGCAACAACAAAACATCTGGCATGTTGGTAGGACCAGTAGCTGCACACTGGAAAACACACAGTTCCAAAGCCGCGGACACCTGCAGAAAGGGACAGAGAAGGAGAGAGAAAACACGCAGAGTTAATGTCATACAGTGGTTACAATTGTGGGGTGAGAGGAGAGAGTGAAAGTAGCTCAGTGCATCGGGGGGTGGGTCAATAGAGAGGGTCCGGTCTGCTTCCCAAATCTGAACTGGGACCTGGTTCCACAGGAGAGGAACTTGATAGCTAAAGGCTCTGCCTCTTATTCTACTTCTGGAAATTCTGGGAACCACACGTAGGCCTACATTCTGAAATCAAAGTTGTCTACTGGGATGATATGGTGCTATGAGATCTTCTATATATGATGGAGCCTGACCATTCAGAGCTTTATATGTAAGAAGCAGGGTTTTAAATTCTATTGTAGGGGATATTTGTAGGGTATATTTATAATGGAGAGAAGCTAGTGAAGGTGAAATATGATCTCTCTTGCTAGTTCCAGTCAGCACTCTTGCTGCAGCATTTTGGATTAATTGCAGGCTCTTTAGGGAGTTACTGGGGCATCCTGAAAGTAGGGCATTACAGCAGTCCAATCTAGAAGTAACAAATGCATGGACCAGTTTTTCGGCATCACTATTAGATACAGGATGCTCCTAATTTTGGCAATGTTCCGTAGGTGGAAGAAGGCTGTTCTAGAGATTTGTTTTATATGTGAGGTAAAGGACAAATCCTGGTCAAAAATAACTCCCAAGGTTCCTTTCAGGAGTACTGGAGGTCAGAGTTATGCCATCTAGAGTTGGACAGCATATTTGTGAGATTTTTAGGCCCAAATACTATGATTGCTGTCTGTTTATTTTCCAGCCCATCACTTAATAGGTTTACGTGGGAAACAAGGTTTAGCAAGCTTGCTGTTAATTACTGTTAAAGTTTGCATTTGGTATACATTTAGACCGAACCAAAAGTCATGTACGGATAATGTCTGGCATGAATATGTGTACCTGTGTTCTAGTCACCAGACATTATCCAACCTAGCTCTATGAACCTTCCCCTGACTCAGACTCCATTGTGGTCTAACACAGGCCTCAATAGTTTTGTCTCCTAATAAAGAATGTTGTGTTTTTTTTTTTGTTTGTTTTTTTTGTTTTAGGGACGCCTAACTTTGTTGAGAATATCCTATCTATTTATTCTGTGTCTAATTAAAAGAGTAATACACATAATATTGTCCAACATCTGTGTGGACAATGTTGCTACTGCATTTTTATGCCAAAAATGCTGCATAGTCTGTTGTTATAAACTGGATTTCCTAGAACTGGTATTGTTGTAACAAAATAGCTTGTCAGCTAGAATGCGATAAGCTCGGGTGTGACTTCCAAGCTAATGATAATTACTAATAATACTTTGGGGCGACTGTGGTGCAGGAAGGTAGAGTGGTTGTCCACCAATCTTGCAGTTGTTGGTTCAATCCCTGGGTCCTACAGTGCCATGTCGAAGTGTCCTTGAGCAAGACACTGAACTAGTTTCTCCCGGTGAGCATCCTCCAACGCTCTCGTGTGTGTGTGTGTGTGTGTGTGTGTGTGTGTGTGTGTGTGTGTGTGTGTGTAACAAGCAGTGTAAAGCGCTTTGAGTGCCAATAGGTAGAAAAGCACTATATAAGTGCAGAACATTTAACACACCATTGCACCTGAGTAACACAGATAATCTGTAATTTGTTTACCACTGTTTGGTGTGTTGAATACTTGTAAACCAAACTAGTACCAATGACATACAAAATACATTTCTCTGTTGTGTAAACAACAATGTAGCAAGTTGAAGATAATTTGAAGTTATTTTCAAATGCCCCCACTGTTCTAATGCTAGGGAGTGTACAGGATTGGGAAGTGTTTATGTCAAAGCCTTTCAGGTCTGTTCAGATGTGTTCTCCCATGGTTATCCGTCACTTACAGTAAGTGACATTTGAAGTATGAGCTGCTGTGACATGTTTCACTTTACCATGACGTTTTGTTATTGTGTGTGCACAGGTGAATGGGAAAGAGCAAGGGTGGAGTCCCTATTAACGTTTTGCCCACGGCACATACTTGGTAACTGCACTGAGTATATGTGTATATATCAGTCATCTTGTCTGGATGAGCATGTGTTTTGTTTTATTTGGGAAAACCAGGGCACCTCTTATGCAACCAAAGCCCTAGCCACCCTCTGTCCCCGGGGCTTTAGATCCATCAGCATACAGAGGCCTGGGTTTTAAAGAGCCTCAGTGAACATGGTTCTCGCTCCTCTTGCTGCTATGATTAGTACATATAATAGTTTGAGGTCTGTGCCGTAAATGGGCTGCTCACTTTACTCAGTCACTCAGTCACTTTAGAATGTGGAATACACCGAATCCTACATTTTAACTTAGTTTGTTCTTACATCATGAGGCTAGGGGCATGGTGTGGAGGTGCGTATACTGTAAGCAGGGTGGGGGTAGGAGCTGCAGACATCCCCGCTGACCTCCCCCAAACCCATTCACTTTTCCTCTATCACCCACTCTCTTCCCCGCACATTCACTACTGTCTTATAAAGCCATTTTCTGACGTGGGTTAAATAACATTTCTACCTTTGGTATTCTTCCAGTAATCATCGTATGGGATATTTGCAATACCTCCAAGTTTATTATCGTTTCAGTGTTACTTTTAATGTGTGAGGAATAAATGTTGTGAAAAATAATCTATTCATGGTAAATATTTCAATATTACAACACCAAATTTAATTAAAATATACATTGTTTAGGACTGACAAAGCCTCTTATTGCACATACATGTAGGGGCTGCTGTAAAAGGCAAGACCGTAATTAAATATTTCAACTAGTTACTTCATGCAGCTTTATGCACAGGCATCAACATTGTCAGTTTTAGAAGACACATTGTTCCTTTTATTTTTGCCTTCTTATCAGTATTTTTAGCAGTTACATTTAAGAATTGTAAACCAGTACCTTCAGCATTGGGATCAAGTAGAAACGCAGGCTGTGTCACAGTAATTTGGATTCAGCTGATATTTCAAAGTGTCATATACTGTACACGTTAAAATTTTTACTGTAGATGAATTTATGTTTTGGATCAGTCTTAGTATAGAAAGATATCTAATATGAAAACATTTGGATCAGGTTGGGGACAGAAAACCCTTGATCAGATTAACTTCAATTGTAACAGTGTGTGACAGTAGTTCACTGTCTCCCAAACAAACCACGCTGAGCAGAATCATTCTGCAAAAAAGGTCACTTACAACAAGAAAAGCAATAGATAGCAAGACAACAAAGGCTGTCACCAACATTGTCTTCCTGTCCTTGTAAATAGACAAAATAAATACAATTGTTTTTGTCCGTCTCTGTCCACACCCCAATGTGAAGTACCTAAATACTTTTATCAGCAGGAGTGTGTTGGCTTGTATTTATGTAGTGAAGGATGAATCCAATGTATGAATATTCTAGCCAAATTCCCATGCTACATGTATATGACAAGCCTCAACTGGCACTTACATGTTGTTTCTCCAGGGCTGCAGGATAAAATTCTGAATCCCTGGCTGAACCCTTTTAAGTCAGTTATGTAACGGAGGACTTATGACAGCATAGCTAGGCACAAACTGTATCTAGGACTGCCAAACTGAGCGGCTGCACCTTAACACACTGAACCCTTAACATGGAGCTACAGGTCCCATATAACGAAGCACTGTTTGTGCTGTGGGGTTCACCAGAGGTTGCAGCTCATCCACTCAGCAGCTTACAGTCCAGCACTCTGTCAGACTTATTAACTATGTTACTGGGAGATGGAGAGCAGGACCTCCTGTGCTATTTGTAAGTGTTTGTGGATCTGCAGTCAGCTGCTCTGTCATTGTGATTGATTGCAAGCCTGTTAGTTTAGTAAAGACCACCAGTGGTCTATCCCATCACACCTCAGGCGTGTGTGTGTGTGTGTGTGTGTGTGTGTGTGTGTGTGTGTGGCACTGCTGTAAAGGATTCTGAGACCATTTGCTGCAGCAGCTATAGGCGTTGCTGCACTGACTCAGCACACCTCTGTGTTTTTGAGCTGCTCATGGCTACATTATCTGCTCATATAGTATGAGCAAATTGGGGTCTGGTATCTTGCCCAAGAACACACCTACACAAAGCCTGGAGGAAACTGGAGTGGAACCACTGACCCTGTAGCTCATGGACGATGGCTCCACTTACTGTACTGTAAGACTCACATCAGTTTGGTAAAAAGCTATTAAAATCTCCCTCTCCAGCTGTGTCTGTGCTGCACATATTTTTCATGTGTACTGCAGCTGACTATTACGTCCTCCAGGGGCCTTTGGTGTCTCACCAAGGAAAACTCTTGTTTATCTTACAGAGCTACTTACAGATGTTCAGGAAGCAAATACAGAAATGCCAGGAGGGATATAATGGCAGATAGCACCATATTCATTCACTATTTGAAGTTACTGATGTGATTGGACTTGTAGGATGTGTTCTTTTTTACAGCAGTGGAATTTTAGGTTGTATATATTTAAATATCTTTAGAGAAAGTTTTATAAATGGTAAATGGCTGCTTATATAGTGCTTTTATCCAAAGCACTTTACAATGTTGCTTCTCATTTAAGATTCAAACTACTTCATTGACCCCATAGGGAAATTGTGTTGCCTTCTTACAGCTGGTCTCCGCGTGAAAAATAGAAAAGAAAGGGAAAAACTTTCACCAAACCAAAGAAGACGAGACTTGTACCAACAATTACAAGTAAAAACCACTGATCAATAAGTAAGAAAAACCCAGCTAGAGGAGTAAACGTAAGTTAAATAAAAACAATTCTATTTGTCCATTTAATCTATTTAGTCCCCGTCCTTTTTACAGAAGGGGCATGAGTTGAACAGTTTAATGGCCTCTGGGAGAAAGGATCTCCTGTGGTGTTGTGGAACACTTGACTGTGATCAGTCTCTGGCTGAAAGTCCTCCTCTGTGCAGCCAACACACAGATTGAGAGATTGTCCAGGATTGAGCAGAGTTTGGACAACATTTCCTTCTCAGCCACATCCTGCAAGCCCTCATTATCAGTCGTCTACTGTCTGCCACCTTCATATTGCTGCACCAGCAAACCACAGCATAGAAGATGGAGCTGGCTACCTGAAGCTTCTGTTCAAGGTTCCTCCTGTAAGCCTCCTTTTCCTGTTTGATCTTCATTGACAGCCGTCTCTGGACCTCCCTCACTGCGTCCCTGTCACCTGACCTGAATGCTGCCTGGATTGTTTTAATATCGTTGGTGACCCATGGCTTGTTGTTTCGGAAGCAGCGGACAGTTTTTGTTGGTACACAGATGTCAACACAGAAGTTTACGTAATCTGTAATGCCACCTGTCAGTCCATCAATGTCCTCACCATGTGTCTCAGAGTGTTTTCCAATCCGTGGCCTCAAAACATCCCTGCAGGGCATATCTGGCCCCCTCAGACCATCTTTTCACTGTTTTGTTGGTGAGGGGCTGCCTTTGAACCACGGGCTTGTACACAGGTAGGGGGTGGATCAGGTTGTGGTCAGACATTCCCAGGGGCAGAAGGGCAGAAGAGCTTCACCCATTAACGTGCACACACACACACACACAGATAGCGGTGGCTGCCATGCAAGGTGTTTACCTGACCCACTGCGAGCAACTTGGGGTTTAGTGTCTTGCCCAAGGACACTTTGACACTTATTTCCTATCAAAATGAGAAAATTCTGTAAATGTTTTCTGTGGTAACGAGTCCTGCAATCAAAGGATCACTTCTTTAGACTTTTATACATTTATAAAAAGTATCAGTAGTCCCCATACAGAAACTTTACCCCTACTCACATTCAGTGTTTGTCTGTCTACAACCTGGGCTAGGGGGCTAGCTTCTTTGTCTGTGATGTACACCCCCATTGTTGGTTCAAAATTATTAAAAAGGTGTCACGGAGCCGCACTTGGTTATAAAGTGTAAACGAATGTTGGCCCAGTGCTTTAAATTTCCATAACTTTTTACAGAGGTCTGAAGTGAGCAGCCCAGTGGAATTAGATTGTGCTAGATTGTTTGTCTAAGCATTTTGTTCAGAATTTATATTTGAACTTGACTAAACGGAAAGTGTGCTTGATGGGTTACTTGTCTTCTGAAAGCAGGACAGATGCAGTCTTGTTTCCAAATTGCCAGTTCAACAATGGAAATGGAGTATAGTTAAGTCGTCACTGGAGAAAGAACCTCAAGACCGTAAACAAAGAGCTTTGGAAGTTGAAAATAAGCCAATGTTTTGTCTGTTTTGGTGCTTTAATTACTGTTAAAGCTAATACATTTTTGTAAACTCCCATTGGAAATGCATTTGGATGTCTTGACGTGTCACTTTAAAACAGACGGCTTGTTTCAAACTCTTTTACAGACATCACAATCAGGATTTTCACATGCACACAAGGAACCAGAGGCGTTTACCTCAGACCGAGCTCAGCAGGTTATGGAGGGGGACATTCCAGAAAGCTGGTTTAGAGAAAGCTCTTGAGTTGAGGTAATCTGGGTTTTCAGGGCCAGAAGTCTCAGTCTGTGGAACTTTATCTGTAGCAAGTGAACCTACAGCTGACAGATTTTCTTCACCAAAATCACAGATTGTTTCTAAAGCAACCATAGAGACACCATTTATTCATACGTTACACATCATTCATCTGCATAGGTTTATGTCAGACAGGATCAAACCCTGGTGGATATTAACTTCTTACAAAGACCTGTCTGGACCTGTAGATAACATTTTACACAATGTGTCTTTTGAACTCTGCAACATTAGAACAACTGTCTGGTTGTCATCAGTACCTGAAATGAAACATTTATTGTCCATTACTATAATCAATGTTTATAACACACTGATCTAATTATTGATCATGTCATAATTGGTTGCATCTTAGTAACATCCTTATGGTAGTTATTAAAAATGGTGGGTTGATTAAGTGTGGCTGAAAGAAATTTATTTGTTTACTTTTTAACAAATGTTGTCAATAAATTTTGAGCAGTGTTTTTAAAAAATATGATAGAAGTCTAAAATGTCACTATTCAGTTTTAATCTAAGCACCTAAACTATTGTGTGACTGTTACTGGGTCAGATTGCAGTTACAATACACTTATCAATTTAATTTGATTTCATCTTGAGTAGCACTTTGCCCTTATCAGGTTACAGCTGAATTTTTTTTATCTATTTATTTATTTATTTTTTGTCCTTTCCACTTATCCCGTGAGTTCAGGGTCACCACAGCAGATCATTGTCCCCAACAGGTTTAAACATGTCATGTCAATGAGATACAGAGGGAATCCAGCACTTGATCACCCATTAAGGAAATTCAAGTCTGCGAAAACTTTCTCTGACTCAGGTTCCTCACTTTCTGATACAGGCTCTGTATAGACTGACTCTGGTAAAGAGAGAAATGATGTGGGTATACATGCGTTTGCCCTGTGTTGCTGTTGACTCACTTTTGTAATGACTTTTTTTTTTTCTGTTTTGTCCGTGTTTCTACAGACATGGAGCTGCTACACCAGTGAGGCCCTTTCTATGTTAATCTGAAGACTGTGAAGATAGACGAGAAGCAAAGAAAAGCAGTTACTCCAGCACTTTGGATGATGTGGTAGCATTCTCTTTCCAGTAAGCAAGAAACATTAAATGTTCTTGTTAGGTTGAAGCTTAATTTAAACACCTCCATCAAAGAACAAAGGTCTAGAAAAATCCCCCTCTGAAGACACGAGAAATGTGACACTGCTGAGCCAGGGGCAGTTCAACAAAAGCTGAGCTGCAGCATTAGTTTATATATTGTGTATATATACACATAAGTGTCTGTGTTCACGGTGCCTCTGTTGTCCATGTGTCTGTACCTTTTTGAAAATGAAAACACTGTAGATCATCACTGCTAATGGAAACCTCTCACTTTATGTGGAGCTTCTCTTCTTTAGTTTCTGCTCTCATGTCAGATGTTTGACTGTGCTGACAGTACCTGTCTTATTCTGGTGTGTTTCCTGTTGATTTCCTGTCTTTACAACAGTGCTCCAGTACACAGTGTGCCATGGGTTGCCCCAGTGAGATTTGATAGCTTTAGGCAATGACAGAATATAGTGCCACTGCCCTTTTTCTGTTGAGGATAAATTTGTTTTGAGGCTTCAATTGGTTTACATGGAGGTTGGCTACAATGGAGCCATGGTTAGTTATTAGGAGTGGGTAATATAAACATCTGATGGTATATGCTATGTTATATTGCTGTATTGATATAGTTGTTATAAATTAATAAATTTTCCAGAAATTCAGCAGACTGACTAATCATGTTAAGGAAGTACTTATGCTGTAAACTGAATAGTCCTGGTCATTCACTGACAGCACCCAGAGCTTGTAAGGGACTAGTTTTCTTAGAAAAAAATGATATGACAGAATTTCTGGCAAATTTCTGTTTTGCAGTTAAATTGTCAAAACAGCCAAACCTACTACCACCTTAATAATTTTACACATTAGTAACCTAGGTTTTATTTTCCTAATTTTCCTGTCGTATTGCGTTCACGAGTTCAGCCTGCAGCCAGTACAGTCCAGGTGGAAACTAAGTCACATCAAAATTGGCCCACACATCACATCAAAATAATAATTTATCACAAAAGATCTGTTTATTGATGATACTTTTATCATTAACACAATTGGTGTTCATAAACACGTGCAGTTTCACTGACATTGCCAGGTGCTTACAGTTAGTAATTTAATTTTTCATAGAGCTGTTGGATGCAGTCCTCTGTTGGCTTGAATGTACAAGTTGGGGAAAGTAAAGGCCTTAGCCATCGTGGAGCAGAATTGTACTTTAAAAGATGTTGATGTTTGATTTTCAGTATTCTTAAACAATATGTAACTTTGGGGCATCAATCTGGTGCTAATGAGTGTCAAATTCAATCTGAACCACGGTGATCTGCCCAGCTCTTCAGCTATTAGTGTTATGATTCTATTTTTTAAAGGAAGTCAAGCAGGGAAAAAAAAAAGGATCTTCTCTGCTTGATTAGGAGGACGAGCCTCATTCAAACCCTGTCTGCACTACTGCCAGAATGTTTGACAGCACCTCTCCACTTTAAAATAAGTTTGGGACAAAATGTTAAGTTACATACTGTAGCTTCAAGGATCATAATACACAGTGGGTGTGGAGCGTTTTTTTATTTATTTAGCCCACTTCTTTGCCTTTGACCAGAAACCCTGAAGAGGTATTTGGGCGTCCACCATGAGAATTACACTTTATCGACACGTTGCACCTTTAATTATTACTGTAGTTCTTTGTATCCATGGTGCCTTGAAATTGTTAATCAGGTAAAAATTTGGCTGCTCTACAGTTCAATAATTTAGCTCTGAGTACATTTTTGAGGGTATATGGTCTTGATCTTCTATTTCGTATAAACATGAACAAGGAATATTAGTTGTAACTATTTTCTCATGTGAAAACTTGAAACGTGAATCAATATTTGTGCATTTGGCCCATTTTTCTCAAGACCATTTGTTTATGTGAAGCCATGTTTCAAAAGGAACTGAAGACTTTATGTGACTTTAGGTGCAGATTAGTTTTTTTATGTTGTTGTTGTTGTTATTATTATTATTATTATTATTATTATTATTATTATTATTATTATTAGCTTCATATTTATAGTGCATTACAGATCCTAAACTGTTGGAAAAAAGATGGAATCCTATTTGGAAAATAATCAATGAATTCACTAATTTACAACTTTATTTCTACAGTTCTAGTGTAGTTTGTACAACGAGCCATAGCCGAATATCATAACTCTGCTTTTCTCCAGACAGAATCTGAATGACAGATTTTACTCGACTGTCGTGTGATTAGATAAACTGGGACCCTGAGTGATTTGAAAAAATGCTTTTTATTGTACTACCTCATATTTCTGCACATTTGATCTTTTACTGCGCTGAGCCATTGTTTCATTGTTCCACATACTTATTCCTCAGTTAAAGACAGGACCTGCCAGATTTCAAAGCCGCATCTCATTCTTTGATGTCATCACAGTATTGGTTGGGTGTGCGCAGTTTTACTTTGTACTCTTTGTACTTTGTATAACATTTTTAAAAAGTATTGGATTGTAGAAGATTTGCAGGGATTTGGAAGAACCACCACAGTTGACTTTGATTTCTGTCAGTTGCCTGATCGTTTTTCTGTTTTTTTGAGGCATAGTGGGAACTAGGTTTACACTGATGTTTACAGACTTAGCGCAACACAGACCACCATGTACTTTGGTTCATTTTTATGTACTTGTGTGAAAAATATACCTCAACTTCCACCTTTGTTTCACTAATGTATGAACAGTTGATTGTGCTGGTTAGAAATCTTAAACTGGATGTGAAGCTAATCCTCATGCACAGTAGTTGCTTTTATTTTCCTTTTATTTACAAAAATATCCTTAAAATATCCCTCTCTATTTTCATGTAGCTGCCTCTGGATGCTTTCCTTTGGAGTCTGTCACTGTGCAGAAAACACTTTGACTATACTGCAATGCCTAATAGGCGACTTGTTTTATATGCACACTCTTCTATGCAACTCTGTCTCCCTGGATAGATCTGTTAGTTCCCTGCTTCGCAGCTTGATAGGAACTGTGCTACACACCTGGACCGACTTGACCCTTTATTTCAACAGAAAATTCCTGTCTTTGATTGTACTTGTTTCTTGAATAAAATATGGTTTTGTTTTTTTTTTTTGTTTTTTTTTTTTTGTTGTTTTTAAATTGCTGACTGTGCATATCAGAGCACTGTTTCAATAAAGGTTGGAACCTCTTATCTGTGTCTGTGTGTGGGAACCTTTTGCATTTGTTTGACAATTATGTAGGAGGTGTGGGAAGGGATCCAGTAAAGCTACAGAGTTAAGAACATTGTGTGTTTAGGTTCTGTAATGATTTCCTGGTTATTTCTGTTCTCTACCTTTTCACTGCAGGCAGAATGTGGCTGCAAATGGGAATAAGGTGAGGATTTTATACTAAACTGTGATTATATTACTGATGAATGAGGCATTAGTCAATTAACGGAGATGCCAAAAGCAAAATTTGGATTTCCTCTACTCATGTTTAATCAAACATATCAAGGGGCCTTCTTTGCTTCTGAAGCTTCCATTTGCCATAATTTACAGCAACCTGAACTATGCCAGTCAACAATGTGTCTACAAGATCTCCAGTGGAATTGCCATGATTGAAAATAAATGGATAAACACTTACTAAAATGTCTCACCCACTGAAGCCCTGTATCTGACTTGTGTATTTTTATAGTTTTTGGACAATGGAGGTCTGGAGCAAACGAGTGACAAGAAAAATTCACTGTTGGTTTTGGTGTCTGCATGGCGAATGTTGACATTACAATTCAAAATGAAAATGACCAAAGTTATCCTTTAACTTAAAAATCATGAGACCAGTCAGATGTGCCACAGCCAAGCTGGGAATTAGAACTCTTTCCATTTTACGTTGTTTTTTTAGCTAACATGTTACAAAAATCGGGTTAAGTACATTTACCATGCCTGCTTTCTCGAGTACACGGAGCAGCAGGAGGGACTCTGATTGGACAAATGACAAATGTTACAGTAAACTGGAATAACAATTTCAATTTAGCCATTTTTTATGAGTCATTCGTCATTTTAAAAGGGAACAATGAATGTAATGTTTTTTATATGATTTTAGTAGATTCTGTTTTGTTTATGAAGTCTCTCATTCTTCTGCCAGTACTGTACAGGTCTGAAAAATAGACTCTGTTACAATGTTCTTATCTTGGACAAATGCAGTGGAACTTTTTTGCATAATATTGATTCTCAGGAGTTCGTTTTACTAGCGGTTATTAAAGCATCATGCTTTCTGCACTCGCTGGGTTAACCTCAAACCACAGCCCACTGGTTTCCCCGTACAGAGTTTTTCAGCCCTGTAATCGTGCACAGCAGGAACCTGTCAGACACTGTCAGGCAGTCTGTTAGTAAAAGGATCCCTTTGTGTGTGAATGTAGTGTCATGTTTATGGGAAAACAACATAACCACATTCAACCTTGCAAATTAAGAGTCTGAGTAATGGAAATATTGAAATTGTCCCCGTCTTTTGGACAGTGATGTGGATTGGATGTTGGTCCCATTCATTTCCACTGAAAGGGAAGCAATCTCTTTGTGGCCAGTATGAACAGGAGGAATGATTACAGCAGGTAAGACATATTTCAGAGCTCACAGGGACACCTGCCCGAAATAATGTCCACCTGTACTTTACCTGTTATTCATAGAAGCAGTAAGGAAACATTAAGGGTTGGGGAAGTTTCCAGTCAGTCATTTCCTGCCTCATTCCTTTAAATGTGCCAGACTCAACTACCCATCAGAACGTCGTTACTGTGAGCTTAAAAGCGTGTGGCGATGCGATACACTGGGACTCGTCATTGTTTTACTTCAACGTTGTCAGAGCAGGTCGTAATGGTGCTGACACTGACCTGCGGGTCATGTGATCCCAGGCCAAAACGTGCAACACTGCCACCAATTGGTGTTATGTCTGGGCTGCAGTGGATTCTTTTCCAAACACCCAAATCTTACCCTGATTGAAACGTCAAACAGAAGAATCAGTTAAGAAACAATTTTTTTATCCACTGGGTTTCTATCGTAAGGACTTGGAATTGAAATAATATTTGAGCAGGGATATACAAAAATACATAAACATAACCACAACACAACTACACACTTCATAAAAATTCACCATCAACTTTTGATAAAGGCACATTTCCTGTCCCATGGCTGGAGACATGTTAGGACATGAAAGCTGTTGGAAAGACTTCAGATCTTTTACTGAAGTTAACACGTTGCTTTAATGGTCAGCAGTGTATTAATGAACTACTCCGTGAAAGTGGAGGTGGTTTTAAAAATTGTATCTACTGTTGTGAGGTTTAACTTACAGTATGTGTTTTCCATAAATGTAGAGGATTAAAAATTGGATTATTTCCCATTTTGTAAAATACAGGGCTACAGTACAAAGCCAACAGTATGTCACAGCGCAAACTAATGTGCATCCTTCTCGCAACATTTTGTTTGCATGGTTGCAGCTAGTTTTAGTGATTCTGAAACACTTGATACAGGGACCACAGAGAGACTCAAATGTCTTACAGTACTTTAGAATAAGCATTTGTATAAAACTTTAAATTGATGTCTTTCATCAGCTACCGAGTTGTGTTTCTGATTTTGGAAAAGGCACACACACAGTACTTAGTATCAGTAATCCTGATATTGACACTGAACTTCATGTGAGTATGATCAGCTTTAAAGCTGTGTACATATATTTAACCACGTGGGGGCAGCAGAAACCTTCAGACACAGCACAGGTTGTAATCACTCTTTCACTAGTCTTTTCATCAGAGGTAGTCCACCCTACTCCTACTGTACTACTGTCCTACTTATTTTCCATCTATCCCTGCTCCACCTACCATTGTTTACCTGGATCAGGTGTGTTCAGTCAACCAGAAACTGAAAGACACCATCTTAGATAAGGATGGATTATGGGAAGACAAAGTTAATTGGTTTCTTGCAGTTTCTGACTGACTGATCCAGGTAATTGCCAACCCCTCCTAAGGGTTACTCTCCCCTGCTTTATACGCTGTACCGTAACAGGGAGTAAGTTACTTAATAGTGAGCAATATTCAATTTCAATTCAACTTTATTTATATAGTGACAATTCACAACAAAGTCATCTCAAGGCACAGTACATGTTAGACTTTAGACACTTTTGAATACATTGGTCTGACTGTATCCTAACTGGTAATAATGATCATGTCAATGAAATGTTGAAATTGGGAGAGAAAACGTTTTGCTGCTTTTGAACAGCACCAGAATGTGTAGAGAATCATGGGCTGATTTACTGATATAGGTTCACCTTAATAAGCTGGCATTTCAATTTCACTTCAACTTTGCAGTTTTGTGTCGACCAGATGTGTGCAGCTGGCATATCTGCTATAAGACTGCATCAGTAAGTAAAAGTGTGGGCTTTAATACCAAAACAATGGTGTGGTAATTTTATTTCCATCTATTTCTTTTACAGCAGAAACGATGTTGATAGTAAACCATTTGCTATGTTAGCTTTCAGAACTGTTGCTGTTTGCCTGTTTGTCATTGCAGATATTGACATAAATGGACGATGCTACATTTTCATTAAGAAAGTTCAAACTGTAATGGGATGAGACTGATGTCTAAATGAGCTGGCATCTTCATCCACCTCAGCTCCTTTTCCTCAGCCACCACTAACACGTGTTGGCTTCAGTGGCAGTGGAAAAGTTTGCCTGCAGGATTGTAGAGATAGACCTGGGAGTCTTCATTCGTTTACTTTGCAGTCCACAGCCTGTGACATCAGATCCCAGACTATAAACCAATGGAGGAAGGCAGTTTCAAAGACAACATCTTCTCCAGAGGAAACAAGGAGGGGGCACAGCAGACAGAGGTGATGAAGATGGACAGAAGAGACGTCCACTTGGTTTGCTCCTTGCTGCTGTGTTTCATCACTCAGGTAAGACCTGAGATCCCACTCTGTTACTTTTAGCCACAAAATGAATAATTTTGTCAATAGTATATGATGTAATTATATCACAAGGAGATGACTCTAAGTGCAGTTTTTTTACTTTCATGGTGTATCAACATTGTACTTAACACGGGTAAAAGTCCGAATCTAACGAAATATATCACATATGTTTGGATGCCCTCTGTGACCTTCTTGTTATTATTCTGCTGGGTCTCTGGATTTGAAAATGTTTTGTGTGAATCAGCACTAAAAATGTGCTATTAGATATTTTGGGTGTGTACAAATATGGGAACCATCATGTGAGCTTTGCTGGTAGATGAACAATCCAGTCACGGGACAGTGGAAAAAGCCAGACAGACTTTATTTGGACAGAACAAATCAAGGGACTGTAGTGAAATGACATTTTTTACAACTAGTGTGTTGGGGAGATGTTTCTTTTTAACAGCCGGTATTTAACTATTTAGTAAATTCATTGTATTAATCAGGTACCAATACTTAGTGTTTGCACTTGTTTTAACTGATATACTTTGTGTACTGATATACTGAGTACTTTAAAATGATGGGACAGTCACCACTTGATGTAAACAGACTTCACACAGCGTGTAACTTCTGCAAGGTTGTCAACACGATTTCCAGGCCTGAACATAAAGTGATCAC
The DNA here is from genome assembly GCA_020496755.1 of Channa maculata. NCBI lineage: Eukaryota > Metazoa > Chordata > Actinopteri > Anabantiformes > Channidae > Channa > Channa maculata. The sequence continues at coordinate 2,102,708 of CM035603.1, forward strand.
ACTTCTGTCTGACATCTGTCTACATGGATGATGCTCAAGACTATTGTAACTAGTTATAGTGTTAGGGAACCTTTCATTTCATTAAATTTCATAAGGATTTATTTCAAGTCTCAACAATTCTATGAACATTCCTCATGCATATCATTGCATCTTTGAACAATTTAGATTCAGTGTTCTACTATATGATACTTAATGTCCTCTCAAATGAGACGGAAAAGGGAGTAGCATGAAGCCAAAGCCTGTTTATAACCGTACCCTGTAATCTCCTACACATTTGTCATTTTAATCCTCTCAACATCCCCATTGAAACAAAAAATATATAAATAATAGTCAAATAAACAAAACAAAAAAACACATCTTGTCACTGAAAGATTTGTTGCCCCTAGATACAGAGTTTTTATACTACTTTCTTGTACAACACTGTTAGACATCTTCTTAAAACCCATGACAGTTTAATTCATCCTCAAGTTTGTTCCATCAGTTCAACTCTCTGACATCTACTTTTCAAATTTGTTCTGGCTTTAATTTTCTTGAACAAAAAGGCTCCTTTGGGATTATAATAACTCTCTCTCTTGAAATCTATTCTGTATATTCATTGGTAGCAATTTTTTACTTGCCTTATTTAATATCCGGACAATTTTAAAGTCTACTAGATCATCAAATTTCATTAGCTGTGATTTCAGAAACAGATAGTTTGAGTGTTCTCAATAAGAACATATTGTTAAGCTGTAAAATCTACATTTCATTGGTTTGAGAAGATTCTAAGCAGAATCTATTTGAAATTTGGCAACATAGGAGCTTAGTACACTAAGTACACAAACTGTAAAGTTTTGCAGGTGGCTGTGTACTGCAGAAGAGTAAACCAGTATCAAAGCGGTGTCTGGTAATGTGGTAAGAGCCAGATTCGGACAGATGTGATGACATACAAATACAAACTATGTATTGTAAGACAAACAAAGGTCATATAGAGCTTTAATGTCAGCCCCATTGTTTCAGACAACATGTTTTGTGCTAGTGTACCACAGCACACATACTTCAGAGAAGTACAAACATCCTGCTGATAAAAGCGCTGAATGACACTCATCCAATCAGACTGTTTGATGGTATCTTCATGGGGAAATTTGACATACTGGAAATTTGCAATTGGATGAGCTAATGTGAAGATAACATCAGCTGAAAGTCAACACGATTAGAGGTTTATTTTGCACGGTGCTGCCCCGAAGAGGATTCTGGCACCACACGGCCTTTTGCTACATTCCAATAGATACTGAATCAAAAACAATTGTGACAATGTGTAAAATGTAAATAAAAACAGAATGCAATGATTTGCAAATCTCATCAACCCGTATGTTATTCAGAATAGAACATAAACAACTTATCAGATGTTGAAACCGAGACATTTTACCATTCCATGGAAAATATTAGCTCATTTTGAATTTGATGGCAGCAACACATCTCAAAAAAGGGCAATGTTTACCCATGTTTACCAGGAACAGAGCAATGTTTAACATTGTGTAGCATCCCCTCTTCTTTTAACAACTGTCTGTAAATGTCTGGGAAGTGAGGAGACCAGTTGCTGCAGTTTAGGAGAGGAATGTTGTTGCATTCCTGTCTGATGCACTGCTCAAGAGTCCTGGGCCTTTGATTTTTCACTTCATGATGCACCAAATGTTTTCTGTTGGTGAAAGGTCTGGACTGCAGGAAGGACAGTTCAGCACCTGGACTCTTCTGCTGCAAAGTCATGATGTTGTGATGGATGCAGTATGTGGTTTAGCATTGTCTTGCAGAAATATGCAAGGCCTTCACTGAAAGAGATGTTGTCTGGATGGCAGGATATGATAAGAACCTGTGAGCATGGAGTGACTCTGGGTCACTACAGTGTGGGATGGTCTGCTGTTAGACAATAACTGACATTTAAAAATCCTTCAAAAGTACACTGAGTACAAGTTGCCATTATAACTAGTTAAATTGCTAAGAATGCTAAGATTTTCCATCACGTATAATCAAAAGATTCAGAGAATCAGGAGGAATCTCTGCGCACAAAGGACAAGGCCAAAGGTCAAAACTGGGTCCTCGTGATCTTCTGGCCCTCAGATGACACTGCATTAAAAACAGGCATGATAATCTAATGGACATCACTGCATGGGCTCAGGAACACTTCCAGAAATCCCTGTGTGTGAACACAGTTTGCTGTGCAATCCACAAATGTAACACATGCAAAGAAGAAGCCATATGTGAAAACTATCCAAAAACGCCGCCGTGTTCTCTGGGCCAAAGCTCATTTAAAATGGTCTGAGGAAAAATGGAAAACTGTTCTGTGGTCAGATGAATCAAAATTTGTAATACTTTTTGGAAACCATGTCCTTTGGACTAAAGAGGAGAGAGGCCATCCAGCTTGTTATCAGTGCACCAATGCACCCCCATACCATCAGAGACGCAGGTTTTTGAACCGTCCGCTGATAAAGCTGGATGATATGGGGATATGGGGGGGGCATTAGTGCCTATGGTGTGGGCAGCTTACACATCTGGAAAGGCTCCATCAATGCTGAAAAGTACAAAGAGGTTTTAGAGCAACATATGCTCCCATCCAGACAACATCTCTTTCAGTGAAGGCCTTGCATATTTCTGCAAGACACTGCTAAACCACATACTGCATCCATCACAACATCATGGCTTTGCAGCAGAAGAGTCCAGGTGCTGAACTGGCCTTCCTGCAGTCCAGACCTTTCACCAATAGAAAACATTTGGTGCATCATGATGTGAAAAATCAAAGGCCCAGGACTCTTGAGCAGTGCATCAACAACATTCCTCTCCTAAACTGCAGCAACTGGTCTCCTCACTTCCCAGACATTTACAGACAGTTGTTAAAAGAAGAGGGGATGCTACACAATGGTAAACATTGCTCTGTTCCTGGTAAACATGGGTAAACATTGCCCTTTTTTGAGATGTGTTGCTGCCATCAAATTCAAAATGAGCTAATATTTCCCATGAAACATTAAAATGTCTCGGTTTAAACATCTGGTATGTTGTTTATGTTCTATTTTGAATAAAATATGGGTTTTGACATTTGCAAATCACTGCATTTCTTTATTTACATTTGACACAGTGTCCCAACTTTTATTGAGTTGGAGTTGTACTATGGCCTGGTTATATTAGCTGTATTTGTTATGTGCTAGATCGTTCTGTCTTTATTGCTTTAAATGATGTGATCTTTTTAACAACCTGCACTACTGTCACATGTAGCAACATGTGTCTGAAGCTGAACAGGAATTCAGATGACTCATGCTGAGTTATCCACTAGATGCAGACTGTCATGTAAACCTGAAATGTGCTCTGATAAAATCACCAGTACGTGTGCAGCCCACAGCTTGCCGTGCTAATTAAAATGGTATTACAAGGTGCCTTTTTATAATATTGATTCACCTGTACATTCCATACAAATATATAGTTGAAGGTAACAGGAGCTTGGAGAACATGTGAGATGTGTGTTATGTTTTATTGTATCATGGTTAATTTTATGCAAAGTCCTGGATAGAGGTTAAAAGATAAGCTTGTTTTCCACTGCAGTGAGGGAAAGGGATGGCGGGTGGGGGGCATAAAAAAAATCCCCCACTATCAAATTTGCTAGTGACTCACAGATGAGACTCTTTATAGAGTCACTGTATGTGGTGCACATTCACCTGGGAGCCTATATGGTAATTTTGAAATAAAATCAAAGCAGAAACTTTCCAGTTTTGTTGCTCAGTTTTCCCGTAATTAAAAATAATTCCTTAGATTGTTTCTTAGCACATACATGTGAAGAAGTACTATTAGAAGAAAAGGCCCTTGGTTAAAACAACTGACATCACATTTATTCTCCAAACTTTGCATCTGGTTATAATATAATGTAAGTGTAATCTTAAACATAACCAAAATTTGCTTGACCTACACCAAATACTCACACCTAGTATAATAAGAATTTCTGATTTCATGCACAGGATTAGAAATAAATACTCAGTTAAATGATCAGTTCACCCAAACTACACACAGATGATGGATATTTGAACAGAAAGCACAGTAACAGTATAAAGAGCAGCTGTTATTTTGCTACCCTCACTTTAGGTATGGAGCCAGCTGTGCACTGAGCCATGTCGGTGTGCCCCCACCCCACCGCGCTGCCCTGCAGGCGTTCCCCTTGTGTTAGACAGCTGTGGATGCTGCCAGCTGTGCTCCAGGCAGGAGGGTGAGGCCTGCACCGAGCGGCTACCCTGTGACACACAGCGTGGGCTGCAGTGTGACTACAGCGCCAGCTTTCCTCGGGGGCCGGGACAGTGTGTCGGTGAGAACAGAATACACTCAAAGTCAAATAGCCGGGTTAGAGCTGCAAATATCTGCAATACTACTTTTACTATATAGTTAAGAACAAAACTACAAGTGCTATGTCAACACTGCAGCAGCTTTTTCTATCTCTTATCAATTTGTTCCCAGAGCCATTGATCCATGTGATCCAAAAGTTCATTAACAACATATTTGGTTGGAATATCCCAGTATATTCCATTTGTTGCAAAAACATATATAGATATGCTAGTTTACCACATAACAACATATGTTCCTATGTTCCTAAATCCATCAGCATTATTGAAGTGTTTCTTTGAGACAGGATGCTCCTAATTTTGGCAATGTTCCGTAGGTGGAGGAAGGCTGTTCTAGAGATTACTTTTATATGTGAGGTAAAGGACAAATCCTGGTCAAAAACTCCAAGGTTCCTTGCAGTAGTACTGGAGGCCAGACTTATGCCATCTAGAGTAACAATATGGTTGGACATCATATTTCTGAGATTTTTGAGCACAAATACTATGACTTCAGTTTTGTCTGAGTTTAGAAGTAAAACATTGTGGGACATCCAGGTCTTTATGTCTTGTAAGCTTGAAGCTTTATTAACTGATTATTTTCATCTGGTTCCATAGATAAATATAGCTGGGTATCATCAGGATAACAGTGGAAATTTATGTTGTGTTTTCTAATAATGTTGCCTAAAGGAGACATATATAAAGTAAAAAGTATTGGTCCTAACACAGAGCCTTGTGGAACTCCATAGCTAACCTTTGTGTGCATGGAGGATTCATCATTAACATGAACAAATTGAAATCTATCAGATAAGATTTAAACCTTCCTTTAATCCCAATTTCATGTTCCAGTCTCTGTAATAAAATGTTATGATCAATGGTATCAAATGCAGCACTAAGATCTAACAGAACAAGTATAGAGACGAGTCCGTTATCTGAGGCCATGAGAAGATCGTTGGTGACTTTTACCAGTGCTGTTTCTGTGCTATGATGAACTCTAAATCCTGACTGAAAGTCTTCATACAAATTATTCCTGTACAGGTGGTTGATGTTATCTTATAAATTGTAAATTTGGCAGCTCAGTCATTGTATACACTGACCAGCCATTACATTAATGGTGGATTGGAATGTTTTATGTTGTAGATGAGGTGTTTTTTAAAAGATGGCTGATTGGTTGCTTTATATGAAAGAACGTTGACACAGAGATATTTATTTGAGATAAACAATTGACTCCTTGTCCACATATGTCTTTAGTGAGGCCTTGCTAAAGAGCTCAAAAGCTTAACAAGCTCAACAATTGTTTGTTCAGACAATCTGGATAAGCTCACAGCAAAGAGCAGTGGGCTAAGGATATAATGACTGATGTTTACATTTAGGATGATAAAAATGAATAATAAACTCAGAGTTATGTAAAAAATCAGGATACATTTATATAGATGTCCTGTCTGGGTAGTTAGTTTGTTACATTTTTGTTTTTACAAATAAATATGTTATTTGAAAAAAATGTTAATTATAGTTATTTTTGAACCAGTCTTTTAAAAGGAACGCTAAGTTCTCTTATCACACTGCTGATTTATCACTTACAGATAAAATGAGATAAAATGGTTCCATTGCTGCTGACCCTGCTGACTCATGCATCTGAGAATATCCTGCTAATGATCTTACAGTAATAAGTGAATAGCATCAGGTCTTGTCCTTCCTGCAGGTCTGCATATTTCATTACTTTTACCCACATCCATTAACACTCCTTCCTTTCCCTCCCTTTCCTATGACCAGCTCAGAACGAGCTTGCCTGTGAGATAAATGGCAGAAGGCTGGAGGAGGGCCAGGTTTTTCAGCCTTCCTGTGCCCAGCTGTGCCACTGCCTTGGAGGAGGGCTGACCTGTATACCTTTGTGCAGCCATGATCTGCAGAGATCTGCTGCTAAGTGCCGCAACCCTCAGCTGGTTCGACTTCCTGGACGCTGCTGCGAAGAGTGGGTGTGTGACGGCCTAGACAACACTATCTCTTCAAATCCGTCAGCAGGTAATTAGGTCAATGACCTGCATTTCTCACTGTCTGTGGGTGGATGACCAGAATAAAAACCGAAACATACAACTGACTTTCAAGAAAAATGAAAGCAGGAGATACAGCTACGTAAAAAAAAGCATTTCCATCTCACCTCCGCCAGGATTTAAGCAAACATACACTAACGTTTTTTGGATGGTTTTCAGCTATTTCCTGTGAAGCTGCTGTGAAATCAATGTCAGCGAGGGTTTAGATACATGGAGCCAAAGTCAGCCAGCAGTGCAAATAAATATATTTCAAACCGAGAAGGTGCCAAGAAGACCAGACATCTGTGAACACTATATTTAGCAAACTGACCTCACCCAAGCAGTAGTTTACAACATTTCAGACTGAATGTGCTGAATGTTAGGAATCTCCAAGCTCTGATCAATGCCCTCCACTTTAAACAACTTTCAGCTTGGTGCGCACAGAATATATTTTCCTCTCTGGTCTGTCTGTCCAGCAGAGCAGCCGCGCCAGGACTTTGAGGGTAGGCTGTCCAGCCTGTCCTTCGGCCCAATCTCCAACTGTATCACGTGGACCTCTGACTGGAGCCCCTGTTCCCACAGCTGTGGCCCAGGTGTCTCCACCCGGACTAGCAATAAGAACAAGGCTTGTCGCCTGCAGACTGAGACCAGACTGTGCCAGGTCAGGCCATGCCAGACTCCCCTGCAGGGGCTCCGTAGGCTGCATCCGGTCAGTGCACAATCAGCACCCAACATGTTTACCATTTACAAATATATTCACATGGACTTATAGATCTATATGGAACACACAAGTATCCAGATTAATTTAGCACAATCTTTCAATAATGGATTTTAACTTGTCTTAAAAGAAAGATGCTCATAACACTAAGAGCTCCAGGACATGTTGCATTTGCCTTGACAACGGTAAATAAAAATAGATATAGATATGGATATAGATATATATATGATTGATCTGGTCTTGGGAGCTTGACTTGGTTTCCATCTGCCTTGGTCTTGGTCTCACTTGAGGTGGTCTTGATTACAACACTGCCTGTCACTCTGTGTTTCAGAGGTTAGAGGTGTGTGAGAGCAGCTACACTTCGCCTGTCTCCATTCAGCTTGAACACCAGCGATGCTGGAGCACAAGAACCTACCGTCCCAGGTTCTGCACCTTGACCTGTCCGGAGGGACGCTGCTGCAGCCCCTCTCACACCAGGACTATGCGGATGGTTTTCCACTGCCCCCATGGCCGGTTCACACAGCATCAAGTGATGATGATCGAATCCTGCTCTTGCAGCATCTCCAACTGCCCCCAGTCCCAGGCCACAGCTGCCTGGAAGTTCCTGCCCTGGCTGTGACACACATCCAACAACAGGAAAGACAGGCAGGTCCTGTCTGTGAGAAAATCAAAATGATGAAATACACACATAATAATGTGGCAGTGCAAAAAGTTGAGCAATCCTACAATCAGGATGTGAAACTAACCACTCAGCAACAGCTGCACAGACGTGAGATACACGGTTTTCTTCCCGTGCACCGACAATTGAAAGCATGATAACAATTTGTACAATAACCTATTCAGATTTACTCAGTATTACTCAATGTTCCTTCACATTCTTATATAATGTTGTCTACTTTTTGGAATAATCATTATTGTACTGAAATGTTGTAATATAAATTGAAATTAAAAACATGGCCACATAGCAGCCACAGCTTCTGGATTTGTCCTTAGGATTCACAAACCTGCAGAAAACCGGCCATTCATATTCTCCAGTCTTCCAGAGAAGTTGGGGAAAAATGTAAATTAAAAGCAAATGTAGTTTGTAAATAATTTAATCATGGTTTATTGTAAATATTACAACATATCAAATGTTAAAATGGAGAATTTAGATTATTTTTTAATAGCTGCTCATTTAAATATGATGCCAGGAATTCATCTTAAATAATTTGGAACTTGGGAACAAACACACACCAGGTGGAACATCTCAAAACTAATAAGCCTAACTGGCAACAGGTTAGTATCAGGATTGGGCATAAAAAGAGCATCACAGAGAAGCTGGAGATGGAGAAAGGAGAGAGGTTTGTTCACCACCTGTAGAATAACATCTCTCAATGTAAAATGTTTCATCATCTACGCTTCATAAAATTATTAAAACATTCCGAGAAATCTCAGAAACAAATAGCGAATGGTTGTAATCCCCAGGCCCATAGGCAGCACTGCATTAAAAACGGGCATGTGTCACTGTCAGTGTTGATCATTTGACTTGTTAGTGAACTGTTCAAAAATCCAGCTATCAAGCAAGAGTGGAAAGCATCCTTGTTTTCAAAATAAAAGCAGCTTGTCTCCTCAGTGCCTGAACTAAAGGGTTGTTAAAATATCAGGTGATGCAGCACAGTGGTAAACGTGCTTCTGTCCCGACGTTTTTCAAACATGTTGACGCCTAATTCAAATTGAGCAAAACGAAAATCTTATTTCTCAGTTTCAACATTTGATTTAATGTTGTGCTTAATCAATTACTATCTTAAAAGGATTTACAAATGATTCCAGTCTCTTTTTATCCACATTTTACAGTGTCCCAACTTAGCTGGAAATGCGGTTTGTATGAATGTGCAGTGGTGTTGTGTCCAACATCAGAGCTATTAGGTCTAATTCATTATAATGAATCCTTTTGTTTCTCTTAGAAGGATCATGTGTTAGTGTCAGTGTGTGGATCCTGCACACACTCCTCCTGCTGAAGAGATTTGTCTGGTGGAGTTATTGCAGTCGCACCAGCTGAATAGTCTTAAAATCACCACATCCAGCCTGGTGTTACTGTCCTTTACTGGTAAATGCCAACATCAGCTTCCCTTCGGCTCCTCATCTATGCCAGAACTCTCCACTGGTTAATTACACTTCAGACAGTTTATACAGGTTTTACCTACATTGATGTTTTTACAAGAAAATGAACATCCTGCTTCAAAATATTCTGGGAAATCCACTTATGTCTCTCCTGTTGTGGTTCTCCACCCTTTCCGTTCAATTTCATGTTCGTTCAGTTTCCTTTTTGCTTTAGCACGATAAGGGGGGTGGGGGATCAAACTCAAATGTATTCTGCAAGAACTGGCTGCTTTTTAAAAAAAAAAATCTAACTAATACAAATATGTAGACTTTCTGTTTAGTAGTAAAGAAATATAGATTTTATTTGTATATATACAAAAGTGAAATTAACTTTTGAGAGTCACAATAACATATTCAGTAAAATGGCATCTTTCATAAGTGAAGAATCACTGAAGCCTCTTGTCACATTTGGTACAGTACTAACTTCAGTTACCAGCTGAGTTGGTCGCTGCTTTGTGCCACATGTGCTCCTGCTGCTCCCCCTGCTCCCCCTGCTCCCCCAAAACCACCAGTCCAAACTCATGGTCTGTTCCATTGCTGCAGACTTGGGAGTTTTAGAAAACGTATTAAAATGTGCAATTAAAAACAAGCCTTGTTGTTCTTTTTCTAATCAAGGACACGTCACTTAACTGATGGTTGAACGTTTAATAAATATGATTTTGTTACTAAATTGCATTTATTTGTAGAATGAACTTCTCAGTAGAATGAATATCTGCACAACGCAGCTTGTTATCACTGTTTGACAACAGGGCGTGTGTGTGAGTGTTACTGTGCTCGGGACCGACCAAATCCAAATAAAGTCACGTTGATATTCTGGCAGCAGGTAAATACATGTATGTGGATGAAGTTTGGTGGATTTTATTATGCATGTGTAATACTGACATTATTTCCCGGGAATAAAACCTCGCAATAGTTCTACGAAAGTGTGTGATGCTGTGTGTTTTCACCAGTGTCTGCACGCCCCCTCCCACTGTGTAACACACCAGGTTTACAGCTTCAGAGTGGGCGGTAGCTTGCCTTGTTTTCCTGTCACTCGAGTTGACACGCTTCTCACGCTGCTTTCAGATACGTTGTGTGATCCGAGAGCCAGTGCACACTAGCTGCTCTGTTACTGTAGTGAACGAACTTCAGAGCCAAGAGAAACGCGAAAGATGTCTGGGAACATAACGCAGTCGGCCTGCGAGGTCATCAACCTGAACTTTACGCACAACTTTCTGCCGCCCGTGTACATCACTGTGTTCGTCGTGGGGACTCTGTCCAACATCTGGGGGCTGCGAAGCGTGTGGAGCAGCTGGGAAAACATCGGAAGCATCAACATCTTTATGCTCAACCTCGGGGTGGCGGACGTCCTGTACCTGTTCACGCTGCCGTTCCTCGTGCACTATTACGCGCGCAACAGCAAGTGGCAGTACGGCCAGCCATTCTGCAAGGTGACTCGGTTCTGCTTTAACCTCAACCTTTACGGCAGCATCGGGTTCCTCACCTGCATCAGCTTCTACAGGTACCTGGGCATCGTGCATCCCATGAAAATGATGGGGAAAATAACCGGCAGACACTCACTGGCCTTAAGCGCCCTGGTGTGGATTCTGGTCATTATTCAGACCCTCCCTGACATGTTCTTTGAGAAAAATGACCGAAGCTCTCCAGACTCGTGTTTCGACACGACCTCCAACGAGATGATACGAAGCTACCTGCCGTACAGCATTGGCTGGGCCGTCACAGGCTTCGCCCTGCCCCTCGTTATCATTCTGGTCTGTTATGGACACATTGTTGTGGTCCTCGCCAAAAAAAGCAACGTCAACTCTCTGCTGAAGCAGCGCTGTTTGAAGCTGGTGGTGATCCTCGTGATACTGTTCTCAGTCTGTTTCATCCCCTACCACGTGTTCCGGAATGTGAACCTGAAAACCAGGATTATGAAACAAGACGGGGTTTGCTACGCCAGCTTCCACAGAATTTACATTCTGCACCAGGTTGGCAGATGCCTGGCGTGTCTCAACAGCGCGATCAACCCTCTCATTTATATAGTTGGGAACGATGATTTCCTCATGAAGTTTCATGTCTTCAATAAGAGAGCCCGGCTGTCTCTTGCCAACCTGAAAGGCGCAATCATTTACCGGAAGCCGATGGAAGAGGTGCAGGACTCTCCGTCAGACAAGGTTGCGTCTGCACCGAGCCCATGAAAGGATAAGACTCACAATCAGCTTACACAAGACAAACTTCCGTGGGGCCACAGTCCCTGCATATCACGCACCGCAAGCACTTCCACTTTCTCATGACCGACATGCATCAATTAAAGAAACTGAATGATTTTTACGCACCGTCCAGTCGCCAAGGTCTGGGCGCAGAGAGGAAAAGACACTGATTGCTGCAGAATGTTGAATCTGATGAAAGAGTAGTTGAGCTGAAGCTTATACCAACCCCCATTAACTTCGGTGATATAACGCGTCGTGTATAGAGCATTGTAGCCCACCGTGGTGCTGTTCACGTTGTGCACATTGTGTGTATTTTTGTGTGCTTCGAAACCGATGAACGGTGAGTGCCTTCCTTAAGCACTGGCAGGGACTTGTTGGAGAGTTGCGCTACCTTTGCAGTGTTACACATGAAGCCTCTGGTGTAGACCCACTCCAAGCGTCTGGACTTTCACGTTCATACCATGGGTTTGGGAAAAGAAAAGCACTTGTTTGATTTGTATGGAAACTGACTCTTTTTAAAGCTTGAATTAAATAAACTTGAGTATTAAGCAAAAAGTGCTAAAGTGGTAATTGTGCAGAAACCCTCATAATCAAATATTGTTACAGATTATTGAACGTGTTTTATTTGCTACTTGAATTTATACATACGAGTACTTTTCGTTTTATTTATGGATGTACTTTGAACCTATCTATCTTTATGTCTGTTTATCTATTGATGGGGGAGTTTCCATGTTGTAGGAAATTGCCTGAGGACTTTCATGTGTGGCGTTGACCTGAGCTTCAGTAAAATTCTCTGTTGAATAGATGTGTGAATTGGCAAATGAATCATTTATAACTGTCCAGCAGTTGTTCTAGCTAAACATGTCCTTTCTTTATCCAGTGCAGCCAATCTTGATTAAGGTGCAGGTGCAGATCTGCAGAAAGCAACTTTGTAAATCATGGTTACGCAACTGTGTTAAAGGTATTTATCTGCACTCTGTTATTCTCACAGAGTGCTGAGAGAATTTCAGGAAGCTGAGGCTCCTGCCTCTGCCTGCCTTCACGACCAATCTTTGAACTTGATTGGAAAAAGACCTTGTTTGCACGTTGGCAGCGAAACACCCAAATTCGATTTTCAGCAGCAGCTGCAGTTGTAAAAAGGTCTGTCTGCCGTTCCTTTGGAATCAAGATCAGTAACACTGCTTTGAAGTCCAACTTCACTGCATAAGCCAATAAAATACTGTTTGGTTGCTATAGGGACTGTTATTGAAAACACAGCCAAAAAACAAGTATGATATAATACATTGTAAGAAGAGCTGGGGTCAGGGTTTGGCCAGCATTTAAAATGAATGAGGGGGCCAAAACATAAGAACCACCTCTTCTCTTAATGCACTCCAAAAAAAATGACACCACACATTGCATTCGATAGCATTAGATAGCACATGTGTACTTAATGTTATGCCTGATCAGTGTATGTGTCAGTAGGAGTCGGGGTATTTCTTTGTGCCTGCTTCATACCACTGGTGTAAAGTAACAGAGTACATTTACTTACATACAATGCCCAGTGCCTTTCACTGTGGCTTTTCACAATGGGATTGGTAATAAAGGTTACAGTATAATCATCAGGCTTTATTGACCACCTTTTGTGAAACAAGCTACCCACCAGGACAAAACACAGGACTATGAAAGCAGCGTCTAAAGTCATGGAAACAGGCTCCATCATTAGCAGCTTCAACATTAAAGTAATAAACACAGTAATCCATCTGTAATTGTCATCCAATAATATGATGTGGAAGGGGATGTTCTCCGTAAAGATGACTTTCACTTTTGGTACTTGGTTTATTGAGCTAATACTTTTGTGCTTTTACTTTAAGTAGCGTTTTTGAATGCAGGACGTTTTCTTGTAACATAGTGAAGTATTTCTACAATATGGTTTCAGTACTTTTAGTTTTTACACCATTGCTTGATTCAACCAAATCTGGCTGATTTTATCAACAGGTTTTGAACAGTTTCAGTAAGGCGTGGGCCAACCACAAACGCGTAGGCTGACAGACTTCCACACCTCAGCTACTCTGTGGCTTTATTTAGCCGGCACCTGTTAATTTGTATTTTGTAACACATAAATAAATCTACGTTTACCGGGAAAAAACAAACCAATCTGTTATTAAAAAGAAAATTCCGCAGGTATGAGACCGTCCTGTGACCCACAATAAGTACCATTCCAATAAATACAGGACTTGAGGATATTGCATCAGTTCTAGGGAGCATCTGCTTTCCTGCTTTTGTGGGGGATTATATGAAACTCTAGCTCGGGAATTAGAAAGAAATCTGTCCCCCTCATGTCTGATAGTGTAACACAATAAACCAGGAAATGAGGGTCAACACAATGGAGCTGGTCGATGTCTGCACCCTACGAGAGTTTCACTAAATGATTATTAGATCCATGTCCTCATTTGCCCCAGCACCTAACATGTGAGTCTCAGGCTTGCCGGGGAAAAAACAACTCTAGCTCTCACTCGAATCTGGTTCATAAATCAGTCCTGACTATAAACAGGAACATATTATACAATAAGGATAAACTTTGTGTGTCCGACATTCCCACAATCCATTGAAATATACACAAAAGCCATAAGTGAGTTGGGAAGGCAAATTCAAGAAGTGTTTCCTGATTTGTCACAAATATGGACGACCCTTTTCCAAGGAAGGTATTGTGGTATTGCTGCTGAAGACTGACGGGTGTGATGTAATTACTATTTGGCCACAATACAGGAACTTATGAGTATGGAGCATCATTCTTTCTTAATAGTTGCAAAATGACTTTCCTGTGTTTGCAGACTGCGTCATATTTTTACCGTGTCTCAGAAACGCTGAATTCTCCCTTCTTGTTCAACAGAGTCAGAGCTCATTCTATCCGCTTCCTATGTGGCTTTGTGGTGTCTGAACAGAATCCCACCACAAATGTGTGTTGTCTCCACAGATAAATATTAACAATTTACTTATTTCCTCCAGCTCCATTTATTCCCTGATTGTGTAAACAGAGTGTGGTAAGAGAAACACAAAGTGGCTGGATGAATGCACTTAGTGAGAATTGTCTTGAGACTTTATGCTTCTATACCTTAGTGTGGAACATCATTCCACTGCTTTTATTGGGCAGCTTGGAGTAATAAACAAATGATGTGTTCCAATAATATGAAGAGTTTAGAAAATGTTTTGTTTAAAAGAAGCAGAAAACACTACAGTTGAAAATTAGTTCAGTTTAATTAGAAATTGTCGACTATGTTGTTAATTGAAAAAAATTGTATTGCAGCAAATTGTTTATTGCAGCTTATCAGTAATTAATATCTGGGGCGACTGTGGTGCAGGAAGGTAAAGCGGTCGTCCACCAATCTCGCAGTTGTTGGTTTGATCCCCGGCTCCTCCGGTCACACGTCAAAGTGTCCTTGAGGAAGACACTGTCCAACTTAGTGAGTGATGGCCAGCTGCATAGCAGTCTGGATCCCCCACCGGTGTGTGAGTGTTTATCTATTCCTTTCCTTTTGTCTCTCTTCTTGTTTTTAATTGTTTATATATTGTTTCTTTTTGAATTTAAATTAATTTATCATGTTCTTAACATTTTCATTGATTATATATCTTGTTAATTTGTAATCCTTTATTCATCTGCATTGGTCTCACTTTCTTATATTCTCATGCTTGTATGTGTTAGTATGACTTTTCTATTTTTAACTTTATTAAAAATGAATTATCTCCATAAAAAAGGAGTATATCAATCCCTGTTTTGACTCTTTATCCTATGTTGTTTTTGCTTTTACTCCTTTTCCAACTTCCAATCATCTGTAAAGCACTTTGAACTACACTATCTGTGGGAAAAGTGCTATATAAATGAAGTTTTGATTGATTGATGGAGAATGGTCTCCATCAATCAATCAAAACTTGGGTCATGGTAAAGAAACAACACAGAGTAAGTAAGTGGTGGGAAGCGCATCATGATTTTACTGTACTGGTGCAGGCGGATGCCATCCAGCCATCCTGACACCTGTCATATCAGAAAACTGATTTATTTTGCTAACAGTGTTTTGAAAGGCATCATATGATGCTGTCATGCTGATACTGACCTTACATCAGAAAGTGCTTTTACTTTCAATGTCATTCTAGTGCACACCTGCATTTTTAGCTGTTTAATTTGGAGGACTGATGATTTAATTCCTGACCTGAGAGATGGCCAGGTCTATAATCCATTCAATTAGAGAGGTAGGGTCCACTGTCAACATGTGTCAAGTCTATCACAGGGCTGACACAACACAGCCATACAGTTACGGACAACAACAATGAAGGCTTTCCTAGACATCAATGAAGAACATTATCAGGCAGGATGTAGAGCAACGCCCGGGTCAACCCATGCACACCATTCACACATCTGTGGAAATAAGAAACACACAGAAGGACTATTACCATGGTAGAAAAGAAAATATTTTCTACCAGACTCTCTAATTTAAGTATGTGTATACAATTGCTGCTTCCTCAAAGAAAAAAAAAAGAAAGAAAAGAAAACTTTGTATATTAAAAGAAATTCTGTTTATTTAAGCCATAAATCCCAGTTCTCTTCAGTTTACTGTTGCTTTCTTCAGAGGTTCTGGTGATGTTCAAGTTTACCCTTTATTCAGAGTGTGTCGTGTGTTGATGGATAACATTAGCTTAGTCATGTAACCTACATTTATTTCATCTGCCGGGATACACAGGGTCACTCTATGCCCTCCCCCACATAGAGCCCCCAAATAATCCTAATCAGCCTATGGTAACAAGTTTGTTCCAAGTGAACTGCAGGCCAAATGCAAAGTCTACATTGTTTCATAGGTTTAACTGTTAGACACAAGATGTTTCCTCACTCCTTCACTGAGAAGCTGTACATCACCTTAAAGTAAGGACAGAGAAACGCCCCCGCTTCAACTGACAAATCTGAAAACAAAGTCTGCACGTAAATCACGCTGCACTGTGAAGCTCAAGCATCCACAGCAAGAAAGAAAACCCACCGCTGAGAGGAAGGGGACCCATTTCCTTTTTCATATTACCTAACTAACAAGATTTATCAGCGAGGGTCAAATCAACAGTTTGTTGTCAGACAACCATATAACAAAAACTAACTCCACCTACCATACAAAGAAACAAGATCCAGAAACAGTACCACCTTCTCTGATCCTGATTTTCATTGAAAATGGACTGAGGTGGAGTTGGAAAACTGTTCTGTGGTCTAATGAGTCAAATGTAAAATTCCTTTTAGAAATATAGGCTGGGTTCTCCAAGTTAAAGAAGAGAGGATCCATATGACGTGATTTCAGTTCAAAATGTCTATTAACGCTGAACAATATGCACAAAACACATCAAAGGAGGCTGCAAAGTGTTGAAATTAAGTTGAAATTACGTTTGCTTTCAAAATCAAAGCAGTTGGTCTCCTCACTTTCCAAACACAGTGTTGTTACAAGAAGACGTGATGCAACACAGTGGTTATATGACAGATTTTTTCTTTGTACTATAATATCTTTCTCACAGATCAGCCCAACAAAAGAGTTAGACTGGAAGTGTTTGGTACATTTAGACAAGCAGACCTTAATCTTGGCAAGCAACTGATTCATCACCAGTGACTGAGGTCGGCTTCCTTCCCAAGAAACACCACAATCAGCCATGATGCACTTTGTTAAAAAGGTTAAAGAGACGAGGAAAAACCCCAGAAACATTCATCGTAGCATGACGGCAGCTAGTTGGCAAGATGTGCTTTTTTAACCCGATGAAGTAATAAATACCTATGTACCACAGTGGGTTAGCCATATGTCAACACATAAAGGGGTTCAAATCAGCTCCACCTGTTCCAATTGTGACCTTTGACCCTTATTTTTTAGTAATTACTTTACATGTTTTGCCATAATTACCATAATCAGTATTGATTAAAATACAGTGGTATCTCTGTAGAGTACTTTTACTTTTATGGCTTTCGTGCCTGATCAGGGATGCATGGACAAGTCAGTTACTATGAAGTTGTAAGAGTATAATTCCATCTCTTAATGGTTTTCCAGGCCATTTACATAGGATTAATAAGCTGCACGCTACCAAATACTCTTTACTCAGCTTCTGAAAGGAAGTTAAAAGATATTTTACTGAGATCAGACACACTTCAGAAACCGATCAAGATTGATTTCCCCAGAGTTACATTCCTGATTAGGCCGAGAGCAACATGACAAAACATACTCTAAACAGCATCTACAGACTCGAAACCTTAAGGTGAACATTTTCTTTACAGCACCCAGTGGAGTTTTGGCTAGTTACTGACATTTTTCCCATTTTAGATTCCTGCTTTTAAAGTTCCTAAAAATGTCCGACTGTGGCGTGTGTGTGGTTTTCATTTGCCTACTGAGAACAAAGTTATTTTAAAAAAGCTCTTTTTAACGCACGTCACAGCTTACAGTTCCGGAAATACTAAAATTTCCTTTATTTGCAATAAAGTTTTCTGTTTGTAAATATGTAGAAACTGGCTGCAGTTCATCTTCTTTCTCCTCATGTCCAAATGGTATTTTTTGCTCCTACTTGGAACCAGCCAACGTCTTCATGATGATGGTATCAGTCCACATTCCAAACACCAAGTTGACCCTATCAACTCTCTTGACAGAGAACTGATACAACGTGTCAGAGATCAGGTTGTTTACCTGTATGCTATACTGATATGTAGATTTAGAAAATTGCTCTAGTTCATCAGTGTTCGGATAAAGGTTCTTGATGTGGATAACAAACTCTTCGTTTGGATCTTTAGACAGCTCATCTACAACTTCCCAACACAGATGCACTGAGTTGGAACTTGCACGTGACTCTGACCTGTTAAATACCACTGGCATCTTGATGACCAGGGATGCAGTGAACTGCAGAGGGGGGTGATAGTGGTGGTCCATAATGGGGATGAGCTGGTTCTGCAGCTTTAATGTGTCAAGATTCCGAGTTGGTCTCATATAAAAATCGTTTACATGCTGCTGTATTTGTTGGAGCTTCTGCTGCATGAAAGCTGTCGTCTCACAGTTCGCCACACTCCCCTCATGCTTAATGGCGAAGGCCTTTAGCTCTTGACAGCTACTGAGGATCTCTTGGTAGAGCATTTCCAGAACTTTGAGGAGGAGCTTCACATGGGTGTTAGCAAGGGTTATGGCCTCCTGCAGCCTTTGGTGGTCAAGGAGAGACCACACCGTGCACTCAGACAGGTTCATAGTGTGCTGATGCAGGTGTGCAGCTGGAGGCAGGTTTTCACACTGGATTTCTAAGTAGTATGAACTCCTCTGCATGAGCTGTAGCTTTTTCTGCATTGCCTTGGAAACACATTAAATGGAATTGTGAATATACAGGTGCTCAGACAGCCCCTCATATGACAGCATCTTACACTCATTCACAAACCCTTTGAACTAATAACGGTGTGTTTGAATGAATCAAACCAACATAGGCACTGTGTGAACAATGCAAGCATCTGTTTTTATTTCTCTTTATAAGTGAGTTCCCCTTTCTTCTAAGATGCCAAGTTAGTCCTTTATTCCACACAGTCTTAGTTCCTTCTCTGTACCATTTTGGTATCAGTAAGTATTAGTGTCTCATTTCTTGGCAGCACAAAATTACACAATATGTCACACAGTCTGTTTGGGTTATTAATTTACATGCATCATTTTACTTTGTCAGAAGCCAAACATTTTTCGAGCTGTCCTAATAGGCCATACTTTACATATTGGGTTTAGAATATTCCAAGTCTGTCCTAAAACAACAGTCATGTGCCAAGAAGAACCCTCCTTTGCTGTGGATGTTTGCCTCCAAAGTGATGGAGCCAAACATCAACGGTCTTTGTTCAGGTCAAAAACATTGTCACATTTGCATCTAAATCTAAATTAACTGCTTCAGCAGTAGATATCAAGTAGCTCTTTCTTAAAGTTACTCTTTTAATGTGATGGTTCCTTTTTTTGTGTTTTCCCTGCTGTGGAAGCAAAGTTACAAAAAGGAGTTTCATATTAGAAAGACTGCGACTTATTGAGTAAATTATGAGATTGAAGCCATCGTTTTAGTACATTTGAGCACAGATTGGGGGAGTGTTCATTTTAGCCCCCCCCACCATAAATGATAAAATAAATGGTCTGCACTTTTATATAGTGATTTCTACCTATTGGCACTTTACACTGCTTCTTATTCACCCATTCACACTCACAATCACACACCGATGGGGGAGCTGCTATGCAGCTGGCCAACACTCACCGGGAGCAACTAAGTTGGGGTTCAGTGTCTTGCTCAAGGACACTTTGACATGTGACCGGAGGAGCTGGGGATCGAACCAACAACTGCGGGATTGGTGGACGACCACTCTGCCTTCCTGCGCCACAGTGTTTACGTCTCCTAAAAATTAAAAAACAGTTCCCATGCAACTGATATGCAAATGAAATTATGTTTTTTTTTAGTCATGTAACCAGTTGATGATTGTGTGCGGATGAGTCTTTATTTATTTTTTTTTATGAGTGATTAGCTACATTTAGTATCAGAGTGCAAGATGCAAGGAGGGAGGTAGTTGTATAAGGCACAGGAAGTATTCTACTTCTTCATTAAGTTGCTGGTTTCCAAAGGCAAACCTTGTAAACAGGGGAGCATTGTCATCTCTGAATGGCTTTTTCTCTAAAGTTAATCTCCATACGTTTGCGTACATGCAGCAGGCATAGGTTTAGGCTTCAGTTTGCCTTTGGTTACAATTTGAAAACTTTAGTTTTGTTGAAATACCACCGGAGGAATTTTTCTTTTTGAAGCCAGGCCCCAACTTTTTTTGCAACCTTAACCAACTGCTCGGGGAACCTAAACACAGCAATAGAAGTTTAACCACAATCTAGTCAAACCAACTGAATGTTACAGGCAACTGTGAGATCACATATTTTGGCCAAAAAGCAAACACGTTGTTGGGCTGCAGGGTTGGATATTCTGACAGACAAATATATGCCAGATGGGAACATGTTATTTATAAGTATAAAAATATTTGTGACTTTGCATTTACATTAATTGTTGTATAACATACATTGTGTATCCTCTTTCCCAAATATGTATTTGCCTTTTAGGAGACAGGGTTGGCATTAACGGAAAGCATAGTTACATTTTACATGTGGGCACCAAACTGTTCTTTTAGGACACACTTGAAAACGTGTAACCCTGTCCACTAAGAGAGGGGAGAGACATGCTAATTGATCATTAGAGAAAAAAAGCGATACACTTTTAGACTTTTCTCTAAGATGTTCATAATATTTGCACAAGTAGTTCCGACTCGTGCCCACTTGCTATTTTACTAATGTAGAAATACATGCTGTAGCTTGTATGCTCTATAAGAGTACACAGTGCTTACCATTAGGGAGTTGTCGCTAAGTCTGGAGGAGAGCAGTAGCTGGATTTGGTGCTGAAGGACTGGGAGAGTGGCTCCATCGTTTCTGATCTCCTGGAGTCCACATTCATCTGAGCTTGTACAGGGCAGATTGACCGTATCCATGGTAACTGTATCTATAGGCAACCAGGAAATTGACAGTAGGGTAATGCTAATGAAAAGGTCAATTTGGTACATTTACATGAACACAGGTTTTTTTGTACCTTTTTACAAGAGAAAAACTTAAGTGTTGAACATATTATGGTTCTTAATATGGTTCCTAAGGGAGTTTATGTTTCTCAACATCTCAGTATCCAGGATTAGGGGCTTTATGGGTCCCAACCATCAACACTACTTCATAATTGTAAAAATGTACTTTGCATTATTGCCTTCATATGAATTTTATTAGTGTCACCTTAATGGTAAATGACAGATTAAGGAATTAATGACCCTAGTCCTCTTTCATTGCATTTCTGTGCTTCATGTCTCTTCCTTGATAGGTGTAGGGCCATGTTAAAAACTGAGCACCACAGAAATTCCAGACTATAAAATGATATTATATATATTATATATTAATTATATTACTATAAGCACTCCTGCCCCTTTCTGTCAGGGACACCTCTAAAAACCCTCCTTCTAAACCAAAACTATCCTCCTGTACATTTTTATTAAAACATTAAACATCACAAAAAATTGGTTTCAGTGCGTTCGCTAGTTTTTTGGAACTAAGCTCACAGTAAATGGTAAATGGTCTTTACTCACATACAGTGTTAGAATCAATCAATTAACCAATCTGACTTACTGTATATAGCAATTCCCATACAAAAAAAAAAATGCAACGCAAACTGCTTTCAAACAAAGAATATGAACAGACAACAAAAAAATAAAATACCCAAACACACACACAAGGTGTTGGCCTGACCCTTTGGGAGAAAAGGGGGTTCAGTGTCTTCCCTAAGGACAGTGCCACATAAAAACAGGAGGAGCCATTAATAGCTAGATAAGGTTTTGTTTCTTTGTTGTATTTACCATAAAAGTCACTGACACAAATGGTGTAAGGACAAAACTAAATGTTCATATTCTGAATAAAGTTGCTGGTCAAAAAAAATCTCTATGCTTTTTAGTTTACTTCAACCCATCTGTTATCATCCACAACATAAAAATTATAGTAAACCTACCAACTACCAACCTAATATCACCATGGTAAGTGCTAACTACAGAGAGTAACCTGCTCCTCCATGTTTTTCAGAAGTAAAGAGATATTTTGATACAAGGAAATTGTTGACGTTGCTCATTTTATGGTAATACTCTCAAAGATTAGAGTAATGCAGGACAATCACTAAATACAATGTACAAGGTGATCATAAATCCATTACCAAATACTGAACACTAGCAAGTTTCTAAGTAGTGATTTATGAAATCGGGATGCACCATTAAAAGACTTGCTAGGAAACAGCTCAGGCGTCCAATCAAGAGCAATAGATTATGTAAACAGGAAGACACTATTAGCATTACAAGCTAGCATATCTTAAAAAAATGTTAGGTTTTTTTGTGCATCACCCATATTCACAAAATCATTTTTGTTTTGATATTACTCAAAAGGTTTTTGTTTCTCCCTAAAAGGCCCAGAATGAAACTCTTTCTACATCATTCAGACAACCAATACGCTCTTTTTCTTCTAAATTAAAATACCATCTGTTTTCCACACCAAGTGCCAAAATACCCGGTCTCAACTGAGCACAGATGTATCTGTCAAGTTTTCTTGAGTTTCTGCTTCAACAACCACCCAAACTTAAAAAAGGCATAAGCCAAACACAGGAGATGAAGGAATAATTCAGTTTCTTCCACTTTTGCAGGTAGCAAAAAATCAGGCTCAAAACGGGCTCAGAACAGGTTCGGAGCAGGATCAAAGTGCAATAGAAAGAGTCGAAACAGGTTGATAACCTTACAGAGAAAGAGAAAATGAAAAGAAAAATACAATGTCAAATTACATTATAGCCACCAACATTATGGGCCCTATAATCCCACACTAATGTTACAGGTTTAACATAAGTTTAAAAGAAGTACAGCGCCAGGTGCCAATCATTTTTACACTACATGTCATACAGATACTGATAACGCAAACCCAAAACATGTAACCAAAATAGTTAACTGACCAAATTAACACGCCAGTAGTTTAGACATTCTTACATACCAGTGACATGCCTGTGGTCAACCACACTGATAAAAGCGTCCTGAAGTTAAAAGAGTAAAACACTTCAAATTAAATTCAACCTGCAACTCTTATCTGGCGGTTTGCGTCTGCACGCTGCAGCAGCCACATCACCTATGCTGCCCATATGTTTGTTTTCTGTCTCCCCGGAAACCGTGCTTAAGTAGTCACCTCCACTTCCAATTAATGTTGCTTAGCAACCACTCCACCTCTTCTCAATTACCACTATTAATATAGTTCCCTCTTTTTTTTTTTGTAGTTTTGTTTTATTGAGCCTGTTTTAGGTTAACGTTACTTGTTTCCTAACATTAGCCCTCTGAATTTCTTGTAGAAGAAAATCCTGTGCTTGTTATCTCAGCACACAATGTACATGTGTTCACTGTTGCCCATTTCTTTTCTAGTCTGTCTGATGCATCTGATTTTACTGTCACTGTTATTCTGAGGTGCTCAAGTCTCTCAAATATGTTCTCATGTTTTTTCAGGAATGTCAGAAGAGCATCAAAATGGTTGTCAGACGTGACACCAACGCTGGGATCAAGCATGAATACAAGCCAGTCAAATTCTGGTAGCTGTCTGAGGATTTGATTACCAGTGGATTTTTGATGGCGCCAAGATCTGTGAGGTCTGTCAGAGTGAAAGTCTGGATTAGATTAATTACTTTGCTGGGTTGAGTTCCCTTTACAGTAGGAATTCATTCCAGTTCTTCTAATATTTCCATAGCAACCGTGGTCTTATTTCCATACCTGCTCTGCAGTACTCTGAACATACTGTACTTATAGATTGACAGTCTCAATTCCTTAATGATCTTTTTATCTACACAGTCGAGGGGTTGAATCTTTGTTACCTCTACTGATCCAGTTGGTTCTCCTTGCCTCTGCAGGATTTCCCATTCTTTCCTCCAGCAATGAAAGTATCTTTTATTGCCACTGAATATAAGTAATTTTGTAGGTTTGATTTTTACAACTGGTGTAATGTGCACAGCTGGGTCTTCTCTGTTACCTGCTCTGCAATCTGTAGAAAACTCCCCATTTCTTGCTTTAAGCTTATTTCTAGCTGCCTTTAACTCCCTTAGTTGTTTCTGGACTGTGTGTGGAATCCACGAGTCCCAGTTTCAAAGGGGTTTTCACAGATTCCTTAATCAGCTTCTCCAGTGTTAAAGTGTTAAATGCATCCATTTTCTTTTTCTTTTTTTTCTTCTTGGACCTCCTGAAGCTTTTAATCTCCACTTCACACTACCATGCATATATCAACTGTCAGATTTTCTGGGGTTTCCACCTCAACAACTGGCCAAACATGAAAAAAGGCATAAGCCAGCCACAGGAGATGCAGGATTAACTCAGTTTCTTCCACTTTTGCCTTGTTTATTGAAGCTTTCTTCGGAAGCAAAAACGTAGGATCAAAATGGGCTCAGAACAGGTTCATAGCAGGTTCAGAGCAGGATCAAAGGAGGATCAAAGCAGGATAGAAACTGAATAGAAACAGTCGAAACAGATTGATAACCTTACAAAAAGAAAGAGAAAAGAAAAATGCAATGTAACATTATATTATAGCCACCAACAATATTCAATTCAATTCAACTTTATTTATATAGCACCAATTCACAACAAAGTCATTTCAAGGATCTTTATGGAATAAAGTCAAGACTATAAAGATGTATATGGCCCCTTTAATCCCACAGTAATGTCACAAGTTTAAGATAACTTTAAAAGAAATACAGCATCATGTACACTTTGTACAAATTAATCTACATGCGCATCCCGTTTTGGGATAACGTTACTTACCAAATTTAACAGTATCTTTTCTTTTTAAATACATTATGTGCTACAGAACTTGCATTACCATATTCATTTTTCATTACTCTGAATGAAAATACTATCTACAGTATGTGGCTTATACCAACAAATTAAAGTGAGGATCCATTAAATTATTTAAATTAAATTACCCATTAAATTAAACTTTCCGGTAACCCTTCTGAAAAGCTGGATAACTTGTTAAAAACTCCAATAAACAGAGATCTGCAAATGTACATCTTTCTCCAATTAAATCTAAACAGCTTGCAGTTGCAAATAATGGATTTGGAGTACTTCACATGTCACAGGTAAATAGTCATTTGGTACAAGTATGTAATCACCCACTGCTTTTTCTCTAATGGATATTGAGGTACAATGATCATTTAAAGGGTATATCCTTTGAAATAAAATACAAACACTGATTCTTTTAAAGATTCAGTTGTTAATTCCTTATGCGTATTTACAAATTCCTTGAAGCCCTGGGGGCCACCTTGTTCAACTTCTTTTAAATAATCATCAAAACCTGCCATCCTGCATGTAAAAAGTCCTACAAAAATACTGTATATTGCCGCAACTACCTCAGTGGGAAATACCGGCTGAACCTGTCATAGTTTTAGATGTTGTGTCGTTTTCGTGAAATGTCAAATATTCTCATAATTAAATATAATTGATAAAATTTCCGGCCAGATATGGAAATAATACTCCATATAACTTACTGTTTACTACTGTATTAACACGTCATATAGCAAACAAATAACACTATTAAGAGATGTTAAAAGGCGAGATGAGACAGAATGATGAACCCACTGAGCTTGTTTCTTCATTCCTTTTGAAATCACATGGTGGCAAAACAACATGCAGCACAGGCTTCTTCACAAACAAAGCCAGAACATTCATTACTGTAATAGACTTTCATAACAGATGCCTCTCATTGAGGAAATTACACGTCTATCAGTTGGGTCTAATTAGAGTTCTGCAAATGACCTGCATGAGTCCTGTGGATTATTATAATAGGTGATTGATTTGGGAGTGCTATACAGTGACCCAGTTGGTTTTACGTTATCAATTGGGCGATATAGCACCTATGATAAATGTTGTGATTATTATTAGTAGTAACTGACACACGCAGAAAAAAAGTGTTTGCACACCCATTTTAATGAAAAAGTTAATTGTTTTTAGTTATTTTATTTAAAATCCCATATCAGAAATGCATAGGAGGTACAGCTGTCCATTTGTTAACGATAAACCATTGTTTACACATTTCAGTACACTTATAACTGATAAAAGAATATAACTGTCCAGCAGCACGTATGGCTGGTGAAGAACAGCCATACATCTTTTCCTTGCTGGCTATCTCTGGCACAGCTGTTCTGTAGTTTGTGGTATTTTATGTGTTGTTGTGAATCATAAAATACATATCTAGTATGCACCTGTGATTCTCCACCTGTGACCTCTGTTTATTTGTAATTCATCATTAGCGACTAAATTTAGTATCCATTTGGATTTAGTATACATTTGGATGGCAATTGCATTTTATTTAAGTGCTCACCTTAAGTTTATGCAGATCCTTTATGTATATGAATGAAAGCAAGACAGACATTTTTCAGCATGAATCCCAGTTAGACATTAAACCAATATTGTTAAATTTTATAATATATGAAGCTGTAAAAGCTGATGACCTCCCTCTGTGCTTTCACTTTATCTATCAGTGTGTTGTCTGCACAGCTGATTAAAATTTAACCAGTGAGTCACACATTCAGTCTGAGCTGAACATTTATTAGCATAACTGAATTTAAGAGCAAACAGCAACAAAAGACCGACCACAAGTCACTGCTGAGTTACTCATCCATGTATTCTTAGACTGGAGTACAGCACCATCTAGCGAGTCAGAGGGCGGACTCCATCCATCTTTTTGAAAATACATTTCTTAAACTGAGTAGTTGTCTGGCGCCTTATCTGTTCCAGCCTCAAAACCAGATCCTTACAGGGATACTGATGTATTTTGTTGTCTACTGTGTAGTAACTGAAGGTAAAAACGTGACGTGGCCTCCACATTTTCACTTGATCCAGACTTGCAAATAGTAACAAAGAGGAGCATATATTATAGATGCATAGGGACTGACTGCTGATTGAAGAATTTTGGGGGTTGCTTTGGGGGTAACTTCTATAAGTGGGAACATGTGTTCCTTTAGTTTTACAGAGTTCATTCAACAAAGTTTTGGCTCACTGATGTGTTAAGATTTGATGTGGGGGACCAAGGGAAAGAAGATCAAGTGGATCCCAGTTTCACTATATGCAGTCTAGCAATTTAGCAGCGTAATAATCCCATTAAGCATCCGTGTGTTTGATCCCCTTGTGGCTGCAGTACATGTGACATTTGTATCACAGAAACCTTATATACTGTACTACAACTTGTCACTATTAAGTAAAACCCGAAGTGTAATGAAGGTGTTTTTAATGTGTGACATATGCCACATACCTCATGTAGGACCCATAAAATCCTTAACAAACGAAAGAAGCGACCTGATAATCGGAGTAAAATAAAAACATCTGCCAAATGACACAACGTAAATGAGAGCGCATTTTGCAGCCTGTCATCAAAACGGACCTTTTACCTGCCACCAGTGTAACTTTTCAGGAGGTGCTGCAGAATGCTGCTCTTCTATCATACTGGGCTTTATACATGGTTGCATAGCGTTGTGGGCGCAGAGTATAACGTCCAAAGGTCTCGTGAAGTCAAAGTCGTAATGACGTAATGCAGCATGACGCACACCCAGACGCACCGAGAGAAAAGAAAGCTGTACTGTACTTCCCAAGCCAATCAGGAACCGCTAAACTAGTGCTCAGAATTCAGATTGTTGCACACCTTACATATGCGTCTACAACAGTCTATGTTCTGACTTGTACAGCTGCCTCACAGTTTGATGTTTAAAATCCAACCTGGAGGGACAGAGGACAAGTGACAGGAAGAGGAATACGGATTTGCGGTCTGCACGCTTCGGCGCTGAAACCGGACGGTCATGGGAGCTGTTCTGGGGGCCTTTTCCTTCGCAAGCTGGGTAACGTTAACGTTAGCTTCTAATAGTCGCGAACGTGGACTTTTTATTGCAACCGCCGTTTTTTAATAGGTGGGAATATGCAGCAGGATGGCGTTAGGGAGATTAATAAGCAACAGGTTTTACGGCTTCCATTGACCCCCGTCTCCTGAATGGAGAGAACCTCCACTAGAAATAACTATTTGAGTGCCAGACCTCCTGTGCTCATTTTCAGTCACGGCAGCTTGTTTTTGGACGGAGAAAAAGGAAGACGAAGCCCATTCAAATAAGGCAAACGTACAATATAACTTGACACTTAATTAAAAATTATTATATTAAATAACTACAATATAATTCGGCAACTAACGCACCTAGCATTAAAATTAGCAGCCTTTTAAATATATAATACATTTTGAAGGGTTGCGCACTGCTTACTTCCGGTCAGTTGAACTTGAATATTAGCCGATGCTTTCTTAATAGTTCACACTTTGTTGAAGAAGATGTGTAAGGTTACGCTTTATATATATATATATATATATATATATATATATATATATATATATATATATATATATATATATATATATATGTGTGTGTGTGTGTGTGTGTGTGTGTGTGTGTGTGTGTCGATAATGACACCTTACAATCACATTTCAACTAACTTATTACACCTTATCAAATATGTATTTGTCTACGAACGCATAACTTGTGTGTATATATATATAGTGTGTGTGTATATTCCCCTAAAACGATACGAGATTAACCTGCAAATGTTCAAAATGTAAAATCACGGCGAACAGTAAAGTGGATCCCACAGCAAAGCAACGGTTAATCATAACACACTTGGTCATCTGCTTTCACGTGATTAATTGGATTATTTCTGCTTTGGTACAACAAGTGCCATATTCAGAAATATCAACACAATGGATCTAAAATAAAAGCATGCATTCATGCAATGCAAGAGAAGAACAGAGGAGTGTATTGATGAAGGTGGGGATAGGAAAATGATTTAATAAATGGTTAAGATCAGCACAAATAAACATTGAAGAACATTTTGTATTATGACCAACATTCAATTGTTTTATTTGTTCATCTACAAATTAATAAACATTTACCATATATACAGTTATCAGACTTTTAAAAATACTAACACACATCAGCAAATTGTCCACTAATGAAACAGAGTTGTACTGAATTTAGAATGATTTAAAACCAAAATGAAACAAATCCTAAAAATTCTTATTTAGCATTTTACTTGATCAAGAATTTCAAAAAATTAATATAGACAAAGGAACTTTTGGACAATTAAAATAACAAATAACAGAGTCAAGTAATCATTTCTGCACAAGTGCCCACTTCGGGTGACTTGAATGTAGAGCTGTTGTCCAACAATCCCGCAGTTATTGGTTCGATCCCTGGCTCTTCTGTCGAAGTGTCCTTGAGCAAGACACTGAACCCCAACTTAGTTGCTCCCGGTGAGTGTTGGCCAGCTGCATAGCAGCTCCCTCATTGGTGTGTGATTGTGAGTGTGAATGGGTGAATAAGAAGCAGTGTAAAGCACTTTGAATGCCAATAAGTCGAAAAGCGCTATATATGTGCAGAACATTTACCATTCAATCGTGGACTGTCAAAACTACTGCAATGGACAAACCAAATAAAGTTTTGTGGATTTATTAAACATGTCACTCACTTTTCATTTATACATTCAGACAGAAGCAAGGCCTAGCTGATCATGCGCTGTAATCTGGCACAGGTTGTCATGTCCTATTCTGTTGTCGCACTAAGCTGACCTTGTTTGGCTGGCAGGGGCATTAACTTGTTGACAATCTTCTGGGCCTCTTATCTCTTGACTTCACTCAGTTGTCAGAGGGAAAGAGAGAGTGAGAGAGAGACACACAAACTCATCTAAAGTGAAGGGTGGTTCATTGTAAATTAGCACACAGACTGTAGGAAGTAGGTCAGTGACCTGTGCTTGTTTCTTGTGAAATGAAACTAAACGTAATCCTTTTTAAGACCTAATGCCTATTTGTGTCTTATATGTGAAGCACCTTGATCTGCCTTGCTGATGAAAGATGCTACAAAATGTAATTGGCTTTAAAGTGTAGTTTAACTTAAACTCACCTCAACCAGCTAAATGTTTCCTGCAAACTACAATGGCTAGTTATTGTAGAAAATTAAATATGAAATTTCAGCAGGAAGCAATGTGTTTGTTAGTGAGGTCTACAGGGAAGTGACAGAACAAACATTTGGATTTATTTACAAATAACAAAATAGTAGAAATAAAGGATTTTCCTTTAAACGGTCAAATCTATCTCGCAATTGCCTGCCAAAATTACTGTCTTTACCCTTTAGATTCCACACTACGAAATACTTTTGCAAAAAATATTTATTAGTGAAAGTTTGTTGCTGTCTCTTCATTTAGCTATATTTCAGGTTTTATCTGTAAGGTCACCCAATCAGGAAGCAGATATGCAAGTCAACCTGCTGGTTGAGCTGCCAATTTAGGGTAATTTCGGTCATGATGTGCAAGTCAACCTGCTGGTTATCCTAGGCATGAATGAATTTCATTCATTTCTGCATCAAACATTTCACATAAAAACATCACAGAGATTAGAATAGATTGTTGTGTGTGTGTGTGTGTGTGTGTGTGTGTGTGTGTGTGTGTGTGTATGTGTTTGAGTCAAATTGAGTGTTGCAAAATGTGTATTTTAGCATATCATCAAAATGTTCACATAATTGTACAGATTCATACAATCTAAATATTGAAGCTGAATGATCATTTGTGATTAACAGGTCTGACTAATCAAATGAATGGGGCTAATCTGCAATCCAGTACTGCATGGGTGTCTTCAGACAGCTCTATCTTAAAAAGTATAAAAGCCACAGCTTTTGTACATTCATATGTGTAATGTGTTTACAAGTAGGCAAACATTTTGATGTAATTATGTCTGTATAGCTTACAAATTGAATGAATAGCAATCGTTAGAATATGGCTACAAAATGAGAAATTAATCTTAAGCCAGGCTATTTAAACTGCCTCCTTACACTGGCGGCTCAACCGAGCAGTTGACCCTGTTTTTTGACTAATCATGGATAAATATTTTATTGTGTGATTTATGCCCATCAACTAAAACATGATTGTTGCAGATATCTAGAAATGATATCTGAAAAGATTTTATTTTGCGTGTTTGCAGAAGCCAAGCTCACACAGTGTAACCTATTTTGGCTGTGGCCAGAAACCACCTGACCATTACTGGTTTCTTGTAAATATGTGGGGCTGAATATATTTGAATCGATCTATCGATCTATCTATCTCGGCCATTGCCACGGCAGTTTACTGTCTTGCAGAATACCCTGCTGTGAAAGCTAGAGGCCTCTAATGTCACTGCCATTACTGTGGGCAGTTGTCTAATATGCTTAAAAATAATTTATGCTGTATTATTGTTAAAAATGCAACCGCAAGGGGACACAAGCCAGTCTCTTCATGTTCAGAGGAGAAACTTTGAATATATCAGTAGAAGTTAGTTGGTGTGAGAGAAGATGATGCAGAGGACAGGGTTAGATGGAGGCACATGATTCGCTGTGGCGACACCTGAGAGGGAACAGCCGAAAGAAAAAGAAGAAGCTGTATTATTGTTAAAGTTCTACATACACAGGTTTAATATTGCAAACCGCATTTTTTTAGAAAGGTTTGGATGTTATGCAAAATATAATGACATGCAATATGCACGATTTGCATAATTGAAAACCTATTATGGAGTACGAAGGCAACACATCAAATATTTAAACTGCAAATTGTTTTTTTTTAAACACCCAACAACTAATGAGGTTAATTGGCAAGAGGTTAGTATCATCATTAAGTCTTCAAACAATAATGCTTTTAAACCAGAAGTGATTCTTTAAGAGAAATGTCTGCTTGGGCTCAGGATCACCTCTAACAAAATACACAGTGAACACAGTTTGTTGCCAAAAATGAAGGTTAAAATGCCACCATGCAAGAAAAACAACCACATATAAACCTCACCAGCTTCTCTGAACCTGAGCTCTATGAAAATAGACTAGGTAGAGTTAAAAACTGTGGTGTGCTCTGATGTATAAACATTTGAAGTTCTTTTTAGAAATAATTGGTGCTGCATTGTTCATACTAAAGAGGAGAATGAATATCTGATTTATAACCAGTTGTTAGGGCTTGTTTATTTAATGTTGTCAAAGTGACACAAAAACAACATAATATATTGATGGATGGACAATATGGAAATAGGACAAATTTATGTTCGTTCGCATTTCTCATACTATTTTAATGTTTTTTAACAGCATGTCATTGTTATAACAGGATTGTAAGAAGAGGCTTTCACATTTCACATTTCATTTTTAAAGCCCATTAAAGAAAAAAGTAATGACTTCCACATTCCAATGTGAGAAAATTGTGCTTAATTGGTTTAGACACAGAACGAAAGTCAGTGGTTGGTATTTGACCTCAATTTGGCTGATGACTTTCACATGATAGTTTAATTTGATTTCTGTCTTGTATAATCTGATTTGCCATTTTCACAAACACAGAAAAACTGCTAGCCCCAATCTCGTGCTAATGAAAAGAACCACAGGAAAGTATTTTTATGCTTTGACATATTTCACTGCTCCCCACATTCTCTCGCAGGATTGATTAACACTGGTTGACTTTAAATCATCAGAATCAGAAGTAAGAAGTAATTTGTCTTGGTGAGTTGGTGCACACAGTAGGATATTGTACAATCTAGTTAAAAAAAACTGACAGGCCAAAGAGAATATGTGTTTTATATCACTAAGAGAGGACACCACCTAAATGAATTTACAACAAAGTGTTCAATGCATTATTGTTATTAATATTAATAATAATAATAATAATCACCAGTACTATCATCATTGTTTTCCAGTTGTTCCTACTACATGTTCCACCTTCTTGTAGCTGAAATGTGTGATTCGGATGATGTGTGTCACTAGGTGCCGTGCTTGTGCAGTAGTGCAACATGTCTGGCATGCAGCTGCTGTCCAAGCAGCAGGAACTCCACTGTGACCAGAATTATCTACGCCTTCATCTTGCTGCTGTGGACCATCATTGCCTGCATCATGCTGTCGCCAGGTGTGGATGAGCAGCTCAAAAGGGTATGAGAGGACCGTGGACATAGACATGTCTTCGCGTACTTTGTCAAACACAGAATGGAAAGTAATCATTTAAGTGACAAACTACTCGAATGTTAAAGTAGTTAATGTCAGTTGATGCAATCCTGTATACACACTTTCCACTGTGTAGTTGCTAGTTCTCAGTTAACAGACAAAATGAGACACACACAAAGCATTTGTCATTAGGTTTCTAGTTTTATAGATGCTTTGTAAAGTTAAAATGTAAATTCCTATTATTTGCTATAGATCCCAGGCTTCTGTGAAGACGGGGCAGGCTCTTCTATCCCCGGTCTACAAGCTGACGTCAATTGTGAAATGTTCGTGGGCTACAAGGCCGTGTACCGTGTCTGCTTTGGCATGAGTATGTGGTTCCTGGGATTTTCCATTCTTATGATCAACATTAAGAACAGCAGAGACAGCCGTGCGGCCGTCCACAATGGGTAAGGGCTGTCCTGACTCCAGCAACATGCTCATGTTATCACCAACACAGTGCAGTGTACTCTAGATTTACTGAGACTGTTTGGTGTTGATAGTCGGAAAGAAACAAGTCCTGACTGATTCCAATATAATGAAAAAATGTTTAAGTTCACAGTCAATTCTAACTGAAACAAAAGGGTCTTTGTGCTTTCTGTCTGCACGCTCAAACGTGACCAGGTTTCATACATTAACAACCTGAACTTTCCTGCTTGCTCTGCAAGGAAAGTGAAACTGAACTGAAAAAAGTGTAACTCATTATATATATATATATATATATATATAGTGTATATATATATATATATATATATATATATATATAGTGTATATATACGTATATATATGTATATAAGTGTATATGTACTTTTTGTCAGGATTTCGTTTGAGGTTATTTCAATTTAAAGGTAACATCATAGGGGAACACGCAGTAGAAAAACATATTGTCGATAAGTAATTAGAACTTTCACTATAGTACATTTAAGTTTGTGTATATGTAATTTTACCTAAGTACAGGTTTTGTTTACTGCATCCACCACTGACGACCCCCTTAGAAGAAATACTTTGGACACAGTTTGACTTGAGTTATTGATTATATAAAACAGAAAAATACTCTATTTCCTAAAGCCAGTGTTATTACAGGTATGCTCGTGTGCATTCTGTCTACTTAGTAATCATTTGTTAACAATTTGTTTTTAGATTTTGGTTCTTTAAATTTGCTGCCTTGGTGGCCATCACAGTCGCTGCCTTCTACATACCAGATGGGCCTTTTAACTACAGTAAGAACTTCACACTTGTGATAACTCACATCATGGTTTTTATATTATGTACAGAGTTTTGGTAATTTACACTGATCAGCCACAATGTTAATACCCTGGTTGTTTTAATGTAGTGGTGGAGTAGGTTCAGCATGGGAACTCTCTGGTCATGTCGTGGCCAGCAGTAAATTTTCCCCTGTGGACCCCTGTCCACTACAACATTAGCACCACCAAGAGATATTAATGTTGTGATTAATCTGTGTGTGATAGATGAATAACTGGATTGCCTGGGTGTTGTTGCAGCGTGGTTTGTGGTGGGCTTGGGTGGAGCTTTCTTTTTCATTCTAATCCAGCTGGTGCTGCTGGTGGATTTTGCCCACTCCTGGAATGAGTCCTGGGTGGACAAGATGGAGAGTGGCAACTCCAAGGGCTGGTATGCAGGTCAGTGTTCAAAATATTTGAAATGTTCAATATATTATAAATATATAAATATATTGCGAAGTGAACGCATGCTGACTAAAACTTTGTGTTAAACGTGTTATTGAAGCTCCATAATGCTAACAGTGATTGAATGTCCTCTGTATCAGATAGTTACCTTTTCTGCCATCTTTTTTTAGCTTTGCTGGCCGTAACAGTTCTCAACTATATCCTGTCATTAACGGCTGTCATCCTGTTCTTCATCTTCTACACAAAGCCTGATGGATGCTTCATCAACAAGTTCTTCATCAGCTTCAACATGTTGTTCTGCATCGTGGCCTCTGTTGTCTCTGTGCTACCTAAAGTACAGGTACAGAGTAAATACTTCAGTCAGCAATATTGCAGGTGGCTGGCATACTCCCTACCTGTCCCCTACCCTAGATGTCCCCTAACCTTAATGTCCTAGCTGAGCGTTGGCATTTTCAGAGAATCACAATCTGTCTTTTGTAGTAAAGAATTTGGTGGACATTACGAGAAGTGATCATACTGTAGATGAAGCTTGTAACTTGTAGCAAAGGATATGCTACTGACAGCTGAAATAAATTTGCAAATAAAACAAATAGTTGTAGAGTAGTAGAGGTGGTGACATCGAAGTCATGTGACAACAAATTTTTATAGCCTAACAATGGCTTTTTACTTCTGGGATTGTATTTAAGCTTCAAAAATCATAAAAGTTGTGTCCATCTGTAAAGACAAGATTTGTAAGTATCACAGTGCATCCCTGAGCTTACTTTCGACAATAATCCAAATTAATGAAAAAAAATCCAATTTGAATTTCTTTTTGGAAACTACCTAAAAAAGTAGATGCTAACTTACAGGTTGGCGCACCAAAAAATGTCATCCTATGTAGTAAAATGATAGAATCCTCATTAGTCACAAAGGGAGAGAGTTGAAACTTGACTTGCAAAACATTCCCTATGAGAATCTTTGCATCAGAGCACAATTTAATTCCAAAATGATTTTAAAAGAGAATTTCACTTTCAGTGACATGTCCCATTCTTCATAAGTGAATAGAGTTTGCTCAGCTGTTATGGAGAAATTCAGAATATGCCGTTTATTAAAATATTTTAACCTTAGAATTTTGTCTGTGCATCAACAGGAGTCTCAGCCACGCTCAGGGCTTCTCCAGTCCTCCATCATGACCCTATACACCATGTTCCTGACCTGGTCTGCCATGACCAATGAGCCTGGTGAGACACTGCTGCTTACTTGAAATATTTCTGTATTCACTATAAAGATGCAGATTTAACAGTGACAATTAGACCTAAAAAAAAAATGGGACAACATTTCAGTATTTGCATTGTTCTTATGTAATTCTAAAGAAATTGCATGTAATCATTGTTAATTATGAGTTATTGCTTGTAGTTGTTCTTTGGAAAATGAATAGTGCAGATTGCACATAATACATGATTCCTATCTAAATTGTGCAAAACGCCTCTACACACAAAGCAGTAGAGTTGATTTGGAATAATTTAGATGTAATGTCTGTTATTATGATCTTTGCCAATAACAGGAACTTCAGGAACATGAGGCCTCATAATCAGTCACTGTAACTGTTCCTACTGTAACTTGAAACATTGGCCCTGTTGTTTTTCTCCTTTTCTCAGACAGAAAATGTAACCCCAGCTTGTTGAGTATGTTCCAGCAGATCACGGCCCCCACACAGGTCCCTCTTGAGATGGAAAATATGACAGCTGTGGTTATTACCAGTACAGAGGAACCCGTCTTGACATCCCCATACCTGCACTGGTGGGATGCTCAGAGTATTACAGGGCTCATCATATTTGTCCTGTGTATCCTGTACTCTAGGTAGGATTACTGCTCCTAGGTACAGTAATATATGGAATGTTGCACCTACCTCTAAGTTGCCTCACACTTGACACAGCATCAGTATTTGAAGTCCTGGGTGGATTAATCTCGAGACTCATGCTACAGCTAGTTTACTTCCCAAAGGTTGCAGATTGTAGCTTTAATTAGACAGTTTTTAATAGAACTGATTGAACAGAAGGATAAAACAATGCAACTTTATGTAAAAAAAACTTTCCAGGAACATTATTAAAAAAGATCTCAGAATTCTCAGAGACACAATGCAAATAATTAGAAAATACATGGTCCTTCTTCCCACTGGGAATGTTTGCTTCCTACTAGCTACATGTTAAAGAGTCTTTACACAAGACAGTGAAAGTCCCCCCCACCATACTGTCATCTTTTTAGCTTCTCAACCTTTAATATGATCAAGGTGTAGAACATCTACATACATTCTACATTTATGATTGGACACACTGCAATCCTTTGTCCCTGTATTGCCCACAGCATTCGTTCGTCCAGCATCAGCCAGGTCAACAAGCTGACCATGGCGTCCAAAGAAGCAGTCATCCTGGATGAAGGTGGACTCAGCCCTGACCCATCAGAAGAGTTAACAGGGCCCAGGCGGGTGGAGGACAATGAGCAGGATATGGTCCAATACAGCTACTCCTTCTTTCACTTCATGCTGTTCCTAGCCTCACTCTACATCATGATGACCCTCACCAACTGGTACAGGTCAGTACACTCTCCTTCTCACAGACTATCTACAGCTCCATCCAGCAGGATGAGCTACGTTGAAAGACGTTGTTGTTGGTACGTTTGAATTGAAACCAGCGTCCTGCATGTTAAGTGTAAAGTCATTGTCTGCACAGAATGAATTCAGGCACAGTACTGAGGCACAGGCTTACTGTGTCCTATATATCCTCCCTGCCCTGTTTATGGCCACAATATGGGGACTATTTTTCTGCAGCAGATGATTCCATATTTGACAGCCTGGAGGAGGAAACAACGTGAGCAAAGAGAGACATGAAACCAGGTTTCTCTAATCCCCTGCCCTGATTTGGGAAACCAGCCCATTTACACGACACTTCACAAATTAAGTGTCAGCTTACCTGAGAAAGCTGATCGTAACCTGGTTACTTAAGTCCATGTAAACACACTCCTGATTTCCCCAGCTAGATTTCTGTCGGAGAACGCTGATTTCTTTGCTATAGATTCAAGTAACCAGGTTTCTAAATGACTTTCTGCAACTGTGCATGTGTGTAACAAAAGGCTGCACAAAGCACAAAGTGTCTTGTGGAAGTCCAAAGAAGTTCCTGTTGTGTATCAGCTGTGTGTCCCCTTTTTGTCCTTTCTCTCCCCCTTTTGCTGTCAGTATTTGCTGTGACACAGACATACAAACAAAAAAAGGAAAAACACAAGGCAGTGTTTTCTGTCACTATACAGTTCAAATCTGTGAGCCAGACTTAAAAGAAGTCTGCGGTGGAGGATAAATCAGATTACTCTGCTGCTGCATGTACACAGGGATTTGCAGCACCCCGGTTACTCAAGTTCATGGAAATGCAGTCATTGACAGGTTTTCTGTCTCCCCTTCCCCCAAAAATAAGGATTTGAATGTTCTCTTCAATAGAACCTTATCTTTTGAATCCTATGTCAATAGCTTCACAAAAACCTTTTACGTTCATCTCCCAGACAACATTTATACCAGATTTGTTTTTATCCCTACTTACACACTTCTTAAGACTCGTCTATGTAAAATGGCTTATTGTTTGTTATTTCTGAACTTTTAGCCTTATGCAAAGTTTTTCTGTTTTACTTGTTGTGCTCTTCTCATGCTGTCTGTTTGTTTGTTACAGTTTGCGTCCTCTTCTGTACATTTACCTTGAGTGACCTGAAAGGCATTTTTAAATAGAATGGGTTTTTTTTTTTGTTGTTGTTTTTTTTAATAAATGGTGATGATTTGACAAACCTCCTATTGTGTTGTCCTGACAGCCCTGATACAGACTACACCATCACTAGCAAGTGGCCAGCAGTGTGGGTAAAGATCACCTCCAGCTGGTTGTGCTTGGCCCTGTACGTCTGGACACTGGTGGCCCCCATGGTCCTCACCAACCGAGACTTCAGCTGATCAAGAACTCTGTCTTTGACTCCACTTAAACAGCCACAAAATGTTTCCTTTTTATACCTAAACTCTGACCACATTGACTACTTATTACTGTCAAAATGTACCGACATTTTATACTTTTAGCTGTAGTTTCATTTAATCATTTTTGATTTTGATTAAGTGACAGAATTGGGTTTAACTTTACCATAACAGTTGAGGCTTAAGGTACTGGTATATACCATGCCAATAGCAGCTGCTCGTTAATTGGACATCTATGACAATCAAATATTTTGTATTAAGGTTCTCAACAAACCATGACAAAAAAAAACATTTCGTTGTTTTTTTATTTTGGCTGTAGCACAAATTAAATACCTTCTTTTTTTTATTTTTTTGTACAGCGCTTTAAAATATCAGTTATCTCAGTAATACAACTATCCTCTTTACAGTTTAAATAATGAGGGTTAGTTTCTAAACTGCATGAATTAATAAGCTGATATAGTTTGCTGCTATGCTGTCCAATGCCTTATTGTTTGTAATATTTAAATATATTGAAAATATTGGGAGTAATAGTATTAGTTTGTGAGTGTAGTAAACATGCTGATAATCATGTTTTTACAATATGACTCAAAGTCAACTTAAGTTTCTGCCAAATGATTGTAGACCAAAATGTTTGATGTAAATGCATCTTTGAAGATGTGATAGCTTAATTTTTGGTTGTAAAATGAATGTATAACGTGACAGAACTGCACTGAACACACAATCTGATATGACTTTGTTTTGATGTTTTCTCCTTGACTTAGATTCTCGCTTGCCTTGTAAGTCGCTTGCCTCACTTGTAAGTTGGTTTGGATAAAAATCAAATATTTAAGTCAAGGTAGGTGATCATTTTAAATATATATATATATATATATATATATATATATATATATATATATATATATATATATATATATATATATATATATATATATATATACACACACACACACACACACACACACACACACACACACTGTTTCTCATTTTATTTCCAATATGGAATAGCTTTCAATTTTGGGGGGATTTTAAAATATATGGTGTTTGTAATCCACAAAATATGTGCTATGTAAGAAGTGTTAGTGTAAACCAAATTGTTAGTTAATGGTTATTCAAACCAGATATATGTGAAAACTTCATGACTGACCAAATGCCTTTTAAGCCAAAGTGATTTATTTGGTTTGAGCAGGTTGATAGTTGTCAGTTCTGCTTTAGTAGTGTCTGTTGAACTGCTTAGATCGATTTATAGTACTTTTACCAGTGCTTGAAGGTAATTTTTTTCTACAAATGTACAAAACTCATAACAAATATAAATGAGCTATTCCATAAAGCATCGTGTTTATCAGAGTCTCATTTTATATGTTCAACGATCCAATGTAATAATTGTTGCATGTTAAAATTATGCTTTTAAATAAACTAATTCCCATCAGACCCCAGAATATTGTGGCTGTTGCCTCATAGATGGGAAATGTAAATATGTACAAATATTAAAAATTAAATGTCACTTATATTGTAAAATGATTATTTGAAATGATGCACTAAAAACAATTAACAAAACATCAACTTTAATGTGAAAATTGCTAGTATGAGATGTTTTGAAAATGATCAAATGAATTAAGGTAGAGCGGTTGTCCACCAATCTCACAGTTGTTGGTTCAATCCCCGGCTCCTCTGGTCACATGTCCTTGAGCAGGACACTGAACCCCAACTTAGTTGCTCCCGGTGAGTGTTGGCCAGCTGCATAGCAGCTCCCCCATCGGTGTATGAGTGTGTGTGTGTGAGTGTGTGTGAATGGGTGAATAAGAAGCAGTGTAAAGCGCTTTGAGTGTCAATAGGTAGAAAAGTGCTATAAGTGCAGAACATTTACCATTTAATTTTACACTGTGTGTTACTTGTAAGTATAAGTATTTAGAAAAGGCCTTTTCTTTGTTTGACTTACACCAATTGTACAAATACAGTCAAAGTAGAAAGGCAGACTTATAGCTCAGCTTTTGTAATGATTTATTCCTTTATTTCTTATGAGCTCATAAGAAAATCTGCACTGCAAAAATAAAGAAAACCATAGATAACTACTGCAATAAAATTAGTAAATGTGAATTTTATTTTAATGCAAATTAATATACATTTTAAAAAAGGTTGTAAAAGCTCATAACGTGAAATGTAATACAAATGAAAGATATAAATGAAATACACTTTCTTTTTGCCCCCTATGGGCAGAACACACTGAAAACTGCACATACCAACAGTAGATATAAAATCAACTAACTGAACCAAAGTTGTACAAGATGACCAATACTATCAGCTGAAAGATTCAAAAGAAATGGGGGGAATATGTATTTGATAATAATTGTTTATATTTTACATCTCTTATCATGTTTTGTATGTGAAATTCTCATTTGTAAAGTAACCAGCCATCATCATCATCACCAAAAAGACATTAAGTTAAAAAAACAAGTAAATATTTCCTTCTTGAACAGTATAGTCTACAAGTAAAAAGTCTGCCACTTATTTGAAGCCTGCAACACTTGGTCCTCATACATACATTTCCTTCATTTACTGAGAGAATTATACATGCTGTTCCCTGCTATTACACTGCTTTATTCATGGTTAGGTTTACTTCTTTGTGTTTGTTAATGAAGTGCATGCACCATAATCTTTTTACCCTGAGCAGGCCCTGAGATAGACTAGAGAGCTGTTCAGAGTGGACCCCGCCTCCCATACTATGATAGATCGGACAGTCTCCAGCTATTTGGTAGATGGATGGATGGTTTCAGAATGTGAACTAAAAGTAACAAAGTCATATTTCTTTTACGACTTTATGCTTTGCACCCTATAAGAAAAGGTTGAGATTGTTCCTTATCTAACAAGTGCTTTCTAAAAAAAAAAAAAAAACATCTTTTCCTACTGGTCCAGGTGTGAGGTCAACAGGGGGACCCTCTTGGACAACATACCTACGTGTTTATTGTAGTACTGTTACCTTGAAAGTGAAGGTCCATTAGCCTGCCAGCAGCTTGCTCCTGCTCCTCCTCAGTCATTGATGCTGGAGGAGATGTTAGCTTCCATGGCCGTTTGGAGGGTGAAGGTTTGGCAGTGTGAAATGCCGCTCCTCAGGTTCCCTCTGAGCACTGTGGATCACCCGGCACGTGAACTCTGAGCCCTGGTCGTCTGTGTTGGGAGTGAATTTGAGAAAACTCAACATTGAGTAGAGGCCATTGATGTTCAGGCTGGGGGGGGTGTTGAAGACACCGGAGTGAACTGTTTCTCCGTCTTTAGTCCAAATCACTGACACATCCGCAGGGCAGAAGTCTTTGATGCACAGGTGCAGTGTACACTCTTCATTCAGCAGAGGACACAGTGGTTCAGATTCAATAAACATGACATTAGGAGGAGTTCCTGTGTAAATAGACATGGGTATATGCAATAAGACACTTTAACATGAAGAAATTCTTCGATTTATTGCATTTTGTAAACAACTGTGAGAGGACTTAAAAAAAATCACCCTCATGATTCTTTATGGTATATGAGTTTTTATAAAGTTAA
Source organism: Channa maculata (assembly GCA_020496755.1). Classification (NCBI taxonomy): domain Eukaryota; kingdom Metazoa; phylum Chordata; class Actinopteri; order Anabantiformes; family Channidae; genus Channa; species Channa maculata. Next base: position 2,144,886 of record CM035603.1, read on the forward strand.
ACATTTGCATGAAATTGCTAAATAAAAAATATCTGAAAATTGATTGAATAAAACATTTTACAGATGTTTATGATGTCAAAAACAATCCTGATTCCCAGAAATCATGTCTCCTGTCTCCGGAGCATATCAGGATGTCTGAATCAGTAGCATCCATTTTCTTTAGGAACCATTTGTTAGTTTTATTTAATTTTTTTTACTATATTATGTCTTTCAATTTAATTTAAGTATCAAGGTTCTATTCTCAGTCCACTGATCTTTTTTAACGTCAGACCAATAATCTTCCATTACCATCATATTGTATTCATGGTAATTGATGTGTGTTGGCATTGATACATTTGGTGTCAGTACCTTGAGTGTTGATGTGATAGAGGACGTCTCTGTAACCCTGATCAGGGAAGCTGGAGTGGTAAACACGGCAGGTGTAAACTGCCCTCTCATCCTCTCTGGCCAAGACCAGCTGGATCTTACTCCACACACTGCAGAGGCGGTTTTGGCCAGAGAATGGTCCAAAGTGCGTGACGGTACGGACCTGTTCCCCATCGTTCCTGGACCACTCCAGGTCAATGTCCTGGGGGTAGAAGTTCTCCACCCGACAGCAGAGAACTAGCAGCCTCTCCACTTTGGGGATCTGAGGAATGCTGGAGATCTGAAGGAAAGATGGCTTGACTGGATGTGTGTGTGTGTGTGTGTGTGTGTGTGTGTGTGTGTGGGTGTGAGTATGATGAGAGGAGATGGCAATTAAAAAATCAGTAACAACCGATTTATTAATGCAGAACAAAAGCCTACAGTACATGTCTAACATTTATCTGGTCCACAGCAACTAAATGTTGTGTTCAGTAAATCCTGTACAAACAGCTGTGATGCATCTGTACTTCTGAGACTGCTACAACTTAACATTATCCTTGGACATTAAAAATAATGTTGGTATTTACAGGTAGAATCTATGACAAAGATGCTCATGGTGAATGTAGGACACAGTGGAAAATTGGGGCTGATGATAAAAGTGAAAAGGTCAAATAACAGCTGGTGATCTCTTAGAATAATTTAATAAAATGAATGTAGTGGCCTTAATAGGCTGTAATACTCACTTTGAGCTACAGTTTCTCACCTTTGACCTTGACTGAAGTCTCTCTGATGATGCTCTCACCTCTCCACATCACCACACACCGATATCTGCTCAGGTCGTCGGTCACAGTCAGACACACAGTCAGGACAGATGTGTGGTGTTCACCATCTGAATGGAGTGAAGCACCTTCACTCACATCCTCACGGAGCAACAGAGAAACAGCAGATTCAGACGGGACCACGCAGTCTGTGCTGTTCATTAGTTTGAACCATTTCACTTTGAGCTCTCGCTGCGTGGCACCTTGGATGGTGCACGTGAGGCCAGTTGGCACCTGAGCATGTATAATGCTTGCTTGGCTGATCTGCGAAACACTTGGTGGAGCTGTGGACAGAGATGGGAGAGAGATGTTGGCTTGTTCAGACTCAAACAGTGCATCAAATTTAACAGGCTCATAATACTGTGTGTTTTATAGACAAACTAAACATAAACCATAAACTAACTAGAGTTTTTTTAGTTTGTTTGTTTTTGGCATTTTGCCTTTTTTTTGACAATGAGAAGAGGAGGGGGTGCAATTGGGGTGTCCAGCTGGTGATGCACGTCAGAACTGTCACTGACATGTTCATGACAATGAAGCAGGTGAGCGATGGAATATACACCTATCAGCCACAACATTAATACTGGTGGTCTAACATGGTCATAGAGGACAAGGGCCAGCATGGCCCCTCTGAGCACTCAGCAGCTACACAGCCACATACACAGAAACACCGCGTGCAGACTACAAATACACAAACCCTAATCTCATGTATAAGTGCAAGTATTGGCGTGTTTCTTCTCCACGTCAAGTACCAGTTTAAATCTTTTATTTGTGCCAAAGTACTAAGCAGATTAACTACAGTTCACTTAAAGTGGGGCGACTGTGGCGCAGGAAGGTAGACCTTTTGTCCACCAATTTCGCAGTTGTTGGTTTGATACCCGCCTCCTCCGATCACATGTCAAAGTGTCTTTGAGCAAGACACCGAACCCCAACTTAGTTGCTCCCGGTGAAAAAGCTTTGAGTGCCAATAGGTAGAAAAGTGCTATATAAGTGCAAACCATTTACCATTTAAGGTACAAAAGGTCCCACTAAGAAAACAATGTATTTTAAACAATACTGATGATGATGATGATGATGGTAATTATAGCAAAACATCTACAGTAACAATGATACATATATAACTCCTCTATTATTTGTGTATTAAAACCACCAGGTGATATTAATAATGTGGCTGGTCCGTGTACATTCTTGCTGTTCCACTAAATGTCAGTTGGTGGCAGCAACTGACAAGTCAAGAAAAGCAGCAATGTGGCCAGAAATGCAGGAAGAAGAGGCAAACTTAAAAGCAAGCTTTGCAAATGCACTCAACATGTCTGTTAAACCTAAAAGATTCACACGAGATTAAAAACATGCTGCACTCTAGTCAGAAATCTGTGGTTAGGTTCACCTTTCACACCTAATGCCACAGGTGGGAGGAGTGTGCTTTGTTTCCTAAGTAACCACACACACCAGTGATGTCATTCTGGTTTTCACCTTACAACTTGGTGATGGTGAGAAGTGACACTGGTAATATCAAGTTTACCAAAATATGTAAACCCAGTCTAAATCAAACAACGTGCAGTTTGTTCATGCTGGTATGTACCTTTGCAGAAATACCTGTAGAGGAGCAGAGATCCTGCAGTAACACAGGTTACCAGCAGCAAACTGATGACACTGGTGACTGCAACCAGTGTGACAGCGCTGTAGGGAAGCTGAGATGGAGCTGCGGGGAAACAGGATTTGCGAGATGATCAAGGTTACATACATACAGTAAAATATAGACGTTAGACGATGACTTAAATCCAGAGTTTAAAAAGCGAGAGCAAGAAGTGAAAAGAAATCCCACCATGAACAGTCAGTGTTGCAGTCGTGTTGTACGGCTGCGTGTAGCTCAGATGCTCCACCTGGCAGATGACGTGGATTTCTCCATCCTTCACTGTGAACGAGTGCAGTGTGATGCCACTGCGAGTGCTGTAGGTGCCGTTTTGGTTTTGAACGGGAACTTCAGTGCAGACACGGGAGTGGTTGCGAGCATCTGTGAAGACCATGCTGGAGCCACGTTTAATGAGCCACTTCACAGCCAGTTCCTTGGGGTAGAAGCCTGTGATGTCACACTGTAGACTTTTCTCCTCCCCTTCTGTCATCGCTGCCTTTTCTGGGAGCGAAACCGAAGGCTGAGCTGAGGGAGGAGGTCAAACACATCACCATCAGAGGTGTTTGGAACATACAAGTGACCTGCTGCTGCACTGCTGCTGCACCGCTTGTCGTCCTAACATGTTGTTCTGGCCCCAGTGAAATATGGCATCAGATGTCAGGGCCATAAACCCCTGAAGATTTACAGATTTACACATTTATTTGTAAAACAACTTGGACACCATCCTAAAGACTGTCCCATCTCCTATTGTCAGGTGGGCCTACACCTGAAGGAAATGAAGATGCTTCATGTCCCAGGAATCGATTTGTTAAAAACGATCTCAATAAATGGCTTTATTCTGTCTATTTAGTCTCTCACTACGGAAATGTATCAGCTATATTTCATCACAAATAACTTACATTTTAAATAGAGACATAATTGAAGTTTCAAAGTCTTTTTGTATTTGTCTGCCCACCATGTCTCTCCTCACAATACATTTGCATCCACTGCACTCATTTATCATTTAGATTCATTATGTAGTTATTTCTCTTAAAGCAGCAGCAGTAATTGTTTTTAGTGGGTAATGGTGACAAAAGCCCAGAGAAATAAGTGTTTGTGGTTCCCTCTGAGCAACAGACAGCTGTTTCCAGGTAAATAGGCTCTGTCCAACCCTGCTGCACAGCAAACAGCTGGAGCTCAGCTGGTGGCTGTGGAGCCAGCTGTCTCCAGAGGTGGTAAGTAGCTGAGTACCTGTAGATAACTACTGTACTGATGCACACTTCTACCGTATTTACCTTTTACTTCAATAGTAAGTTTTATCTTTGCCTTAATTTTGAAATTGGGAAAGTTTGTCAAACAAATTTGAACTGGACTCACACATGTATGTTATTGAGAGCGTTAAATTATTTACAGTTTGAAACACATTGTTTTGTTTTACATCATTTAGTACATTTTGGAATATGTAGTGTAATTGGTACTTCAACTTGAGTAAAGAATTTGCAGTGATTCTATCTTATCTTTTCATCTCTACCTCCTTTAAAGGCTTAAACCTACAGTTTGGCAGTTTTTACACCACCGCAACCCTCCCCAATTTCTACGGGGCTTGGACCGGCACTGCACAGCTGGGGAGGGGAATGGGCTGTTGGGGTATCAGTGTCTTTCTCAGAGACACTTCAACATATAGCCGGGACCGGGAATCGAACCACTGACCCTGTGGTCCATAGACAACCGTCTTACCGCAGATATTTAAAAGTATAAATACATTCTAAATGCACCATGTCTCCAACAGAATTAGACATGTCAATTGTCTTATGAATATGACAATTGAGCAATTATTTTGCACTCACATATCACCAGCTCTAAAAACGTAATGAGGTGATTAAGTCACATGTAATTCAACAGAAAGCAAGTTGATATTACAATCTTTAACGATCTTTATGTTAAGACTGGAAACAGGAAGATACTTTACAAGATATGGTTAGTAGATGTTTTCATCCTTGTGCAACAAAGGCAAGCTGCAGGCAAAGACCAGAGTGCTGACAAGATGGATGACTTTCAACCCAATATAAAAGCTGTCAAGCAACATAGTATTTCCTGAACCCTGGATGTGCATCATCATCCTACAATTTCTGCCTAATATCTGCAACTTCCTGCCGAGGTCAGCGGTCCGTCATCTTTGTCTCCAACTAGAATACTTCTGCCTGTTTCCAGTGTTTGTGCTACGCTAAACCAATATCCTCATAATTGTAGCCAATCATATCAACCCATTCTTTGCATGCACATAACAATGGAACTAGGTTGATTAACTGGAGCACTGCAACATACAAGTCGTAAGAATTATAACCAACCATTGTGGTAGTAAACTCCAGCTCCCATACAATAACCTCTGACATGCCACTACAATGACTGATGAGTGTGAGGATGGACAACAATGGGACATCAGAAGGATAATGAACGGCTACAGCAGTAGAACAGAGATGATCCAGTGACACAGTCTAGAAGCAGAAACATGAATACCAAGCACTTCCAGTGAAGTGGTCTCTATGTGGACCGTAGGTGTGATAATCCTGCAGGTGTACAGGCCTTCGTCTCTCAGAGTCACATTACGCAGTTGCAGAGACGCATTGTGTTGAAGCAACCCCAGCTCGTCCACCACGTAGCCCTCTGTGTTTTCATGCGCTCTCCCATCAAAAGTGTACACGATGCTCTTCCTTGTGTTTTTATCCACCACATTCCACTCAACAGTGAGAGCACTCTTCTCCACCACCTTGGACTGACTGCCAAACAGACACCTGAGAGTCACGTGCTCGCCCACCAACGACCTGCGCTCCCACCTAAGGTCAGCTGAGGAACCTGGAGTGCAGGCGAGTGAAGACACGTTTTTACAGAACGAGACAGAGTTTCCTCACATCTCAATATTGAAAGCAATAATCCACACTTACCCCTGCAGTGAAGGATAATACCTAGGATTTGTATGATAGTTTTCATATTCTGCTGCTGTTCCATTAGGAGTCAGACACCAACATTGTCACTTCATGGTGAAGTGATTGTGAAAGCGAACTTTGACACACTAGTTTCAGCAAGTGTGTTTGCACACGCAGTTAACGTCACATGGTGTTGTGTGGGGCTTGGCTGCTTGCTCACGAGCTGTTAATCATGTTGGGTTGTCTCAGTGCACTCTTGGACTTTGTCTGACAGCTACGACCTCCTGCACGCCAGCTTACAAGAAATACACATTCTAGGAGACGACAACAACATGAATGATCCACAATAATCACTGGATCTCACCCATCTCATGCTGACTTCTCTGGGACCAGTTGATTTGAGTTCCATGGACAACCTGCATCTGAAGGAACTCAGCACATGCACTCGTAAAGTCCTCCACATACACTGAGTCACACAGATTAAGTGTGGATAAATATAGGCCCATGACTTTTAACCCAGAATGGACCACCAAGTAGATCCTTACTGGATCTTTCTGTAATACACCTCTGTAGCTCTGAGTTCATCACACAGACTGTGCTGGACTCTCAGCTGAGATTCTTAATGCCTCTGCTACTCTTTAGCCGTCTGTTTTCTGCAGAGACACAGCTGCTCCCCGAAGGATCATGACAAAATTAGGCCCTTGAACCAGACAGGAGAAGAGCCACTATTTAGGACCCCCAGTCTTATCCCAAATCTACTCTCAAATGCCAATCTGTTGCTATCAAAGGCAGCATTTATTGTGATGATGAGAATCTCTACAATTGTATTCATATTTACCAAGGTTATTATAAGTAACTAAAATGAAATTTTAAACAACAAGTGAGCTAAAATAAATAAATAAATGAACAAATATCTGGAGGTAAAACATGGGGAACAAGAGAAGAGAGAAGTTAGTCCCTGCGACATATAATAAAAATATTATTAACATTTCTAAATATAATTCAACCAAACACCAGTCTCCAATAAAACAGGGACTAACTGAAATAAGAACTAAAAATCAAAAACTAAAACTACTAACTGAAAACACTGGCTGTTGGTTTTACAAAGCAATAAAAGTAGCTCAATCTGTGTTTGTTGTTTGTCTCCAGCAAACTCCAGCGAACTTTAGTAATTATTCAGAGTTATAAATTATTGCTGACACTGAGACACGATAGGTCAGGATATAACAGCAGATGATATTCCAAGTTTTTCTTAGCTTCAAACACGTTTTATTCACAGTGAAGTCTCTGACAAAACCCACACAGCTTCCTTTTCCATAAAAACCTCCCAACTTTCCGAGTAAATAACGTCTGTGGACCTGATTTCTAGTGGTTTTCTTATGGCTTCTATGAAACGGACTAGGAAACAAACAAAAAAAACACATTACATTTGTATTATTATTATTTCACAATATTTATTAGATTTTAGTATATTACAGAATATGGTAATTGGTCTGCACTTATATAGCACTTTTCTACCTATTGGCACTCAAAGTGCTTTACACTGCTTCTTATTCACCCATTCACACTCACAGATGGGGGAGCTGCTATGCAGCTGGCCAACAATCACAGGGAGCAACTAAGTTGGAGTTCAGTGTCTTGCTCAAGGACACTTCAACATGTGACCGAAGGAGCCAGGGATTTGAACCAACAACTGTGAGATTGGTGGACAACCACTCTACCTTCCTGCGCCACAGTCGCCCCAGAAAAGAAACAAAACATAATTTAATATTTTAATCTTTAGTTTGTCTTAGTCATGCTGAAGATCAGTGACGTGTTGAACTGCTCATACAAATGCAGCTTCCTCATTCCTGACCTCCCTCAGCACCTGATCACTGACAGAAGCTGTATGTCTTCACCTGTGAGACCAAGACCTGAGAGAATCAACCAGCATTGAAATGGTGGACATCTTCAGATACCAACTGTTCCAATGTCAAAGGTTTCTCGTTTCCAGCCAGAGAAACATCTGCTGACCTTTGCCATCATCCACGTGCTGGATGAGAACTATGGTCAAACGTAGCAGCGCACATTTAAGGCCACCATCAGATATTTCGTAAGTGAGCGTGTGAATAGTGGCTTTTAATACATGACTCTTAATGTGATGTTTGGGAAACACATCAGGTTTGAGGATGTTGCAGTTACTAAGGACAGTATAGGACCAAGATGGTGACCAGGGCATTTTTTAAAACTGCACAAAATTGGGTTGTTGAACACACTTACTATATTACTATAGGCAGTGAGACATGTGACATCACATGTGATAGGAGCAGCAACATTTTGTTCATACATTTTAATGCAATAGAAGCACATTCAGGATTTGTTCCAATTTTTTTCTGGGGCATTGATTTAAATAAAGTCATCTACTTTCTGGAGGGTTAAACATCAAGAGGTTCAACAGAATATTTATTCACCAATATGACAGTAGGCAGGTAACTGTTGAATATCAATGCTTAAGAACTTCACTACTAGAAATAAATTTTGCATTTTTGGTCACTAAAGTCCATCAGTTCCATCAGCAATGAAAATGTGTAGATAACCTCACTCACTAACCCACTCATAAGTGTCTGTGCAACATCAGTTACATTACGTACACTAGAGATAAAAGTTTCTGCTTTAACTTACTGGAGTTTTTTAAGTCAAATGCAGCACAAATCATTTTTGAAAAAAAAAAAAAATCTTTAATATTTCACTGATGGAAAATTGAAAGTGTTTTGTTGTTAAACGCTAAATTTACCAGAAGAACATTCTGGTACACACAACCTTCTATTTTTATAAAATTATTTCTTTCGTGAACACTTTAGGCACAGCAGTCTTCACAATAACAGCTTCATGTTATCAGAAAGACTTGTCCCAGGCCTGCACACAGCCTGGATCACCCCACCATGGACCTCTTCCTCCCTCTTAACCGAACCTCGTCAAGCTTCTTAATCACTGCTGGCGACTTCTTGGATGATGCTGTGTAGCTCTTCAGCAGCTTCTCAAACAGTGCCTCTGTGTTGGGGTGGGTACTGAGGAAGGCCTTCTCCAACACGTACAAGTCCACCCCTTTGTCCTCCGGAAAAGCAGAGATGTAACTCAGGCCAAAGTCGATGAGCACAAGGTCACACTCCCCGTTCTCCGGGCTGCATCTCAGCAGCATGTTGGAGGTGGTCAGGTCTCCATGGATGACGTCCTCGTCGTGCATTTTGGCCAGGATCTTGCCCACCCGCTCAGCCAGCTGCTCCAGCTCCTGCTGCTTACACGAACCAGATTGCTGATTGGATGCAATGTAGTCACGCACAGTCGAGGAACCCACGATTTCCTCCAAAAAAATGCAGTGGGAGGTGTAGTCCACGAAGTAGACTACAGGAGCAGATATGCCTGAGGAGAAGAGTTGAAGGAGATTGTGATAAAACAAAAAACAAAAAATATGGCTGTGGTGTTGCAATCTAAAGACATAAAGCTGAAACATTAATACTATTAACCTGGGTTCAAATACCTCAAAGATGAAGCTCATACTATTCTGCATTTTCTAGTTGTTATCAACGGCTTAGCTTGACTCTGTCTTCCCTATCTTGTCTGTGGCACTGGTCCACTGGTTCCATTAGAAACATCTCACAAATATCTTTGTTAAGCTCAGTGCCAAATGCTCAGTCGTTTCCTAAAACAGGATACTATAAATTGAAACTCACATCACACAAAAAACAGGTAAGAGAGCATTTGTTGGGGACTACTTTAGATAAACCTGCATAAGATAAACCTGTACTTGTCCAACAGTGGGGAAATTTCCATGTAACAGCAGCAGCAAACTGTTACATTATTATTATTATTAACTACTGTCTGATTCTTAGGCTAATCTAAAATGTAATCAACGAATAATGTTTCAGCAACCACTGTGCTAATCGACTGAATCATTTACAAGAAACACACATCAAATGTTAATTTACTGCAGAATCAGGAATGTGTTTGTTTCTGTCAAGTCAGTCACTTTACATCTTGGGGTTTTATTCAGCTGTTCAAACAGAAGTAGCAGTAAAAACATCAGCTTAGATTTTGGGAAGTTGTTATCAGAACCTGTCAACTTCTCATCATTTTATAGAATAAATGATTAACTTATTAACGTATCAATTATATTTTGCTAAACTTTGGTTGGATTTGTAACCATACCAGCACATCTTATGGACTGTCTTGGCTTAAGACCTGGTGTAAGGAGGGAGAGGATACAGATATTAGCATCACTAAAAGATGCGGCCACACTGTAAATTTGATTCAGCTGACAGATAAATCGAATTCTTTTCTCAAGAGGTTTGTCACGTTTGATTAATTCATGTAAAAGCCGATATAACATGAGATGGACTGCTCGGCAGCTACACTCCTACAGTTTACACTCCCTCACACTCAGTGAGGACGCGTCAAATCAAACTGAAATGTGAATAAAATGTAAACGCTGCAAATCTTGGTAGGTTGGTAAAACTCGACATAACAAGTGCAGACGGTTTTGTTCAGGGCCAGGGAACGTTAGCTTAGGGAAAACGAGACTTGCCTGCTTTCCGGCAGCGGAGTATGGAGCGGACCTCCTGCACCGTCCGGCGGTGGGTCAGTTTCTCGTCCAGGACTGGGTGTCTGTAGCGTTTCGGGAACCTTTCTTTGACAATCGTCGGTTTTCCCAAAAACCTTGAACGGTACACTCGAGCCTCTGCCCCTTGTTTTATTACCATTGCTTTGCTGAGGAACTCCGGAGCCGCCATGCTCTTCTCCCGGGCCGTGTTTACTTCCGCCTTCTTCTACTGTGCGCGCTCCTGCTACTGTCGCTGCTGCTGCTTCTGCATGCTGCCCCCTAGCGGCGAACACCAGTTCACACAAACTACAGAGGGAAGGAAGCTATACATGTACACGTGTGAAAATGTATTATGAGTACTTAAAAATGTTTGTTTAAAAAAACAGATGAAAATAAATGTTTTTCTAGTTGCAATATTATTTTAAGCTATTAATCTAGAGTACATTTTGTAAATTAGAGCAGAAGTACTTAACAACAGCTAAATGAGGGAACCCACATATAAATAAAGGCCCCCTTGAAGTGTGTCTCATACTTTGTAAAGGCGATAGGCAGATTGTTTCTATGTACACAGACTAACTTTAACATTGCTCCTATGGATACAAGTACGGCATTCTAGATAAAAAGAACATTCAGGAAATTCATTTTGTTACAAAACATTTCTATTACATCTTAGCAATGCCTGTCTCATGTGTTTTAATGTTTAAAAAAAAAGTTATTTCAGCTGATACTGTATGTCATCTGTAGGTAAGGACTTGTTATAGGAAAAGATTTAACTTTTTGTTGTTGCGTTGTTCTTCCATTGGGGACAGGAAAGCGCTTGTATAGTCTTAACAATAATAAAAAATAATGTTAGAAAGGTTTCTACATATACTACTATCACCACTGGCACTGCTGCCAGTTAATTAAGTTTTATTCAATGAGGAAACCTTTTTAAAATCAGGATTACTCTTGCAAGACATACCAAAGACGTCTCATATACATAAATAAACAAGATAATACCAATAAAGTTACGTATGTAAAATTGGTAATGGAGTGGTTAGCATTGCCCCCACTGCTAGAAGGTCCCTGATTTACATGTTCTCCCTGTGGGTACTCTAGTTTCCTCCCACAGACCTAAGACATGCATGTTAGGGTAATTGGTGACCCTGAATATCCTGTAGTTCTGAATGTGAGTGTGAATGGTTATCCGTATGTCTCTCTGTGTTGGCACTGCGATAGAGCGGAGACATGAACAAGATGTACCCTGCTTCTCGACCTAGGACAGCTGGGATAGGTTCCAGCATTAACAGCAGCACTGAGGCAAAGGATTCAAGCAGGACATTCAGTGTATGTCAATGTCATCAATGTTTTGTTGGGGAGGATCCTATTGTGGTGCTGCAGCATGTATGAAAATCTTCAACCATACTATGTGCAACTTTTATTAAAACTGGGTCCATTTTACCATAAAGTACTTATGGAGTAGACTGGAGTAGAGCAAGTGCACACCTAAATTGATTCAAAGAAATGTCCACACATAAAACTACTACCTACTCCTTTAACCCTGTTCTGGAATTGAACTGCGGGCAGGGGCTGAGCCAGAGTGGTGGCCTGGGGTCACCCTGGCTGCCCCCAGACTCCGATTGGCTCCTCCAGGGGCCACCCCTGCCAGAGTGACAAAATTGTAGACCCCTGCTGTAGAATTTTCAGCACAAGGAGAACTGAGCCTTGTAAATAAATATATAATAAAATAATACACGTATGATGTATATTCAAGGTGGTTGCATATATTTTGTCACAATCTAAAGGTTAAATCGTGTTAACTGGACTTCTTCTTCCTGGAGATGGATGATAGGGCAGCATGATAAAGGACAGGTTGTGCCTGAGGGTTCCTCCTCTGTTTGAGAGAAGAAAACCAAAAATTCCGAAACCCGGATGGCTGAAAACCTTCACTAACATTTTGTCACATTAGAAATTAGTAGCAGTTCCAAGCAGGCAGATGACTCCTAACATGGACACAGTTGTACCTCTCCCCAACCATTTGTTCACGACTCTTAAAAGTTAAAAAATGGCAGATGAGTTACACATTCGACATTTCTGACACTGAACAAACACTGTTAGCTGATTAGTTTGTTATTTAAGCCTCTTAAATCATTTTCCAGATGTGCCACCCGATTTGGAGAGTAGGCCGCAGTCTGGGATCCCCAATGAAAAGTTTATAGATACGCCTCTGGCAGAGGGTGGCGGTGGGCGGTGGCGGTGGGCGGTGGGCTGAGTCTCTGTGGGACATTCCTTAGCGGAATCACTGACCAGCTGTCGACCTCTGGCGTCAAAACCTCGCCAACAAGTTTGTGCTCTTGGAAACTCGACTGTGCTGCCACGTCGGCCCAACTTCCTGAAGTGGCAGCGTTGTCCCGGAGCATCCGAGTCCCCGCTGCTGGTCATGGTGAGTCCGCGTCTCTTTAGAAAGACCAACGTTTCTGTGTTTGTCTGTGCAGATGTGGAACGGGCAGCTTCAGTTCAGTTCACCGACTGATGAATAACGGCTCTGGCATGTCCACAACGCGACGTTCAGGGAGAAAATGTCCCCACCGTCAGGCTGAGACTTGTCTTAAACTAGGTAGAAATACTGGCAGACGCTGTGTTTCTGTGCAACATTCGAGTACTAACACGGTTTCCACAGTATTTCCATGTTTCACAGTCACAAAACGTGTAGAAAGTTTAAAAACACAGGATCCAAGTTTGTGGACAGTAAATCACTTATTAAACCAACTCGTTTGCACAAAGCACTTCAGTAAAGCTTAATATTACAAACCTCAGAGTGAATATAAACTAGTACTGGTGCAGTTGATACATCATTGATGTATCAGAACTGCAGAAGATATAAAACATTTGTTTCTTCATTCTGTTACATACTGAAAACTCAGGGTTCAACAAGGGAAGTTCTCCACATACAATAATTGTATGTCTCCTTTAGTTTAGGTTGTATCATTTTTTTTTTTTTTTAATCTTTCTCTCCCTCTTTTTCTCTTTGTGCTAATTTTGTGTTTAACCGAGCTTTTGCAAACAGAAAATATGAAGAGCAACTTCAGATGCTCTGGCCCATGAGTCCCCTGACCTGCTGTCCCCTCTGTGTTCAAACCTCAGTTTTCTGATGTCCGGCCCCACTTTTATTCTACTTTTTACGTTTCAAAACTTTAGAAGCATAATATATTTGCCTTCTTATTCCACTCCATGCTGTAATCTAATCTAGTTTCGAGAATGACAAAGACTTTGAGGTGTGCTGCCTCCAGTCTGGTAAAACCTACAAGGCAAACTCTCGATACAGCATCTGTTCTACCTCTCTGGAAAAGACCTCGGCCTTTGAATCAGGTTCCTCTAAACTGACCAGAAAATGTGCCTGTGTCCATTATTACCAGTCAGTGATGGCGAAAGCCTTGAGCTGAATTCAACCAATTTTGCAGGATAACACTTGTGATTGTTGTTGTTTTTCTTTGGTCTTTTCTTTGAATTTGTCGGCATTAAGAAAAAAAACCATATAAATCATCAAGTCTCCCATTACATTTCACGTTTGAAGCAACAAGGTGCTGCTGACAAGTACAAACCAAAAAGAGGACTAAACAACAAACTGATTTCTAAAGAGCCTTGCATCTCAAGTGGACTCCCTAATGAAATCATGGCAATCAGCAACAGGGTTGTCATGGGGATGGGGCTGCAACAGGTTCCTGTGTCTTTTTATATGAGCAGGAGACTTTGGGTGTCAGACAGGCAGAGCATCACAGGAGCCGCCGATTGTCTAGGTTATTCTTTTTAATAATTTGCTCATATTTCACAGGAGATGTCTTCTAAGAAACCAGTCTAGACCTGCACAGGCTGAAATGTAAAGCCAACCTCACAGAAGCAATGGGTAAGTTGTTTGGAAATGAATGTTTATGTATTCTAGGGACATTTATGCTGCAAAGAGTTGGTTTTGGCTGTCGCTGAGGTCAGGTAAGCAAACGAAAGTGTAGAGACCCACTGTAGAGTTGATGAGTGTTTGAATCAATGCTGATACCCACATCTTTGCCTTAAACCTCTGATTCAACCCTAAAGTAAATGTACCAAAAATAAGCTCTGTGGGATATTTTTTATGCACTGCATGTACAGTCACCAAGGAACTATTTAATTTAACCACGTGGTCGACTGTGTAATTTTTAATGTGAGTATTATTCTGGCTCCTTTGAATTTCTGTCCATAGATCCTGCACATCAAAGACAACAAAGGCATGTGGTGAACAGCTGCAGTCAGACCAGAGCAAATGTGTATTATTCATGTAGAACTAAGCTAAAATACAATCAGTACTGCAGACAGAGGTGTTTATTCAGAGTGACTACAGACCCCTTCACTTTTTTTTTACACGTGCTTTACAGTTAATTTGGAGCCGGTAACCCAGCGGCTAATAACCCATAATGACTGAAACTGTTTGTTGTAGCAACTTTAATGCTTTACTACTGCTTCAAAGACTGAAGTGTGATAGTTATTTGAGCCTCATTTTAGTCTCATCTGATATGTTTCTCCTAAAAGTCCCTTAAAGAAATAGGTGAGACAGCTTATCAGATGAAAATAAAGCAAAAATTAGGCTGTCACTGTCGGCTTGGGTCATCTCCAATTTGTAGGAGTCACTCCAGTATCCACATTTAACTTTGATAAAAGTGTAGGAACATTATAATTTTATATTGACCAAATTATCAAATTTTAGTGTCAGTGTGAAAGGTTGTCTGTCTGTGTATGTCTCTCTGTGTTGCCCCTGAGATAGAATGGAGACCTGTCCAGGGAGGACCCCACCTCTTGCCCCAAGAATGGGCATAGGCTGCAGCCCCCCTGTGACCCTAAAACAGGATGAGCGAATAGATAGATAATGGATGTATGGACTCTAAAATTGAAATTCTTAATATGGCAGCTCTTTAGCATGAATGTTACACGGACCCAAATGGATGGCAAACTGTTGGTAATCTTGTATATTGTCAAACCAACTGAGAAGTCACTGTTTCAATGACTCATCAGGTCAAGTTGCTGTTTAACACTATAGCAAACTTTTGTTGACATTCTCACAGGGTTAACGTTAAAGATGAACATAAAACTTCATAAATTACCTTGGAAATGACACTGGTTTGTAAAAGTATGTCTTGTTTCTCCCCCCAAAAATGAACTATTTGAATATTTCCTTCCTCCCAGGTTGCTCCATCCTCCATTTGGTCAGTGTGGTGTCCTCTCTGGGTGGCCTGGTCTTTGGTTACGAGCTGGGCATCATCTCAGGTGCTTTGCTGCAGCTGAAGGCAGAGTTCTGGCTTTCGTGTGTCCAACAGGAGGCTCTTGTCAGCTCGTTGTTGTTAGGAGCTCTGCTGGCTTCCATCGTGGGTGGCTGCTTCATAGACCGTCATGGCCGTAGGAACTCCATCCTCTTCAGCAACATCTTGATCCTGATCGGCAGCCTGGTCCTGCTCATAAGTTCCTACCCTGCACTGGTGCTTGGGAGGGTCACAGTCGGTTTTGCCATGTGTATATCCTCCATGTCCTGCTGCATCTTTGTGTCTGAGATGGTTTCCCCCGACCGCAGAGGCTTCCTGGTAACACTGTATGAAGCTGGGATCACTCTGGGCATCCTGGCAGCTTATGCCATCAACTACATCCTGTCTGACTCCAGGAGAGGGTGGAGATGGATGTTTGGATTAGCTGTAGTACCAGCTTCACTTCAGCTGCTCTTTATCTGGTTTCTACCATCCAGCTCTAAGGAATCTTTAAACCACAATGTCTGTCATCCCGAAAGAGACCTCATGAGCCCTATTGAATCTCAAGAACCAGATGACTCACAAGTCCTCTCCAGCAAAGACAACAAGAAGGTTGAGTACGACAGCATGTACATGTTTCAGCGTAAAGACAACATGAGGACTCGGACTGTCATCGGGCTGGGACTGGTTCTTTTTCAGCAGTTTACAGGCCAGCCGAACGTTCTTTTCTATGCCTCCACCATCTTCCACTCAGTGGGGTTTCAGAGCAATGCCTCAGCAGTGTTGGCTTCTGTGGGCTTGGGGTTGGTCAAAGTGGCGGCTACTTTGACCTCTATGCTGTTTTCAGACAGGGTGGGCAGGAGGCCTTTGCTTATTGCCGGGTGCTCTGTTATGGCAGTATGTCTGATAACCATTGGACTCCTCAGTGGCCATTCGTTTATAAATGCTAAGAGGCCTTGCAATTCCGAGGACTTTAACATAACGGGTCTACATCATTTGCCTGTTGCTAATCAGTCAGTGATTGACGCACCTCAGGCTGAGAACTACAGACTTTTTCAAAACCATACACAAGATGATACGGTGGTGTCTGATATAGTTGAACAACCACTTGAAGCAGAGTCCTCTCAGAGCATCAACGGCTCAGTCGTAAACTGGATTATCCTCATTTGTATGATGGCTGTTGTCAGTGCTTACTCCATTGGATTTGGGCCAAGTTTGTACATTCACTCAAAATGGGTGTTTTTAGATTTTAAATAAATTCACCTGCTTTTTTTTTTTACTGTGCATTTAAAGATGTTTTAAAATAACAGTACCATCACTTCAGATACTACTGTAAAATGCCAAGTAGAATAACTTTATAGTTTTTCAAATAACATAATCTCCCATACCAGCTGCATCTCTTCCAGTGAGTTATTCGAGCTGGACAGTTATTCTCCCGTTTTGTCTTCGAGCAGTGACCTGGCTTCTCCTGAGTGAGATCTTTCCAGCAGCAGTCAGAGGAAGAGCATTCGCATTCACCAACTGCTTCAACTGGGCTGCCAACCTGCTGGTCACATTCACCTTCTTGAATGTTGTTGGTGAGTAGCAACTAAACTTTATCATGGTGGAAATTGACATAGAGTTTCCTACTGGTGATACAGTTACATCGTAATCTCGACTTGTACCTTCAATTCAATTTAACTTTATTTATATAGCGCCAATCCACAACCTGTGAATACCTGAGTACCTGTATGCTTATTCTGAAATGACAACGATTTGGTCATTTTCAGCATTTATACAGTACAACCAATAAAAACCAACAGTGATTTGGGTCCAGCCACTGTAAATTCTGTGAATCCAGAAACTGTTATTGATTATTCTTTGGTGCCATAGGGCCTCAAAAAGCAAACTACTACTTTATATATAACAACGTAATAATGTTCCCTTTTCATGCACTGTGCAATCTGTTAAGAATAATGTTTTCAGATTGCAAAGGATTTGGGGATTTCATCATCTACACACTATTATTATGGATAAGCAGACTCCCGATGAATCTCTGCAGACTGTGGTCCTGTTTATTTCAGCAACACAATGTCAAAACACATTCTGCACATTATTACAGCAGCACTGAACCCCAACTTAGTTGGTCCGGATGAGTGTTGGCCACCTGCATAGCAGCTCCCCCATCGGTGTGTTATTGTGAGTGTGAATGGGTGAATAAGAAGCAGTGTAATTCGGTTCGAGCGCCAATGGGTAGAAAAGCGGCATATAAGTTCAGACAATTTAACATTTAAAGTTTGTCTGTCTTCTCCCTCCTGCTCAGTCTGCAGAAGCAGTCACACACTGTTTTTAATTTCATTGTATTAATCTTCTGAAATGTCTCTTGAAAAAGATTATTAGTTAAATAAGTAATGTTAATTAGTAAATTAGTAATGTTATCTAGGGCTGCACCTAACGATTATAATTTTTTTGTCGATTAATCCATCAATAATTGTTTTTCGATTTTTTTTTTTTTTTGTTTGTTTGTTTGTTTGTTTTACAGATTAATATGACGTCTCTCCACAATATAATTAAAGGAAGAGCTTTTTACATTAAAGTAAAAAAAATGTGGTGCAATCACCCTAATACCACTATTTCATGTATGTGACTCAAAGCAAAGACACATTTAAGGACCACTACCAAGACTTTCCTGTAGTTACCATTAATTGTTTATCAGCTGCAGAAAATCAGCATCATATCAAGTGCCTCATTCATTGAAGAGGTTTTCCCTGACCCATGCTGCTGCATCCCAGCACAGCACTTTGTGAGATCCCATTTCCCTGGAATTCCCAATGCTAAAATTGTTTATTATATACACATAGTTTGTGCTTTTAGACTTTTTAGCCCACAGACTTAAGATTAAAATATTGAAACCAATTAAATCTTACTTTGTCTGCAGTTTCCTATGTTCAACTCTCAGAGCCTAAATTATTACAATTTACAGTAAATATGTATGTTTAAGGATTTTGATACCTTTGATGCCATAAATCAACTTTTATCCTCTTACCTTTGGTTTGTTGATACATTTTTTTATTTTATTTTTTTTGCACGATGTGTTTGATGTTGGTTATAAACTTATGCAAGAGTTATTCGAAATATAACTGCGTTTTTAATCCACAGATGCCATTGGCCTGTCGGGGATGTTTGTTTTGTATGGGGTGACTGCTGTGGTAGCTGGAATTTTCTTCTATTTCATGCTACCGGAGACCAAAGGGAAGACTCTGCAGGAGATTGACAAGGAGCTCCGTTTAAACAGGTGGAATCCACAATACTATGACTCAAATGTACTATTACTAACTGCACACTGCAAGTCAAATAGCCCAAGTCCTTTTTCTACTCTTAATGATGTGCCGGGCCATGCCATGCCATGCTGAGACGTGTGTGTGTGTGTGTTCTTGGTCTTGTTTTGCAGGATTTACCGCAGTCAGGAGGAGTGGTGTGGCTGCATCAGTCTGAGAAACACTTCTCCTCAGTACCAGAGAGTAGACTGTCATATTAGCACCTCAGGGGGATATTAGCATATTGGCAAGTGGTCTACTACACTACACAGAAACGCTGAAGAATTTCTGAATGAGATCAGGTGATGCACCCTGCTCTGATATTTGTGCGAAATGTTGAGTGTGTTGTGATCGAAGCAGCCATCGTAATTACGAGATATGGATCTCATAGTTATGACTTATCGATGTCATAAATATGAGAACATTTCAGAACCTGCATTAGAATAATCAGGTTTTTGTCTTAATTCAGTGACAGTTTTCATAGATTTTCAAATTGGCCTAATTTTTAGCCTATATGTTTACATTTTAGAACATTATATATGCCAAATTAGTTGGGGCGGCTGTAGCTCAGTTGGTAAGGGCAGTCGTCCACGGACCACAGGGTGAGTGGTTTGATCCCCGGCCCTGGCTATATGTCGAAGTGTCCCTGGGCAAGACACTGAACCCCTAACAGCCCATTCCCCTCCCCAGCAGTGCAGTGCTGGTCCAAGCCCGGTAGATATTGGGGAGGGTTGCGTCAGGAAGGGCATCCGGCGTAAAAAAATTTGCCAAATCAACATGCGGACAATGATCCGCTGTGGCGACCCTGAACTCACGGGATAAGCCGAAAGGACAAATATATATGCCGAATTAGTTATTAACAGATCATTTTCACTTTGTACTATTAGACGCAGATTGCTGATTTCCTCGTATCAATGTAGGAAACTTGAAATTGTGATGATGCTCAGGCAAATTGTGTAGCCTTCAAACTCCTGCCTCAGAACGTTTGTTCTGTATGATTATACAGTGTTATACGAGATGCTGCAAATTGCACTTCGCTTTAGACATTTTGAAAAGTTTACTGAAATATCTATGGAAATTTCCTTTTAACGTTACAGTTTTGGACATATTGAAAACTGTCACTAAACTACTGTGATACTGAAGACATCTTAAAAACCTGATTTATTATATGGCAGGTCCTGACATTTTCTCATATTTATGAGATCCATAAGTCATAAGGTCTTTACTTTATTTATTTTTTCCTCTGGTGAATACAGTACGCTACCGTAAATGTGTGTTTTTCCTTAGTGAAGTTTAGCTTTTTTAAGCAGAACAATCAGCAGCCTGTCGTTGTCATCAGAGTGAGGCTCCACTTCTTGGCTCTTATTTAATTATATCCCAGGTTTCTGTGCTCATGCTTTTCATATGCTCATGCCATCATTTTAGCCAAAGAACAATTTTGTGTTACGCACTATGATCCCCTTTCTGTTGAGCTTCATATCACAGACAAATAAATTGACGTTAGTCTGTACAGCTCTATATCTCTATTAATAATGCCAAAGTCTTTAGAAAGTCTTTTGTAACACAATTTGGTGAGCATCAACTACTCTTCTACTCTCTTCAGAAACTTCCTTTGAGCCATGACACGCTTCTTCAAACCTGTGTAGTAGTAGTACTAAAGACCCAGATTTCTAACCCTTCTTTAAACAGCCAGGACCTGCCAGACTAGCAGGGGCAGAACTAGAAACAGTTTTTATTGGTGTGGCCAGACTGGGCCACACACTCAAAATAGGGTAGCACATTTGGAAAATGATTTAAAGCTCAAATAGGAAAAAGCTTTTTGAGAAGTAATACTTTGTAAACTGTATACTATTATTCTAATAGTGTGATTTATAAAGTTTGTTCAGTGTCAGAAATGTAGCCAATAACATTTTTAAATTGCCATTTACCATTGTATACTTCATAAACAAACAGGGAGAGCTAAAAGTCATCCCTTTAGTAATTAACTGCTAGAATGTTATATCATAACAAAATATAAGCGAGCTGAAATGTACATAATAAAGTTTTATTTATTCATAAAGAGAGTAATTTATTTCAGCTTCAGATTTGCACATTTCTCCTTGTGCTGAAAGTTCTACAAGTATCTACCTCCTTGTCACACTGGCAGGGGGTGGTACCTGGGGTGATCATTCAGATTTTGGCTCTGACCCTGCTCACACCTGCTTTCATCCCATTAACTGAAACATCTACCTCTAATTGTTATTCTGAGAGTACTTTTGTCACACACACAGGTATTTAAGTTTCCCAAATAAAATAATACTTATCATTCCTTTGTTTTTTTTTTTAATGTGGTTCCCTTTATCTAATTTGTCTAGAAGCTCCATGAAAATCTGATCATGTTAGGTCATATGTATGTAGGAATGGTGAAAATTCAAAGGATCAACTCAATTCAACTTTATTTATATAGCAATTATTCACAAAAAAGTCATCTCAAGGCATTTTACGGATTAAAGTCAAGACTATAAACCTGTATAGAGAAAATCCAACAATTCCCCCTTGAACAACCCCTAAGCAACAGTGGAGAGGAAAAACTCCCTTTAACAGAAGAAACCTCCAGTAGAACCAGGGTCAGGGTGGGCAGCCATCAAACACAGGGCAGGTTGGTAGGACCAGTAGCTGTACACTGGAAAACACACAGCTCCAAATCTAGACACACCTGTAGAAAGGGACAGAGAGAGGGAGACAGAAGGAAACGACAACTATGGGAGAAAGAACACACAAAGTTAATGTCATACAGTTGTGACAAATGTGGGGTGAGAGGAGAGGAGAGAGGGTCAAGAGGAGGAAAGGAGATCGAAGTGGTCTACTGGGATGATATGGTGCTATGAGGTATTCTATATATGATGGAGCCTGAACATTCAGAGCTTTATATGTAAGAAGCAGGGTTTTAAATTCTATTCTAGATTTAATGGGAAGCCAATGCAGGGAAGCTAGTGAAAGTGAAATATTTTAGATTAATTGCAGGCTCTTTAGTTACTGGGGCATCCTGAAAATAGGGAATTACAGCAGTCCAACCTAGAGGTAACAAATGCATGGACCAGTTTTTCGGCATCACTTTGAGACAGGATGCTCCTAATTTTGGCAATGTTCCGTAGGTGGAAGAAGGCTGTTCTAGAGATTTGTTTTATATGAGAGGTAAAGGACAAATCCTGGTCAAAAATAACTCCAAGGTTCCTTGGACTGGAGGTCAGAGTTATGCCATCTAGAGTAACAGTATGGTTGGACATCATATCTCAGATTTATAGGCCTAAAAACTATTAATTCAGTTTTGTCTTGAGTTTAGAAGTAAAGAATTGTGGGACATCCAGGCCTTTATGTTTTTAGCCTTGAAGCTTGATTAACTGATTATTTTCATCTGGTTCCATAGATAAATATAGCTGGGTATCATCAGCATAGCAGTGGAAATTTATGGAGTGTTTTCTAATAATGTTGCCTAAAGGAGACATATATAAAGTAAAAAGTATTGGTCCTAACACAGAGCCTTGTGGAACTCCATAGCTAACCTTTGTGTGCATGGAGGATTCATCATTTACATGAACAAATTGAAATCTATCAGACAGATAAGATTTAAACCAACCTAGTGCAGTTCCTTAAATCCCAATTTCATGTTCCAGTCTCTGTAATAAAATGTTATGATCAATGGTATCAAATGCAGCACTAAGATTTAACAGAACAAGTATAGAGATGAGTCCATTATCTGAGGCCATGAGAAGATCGTTGGTGACTTTTACCAGTGCTGTTTCTGTACTATGATGAACTCTAAATCCTGACTGAAATTATTCCTATAAAGTTGGTCACATAATTGTTTTACATCTACTTTTTCAATGATTTTAGAAATAAAGGGGAGATTAGATATTGGTCTGTAATTGGCTAAAACACCTGAGTCAAGACAGGGTTTTTTAAGTAGTGGTTTAATTACAGCTACCTTATAGGCCTGTGGTACATAGACTGTTGATGTCTAATATGAACGTATCTATTAAGGGTAAAGCTTCCTTGAGCAGCTTAGTTGGAATAGGGTCTAGCAGACAGGTTGTTGGTTTAGATGAGGTAATAACTGAAGTTAGCTCAGAGAGATCTATGGGTAAAAAGCAGTCTAACAGGGATTGGGGCCTTATGGATGATTCTAGCACTGTTGTATGTGAAGATCTATCAGTAATATTTGGGGGGAGGATCTGGTGAATTCTTAATAGCTACAACTTTATTCATAAAGAAAGTCATTGCTGCTCAGAGTTAAGGGCAATGCATCGTCACCCAAACTATACAATATAAATACATCATATGTTGTTGGACATGTACTGGATAAAACAAGTTAGAACTAACCAGGCAGTGACTCTGCTCTGACGAGTCAAAGAATAATGGCACAATCTACTGAGCTGAAATTCATGTGGCTTCCTGCTCATGTGGGTATTGTAGGGGAAGAGGACAGACAAGGGTGTAAGACACCGAAACATCCGAGTGAGGAGTGTGAGGGATTAGAAACAGGCAGGTCCCGTTAAGCTGCGGGAGATACCGAACAGAGAGAGAGTTCAGAAAATGAGGAGTCAGGTGGCAAATACTGAGGGATTTAGGGATTTGATCAATAGAAAGTGTTGGAAGAGATTATATCCAGAGGATGGCAGCAATGCATCATTTGAGATTCCGGCAGCCTCTTCACTCGGGAAGTGGAGCTTCAGGATCTGAGCTTCTTCACGGTGCTCGCATTGCGTCCTCTTCCTCAGTTTTCATCAGCTGTCACCTCCGCAATGTCAGAAACAATCCACGTCCTGAGAGCGTTCGTCAGCCAGCGGCTGACGGTGGCTGTGGAGGAAATAATCGGGATGTTTGAACGGACGATAACCGAGTACGAGGAGGAGATCGACCGCCACCGCAGGCTGCTGAGAGCCGAGCGGCCGCCCGGTGTCACCTCAAGCCGACACAACCACAATGGTACAGCTCCCATCTTTACTCGGCTTTAACATGTCCTTGCTGGTTTGTGTTTGATTTACAAAGGAGCTTTATTGAATAATCTACATTGACAACAACGAGACAGGAAATACAGAGCTGACAAATAAAATCAATGAAGTGAAGGCTGAAGGCTCCAACTTACAGCAAAGGTCAGACTTTATTTAGCTTTAAGATATTGATATTGATATACGATATTTTCCTTCACCTGCATAGACACTTTGATTGTTCCATTGAAACAGTAGGTTAAAATTCAACACTCGGAGTGTGTACAAAAAGTGGCTGTAATTTCTTAACAGTTAATGAATAAATTGCTGCATTTTAAATCCATTGTGCTAGTGTACATATGGTACAGATGCAAAATTACAGTTAATTAGGTCAGTCAATCAAGACATTTGTTGTATTATGGGACAATCAAATGTTAGTCATATAGTGCAATATCACAAATGTGCCTCAGTGAGCTTTACAATCTGTACAAGGAGCCCCCCCTTGTCCTTAGACCTTTGACTCAGATAAGAAAAAAAATCCCCAAAAAACCTTTAACAGAAAAATACTGAAAGAAACCACAGGAAGAACAACAGTAGATTCATAATTTAGATAATTATGACGAGTTATTAAAATTTTAAATGAATATGATCAGGGAGCAATTTGAGCATCTTCCAGGTTATGCCTGTTTGTATTTATTTGAACAAGATCCATCCATCCATCTAATATCTGTAACCACTGTGTGCGAGGGGCTGGAGTCTTCCCAGCTGTCATAGGGCGAGAGGCAGGGTCCACCCTGGACAGGTCTCCAGTCTATCTCAGGGCAAACAGAGAGAGACATGCACAGACAGACCACACAAGCACAGGGGAGAACATGGAAACTCCACAAAGAAAGGCCACAGTGTGGACAAGACAGTACAATTCATTTAATTATGCATGAAGTTAATCTGTCCAAAACTCTCCTTTATAATATTCATAAGTTAATCTTTTACATGGTCTTTTTTTTTTTTTTTTTTGATCCTGAGTTCAGGTTTTCATTGTCCGCATGTTGATTTGGCAGTTTTTACGCCGGATGCCCTTCCTGACGCAACCCTCCCCAATTTATATCGGGCTTGGACCGGCACTGCACAGCTGGGGAGGGGAATGGGCTGTTAGGGGTTCGGTGTCTTACCCAGAGACACTTCGACATATAGCTGGGACCAGGGATCAAACCACTGACCCTGTGGATGACTGCCTTTATCAACTGAACTACAGCCGCCCCTTTATCTTTTACATGGTCTAAAATAAACAAACCAAAACAAAACAACTAAATATTTAGTTCAGTTTTCAGTTTCATCAGCATATTAAGCAGGTTTAGCAGTAAAAGTAACATATTTCTCTATCACTGCTCACTGCTAACTGTACTTTTGTACTTTTGTGTCTCAGGTGAGTCTCAGGACACCCAGTCATTAATCGTCAGTGCAAAAATTGCCCCCGAGCAGAAGGAGTTGAGCTTGTCCCTGCACCAGGAGGCTCCTGAGCTGCTGTGCATTAAAGAGGAGCCAGAGGAAGTGTGTCAGGGGCCGGAGGAGGCTAATACCTCACAGTTCCAGCTTCCTCCTGTTGGTGTGAAGAGTGAAGACATTGAAGAGAATCCTCTGTCCTTGCAGCTCCAGCAAAACCAGAGTGAGGTGAAATTAGAAGCGGAGCCCCCATGCAGCAGAACACCCCCACTTAGAAGAGCTGCTGGAGAGGACCGTGGAGGATCAGAACCAGCCTTTGACTTGGATGTAGCTGCATTTTTAAAAGCAACCAGCGATGGGCAGTTGTTTCTTTCCCAGTGTTTTCAAACTGAAACTGAAGTCTTGGACGATGACTGGAACCAAGTGATCGGGCCTCCGCCATTTTCAGACCCACTGACAAACAGTCAGGCCCAAAAGAGACGTCACAGTGAAAACAAGCTCTATAAATGCCCAGCTTGTAGCAAAACGTTTAAGCACAACAAGGATCTGCAGAGACACATAAGTTGTCATACGGGCGAGAAGCCATTTGACTGCCCTGAATGTGGGAAGACATTCAGACAGAAGGGAAGTTTGCACATTCATATGAGAAAACACACTGGAGAGAAGCCTTTCAGTTGCTTAGTTTGTGGGAAAAGGTTCACGCAGAGTGGAACACTATCTGCACACATGAGGATTCACACGGGAGAGAAGCCATACAGCTGCTCAGTGTGCAAGAAAAGGTACATTGAAAGAGGGACACTGGTCAGACACATGAGAGTCCACACTGGAGAGAAGCCGTTCATGTGCTCACTTTGTGGTAAAAGGTTTAGTGAGAAAGGGAATCTGAATAAACACCAGAGAATCCACACAGGGGAGAAACCCTTTAGATGCAGCGATTGCGAGAAAAGGTTTAGTTTGCTGTCACATCTCAAGAACCACAAGTGTCCTGTGAGGAGAAGCAGTGAGCCTGTGGAGCAGGCCCTGCAGCTGAAATGTCCAAAAGTTTCTGTACAGTTAACGAGACACACGCCGTGAGTCAGTCAGTGGTGTTTCCCTTCACCTTCCTCCTGTTTAAAAGGGCTGAACAAAGGAACTAATTAGCAAATAAATGTCATAATTTTTTAAACACTTTGTAATGTAAGTCAAACTCAAACCAATGTTTAGTCCAAAGAATCCTCTGTAGACCTCTAAAACATCTGAGTGTTCCTAGAAGACCTCAGGACAAGTCAAGTGGCCGAACCTTATACCCCACAGCACATCAGTTTGTCAAAGTTACAATAGTTTTACAGTTACAAAGTTTTTATTATAATATAGTTTTTATTTCATGGACTCATTTCTATTTCAAGAACCAGTGTGGAGAAAAATATTAATATATAAAATAGTGATCATGAAAAGACAAGCAGAAATTCTAATACAATCAACTTTATTGTCATTGGACAGAAGTAATTCTGCTATGCAGTACCTGAAATCATCAATCATCTTTAGAATAAAATAAGACAAGATAAATAAATGAGATGAATACTAACATGTAATAATATATACAAAAAAACAATTATGTATGTCCAGTTCTGTCAGCAAGTGTTTGTTCATTTCAGTTATGGCTCTGGGATAAAAACTGTCTCTGAGTCTGGAGGTGAACAAAACAACATATCAAATGTTGAAACCGAGAAGTTTGATTGTTTTCCTGCTCGTTTTGAATTTGATGCTAGTTAAGTCCTCCTGCTCCTGAGAAGGCATTCATGTTTTCCAAAAAGCATTTCAAATTTTGATTCATCTGACCCCAGAACAGTTTTCCATTTTACCTCAGACCATTTTAAATGAGTACATTTTCTGCATCGTGTTCACATTTAGCTTCTTCTTTTCATGTGTTACATTTGTGGAATGTACAGTGAACGGTGTTCACAGACAGTGATTTCTGGAAGTGATGTCCAGTAGAATCAGGCCTGTTTTTAATGCAGTGCCGCCTGAGGGCCAGAAGATCACATGCATTCAGTTTTGACCTTCTGCCTTGTCCCTTGCGCACAGAAAGGCTAAATGGCTCCACTTATATAGCACTTTTCTACCTATTGGTTTCACAATCACACACACACCAACACTCACCGGGAGCAACTAAGTTGGGGTTCAGTGCCTTGCTTAAGGACACCGATGTGACCGGAGGAGCCAGGATCAAACCAGCAACTGGGGGATTTGTGGACGACCCCTCTTCATCCTGCACCACAGTCGACTCTGAGATTCCTCCAGGTTCTCAGAATCTTTTGATATTATATAATGTAGATTGTGGAATTTTCAAAGTCTTTGCAATTTGACACAGTTTGTCACATATTGGTGAACCTCTGCGTATCTTTACAAGACAGAAGATCTGCTTCTCAGGGCAAACGAAGAAAATGTCCCTGTTATACCCAGTCATGTTACTGACCTGTTGCCAATTAACCTAATTAGTTAACATAATTAATGCTCCTTCATTTGTCTTTGATTTGCAGCAATTACTTTTCCAGCCTTTCGCTGCCCCTGTTCCAACCTTTTTGAGATGTGTTGCTGCCACCAAATTCAAAATGACCTAATATTTTCCTGAAATGGTAAAATGTCTGTTTCAACATCTGATGTTGTTTATGTTCTATTGTGAATAAAATATGGGTTGATAAGATTTGCAAATCAGTGCATTCAGTTTTTATTTGTATTACAGATGCTCCCAACTTTTTTTGTAATTGGTCGCTTATATACTGTAGCACTTTACAATGTTGATTCCCATTCACCCATTCGCACACACACACACTCGCACTCGCCCAGATCTGTCACTTACTGAAACCTATTGGACATTATTATGTGAAAGATGTAACAAAGCACGCTCGGAACTGTTGAGCAGCTGAATTCCTACACATTGGGCAAGAATGAGGAAACAAATCTGCGTTCAGAAGAACTAAAGCAGTTGGTCTCTTTAGCTTCCAAACAGTGTTTGTTGACCGACCGCGTCTGCTTTTTTAAAAATGTGTTGCTAGCGTCAGTTTTTGAAGGGGCAAATCAAATATACGTTTCAAATGATTTGCAAATCATTGTCTCTTATCTACATTTAACAGTGTTTAGGGAAATTGGGATTTGTGCAATCAATGCAGTTCTTTGAAACTTGGGTACTATGCATGAGAGGTGAGACCATCATTAAATATTATTATGACAGGTTTTTAGCTTCAATCCTGTCTAGTTATTAAACAGGTTAAAAGCAGAAATTGCGCTTTACATTTTCAACACAATGAAACAAATTGATGCACATAGACTGGAGTTTTGTGTTTCAGATAGTGCGGCATTAAATTCTTAGAAAGCTCCGTCATATTTTTCTCTGACCTGTTATGTTCTTTTCAGTTAAACATGAAGATGATTGATTTTTCTAGTCCCTTTCTACACCACAGGTGTGGTTATCTGAAGAAAGTAAAATGGCTTGTATTTGATTCACAATTGCCGTCACTTCAGAAAGTATTAAGACCCTTTTTGTGTCCAGTCTGCTCAGATAAACTAGTTTTAAATAGAAACTGCTAATGTTTCCCATCAATCTGTATTCCATAAATGATCCATGACTGAATGTTTATAGAAACATCCTGTTTGCTTTAATTGTTCTTAGGATTAGTCTAGAACTTGCCTGGAGCCCAACTGAAATTTAATTAATTTTGAATGGCACAGACCTGCATATGTAGTGTTGCATGGTTTACACTGCATGTCAAGACAAAAACCAAGACATGAAGTCCACATTCTGTGGCAAGTCGGGAACAAGCAGGACTTATCCAAGGGAGCTAGACAAAATCCCTAATACAGTTTAATGCTCAGCAGTAGGACTCCACCACCATGGCCTAAATAATAAATGCAAAGAATTCTCCTTTCTAAAAGCTTCATATTCTAAATTCATAAATTATAACCTTGTAAAAGTAGAATTCATGCCACAGCTGCTTTATTGGATTGCATTAGTTGTGGAGGTGGCCAGTGAGTGTATATATATTTTGCATGTGACAAGATCTGAAATCAGAAACCTCAGTCCAAAGTACTTGATAAATAAAACACGTGTTTATTTACACAAATATTTTCAAATACTAGTCTTCTACATAGGGACATAAAAATATATACAGTGATGTAGGGACTCAAACTGCTCCAGTCTCAGGTCAATGTATACACTCTGATTTATTTGCATTTTAAGGCCTTCTCCTAAGGTCTCTTAAAAAAAAAAAAAAAAAAAAAGATGCATATGTACAGCAGGGTCCAAAACATACACTTTCAAACTCTGGCACTAAAACACTGTGGGGCTGGGGGGGTGGAGGGGGTACACTACTTTTTAAGTGCTATTCAATATGTCAATACGTCCCTCAACATGTTAGTGAAAGCCATTAAACTGTATGTACTCACTGCATGTTGCTACAGTTGACAGAACTAAACTTCGCCTCCGACACTAACAGCACTTCAGTCACCTGCAGATGAATAATATTGGATCATGTTCTCGTCTATTTCACTAGAATCCACATGTTCAACCTGTTCCACAGCATCTCCATGAGTAACTCCCACACAACAAAACTAGGTTTGGTCAAGTCTCTTCTTCCCAACAACTCTGTAAACTTTGGTTATGTCTTGAAGTTCAAGAGAAAGCCACTTGAAGTAATTCAAGGAAGTGGAAAGCAGCACATTTGAAAAACTATTTCTTTGAGAACCTGAATGAACCTTACCTGGCTTCTGAGATCTGAGAACAACACTAGAGTCCATCAAACCACTACTCCAGCAGTCCAGAGCATTTTAGTACAAAACAAATCAACAACAGAAGGCAGAACAGATGACGGGTGGCATTATCAAAGAAGACATACGATCAGGTTTGGTAAGAAAAGCAAGACTAATCTACTCAGGCTGAGAAAGTGCTGCTGTATTCACATCGATCTGTAGCACAGAATAGCACCAAACACTTCCAACATCCTGCAATCTTGGGGGGTGGTTAGACTCATTCTTCAAGGTCAGATAAGTTTTCTTACCAGGTCTTGTTTTTGACAATGTTGTCGTAGTAAACTATTCAGGATGAACTCCTGTTGGTCCTGATGGACAATGTCTTTCTTTTGCCTTCTGCCGATCTACTTACTGACCAGTGCCTTCACTTTCCGAACTCAAACATTGAGTTGAGGAGCCCACTTAATCCTCCATGGATGACACTCGCTCTCAGCTTGTCACACATAAACACCCCTTTGTATTTACTAGGGCTGGTAGGGAAATGAAAGGAATACCTGTATATTTCAGTTACACAGACTTTTTAGATGTCAGGTTAACACATTCATTCAAGGAGGGAAATGGAAAAACTTTTTCTTAGACATCGGTGTACTCCAGCCAGGACCATGGTGATGAGCAGTAACGTAGGTTGGATGTGGTGAGGGCTGGCAGAGTGCCACCTGTCTAGTTTCTCCCCTGGGCTGGGTGGTGGAGGTGGGAGAGAAAGGAGGGGCTGAGAAGGTTGTGGAGTTAGACAGGGTGTCACTGCGGGGCACCGGCAACAGTGGGTACCGGGTGCTCAGGGTGTTGGTAGCAGCTGACAGGACTGGCGAGCCAGTGAGAGGGCCCAGGGCAGTGGAGGCTGGTAAGGCAGAGATACCTGAGGCACAGGAATTAGGAAGACGTCACCACATTACCAACACGTGTAAAGATACTTTGAATAAATATGCAAAAAGAAACACTACAATCTCACATCAGTGTTTGGAAATTCTAAATTTCAGACCTCAGCAAGTGCAGGTAAGTTGAGTGGCACATGATGGGGTTGATGAAAGTGATGCTGGGTAACTATGTAACATTAATAGGTTTAGCAAATATCATCTAGCTAAATAGCATTGAAGCTTCAACCTACATTGTGAATGGAATCTGTTGTCTTTGTTGCTCATTACTACACACAACTGGTTTCAATTTGAAATGGTTTCACATTTGCCAACCACCTGTTTCTGTGCAAGCAAGCATGTATTTTGTTAAGTCATAGCACAAGCCATCTCACCGGATAGCATGTGGAAGAACTGTGTTGTCTGTACAACAGCATGGTGCTGCTAAAAACTATCAGGGACAGGGAACCTTAGAGAAGTTTATTTGATAGTTCTGCAAGTGTGTTAATATACTCTTGCCACAAAGCTATTGAAGCAGGTTATCATTATCCTAAAAAAAAAAAAAGAGTGGTTAAAATATGATCAAGAACACCCCTTAACCTCAGCCTTGACACCCTGACATCATTTGGATGCTGAACAGAGCCTTGATGTCAGCGGAGATCGGACAGCTGGCTCTCAGCAAAGGAAAAAATACAGTGTTCTTTTCTATTATGTTAATGAGAATGATTTGAGAATCTCGTTTATTATTCACTGAGCTATATGTGACACTTAACCATTTTATTATTCAGTCCCAAGATAAACTTCCCATCTCATAAAATGAAAATTATATGTTTGTAAAAGACCTTATTTTGGAGAATTGACCATCATTCTCACTGACTGACTAATTCACTGAGAGGTGAGAAGGCAGCAAAACAGGCAAACAAATTTAAAATAATCCAGAAATACTGCAACTTCACATTTCAAAGTTCAACAAGAAGGCAGCTCTACCAGATGTGAACGATGTGTGCAGTGGTATCTCTGATGTTGGCCTTTGTTCCCATTTCTCAGCCCCATTTCCGCATGTTGGTAGATGAATGCATCAACAAGATAGTGTAGCGTTATAGTGACTTTATGTCATGTGTGTTGGGTTTCTCACCAGTGATCATGCTTGCTGTGCTAACAGCTGGGTTCCCACTGGGCAGGCCGGCTGATCCGGCCACACGAGACTGATCTTTCACAATAGGGACTGGGGGAACAACACACAAATCAGTCACTTATTGTTTGACTGCTATTACTAAGTTCATTCTTTTAAGCTAAAGACAATAGCTATTTGCGAGGGCTCACAGAAGTAAGGGTGATCCATGGCCTCGCGGGCAGTCAGCCGGACCTGGTGGTCATAGCGCAGCAGCTTATCCAGGAAATCCAGGGCTTCGGGGCTGACCAGGTGCTGGTTCTCACTGTGGACAAAACGCTCCCACCGCTTACGAGAATGTCTGTAGGCAAAAAGCAAATAAAAGTGAAGAAGAGGTTGTCTTTCTAAAAGTCTGATAAAGTATGAAAAACACTGCTCTTCATGGAGAATAAATCAACTTCATTGGTCCAAATTTTTATTTATCATTTTGAGCAGTTAACAGTCTTTAACTCTTTTTTTGGCCACACACTCCTTATCCATAACATCATCCTCATGCTGTCACTGCAGTGACTCTCTCACCTGCCCAGAATGTCATTAAAGCGTGGTTCCAACTCAATGTTATACTTGTCAATGTAATCGTAGAGGTCTTCAGTTCCCAGAACCTTTGCTATTCTCACCAACTACAAAAAAAAAATCAAACAAGAAAAAAATAAAAAATAAAAATAAAAATAAATCAGTATTTCAGCTCTGTACAAGACAGCTGACCCCTGTCAGATGAAACACCTACATTCATAGCAGTTCCAGAAAATACTGACTGCCAAGCTCATGAGATCAGTGATCAAAAATGCCACCGTCAACACTGGACAATTCTGCCCCATTACTCAACCCTGCTTTGCATTTACCTGGTCATAGTTGTCATGGCCATGGAAGAAGGGCTCCTTCCTGAAGATCATGCTCGCCAGCATGCAGCCAAGACTCCACATATCCAGACTGTAGTCATACATCTGAAACATATGTGAAACATGCACGCACACACACAAATTAGCAACGATGTATTATACAAAAAGGGAATACATATATGATGCAGTTCCTTTCTAGAACAAAGCATCTGACTTTGTCTGAAGCTGTAGCCTGTAACTACATTGTGGGCTGCTGATGAGGTGCATTGTGTAAGCAGGAATCATTAGTCCAGTATTGCCCTACTGCAGATTCATCTGCAACACAATGCCAAGTTCCCACCTTAGAATAGTTTGAGGACGAGTTAATTCTGGTGAGTAAGATTCCTCTGTCCAATTGAAAAGGATTGGCCAATGGAAATTAAGTAAACTATATCGGCAAATGAAATTTAGTTAATAAAGCAGGGCCCTCGTTCCACCACCAAAAACAAGCAGCACCAATATAGGGAGATCATGGAAGATGTTAGAGCTGTGACACACATTGGTCGGGGAGAGAACCCTACTATATAGGCTCATCAACCAGTCTAATAACACCTCTCAGTTAACGAAAACAATCCTAACCCACCTGGTGTAAACTACATGTGTACCTGGTAGTCGACAAGAAGCTCTGGTCCTTTGAAGTAGCGGGAGGCGACTCTGACATTGTACTCCTGTCCTGGGTGGTAAAACTCAGCCAGACCCCAGTCAATAAGGCGTAACTACCAATAAAAGAACTGAAGCAGTCAGTAAGTGCATGAAAGGAACAACAGCAACAACAACCAAACAGGGATAATAGTTAAATCCTATAATAGTTCATCACTAACCTTGCGGTGTTCATGATCAATCATCACGTTATGTGGCTTCACGTCTCTGTGCATGATGCCCATGCTGTGGCAGTAGTCCAGCGCCTACACATAACAGCAGACACGTGTTTTTTTTCCCCATCCGAGTAATTCAAAACAGCAACAGATTACAGGAATATAACACCCATTGGACAACACATGCAATGGTGACTGGGGACATTGGGGGTTGGGGGACATTTAGAGATTACACATTATAAGCTGAAAGGCAACTAAACCCACCTTGAGAATCTCATACATGTAGAACCGGATGTCATAGTCTGTCAGGGTCTGGTACAGTTGCTTAAAACCAAAACAAAGTCATTAGCCTTTATATGGTCCTGCTGTACACAACACCACACGTTTATGGAATATCGTGAACGGTAGGACTGTGCCAGTGTTTGAGGATAGAATCAGAAAATGTTTGACTTTCTGGCACCGAAGACATAACACTGGACTTTAATTTCCCTCCATCACATACATACATATATATGAGAAAATAAAATGTATGCCAAGAAAGGAGGTTTCAATTATCTTACACAATAATTTTTTATACATAAGAAAAACTTTAATTCCTACCTTGAAGTCGGTGTTGTTGACATGTTCAAAGACCAAGGCAGGTGTCCGGGACTGAACAAGAAAATGTACATTTAAAATCAACACCAACCACTAAGCTCAGTTAAATTACTTTGACTGAAACAGCTACAGTCAGGTGGTCAGCACTGACCCAGGATATTACATTTACTTCCCCCAGTTTAAAAAGAGTCTAAATTGGCATCTCCAACAGACACTATGGCAACATTCAAAGATGCTAATATTTAGTTATGCCAGTTTGGGATTGTTTTATTACAACTTTTCCATGGAGGTTATTTTCAGAGTACATAACTTGTAAAAAAATATTTTTAGTAAAAATGTGCCAAAACAAGACTGAACAGGCCACTGGCACAGGTCACAAGCAAATCACATTTAACAAGAATTTTGAAACCTATAATGTAATCGACATCAAGATATTGTGCTTTTCAAACACTATTTGGTGAACAAATTTGAAATTTGGGATTTAATTTATTTATCAATTGCTGGTCCAGTTTTGAATTGTCCAAGTCAATTTATTCATCTTTAAATCTAATATGTAGGTTGAGAAGACAGCTTAGAGTCGCAGCTCATCTGATGTCCACCGCTTGCTACTACAACGTTAAGTAAATTTAAATTAATTAAATTCTATGAATGAAGGCCTGGTGGCTGAATTTGTAGAGCTTTATGCTCAGATGCAGAAGTCTGCTGGATCAAATCTCAGCCTATGCCAGGTCTGTCCTTTGAGCAAGAGATTCAGTGCTCTAGCTCTCTGGGCGTTTCCTGCGGCTGCCTACAGTTCCCCTTAGGGGAATGGGTTAAATGCAGAGATTGGAACAAATCCTAACATGAAAAAGCACTCAATGGTGACAAAGATGTGCCAAACATGTCCTAGCCCACCCACCATGACAAAGCATCTAATTCTAATTTAACTGGGAGATTTTGTATTCTCAAAACTAAAGCAAGATCAGCAGATTTTTACAAGATGTGTAACTGTGTTTGAGTTGCTGGAACTACAGAAATACTACATCCCGATTACTCAGTAGCGCTACAGTATAGCGCTACTGAGTAGTGTAGTAGTACCACAGAACAGCCAATAAGAGAACTAATGTTACATTTGCTCGAGCATTAATGTGACGTATGACACAGGGTGAAGACGATGTACGCCGCCGCTGAAATACATACAAAAACAAATACACTATTGGCGTGGGAGAGAAGGTCACCGATAGTCTGATGTGGAGAAAGGCATTTCCTGTCTCCTTTTCATGTTTTTCCTCCAGTCCGTGCACCCAACTCTTTACTGATTCATACTATGTGAAAAATGCACTATTTATTCACCGTCATCTTAAAGGAAATGTAGAGAATCCAGACATAAATGGGCAAACAGGACATTTTAGCATTAAAGCTCTGACACACAGTATAATTACAAGTTTGGACAACTACTTGCATCTAACTACCTAGCTAAGCCAAAACTGGCTGAGTACTTACAGACACACAGTTTCCCATCCCAAGTGATATCAATAAGCTTGCACAGGCGGAGGGCTCACCATGCTATTGGTACAGCAATCATATTTCAGAACCCCAACCTGGAGCTAGTTTTGTGTGAAACTACATTATTTCAATAGGAAACTATTCTGTTATTCCTTGTGAACAAAAGTCAATTGCAAATGAATGGACAATACTTACTACAGGGTCTTTTACAATATCAATGAGGGAGATTATGTTAGGACCTCCACGCAGGTTCTCCAGAATCTTAATCTCACGCTTGATCTTCTTTTTCTTCACAGGCTGAAGAGTAAAGGGAAAGAAAGTCAGTTGGGATTAAAGGTAGGGGCTGATCATTCAACATCTACAAGGTTACTCAGAAAACTGTAATTGGGAAACAAGTATTCATGCACTTAAAGACCCTGGTTCTGCAAAACAGCATATACATGCTACAGATAAGTAACTAGATTGAAGCCTTTAGTCCTGCACATTAGCTATTATAATCTTGATCTTTGCCTTTGTAGAAATTACCTTGAGTATTTTTACCACCACCTTCTCATTATTGGTGATGTTGATTGCCTCAAAGACTTCACTGTACTTGCCCCGTCCTAGTTTCCGCACCAACTGAAAGTCATCCTGGTTTCTGTGAAGGAAAAGCTAATTATACACTGAAGCACTGCCAAACATTATAATGCATGATATATATATTTTTTCAGTAAACAAGGTATGTACCCCCATTCAACAACGTGGGACTCATAGTCCCAGTACTCCCTGGGCCGGTGAGTGTTGACCTCAGTGTACACTCGGGCCCGGCTTGGCACGGGTCCTGACATGTCCGACAGCTTGGCGGAGGTATTTAGTAGATCTCACTGCAGCAACGATCAGTGGAAGTACAAGGAGGATAGGAGGGAGGGAGAGAAGGGAAGGTAAGGGGAATGTGGAGGGGGGGGGCTTATCCCAAAAGGGCAAGGGGCTGGGGGAGGGGGGGTTGCAGAGGATGGGGAAACGTCCACCAGGGGGACGGTGGGATAGCTAACGAAGGTATTGGGAGACAAAATTAAAGATTAGAAAGTTAATTCTTTATTTGTGGTGCTACCTCTCTTTGCCCCAAATTACAGCCATGATCATGAACTCAGTGTAGTACGCAGATATAGTTGACCGAAATAAATTTTAATCATATGGCTCAGCCTAGACCCTGTCATCTAGTACTAAAACAGGTAACACCCTAGTGCTAACATTTAATGACACATCAGAAGTATAAATTATTTGCATTGGAAAACTACATAATTCATAAAATAACATAGCTTTTGTGTATACTTCTACCACATTCATACACAAACAACTTAGTAAGTACATCACCTAGAGAACTTGTCCCTACAGTATGAATGCGTCATTGGATACCAGATAAGTTAGCATTCAATTATTTTAAATTTGCTTAAAGCAACTTTATGAGATCAGTTTAAAAGCTTATAGAACATTCAAACAAATGCAAATGTGGGAGGCTTTGTTCCCCCCGTAAGATTATTTGTTTTATATAGGAAAAAAAATACACGAAAAGCCATTTCACAGGGATTGTGACGCTGCAAAAATATATTTATAATTTTACACCTGCTCCTTTTCGAGTGATTTTAAGAAAACGCTTTGAGGGTTAGTGTACGTTACGTCAAGCTTAGTCTCGAGTTGCTGAAGCATGATATGTTAGGGCCAAAGCTTGCTTTCCACGACGGACTTTTTACAGCTATATGTATCCACTGTCCACAGTGCCACTGCATGTGTTCCAGAATAATAAATCACGTCTTTCACATGCTGCTTAAGTCGACAATATTGACACTTTGCTTTCATGGATTTCCCCTAATGAATGCTGTCAAAACACGTTATAAAGAGAAGCGGATTATTTTAAGTTGTTATGAGCCAACTACCACTTGGCAGCTGATCAAAGTACTACGGACTATATGACACTTCCATGTACAATGTACATTTAATTAATTTTCCTTTCTTGGTCTTTTTTTATATTTACTATCAAAAGCCATAATTCCCTCTTTTTGTTAAAACTAGGAATACAACTATCTTGTCTGAATGAATATTATCGGAATTGTTTAAGCACAAACCCAAGCTGAGGCTTCAATCCACTGTTCAGTGTGAGCACGTACAGTGTGAGCAGTGAACTTAGGGGTCTGGCCAAACAGAAAGGCCGATTAAAACGTGCACTGTGAGTGAACACATAATGCACAACCAATAAACGTCAAAAGCACAGTGTCCGCATCAGCTTAAGTCAGCCATCAGTGGGTGGACTTAAAGAGGAAGGAGCTAAACCCTAGTGTTTCATATAAAAGGGGGGGAATAAGTGCCACAAGGGTCTCAAACTGGTCCTTTAATAGTTAAAAAACGGTGTCCCACTCTGGACACAATGAGGTTACTCTATCTTTATCGACTGCTTTGGCCTAGGTCCAAGCTCTCTGGTCTTACAGCGAAAACGCAAGGACCACTTGTATCTATGTGAGTGTTAAATACGGAGTATTTAATTGCATCTCATGCACACACTTACAGTCAACTCTTTCCGGGACGACCAGGTGAACCCCACCATTTAGAAACACCAACCACCACGAGCTTAGAGCCAATAAGTTATCATCTAATCCTACATCAAAAGGCAAATGAGTAACGTTACATCTGTTGGGGGAACCCTCTCTTTAAGATGAAAGTTAGGCTTATCTTTAACTCGCAAATATGCGACATCGCGTCAATGTTAAGTGAAGATCGGTCGCAATTCACGCCAAAGATGAAGCGAACGTTATCGTCTGCTAATTCACTACAGGCCGTATGTGAACTAGCGCATTATCGGATGACAAAAGTAACTGCTTAGTTAGCTAACCATGATCACCGGACTGGAATGGATTTTGGATTTTGTAGACAGAAGGTGCTGGTAACCTATCAGGGCCCAAATTGCTAGCCGGCTAATGTTAGCATGGTTAACATTAGCGCTCGCTATATTGCACAAAAAAGGCCACGGATTTGTCAACAGCAGAGAAAGCACAGAACTGAACATTTACCCCCTTTAACAACTCGACGGCCGAAAAACCTCCCAAATAACCGGTTTCGTAAGCCAGTGATTCTCGCCTCCCTCCGCCAGCGGTGTGTCTCTAACAGTGTGATTTCTGCTGTATCAGAGACAATATGGCCGACAACCGCCACCTCCGTCCTCAACAGTACAACGGGGGCCGTTGAGGGACAAGTCACCTCAAAGTCGCGGACCATCGTAATTATCGCTAACAAACATTATTTTGTAACCATGCTACGGGAAAATTATTATCCCAGATCTGTTGGTTCTTCCAAAGTCATGTGAGCTTCTTGTCCCAGCAACAGATCAGAAATCTCAAACCCAGTCAGGAGCAGGTACGTTGTCAGATTCTGTTTCGTTCTGATTCGAACGGTATTGGATCAGGAGTTTCATCCATCGATTTTGTAAATGATTCATTCTTACGCAAGAAAAACATAAAATCGGGGCGAGGGTAAAATAGAGATGCGTGTTTAAGTGTTGCACGATGGGAGTCTAAAGCAATTTCTAACGTGTTGTTTTATTGCGCGTCACCGGTCTCATGACTTTTACCACAAAAAAGTTATTAATAAATATCAACCAGTCATCAATAGTCCAGTGCGTCTGCACGCACGCTTTGTTCCGTATATGCATTAGTGAGCTGTGGCGACGATTCAGAAAATAATGTCTGATCGTGGTTTTTAGTGTCGAGATTTCTGTTTCGCAGATGATAAAATTCAGCGATTCAAATCCAATTCTTAAGCTTGTTTAAAAAAAAACATAATCGGATAACCATTGTTTTATTGATGAAGACCAGTCTCAAGCTTAATTGGCCCCTCAACAGGGGTGAGAGAAGAAGGCTATAAAGTAGGCTAGAATTAAAACAGTTTAAAATATTCCAAAACAAGTAACATCCTGGATTAAACAGCATAGACTGTAAATGTTTAAGTTAAAAAAAAAAACACAGAAAGTACTGATTCACACATTTTATGTCAGAAGAAAATCTGTACTATGTACAGAAGGGGGCGCCCCAACACTGTAAATCCAGTAACTTGGTTCTACTCATCCCTCAGCAACCCATTACACACTACAGTATATTACAGTTTTTCTCATTTGCTTAAAAACTTGTCAAGTCAATTTCAAACCAATTAACACAATACAGAATATAAAAGCAAAAACAGAAGCTCACTGCCCAAAATGTCAAACTAATAATACATTCTTTCAATCAGTCATTACACGCTGAAAACAAAATACATCTATTAGTATCCCAATATCCCACTTTGATTTTACTAGAGAGAACAGACTCTGTACCTGCTCTTTTTTGGTCTGACCTGTTGACAATACTGTAAATAAGAGATTTTGTTAAGAAAGTTTCTTCATTCATTCCTGCAGGCAGGTGTTTCTGTGCCCAACTCGCTTTTACAGTAAGACCAATTCAGACACTTAACATGTCACAGCATTTGTACTGCATTCTTTGTTCAATGTGTTAAAAAAAAAAGCAATTTCACCTGAAATCAGAAATTGTTTTTTTACTGTCCTGCATCAGATTTTATTATTTTCTCCATACAGTTCAAACACAGGAAAATTGTGAAAATACAGAACAATAATAAGAAACCAAATTAACCTATTGGTGAAAAATATCCCAAAAAAATCCTAATGAAGACATGGAATACATGAATTCTAAATTTATTCCATTCAATCCTTTCTATTAGTCCACAGGTTCTCATCAACACCGCCATGACGGTTTTCCCTCGTCTTTGATCCAGACTTGCAACTAGCAGCACAGAGGAGAAGCTTAAGGACGGATCACTGATTGGAGAATCTTACATAGGTGGTAGCACACATACATATTCATTTTGTATGTATGTTTGCGATTCATCACTTTGGAAGTAATTTCTGTGTGTTTTCCTTTTGTTTACAGAGTAATTGCATGAAGGTTTGGGTCACTAATTGACATGTGTGTTAACTGTTTTGAAAACTGATGCAAAAAATGTGTGAAACCAACGAAACGTTGTTAATACATTTGCCAGACAAGATTTCTGCTGTGCTAAGAAGGTGATAATGAAGATCAAGCGGATCCAAGTTTCATTAAACACATCTCACACACTGCACCATAAAACAATGATATTTATAGGAAGTGATCAGACTTTGATGTCAGGGTTTTAGACTCTTAGACCAGGCTAAATGTTAAAAAAATTCAATCTTAAGTTTGAGATTTAAAGAGATTTAAAGAACTATTTATCCTTGGGGGGG
The DNA here is from genome assembly GCA_020496755.1 of Channa maculata. Taxonomy (NCBI): domain Eukaryota; kingdom Metazoa; phylum Chordata; class Actinopteri; order Anabantiformes; family Channidae; genus Channa; species Channa maculata. The sequence goes on from CM035603.1 coordinate 2,185,964, forward strand.
TATGGCTTTGCAAGGTCACAGCTGTTCTTTGTTCAAAAGAAAGGAAAAGGCGGAGAAATGTCAGCAACACAATTACAAATATTATTGACATTAGTCAGTGAAAAATAAACAGGGTACATGCACATAAGCACAGCGGAACAGTGGTTTTAGTTAAAAATACATATTAGGTTCAGGCTGTAATCTCCCATTTGTGCCTTCTGACCATTAAGCCAATAAGTCAGATGAGTGACATGTTTAAAGTGGCAGCAGTCTCATTTTGATGTTGTTCAATGAGAAACAAAGTTCAGATGTCACTGTGGTGTTGTGCTTGGAGCTGGAGCCAGCACACGTGGTCAGGCTGAAGAGGTTGTTGGGGCACCAGGTTTCTGTCAGCGAGAATATTCATTGTGCTCTTTGGGCCTTGATTGAGGATATCCTCTAAACAATTGCTCTGGGTGTTGAAAGTGGTTCAAAGTTTTCAGACGTAGATTCTTCCTCCCATCCATCTCCCATTTACTGGAGGATCCAAGCCGTGAAGAATTGCATTCATTGTTTGTGTCTTGCGGCCTTGCAAAATCACAGCCCAGGGGAGTTTTCCCAAGCAGTGACACAACTTAATATATGTCATGTTGTTTGCGTGTATTTTTGGATCAAGGTGTAGTTATCACGTAAAAGTCTCTCACTGAGTACACTTCAGCGAAATTAAGGGTTGAAGGGAAGTGCACAGTGCTCTTTATGTCGGAAGAGAGTAGATGGGAATGAATCAACTTTATTGTTTTTCAAAGAGGTTCATCCTGGTATTTTGGTGCAGAAACTCGGCACAGAAATCGGTTAAAGTAAAAATGTAAAAGCATAGTCCCATGATATGTCACTGGGCTGAGAAAGAATGAGCAAAACACGATGTCTTTTGGATCCCGACGGACATCGGGTTGTTGCGGAAGTCGGCCTCTTTCCTCCTTTCAGACATATTGTTGTTTTATTTTGACAGGGAGTGAAATCAGGCCTCAGATTATTCACCTTTCACCTCTAAGACAGAAGTAGGCCACAGGAGCCAGAGCCAAGCAGAGAGCAATCAGCGCCCTGCCCCGGTGGACTGTCGGCACTAATGTCTCAGGTCATCTCACCGCTTCCTTTCACTGCATGTTGGGTGGGAAACAATGGTCCCAAAAGTGTCTGCTGCCAAGAAGAGTGCATGTCAACACCATAGCCCATACAGCACACACACCCACACATACTTTCAGACCAAAATATGATATTGAAGTCTGATACACAGTAATGGATTTTCTGTGACCCCGACGTGTAAGGATGACGTTAAACTGCCTTCGTGTGCAAATGGAACTGGCTCAGACGTCACTAAATCTAGTAACTACACCTTTGCTTTGAGATTGTTTTGTCAAAGTTGAGTAAGATGCAAAAATTGCATCACACATCTTTAGTTTAACATTTTGATGTGGGCTAAATTGCAGGTTTACTGAGCAGGTTCACATCTAAGCTCATCATAATTTCCATGTATTAAAGCTGTGCAGCACCTTTTATCTTTCTGCCACGCCAGGACCTGTGATGTACATTGTCTGGGTCAGCTCAACACTACATAGACCTGTGACTGTAACATTGTCTGGGTTTTGCAGAATTCTACCATGTTCTCTAGCCGCAAATGGCTGAAGATACAGTCAATATGGTTTGTGTTCTGCAGCCAACTTCAGTTTTATTTCACTACATAGTCCCAGTCAGCCACAACAAGTAAAGTATTACTGAAATTATTTTAAAACAAGCTCTCTACATTTCAAAATGTTTTTTAATAGCAGCCATGAGAGAAACTGGACAATGGACCTGCTCACTTTTCAAAACAACAACCAAATGTTCTTGATCTTTTGAGTATCTATGATTACTCATGGAGTATTTCTGCTTCCAACACAGCCTTTTCATATTGGCCCTCAAAATATTCTCACCAGTTTGTGAGTGTGTGTGTGTGTGTTTGTGTCTGTCTGTCTCGTCCCGTTGATGCTTGCTTGGCTGCTGCCATGGATTGGATTGTCCCCTGTGCCCCCCGTACTCCACCCATCAATGTTAAACACTAATAAAAAATCAGAAGCTGCCTGTCCTCTCTGTCCGATATCAATTACCTGTCCTGACAGGCCGGCTGCACTGAGGCAGCAGAAGGTGTCTTTCCTGTCAAAGTTGAGCTACAGCACCATAAGGGTACGTTTAGGACTATTTTGGACTGTGGGGGGGGGGCTAACAGATGGGGCTGAAAATCGGGAAGGTGCCTCTGATAATGTTGACAGATACTGTCCTTATAGGGATATCACCTTTAATATCAAACCATAGCAGGTAGAGGTGGTTGCTCCAGACTATCTACCATATGACTAAAAAAACTATAACTAAATCTATGAATGTTTTACCATCACCACTGCTTTTACTATAACACTGAGCCTTGTATGCCTATACCTGTTCATGCAGTGACTTAGGAATTTTAGTTCATCTATGTATGTTTTTTCTGCCAGGCTGTCAAATATAATATGTTTTTATTCATAGTCTATGTGCATGTTACATTAAGACCAGGTGCATTACTAACACATGTGATTGCTTCATATTACTCAAATGCCTGTGGAACAGACCTATTCAGTGAACTCAGTGTGAAAGTGATCACTGACTTGTGCTCAGAGTTTTGGTCACTCATGCTTTCCCACCCAGGAATTAAAATAAGCATCGACTAAGTGTGCTGGGCCATCTGGGCCCCCGATTGATGTCAAAGCTGGCACTGACCCAGGGCCCAGGCCCCACAGGGAGGGCCTTGGCAGGGTCTAGCACTCAGGCCTTTTCCTTCCTGTTCCTCTATGACATCTTCCTGCCTGTGAGGACCTCGGGGAGCCATTGAATAGGGCTGCGCCGGGCCCTCTGAGCTAAAGGATAAGCTCACACAGCAGCTTCTAATTAGGCTTCAGAACTGACAGATGCAGGGAAACAAGAGGGTTGGAATGTTTTATGCAAGTATGCAGTCATTTGTGCTGCCCCAGAGGACTGCGAGCGCAATAACTTTCTTCCAGAGGTGATTTAAAGGATTTAGTTTTGTCACATCTGTGCGGTGACCTACGTGTTGCACTGCATCATGTGATAATTAATAACTTCTGAGTTCTTTTGTGAGGAATTGCTAAAACAGAAAGTGGCGCTATAGTGGACACAGTTATGATGTTCTCAACATAAACACAAAGAGATGGCATATGCACAAATGATGTCCTTCAGTGAAACAAATGCAGCTTCTGTATAAATGTATGCACATACATATTCACACTGAAGGGCTTCTTAGAGCCACATCTACACCACCCAAGCTTTTTGTGATTCTGTCCCTGGGCTGAAATACTGTGTACATTGTGGATACCTTTGTGTACTTTATGGTTTGTCATTAACCACAATTCACCTAGTCATTGACTGACATTTAAGGCACTTAACTGTGTTCCTGTCAAGCATTAGATGGTATGATGAGGTATGACTGTCATGTCTGTATGGTATGAAGCTGCAGCAAGCAGCAGGTTAGTACATAAAGTATAGGAACACAAATCTTTAGGTCTTGTTAATTACTTTAAATGTTTATTTGCAACGTGTGCATTTTATAGTACGATTCTAAAAAAAGTTGACACTATATGTTTTCTCCATTGAAATAGTGGAGTTTTACTGGTGTGTCGTGGCCCACGTTTGCTTTGTTTTTGCTACTATCTAAAGGGTCAGTTAGTGAAATGGTAAACGGTCTGCACTTATATAGCCCTTTTCTACCTCATTGGTGCCCAAAATGCTTTAAAACGCTTCCCATTCACCCATTTAGACACAATAACACACACACACTCACACACTGATGGGGGCTTGGGATGACTTATACACACCAGGAGCCACAGTGTCCTGCTCAAGAACACTTAAGACCTGTGACAGGAAATCGAAACAATAACCCTAGGGTTCACACAGCAACAATACAAGTATGTGTAAGACATCTCTGGATGTCAGTACTCAAAGATGTGGATGAGCGGAAACTTGCCGGATGAAGGTCATATTGAAGCAGAAAGAACATAAACCCCACAATCCCAATTAATGTAGAGGGAGGAGAACCCGCTCAATCTGGCTGCTGCCTATGGGCAATAAGCACACTGGGCCCAGGTGTGTCCCACGCCACTGATTACAGGCCCCACCCTGCAGACAGGTGAGGGTCGTCACAAGCTTCAACTTGACTAATTAATATAAGGTTGGTTTTCTATTTGTAGTGAAGCACTTTTTAGGTAAGCACTTAAACGTTTACTTTAGTATTGTATTAGTGTTCTTGTAACTTAAATTTTTTAAAAATGTATTTTACCAAAAAAAATCTGCTTGAATACATTTCACACATTGTTTAATTTATTCCATCCCAGTGAACTGCTTGTCTACTTTACAAATATTTTTGTCTTGTAACAGTGATGGCTCAGCGGTAAAAGAGTCCAGGTGCTAAACTGACCTGTCTGCAGTCCAGGGCTATTACCCACTGAAAAATGCGGTCACAAATGAGACAAAGGAGGCTCTGAACTGTTGAGCAGGTGAAATGCTATATCAAACAAGAATGGGAAAAAATGTCAAAGCAGTTGTTCTCCTCAATTAGAGTGTTGTTAAAAAAGGGGGCAATGCATTACGGTGCCAATCATGGCTCCGACCCACATTTCATGAACCATGTTGCTGGCATCAAATTTAAAAAGCGCAAATACAAGGTTACAAATGATTTGCAAATTTGAATATACATTTTCCGTGATATTTCAAGTATTTTATCCACCTTAGGGCTCCACAGATGGTGGATGCTTTTAAAAAAGGACTGAAAACCTTCCTTTTTAGGAAAAGCATTTTTTAGCTAGATTTGTTTGTTTTTTTATGTTTTTGGATTTTGCTTTGTTGTTTTATTTTCATTGTTAATATTTCTATACTGTTTTTGCCTTTTCCTTGTGTCACTTTGAGATTTGCTTCAAATGTAAAGGGCATTAAAAATAAAATCTATTATTATTGTAATTATTTTGTAAATGGGGTTTTATCTTCATTATGTTATGTGATTGTGGCAAGATAGAGTGATGTAGCTATTTATTTATCTGCTTCGTTCATTAATCTCAATCATTTCTTTTGCATCTTTGCACACAGTTTTAAAACCATATATCTGCGTGTCTCCCAGTGATTCTCACAGTGCTGCTCTCCTGCTGTGATGTATAACATTAATTCATCAGCAGCTGTGTTTGTCTGGACACAGGGTGCTAGGTATATTAGCTGTGACCGATCAGCACCACATGGAAACATCTACCAGAGCAGAGGCATGCCAAAGATCAGCCCTCAGATTTTTTTCTTGGACTGTTATCCAAATGTACAGATCCTTAGATTGTGTGAATTATTTACAATAACACAAAAATTAGCCGCTCGAGTTTCAGTTGCATTCAAGAGAATCAGGAAAAGCTTAAATATGAGGCACTTGCCAAACATGAGAATGCACAGACTTATTAACCTACATTTAAAAGTCTCGGTCTTTAAGCTCCTCCAACACCAAACTTTAAACTGTGCTCCTTTTTTTTTTTCTGTGGTTGATCTTGTTGGCGTGAGTCCAGTAATGTGCTGCACTCCCCGATGTTCCTCATGAGTAATCATCAGTCACCACAATAGATCCAACAACCCAAATTTTTGTCTTTCCTGTTTTTCCTATACCTTTTCCCACACTGGCCTCTGATTCATGCTTTCCTAGCTGGCACTCGGCACCTACCACCCTGACAGGGCTGTCTTTGGTCAGACACTGCTGGGACACAATGATTTCAGAGGGAGCCCACTGAGGAAAAGATTGATTGCTTCCTCTCTTGAGATTCCTTGGCAATAGTCGGACAAAGAAGATAAACCTTCACTGGAATTCCCCTGTATAGGTTTCCTTCTCTGAGCAGGCAGAAGATGCCAGAAATGGTTGGAGTGGCTTGTTCTTAAGGGTCCGGTTGTCCTAAATTTACCTGAACCCTGCATGTGGTCTTGAACTGAGGAAAGGCAGGAAAATAAGAATCTGACAGTTTTTTTTTTTGCAACTTCCACTGACCCACAACCTATAAATGCACTGTTAAAGGATCACAAATTAGTTACTTAGGTTAGTTACTGTGTGTGTTATGAATAATAAAAATGCAGTCTAAACTTTTCATTTGGGATCAATTCTTCATTGGAGAATAATTTGTGTTGCGTTAGAGATCCAGATTTCAATGAGCCATTTGTCATAGCCTGGACAAATTAAGACAACTACCACCACCTGAGGTCATTTGGCAGGGCAATAATGCGTATGTGGGTTTCCTCCAGATACTCCTGTTTCCCAATCCACAAACATTAGTGGGGACTCTAAAACTGCCCATACAGTGACAGGGAATGTAAGTTTGAATGGTTGTCTGTCTGTGTAGGTCTCTCTTTGTTGGCCCCGAGATAGATGGGAGACCTGTCCATGGTGGACCCCGCCTCTCACCCTCACCCCAAGAGGTTAAGCAGTTACAGATAATGGATGGATGGTTCAACCTGCTGTTTCCAGATTATGTCAAATTAACTTCAAAAAGTAACATACAAGAGAAACTACATCTATGTAAAAAATAAATTTATTCAAAAAGAAGATAACAACATGCAATGAAAAAGCAAACCAGTGTGCCACAGATGTGTCTTGTTGAATATTATCGCACATCTCCATGTGTCCTCTCACATTTTAGTCCTGAAACTGCTTTGTTTTAAAAGTCTGTATATGTGTGTGAGCCTTGTCTCCCCAGAACATCTTATATTCATGCTGAAGAACAAAGCTAAAATTTAGGGAAGTTTTGTCTCGGCAATATTTTACCTAGTACAGTAAATAAGGGGGCAGACACCAACAACATCTCTGTGTCTGTGATAAAGACATTAGTATTTAAATGTCAATTCTCACGTATACAACTACAGATTTTGGCATATGAACAGAGAAAGAGTATTTGTGAGAGTAAATGTTCCTCGATTTTAAGGGGAACATGTATCGGAATGATATTAAACTTCCCTCTGCCTTCCCTATATTCATCTCTCTCCAACTGGTGTCAGCTGCTTCAGATGATGGAAACATACACGTACTCCCCAAACTACAACCACAGGAAGCAAGTTGAAAATGAGTGAAATTACATCACAGAGCAATCTCACAGTCTGTCTTCCTTTTACAGTATGACTCTATGGATCCGTGCACTGGATCCAGTTCCTTCTTCTGTTGGTGACACACGGGTAGTTTTGGTGCTTCCTCTGTTGAAGTTGGTAAGGTGTCTAAAGAGGCCAACTCCCCCAAATCTCAGACGTGTTCTCTAGCACTGTTGTGGTACTGAGATGCTGGACATTTCCCCAAGGTCTGCTCTGAAGAGAAGCTACAGTCCAAGTCAAACACTTTCACCGCCGACTTGTTTGTCTCGTGCTGTTCCCGTGTATTTTCACACAGTCTCGTCTGTCCTTCACCTGTGAACAAAGAGTAAATTTACTGACAATTTGAACATCATCATCATCACGGTCTTCATTAGCACTGGCAAATATCTCTCTAAATATCTCTATCTAAGGTCAGATGTTTTGTTGTACTGTCCTGTGAGCACATGCAGTAAATAGTACAATTACACACAAAAAAAGTTTTCCTTTAAAGGATATTACTATGCACAGAATGACACCTATAAATAAACTACTAAATCCCAACAGAGAGATTTGAAGGTCAAGATAGGCCACATCCATTTTTGTGGGATGCACCCAGCTGATCTACCCCACATAGTCGTACCTCCCTCTAAACTGGAACATATTTGTGCCATTCAAAATCCACCAACTGCTGCAAAGGTCAAGCAAACACGAAACAAGGTATTTTTCTGGTAAAAGTCACTGCTCTCCAATTCTGCAAAACATTTAGATGCTTAAGATTTTTAAGGGGCAACATCTTAACACATGGTCGACTTTTGCATTCCTTGTCTCGTCCATCCATGCATAGTGTCGCTGAAATAGCTCAGCATACAAGGTTCTTACCAAGGCTGTGTGTAATTTTTTTAATAATCCTTTCCACAATGCTCCGAGATTGTGGAAAGGAGTCGGCAATTTATTTGCAAGACATATGGTGCAAGAATACTGAAACTAAAAGAAAGCAAACAAAATGTATTTTCAATAAATATGCATAGTATGTAAAATATGTATAAGAAATATAAGATCTGTAATCATTTATATCATATCTGTAGTGGCGTTTGGACATTTTGTCTTCGTAATTTACCCCTTTGCGCTGGTTGCTGAGGCAGAAAGTGCAGATAGTTCGGGGCTGTTTTCCCTCTCCACTGCCCTTCACCTCCTTGTAGACGGAGCCCAGACACGGCTGGCCGTTCTCCCTGTCGTCCCCGACCACCAGCACGTTGGCCAGGTGTGAGATATAGCTGGACGCCAGGCGCAGAGTCTCGATTTTGGAGAGCTTTCTGTCCACGGGTTCCGTGGGGATTAGTGTCCGCAGAGCCGTGAAGGCCGTGTTGACATTTTGGGTTCGGTGTCTCTCTCTGGCGTTTGCTGCGTTCCGTTGCCGCACCACGACGACGCCGGCCTCCCGCCGGTAACTCTCCCCCGGTGTCCCGCAGTAACCGTAGCCCTGGTCGGTGCTGCCGTCGCTCTCGCTGCGGTTCCCCTCCTCATCGTCCGACATTAAGGTCAGGTCCGCCGGGTAAGAGAAGGGATGAGTCGACACCGGCCTCAGCATAGTGAAAGCCATCATAGGGAGACAAGTGTCTGTCCGGGGAAGACCAATCCCTTAGTTTCAAATAGAAAACAGCTGCATGCACAGATTGCGCAGAGCCGTGCGTAAAAGTCGCTGCTACTCCAAGGGTGTCCTGCAATCTGAGTTTGCGTTGACACTTCCCCATAGGATGGGCCAGTGTGATGGTGATCATGACAGGGAGGGCTCTTATAGCAGCTACAAGAGCTACTCTACTGTGAGTGCAGGGGTGGAGCACATGTAGGGGCTCCCATCTCATCCCCATCAAAATGCAGCAGACACTTGTAAGACCAGACTATGCCAGATACTTTCCATGTCCAAAAGTAGCTCTGCAGGGATGTTGCCTACACTGTATGCACAGATGGTTTGATGTCCTTCTCTAGAAGCTCTGATTTCAATTAAAATAAAGGGGCTTCATGATTTTTTAAATTCCTTTATATTTGGTGGATAAAGTCTGTGGATGTGACTGTGGCTTAGAGGTAGAGCTGTCGTCCACAAACTCCAGGGTTGCTGGTTTGATTCCTTGCTCCTCCTGTCACATGTCACCGATGCCAGCCACATTGTAGTACCTTCATCAGTGTGAAAAAGTGTGTGTATGTGAATAGGTGAATAAGAGGCCGTGTAAAACACCTATAGAAAAGCACTATAAAAGTGCAAACTATGACAAACAACTAAGACTGATACACTGAGGGAAACTAAATATTACCATTTTATTCGGACTCTCCTTTTTTCTGTGACATGACTTGCAACACCTTCTCCACAATGTCTCAAAATATTACCAGAGTAATTTGTGCGTGCGTGTGTGTGTGTGTGTGTGTGTGTGTGTGTGTGTGTGTGTGTGTGTGTGTGTGTATGTGGCGCTTGTGTCTTTGTAGTAATTTAATTCACACGCAATACAGGACTTGTATGTTAACAAACTATGCCCCTATAGTTCTGCTTCTACTTTATCTGTTGCTAAATCCGTTAGCCATTAGCCCAACTATGTTATTAGTGCTGGATATGAAACTTACTCATTCTGGGGCGGCTGTAGCTCAGTTGGTAAGGCAGTCGTCCACGGGCCATAGGGTCAGTGGTTTGATCCCCGGTCCCGGCTATATGTCGAAGTGTGTCTGGGCAAGACACCGAACCCCTAACTTGACTTGTTTTCCCTAACCTAAAGCAGTTTGGGGTTTATATAAATTTGTTCCCATGATGTCAAATAGTGGCGCATCCACTAGTGACAGCAAAGCGATGTGCACAAGGTTGTAAAAAAGCAGCGCAATTTGACGGCTTAGGAAATGTCATCATCTGATGCTGTGGGATGCGAACATGTTGATTACCTGGTATCTGGTCTGAATTTGAAACTTCCAAATGCCGATATTGGCCTGTTGGTGACTGTCTGCTGGCCTAGCTTTTGTGGTGTTTCCCTCACTGTTGGGACTGGTTTGTGGCGTTACACAGCAGTCAGACTTCTTCAACATTAGCTCTTTAATGGCGGCTTGGTGTGTCTCTGCCCCACTGTGTTTTTGCTGCGATGGAGGACAGAAATGAATGAGGAGTGAAAACAAGTTCACAACATCTCCCACAGTCTTCACTGTAGAATTGAGACATGGAGAAAATCAATCAAACTGCCTGGTACCACAGCTGTCATGGATAATAGAATATGATGAAAGCACAAAGACAACAAAGTGTGTGTTCATATTACTGTGGTCTGAAGAACATGTTTATCATGTTCAAAACTGTAAACGACTACAGTAATCATGAATTATTTAAATCATCAGTATATCGAATATATGCAACTTATCATCTTACCAACCTAAAGACATCAGTACAGTTTCAGCACTTGTACTTTGGTACTTTGAAGCTTTGTATAAATGTGTACTATTTATTGACATTTTTCCTTGTAACCATGGAAGATTAGAAAATGGGGCTCGGTGCAAGGGGAGGGGGGGTTCTACACCCTTTATACATGATCAGCTGTGGTATTTTAAATTTGTTGTTGGTGCTTTGTATCTGGTTTTGTGCCTCGTTCGGGTCATTTCATAGTTCAGCAAGAAATAAAAACAAGAAATATGAACAGTTACTTCAGAAGCTCTGGCCTATGAGCTTCCTGACCTATCAGCTCCACGGGCCTGTGTCCAGTAATCCATCCAATTTTATCCAGATTATAACAGATTATCCACATGTTTGGCACAACTGCAGTAGTATTGCTATTTTTACAATAAGGCAATGACAATATACCAGTTTTTATAAACTTTTAAAAGTATATTATATATATATATATATATATATATATATATATATATATATATATATATATATATATATATATATATATATATATATATATATATATATATATATATATACTATATGTATAAAGTGATATATATAAAATATATATAACTTATCAATTGATTATGTTGAGCTCTTTTTTATATGACAAGCATGATAATGTACTTGAAAAACAGATTAAAATTAGCGCACGCTAGCCAACATTTAACTGTTGTGAACAATCTATTGTATTTCTAGATTATGGAAACACAGTCAGCCCCCACACTGGTGATCAGTGGCTTCACAGTTGCGCTGTTTCAGTTTGTCTAATGGGTTAAGTGCTTTGGGTAAATAAACACCCAGCAGATGCTGGAGGTGACCAAGCCTGAACTTTCACTGTGGAAACCAAGCAAATGGCTTCCAGATTGACTTCTGCTGCTGGAGGGAGGGAGGGAGAGAGGGACAAAGTGCTGCAAAAGGGAGAGAGTGTCATCAAAGGCTTGTTTTTACAAACACAACCCTTCGACACATCAAACCAGGGCACCGGCGCCCCCTGGCCCCTAGCTCAGCTGCACCAACAACAGCGACCTCTGCGTGGAACGTGGTTACATTCAAAGTGGGACACCATGGTGTTTAACCAGGCAGCAACACAACCCCCTGCACTTTCTCTCCTCCAACACCACCACCGCCTCACAGTTTGGAACCGTAAATACTTCACTCCCCCAACGCCTCTTTCCCATGCATCAACTTGAAGGAATGCCATTAAATGTCTGTTGAGGTGATTAAAGCCCTAATGAAGTGTGTGGAATGTGTGTCAATACATGAAAATAATCCTCAATTCCCACTTTGGTATAAACTCTGAATAAATGCTTTCTGAAGCTGGTGACAAAATCACAGGCATCACATTGTTTATATGAGTTACCAAGACTTTTAATGGGTGGGTCATCTGCTCTAGGAATTAACAGCTTAAATGTTAATTCTTGAAGTGCACTATTCCACCAATCCTAGATTTTATATAATCTTTAATAGTAGAACACTATTTTATATAACTTACAGATATTGCTTGGATTGACCAACCCATCAAAAACTAGCAGGTGAAAATAGTGAAGTGACATAAGTGTCAGACATTTATGTTCTGAGTTAAAATACGTGGATTAAATCCGAATTGTTTTCCATAATTTTGTGTAACTAATAGCCATTTTAGGACATTGAATTTGAAAACAAATACGATTTCTTCACCGTTGAATTTCTGTTTTAGGTTTTATAGCTGAAAATCGAGGCCCTGCCTTGTATGCTGTGATGAGATGATGACAGTATGACTGGTCAGATTTAATACTGCGCTGTCCCCTGTGAGAGAAGCTGCTGGGAAAGACTGCAGTCAGATAATTTGACTCATCGGAAACAGCTGCACTTGTTCTGTGTGTGTGTGTGTGTGTGTGTGTGTGTGTGTGTGTGTGTGTGTGTGAGTGTGAGTGTGGAGAAAGAGACTGTGTGGTGTGGTTTAAGCTGTTTAAATGCACATGAAATCAGAATTTTCATTGTCTACGTAAATAACAAAATCCAAGCAAATCAAATTTAATTTACACAGCCCAATTCCCAAAACACAAATGTGCCTTCAGTGGGCCTAAACAATGATATACTGAATTTCTGGCCTATTGTCCTAACTATTGTGTCTTCATCTCTTTCCTTTCTTTATCTCTTCAGCCATATAAAATTCACATATAATACATTCAGTATACAGCGTACAATGTACAGTTTTTTTTGTCCTTATCCCGTGAGTTCAGGGTCGCCACAGCGGATCATTGTCCGCATGTTGATTTGGCACAGTTTTTACGCCAGATGCCCTTCCTGACGCAACCCTCCCCAATTTCTACCAGGCTTGGACCAGCACTCCTCTCCACTGTTGCCTATAGGCTCACTTATACATATCTGTATAGTCTTGACATTATTATATAAAGTGCCTTGAGATGACTTTGTTGTGAATAGGTACTATATAAATAAAGTTGAATTGAATACAGTATGTGATAGAATAACAATATATTTGTAGCAATGGTTCATCTAAATTGAAATGACTTCAAATAATAACAATTTCATGCTTAGGGTTTAGTGAACTCTTTCAGAGTCAAGCTAGAACTGCTAGTATAACTAATTATACATAATGTACTGTGTTTAAGGTAGTGTACACATTATACAAGATGAGCAATAGAAAAACTAAAAACTCCAACAAAAATATTTTATTACTATATTATTATTATTATTATTATTTTGTTGATGTATTTGTTAAAGAAGAAAAGCTGACACTTTTGTTAACACTGTACAAAATTCCTAGATCTGGGTAATAAGTGACATTGCTATAAAAAATGTGGGACAAACATGTTTTTCTTTGAAACACGGTTTAATTTTGTGGAGTCGACTGATATTTTACCGTTAACTCTGAAAAAAATATTTGTTATTCTAACTTGACAACTACAAACTTGAAATAATGACTTGAGTACACTGACTTCTGAGAGTTCACAAATCATTAAACAAGGCCAGTGTGAGCAGCTTAACGTGCAGACAACATGCCATAAACTAATAAGACAAGAGTTTACACAACATGTAATAGTTTTCATTGTAATAGTTTTCATAGATTTCATTAAATTTCTTGTATCCATTTCCTGTGACTGCCGCAAAATCGGGCAAATACAAACACCGAAGGTGAAGAACTCATTCATTCGTACGGACACAAACGAAATGAGTGAACTTCTGTTGGTAAGGGCAGACCTGGAAATCATCAAACAAATACAAGGAACAGCTTGAGATTCTGTGGTATAAGACCAGATTACAAAGCACCAAGACTTCTGTAGCTTTGTTTTTGCATCATGACCTGCCCCCTGCTCAAGCACCACCCCTTCCCCAGTTACACGGAGTATTTCTCTACAAGTGACAATGCATCTCACCGGACTATCTCCCGATGTTGTCTACATGTCTGGAAGGGAAACTCCTGACAATGTCAGGACCTAAACCTCCTGCCGTTCTCTAGAGTTCATGTCTAAAACAGACTATAGTTTTAAGTTGAAACTACAAGTTATGTTTTAAAGTGTAGCGCAGCTATCGCCTCTACACACAACTGTAAAAATCAATGATGATGTTACTGTTACTCATGCTCCAAAGGAAACGCTTGACCTGTGAAAGACACCCATGAATTTTTTGACAATGTTAAAAAGAAATACTAACATAAGCATAAAGAAGACAAATCACCAATAATAGTCTGAAAAACCCAGAGAACAAAACCCAGAGATCGGGCAAAAAGCCAATAACTACATCACGAACGAATCGCAAAAAAGTAAATGTCGAGCCCTGCTAGATAAACTTATTGAGTTTACATCAAGTTGCTTCCTGATACATCCTTAAAATGACACGGCTCAAGCCAAGAAAAGAGCCAAGCTGTGATTTGTTGTCCATTGTCAAGTCATGGTAAGAATTCATCCCTCTAGTCTCCTAATTTGACACAGTGACTAAAGAAATATTGTGTAGTCTGAACCAACGAAAGCACAGCTTCTCACTCTGAACAGACCTACTGTAACCCTTCAAGCACAGTAGCAACAGTATTAGCTTTCTTTTGGCCCTTGGTGTGACCTGAAGATAAGACTCATCCCATCCTCTTCCCATTCAGCCCCCCTTCACATTTTTCTTCCCTTTTCCCTCCTGAACACGCTGCTCATCTTTCACAGCTCCAGACACTTTGAGCAACCAAGACAGCTGGGAAGTAGTGTCAAGAAAAGTTCAGCAAATGGCCACACCTGCCACTTGTCTCACCTCTTATTTTCAAGTAATAGTCAACTTTAAAAATTCTTCGTTTGAAGAGGTCAAGTTGTCTTTTGAAAGGACTGGCTGCGATTGGTCTATATTTTAAGAGAATTTTAACATACCACCGTTTCAGACTGTTGAAGGTCACACTAGAGTGAAAACAAACACCTGAGGCAACTTTCCATGATAATATGACGCTAATATTTACAGGAGGCAACTTTTTCTCGATGCTGGGATTGATGAACCGGTGTAACCTCATCTTCTACGGAATCTTAGAAGGTGCCCAAAAAAAACAGGCAAAACATCAAATCAACTGCTATGACACAGGAAGCCGAGTCACACGCAACGATGAAGCCCACCGGAGCCTTTAATGTTGACAACGCTGAGCTTCGGCCAGCATCTGCGCGCTTCCTCCAGGGGCCACCTGGGACCACAGATCCAGGGGTCAGTAGAGTTTATCTCAGCAGAGAAATCTACGAGGGGGCTAAAAACCTTATCCGACACGATGCAACAAACATGGCTTGAGGTCCGATAAAGATGGCTATAAAAAGTCTCATCCGTTTTGGCTTTGAGGTCAATCAGCCTGCTCTGGACACACTGGTTATATCCTTTGTGTTCGGCTCCTTTTGTTTGCTGACATGTACCGTGCGGCGTGATTGCTTGTTTTTATGGCTTGTTTCTATTCTGAGTCAGGACTTAGAGCACAAAAGGGTCAGGTGATCCCCAATTTTTATGTCTTATACCATGGCAGCATTTCAATCTGTTTAGTCAATTTTATTAATATATAATGTTCAGAATAACAATTCTTCTGACCACTGTGTCCAACTTACTGATTGACTAGCGTTTTTTTTTTTTTTTAGGAACAGTACACCTCCTCAGAAGCTCATGTCTTATTTAACTGGACACCAAGACTTAAATACCGTCCATAAACTAGGAAACAAAATCTTCCAAATTGGGCCCCCCCATCCCCACCCACTCCTACCACCAACCAGTGAACACAGGCTCAAACACCAACCCAGGTAATGTGAAATACACACTTGGCCATAAACTTTGTAGTGACATGGTGACACCAACAAACCTTTTACAAATCCAGTGTTAGAGAGCGCTGGATTTTAAAGTGGGTTATGTGGCCTCTTTGGGGTCCTCCGGGGGGGGGACCCCAATTGGTGGGAAGGGGAGAAATAGGCTAACAAATAAATACAATTTTTATTGGTATTATTACAAAATAGACTTTGTAATGTGATGTAACATATTGAAATGCTGGGGATCAAACCAACAACCCTGAGATTGGTGGTCACACTATGTCAGCTGGGATGGACTCCAGCCCCTCGAGACCCTGAACAGGATAAATGGTTACAGATAATGGAGAGATGGATGCCGGTGACTGTCATATTCTTCATTTCACCTTCAAGTAAACTGTGGCTTACTCACATGTACGGCCTATTTTATTTTGACAGTGTTAGCAGTTGTGCAACCTTGTGCACATGTGCAACTCGATGTCACCTGACTTCTTCCAGCAAATGTGATACTGTCTTTGCAGGTCCATCTTTGGACTACTTTTCCCACCATCAGCTTTACCTGTAACACATAGTGCTTCTTTACACTTTTTTGACCATTGCACACACATTGAAATATATTTTTTAATGATAACACTAATAATCCTAAATGTATTTATCATTGTCATAGGCAGCACAGTCGTGGAGGGTTCAGCATTGTCGACCTCATGCCTGCACTAGTTTTGACACTTCATGAAAATTGTGGTTAATCCACACATCCCCTGCTTTGTGTGTCACTCTGCTGCAATGCAAACACCTGTAAACTGTATCAGTGCCTTCCAGCACATTATGACTTTTGAGTACAGACATGGGAATAGATATGATTTTAAGAAAATACCAGTGTAAATGGTAAATGGTCTGCACTTATACAGTGCTATTATTGATTTTGCTGTTTGATCTAGTTCTTTATTCAACTTTGAGGGAAAAAGCAGTTCTACACAGAGTCCAAACACTCTTCTTCTCCTCCATGACTGCCTCTTTTTTAAGTTCCCAGCAGCACAGAAGCAGAGTTTTTGCAGTGTGTAGTTGTCAACAATAAAAGAAGGTGATTAGTGTATTAGAACGTGTTCTGGATTCCCAGTCTCTACGTTTTAGTTTGTTGCTCGATGGGAACCTCTTTAAAACCACTCGTACATGAGGCAGAACTTTTAATGTTTTAAATAACTTTAAAAGACCACAGAAATACAATTAGGAGTTAGATTGAAGGAGCAAAGCAAGTGCCCCACTATCACCCGGAAGCATTGCAGGTGGTCTCTTTTCTTTTCACTGTGGACTTTTTTTCACATTAGCACATATTAATTAGTGTTTATGAATAATTTCACTCAAACATTAAGATTTAGAATAGCCAAAGTGGCTGTTAGGATTAAAATAGTTCCCATTTGGTTTCCCCTTGGTAGCCTGTGTTGTCTGTTGGATTGCTTCCCTAAAGTCACATGAAAACGTAGGACACACAGATTTTAATTGACTGACCAGCATCTCTAAAGATCTACTACTATTTTGTCTACTTAAAGGATGTTCATCAAGTTTTGTTAGTACTGAAAAATATTGTATCCCAACCTCTTTTTCTTGTTTTGCTCCAAACCAGCCCTGACAAATTGTTAGACATCCCTCATATTGAAACACTTCTGTAACACTGTGACAGTTTCAGATAAGTCAAATACAATAATTCATCATCTACCTGTGTGCGTGTGTGTGCGTGTGCATGTGTGCGTGTGCGTGCGTGTGCGTGTGCGTGTGTGTGTGTTATTTTCCTCAGACTCCTAAAAACAATACCCCATAATGACAACGTGAAAGAGGTTTGTTTGAAACCTTTGCAAATTTAATAAAAATAAAAAATGAAAAAAAATTACATGTACATAAGTATTTACTTTGTTTAATACTTTGTTTAAGCTGCTTTAGCACCAATTACATCCTCAAGTCTTTTCAAGTATGATGCTAGAAACTTGGCCCACTTTGTTTGTCCCATTCTTCCTTGCAGTACCTCTCAAGTTCCTTCAAGTTGGATGGGGAGCGTTGGCGCACAGCCATTTTCAGATCTCTCCAGAGATGTTCAATCGGGTTCACGTCTGGGCTCTGGCTGGGCCACTCGAGGACACTCACACAGTTGTCCTGTACCCACTCCTTTGTTATCTTGGCTGTGTGCTTAGGGTTGTTGTCCTGCTGAAAGATCAACTGTCGCCCCAGTGTGAGGTCCACATGGATGCCTGAGATTATCTCTGGAACAGGTTTTCATCAAGGTTGTCTTGATGTACGTTGCTGCATTCATCTTACCCTCGATCCTGACTAGTCTCCCGATTCCTGCTCCTTCAGGTGGGCTGTCATGTGGCTTTTACGGAGGAGTGGCTTCCGTTTGGCCACTCTACCATACAGGCCTGCTGAGTGCTGCAGAGAGTTGTTCTTCTGGAAGGTTCTCCTCTCTTCACAGAGAAATGCTGGAGCTCTTTCAGAGTGACCATCGGGTTCTTGCTCAGCTCCCTGACTGAGGCCTTTCTCTCTCAATCGCTCAGTTTGGCCGGCCGGCCCGCTCTAGGAGGAGTCCTGGTGGTTTCAAACTTCTTCCATTTACGGATGATGGAGGCCACTGTGCTCATTTGGGAACTTCAATGCTGCAGACAATTTTCTGTACCCTTCCGAAGATCTGTTCCTCGATACAATCCTGTCTCAGAGGTCTACAGACAATTCCTTGGACTTCCTGCGTTGGTTTATGCTCGGACTCGCACAGTTAACTGTGGGACCTTTATATAGACAGGTGTATGCTTTTCCAAATCATGTCCAATCAACTGAATTTACACAGGTGGACTCCAATCAAGTTGTAGAAACATCTCAAGGATGGAACAGGATGCACCAGAGCTCAATTTTGAGTGTTTTTTTTTTTTTTTTTAACAGATTTGCAAAGATTTCAAACAAACTCCTTTCACATTGTCATTATGGGGTATTTGTTTGTAGATTTTTTTAAACATTTTTTTATGTGATTCATTTTGGAATAATGCTGTAACATAACAAAATGTGGAAAAAGTTCAGCACTGTGAATATGTTCTGGATGCACTGTACATGAATATGTGTTTTCAGTGGTTGTTATGGCCTCAAAATAGCCATCTGCCGTCTGTGGTCTACTGAGACACATATACATGTACTTCCATTTCCCATGAGGGGTCAGTGGCCTGGGGCCACCAATTGCTCAGTTCTGTCTTGTCTGGATCAGCAGCCCAGTTCTCATGACACCTGACCCAGAGTACATCCTGTAGCAAGACTGCAATGTTGTTTTGTGTGTCAGAATCTCAAACGCGGTGAGGCAGGATACGGGCACTGCTGACACACTCTGCTTTAGGTTTGTGGTTTGTGGTTGTTGTGACTGAGTCATGAATGCTCTGGATGAGCATAACCTGACTAACACTTGGGAGGACAACTAGCATTTAT
This sequence comes from Channa maculata, assembly GCA_020496755.1. Taxonomy (NCBI): domain Eukaryota; kingdom Metazoa; phylum Chordata; class Actinopteri; order Anabantiformes; family Channidae; genus Channa; species Channa maculata. The sequence continues at coordinate 2,205,194 of CM035603.1, forward strand.
GTGGTTGTCCCCTCTGCTGGTCAGGAGAGGCACTGCGAGGATGGAGACGAGGAGTTTCGTTTACACTGTGACCCAGTTCAGAAGATGGATGCCTGAGATTATCATCCTGCTGGATGGGGCCCGGCAGAGACAATTTAAATCTTCAGACCTTCAATATGGGGCACACTAACAGTACACTAATGTTACAGCAAATATTGAAAAGTTTTATGTCATTGGGTTTCTGAAATTGGACACAATCTGAGTTGCAAAATTCCTTTTGTTTTACAATCCTGTTTTCAAAATTGTTGTGTAAAATGGAAATAAAAGGGAAATAGGCCCATAGTTGCTTTTGAATAGTACAATGACATCTTAAATGTTGAAACAGAGAAACTTTATTAATTTGCCGAAAAAATATTTGGTCAATTTGAATTTCATCCCAGAAACATGTTCCAAAAAGGTATGGGTCATATTTGACTTTTGTTTTTTACTTTATAATGTGTAAAATGTTTTAAGTGAATGACAAGTCTGGACTGCAGATAGAACAGCACCAGGACTCCGTTACTACCAAATAATCAATTTTATAAGATATATAGTTGAAGAAATGAATCACACTGTTTTTAATTTCAAAAAACAACAAATACAATATTTGAAGGTTGATAAAACACAAACTGTCATGATCTTTCATGTCTTTATTAAACAAACCCTTTAAACATATACCGCAAGTGGTGATGGTGGAAAAAGTAAAGGCAACACAAGGTTTCTGATGTCACTAAATCAGAATCAGAAATACTTTATTTATCTCAGAGGGGAAATGTCATTATGAAGAGCAGGGGGCTGGAAACAGTTCTCTCTTTTTCTCTGTATAACCCCTCTCACTTACTTATAGTAGCATTCCAATACTTTCCTATTCTCATCTCTCATGCATGAAAGTCTTCCTCTCATTCCAGTAGCCCACTTCTCATCAGGTTGCCCTGATTCCCCAATGCGTGACGCAGACCTTATTGATCCAGGCGACATCCAAGCCGGGGTCACTCTTATGTTTCCAACTCTCATCAGCAACGAGGTAGACAGGTGACTTTAAGGCCTAAGTGGCCACACTGGATATTGACCAGGAACTGCACCTACCGTACCAAAGTTAGTGGTGTTAACCATTGAGCTACTTAGCTACAAACAGCATCTGAGATCTCTGTCCAGAAGTCTGCAGTCCTAGGGACTCAATACTCTGAGAGACTCCCAGTCCTCTGATAGAGGACCCAAGCTTGACTGAAGGACTTACTGTGAACTTACCTGCACAGACTTGTCCATACAGAGATGGCTCCAGAATTACAGATTATTTGTAATTTGCACGGAGAAGCATTATTCTTTAATTGTTCAACATTTTTTACCATGTAGTGTTTCACATTCTTACTTCTTAAAGGCTCAGCTTCTTTCCCAGTCTTTTACTTTCTGGCAAAATAAGCTTATATGAACATGTAATTTGTACTGTATTTGTACTGTTACCAATTAATTGTGTGGTAAGTGGATTTTCAAAACATTAAGTTAAGCTTTACAGTTTAACAACTCATATACATCTAATCTGTGCACACCACCCATTGCTTGGTTTATGAAGTGTTGAGCTGAAATCTTTCTCAAACAACGGTTTCTCATGTATAACCCTGTTATAAAGGAAATATCCAGATAATCCCATTTAAGAAAACAGGATCTTTCCCTTTCATTGGTTACCAGTGATCGATGATCACCTCAATTTAAATACCTGGTAAAAAGAATATTGTCGGGTAATGTTATTGATGATTTCCTCAACACGTGGTTACACATCTGAGCAATCGACAGTGGTTTGTGGGTTACTGTCGGTTAGAGGATACAGATACAGAACAGTTTTGTCCTCCAAATTTGGATTAATGGTAGCTGCATTTCTGGACCTTTTCAAATAAACCAGGACCTGTCAGGCCCATATGACCTATTAGGTCTAAAAATACAGACGTTCAAGGATCCAATCCCTGACATGACGGTCTCATTTTATTTCTTGACAGCCTGAAGCCACAAATAGACTTTTAATACTCTTAAGAAAAACGTACTGAACAACCATCACATTATCGAAGAGCTCTCTTTGTATACATTAAGACATAAGTAAAGGCAGAGTTTCATTATTCATTACCATATTTTTTATTGTCATCACCAGATGGATCTGACAGAGAAAGACACGTCAGAATAGATTTTGGCTTTTGTTCTCAACAAATCCACTTCTTGGCTTCTGATAAATGTACATTAAATCGTCAAATCAACATCAACCAATGATAAATTAATAATCTGCAAAACTAGCAAATAAATAGTTTAATAAATTAATAAATACATAAATACATAATTTAAGGTATAAATAATTTGAGGTAAATTAAGAGCTGGTTGGCGTATAAAATAATACTGATGAAAAATATTAGGTTCAGGTTATAAAAAACAATATAAAATATTTTACAATTGTGATCAACACTGAAGGTTTTCTACATTTTTTACATAATTCTGAAATAAGTTAAAGTGACTGATTATATCAAAAGTCAGGATTATGATGCCTGGTTGTGACGAGCCTGAGAACTGACAAGCTTTTGTGTTTTTCATTTGTTGTACAAATTATTAAAAAGTGTAGAAATAGAAATGAAACGGATATTTGAAATCAGTCCTCAGAGCTGCAGTCGTCTTCCTCTGCTTGGTGCCCTTTGAAGCAGGCAGACTCGTAGTGCTTGTTTAGGTAGGACTTGAGTGCGAAGCTTTTGTGGCAGTGTTTGCAGGCGTAGTGCTTGAAGGCTGAATGCGTCTGCATGTGGGCACGCAGGTTGGAGCGGTCCGCAAAGGCTTTGCCGCAGTGGGCACAGGCAAATGGCTTTTCTCCAGTGTGGGACCTCATGTGGCCCTGCAGGAGCCAGGGCCGACTGAAGGCTTTGCCGCACACCTCGCACTCATGTTTCAGGTCATGGGTCATCATGTGCATTGCCAGTGCCGGCATGGACACGTACACCTTGTGGCAGGTGGAACACTTCCTGGCCTGTTGGCTGTCCAGGCTGCGGTGAGTCTGTTTGTGTCTGCTCAGATTAGAAGACGTAGCATAAGACTTGCCACACTCACAGCACAAGTGACGGCCTTTGGTTTTTCCTTTGGCGGAGCTGCAGTTTTCTGAGTTGACACCAGTGCTGCTGTCTGATTGGCTGTCTTCTGTGCGTTGACATCGCTGGTTGGGTCTCAGTCGAGAACGGCCATCGGAGATGAGGAAAGCTTTGATGGTGCACGTCTCTACCTCAGGGCCACTACTATCTGACTCCACTGTAGCACTGGAGATGGGGCTGTCGGGAGGCTCGATGTCATGGTCGGAGAACTCTTCCCCGCTGCTGCCTCCTGGAGAGTACAGGGCCCCTGAGGTGAGCCCGGTCTGCTCATGACCTTGCTTCTTAATGTTCTGCAACACTGAGGGGATCATGTAATCCCGGATGTAGCCTGGTAATCAAAACCACATTCATTAAGAGGTGGAAAAGATTTTTGGATTGGAACAAATCTTGTTTAGGTACAAAGGGCACTCATACCTAAATTTCTAATCAATATGAAATCTACACATGAAGCTGCTATAAGTATTGGGTTGAGCATGCTTTGAGGATGAAATATTAATGAGTCTTTGGTTTCACAGTTCTGCGTCAATCAATAACTTCTCCAACAAGTGCTATCATCAATCCAAACATGGCCTGAGTATAAGTCAGACACACTGTGCTGACATTGACAAAACAGTCACAGTGGTTCGGCTGTGGATTGATCCACCTGTTGCTACCTCATAGCAGCAGCAGCAGAATGCATCTAAATCTATAGTGTGTGTTTGTGTTTGTTTTGTGTGTGTGTGTGCGTGTGTGTGTGTGTGTGTGTGTGTGGGGGGTAATCCCTCAATCACCAAATCATTTTAATCAGATCATTCATCTGTGGCAGAGTGTTCGTGAGTATGGTAATGGGGAGATTGAGTGACAGGTGGGAGGCTGCGATTTGGCAAAGAGGAAAGGCAGGGAGGTGTGTGTGTGTGTGTGTGTTGATGGGGGAGGTCTGATCTTGATATGCACACACACTCACACACACATGGACACAAAGGGAAGCGGACAGCTGGCATCCTAAATCTGGGGGACAAACGATTCAATTCAAACACTGGGATCTGTGACGCTCTGTGATGTGATGTTTCTCAAAGCCAAACACACACACACACGTGCACACACACACACAGACTCCCCACATAATTTGTTGCGCGGGGCTGTTCTCACATTCAGCCTCTGTAGCACAATCCCATAGATGAAAATCTACTGTCTGCCCGTGTTCTGCTCATGTTGCACTTTATTGAATTACCTGCAGCACTTTCTATTTTCCAGTCAATACCCATCCTCTAAAAACCCTGCTCCATCACCACTTGCTGCTCCACATATGGATTGTGTTGCTTTCAGTCCTACTCTGCGGGATCAGATGGAGAGATGGACGAAGGGGTGGGGGCCTGATAATAAGAGGAGAGACTCAAGGGCAACTGCACCATCTAAGGACAACACAATCCCATGTGGCTTTCTGTTTTCTCCTGAGTTTCCCCTTTTTTCCCAGTTGGACCTGAAAACACTTGCATCAGCTTTTGTTCCTGATGCCCGAATACATTTGTGTACACAGCAGCATTAAAGCCAGTGGCTGCTGTGTGACCTGGTTTAGGTATTAAGCTGATTGAAGCAACATGACCTGAATACTATTTAGCATCTGCCGGGTTAGAAAACAAAAGTCCTGAGACATGCAGAAGGGGGGCGAGTGCTCCCTGTTGGAGTTTTTGGGGAGATCTCCAAAACCAATTAGACAATAACACAATGATAACGCAACTCCACGGCATGAATCCTTCTCTGTGAGGTTTGTTTTCATTTGTTGCTCCATTTCTGTGATTAAAAACCCAAACCAGAGACATCAGTCCACTGCAGTGGAAAAGCGGCACACAAAACAAAGAGATGTCAACTTACCGTTTTCACTCAAACGCACCGCCAACTTGGTGGCTGACTCAGTGATGGCATGTGTCACAGTGTTAGAGTCATCCCACTGCTGCTGGGGTTGATGGGAGTAGCTGAAAGAGGAGAAACTGTGACCCTTCAGATGCTTCACCAAAAAGGAACGTGGCATTTTGTTTTCCACCTGATGAAAAGCGGATGCTATAGCTTCATAGGAAAAAAAAATGTAAATGAATGAAAATAAGAAGCTTCGAGGCAGCCTTCTTGGAAAGGCCGAGCAGCAGATTGAAAAAAAAAAATGCTGAAAAAATCTGAAGCCGGAAATGGTTTGAAGCTGGAAGAGATGCTGTGGAGACGCAGAAGAGGCAGAAAGCGAGAAAGCAGAGGACAGAGAGGATGGATAGAAGACAGAGAGGGATACAGGAGAGACAGAGGCGAAGAGAGAGAGAGGGAGAGAGAAAGAGAAAGAGAGAGAGACACCGACAGACAGAGAGAGAGAGATGGCTGGACTAGCTGAGCTCAGCACTACTGCAGCTTTTATATGTGGGACACGAGCCCCAGAGATCAGGTGGTGCTTTGGAAGAGGGAGCTGCTTAGCATTAATCCATCAAACATCCCCGGGGACACACATCAAATTACCATGAGCCGTCTGTGCTTCTTTCCACACACACACACACACACACACGTACACACACAGAGAGCAGTCACCTCCTCCTTCTCCCCCACTTCCTCCTCCTTCTGCTTTCACCCCTCCGTCTCCTCTCTCCCCATGAAACAGATCAGACAATAGTGGTCCAGAAGCACGTGGGTGACACTACACACAACATGTTGTTCTCCATTGTCTTTCAATGAAGTAGCTAACACAATTTATGCTGTCCCAAACACACGCATCCTCCCTCCTAACCCTACTACCACTTCTGATTTGTCAATATCATCCATACATGTAGCTTATATTACAAGAATCCATCATTCTGTCTCTGTGTTCAGCAGACCAGAATGTATGTTGTACTGGTTATCTGTCTTTTTTAAATATTTTACTCGGGTCATTTAATCTTTTTTAGTAACTTCCACCTGAACCACCTTAATCTTTTCGCACTTTTACAAAAGAAATCAAATAATCCCAAGATTTATTTAGGTTTTGCTTGGGAGTCATTTTTTCCCCTGAGTCCTGGTCACCTTAAAGCTATACTGTGCATCTTTGGGAACCAGGCTGCTGTTGCACGAGACTTGAGATCAATCAAACCACAGCTGTGGTGTGGTGTGATGCTGTGATGAAGCTTGTGATGTCTCAGATACGGCCACTGCTGTCACTCTGGGCCACAGGAGACATCCACTGGACTTCTCCACGTAAAGATCAAATATGGTGCGTTCGTCTCCTATTCAAAAAAGCTTTATCACAATCACCTTTAGTTGTTTATTTCTTTTGTGAAAAAGTCTGTTTGTGTAACACATCAACTACATTAATGGTTCCAGGGGACACTAAAAAAGTGAAGGACACAACTGGGACACACTTGTTGCCATAGTTTTACTATATTGCTAATGACTACTGTTAACTTAGCGCTTTACTAATTATTATCGTGCAAACTTAATTAATCTTAACGAAATGTCAATGCACATAGTTGACGGGGTTTACAGGGGCTTTATAGTAGCATTACCTTTGGCGTCCGAGCGCTTTGTATCTCGATTTGGTTGTGTCCTGGCTGTTTGCAGCACATTTCTAAATGCTGCACCTGTGTTGTGAAACTGATGAAGTTGTTTTTTAATTTGCTTGTGTTTGCAGCGCTGTAAGCTCTCAGGGCCACCGTAGTTATGCCTGTGGGGGATAATCAAGAGGCCGTAACCCTCCCAACTCAAGATGAGCCTACTTCATTTAGCCCACAGCTAATGCAATGATGCCTAGTTAGCTTAGTTTGGAAAGACAGCAAGGCAGCAACCCATCAGACGACCGCCATCTTGGACTACAACAGGTAAATGAATCTGTGGCCACATCATTAACAATAATCATTAAACTTAATGAACAACATCTTTGGGTTGAGTCCTGCAGTCAATGTACAAAAGTTTAACAAGCAGACTGATTTTGTCAACCTTTGAGTGTTTAGGGTAAATAAAAAAGCTGCCTTACAGAAGGCTCAGATTCACTGTTAACACTGCTGTCTGATATGTTTCATGATCACTCTTGTAGTATGGTGACATCAGGCTTCACAGAGCTCCCTCTGGAAAAAGCTTTAGCATTGTTTTGCTTAAAATATGCAAGGCCTTCCCTGAAAGAGATGTTGTCTGGATGGGAGCATATGTTGCTGGCCCGAAGATCACACGCATTCAGTATTGACCTTTGGCCTTGTCCCTTGCACACAGAGATTCCTCCTGATTCTCTGAATCTTTTGATGATATCATATACTGTAGATGTTGAGATCTTTGCAATTTTACACTGAGGAACATTTCTCTGAAATTGTTCCACAGCTGTTTGGCGCAGTTTGTCACAGCTTGGTGAACATCTGCCCATCTATACAATTGAGAGGCTCTGCTTCAGTGAAATGCTCCTTTTATACCCAGTCATGTTACTGACCTGTTGCCAATTAAACTAATTAGTTGTCAAATGTTCCATTTATTTATGACTTGGCAGCAATTACTTTTCCAGTCTTTTGTTGCCCCTGTTCCAACTTGTTTGAAATTTATTGCTGCCATCAAATTCAAAATAAGCTAATATTTTCCATAGAACAGTACTATTTCAGTTATATGTTGTTTATGTTCTATTGTGAATGAAATATGAGTTGATGAGATTTGCAAATCATTGCATTCTGTTTTTATTTATGTTTTGGGGTTGTACATTTATTCTCTGTATGGTCCATGATTGTCCTCCATACAACCCTCATATGGATAAAACTACCCCCCATGGTGACTTCCTGTCCACTGGCAGACTGACCTCCGGGTCCCTGTTGGGTCAAAGGGTCAGCTTCTGGTTAGCAGCAGCAGCTTAAATACAGTCTAGACCACTCACTCACAGATGGCTCTGCAAGGTGTCTGACTGGATCCCAAAAAAGTTTATGCCACATAAATGGGATCCCACATGCTGCTGCTACAAATACTAGCTGAAAATAGTGGTCAGTAAATGTTTCTAGAGCAAACAGTTCAGCCAGATTATTGAAGCTTCTTGGCTTTGGAGGTAAGTCAGAAAGTAAGCACACCACAACCACAGAAAAACCATGAATAGGCACAAATTTACAAATGTGGAAAGTGAAAGTTGAAGCAGGAGGTCAGTCTTTAAACTGTGATGGCTGACATTTATGCTTAGAAAATAAAAGTTGTGTGGTTATTGTTAGGCCAAATGCAAGTATTTACAGTAAATGAAAGAAAATGCTGAAATCTTTCTCTAAATAGTGAAGGAAATAGTTGAATACATTTCAAGTGTGGCTTAAAACCACTGTCAGGTGTCCAAATGAGCACTGAAACAGGTTTTACTTGCTTTAGTTCTTTACCCTGTTAACACAGGCCTTCCCATATACATAAGTGATGACTGTGCAAAAATGTGTTATTATAAATATTTTTTTCTGAAGACAACCTTTCAATTTTGCCACTTAAGTGGACATTTTTCATCCCTTTTTCTCAGCGGAAAATCAATAGTAAAACACTACCCGGAGGGAATTCAAGAGATTTTCACACTGCAAAGATCAACTTGATATGATAACCTCAGACTGCTGAAGCTTCATATTAGCATTAGATACACATTTGAACACATTTTGCGCAGAACAAGGGCTTTTAGAGACATTTAGACAAAACTGACTCCACACTCCACGGCCAGAAACCCAATTTTTCTGCTGGAGAAAATCTGTTCACTGTGGTTCTTGATACTGACTGCTGACTCTGATTAAATGCATGTTAAGTAGCGCTGCAGAAAAGGCACCCAGAGATTGTCTATCTAAGCCTGTTGAGCTGTGATAAGTGAGATAATTTGTGTTAATCAGATCCAGTCATTAGAGAGCCATCTGAAAAACAAATGCGAGTCCTTTTTTCACGGAGGCGCCTTTTCAGCACCTCCACAGAAATCTCCCACTTCGCCATCTGACAATGAGGCAGCTGCACACCAGTGAATGAGAGTGATTGTCTCTTTTCTTTTAATCAGCACTTAGTGAGTGAGAAAAAGGAGAATTTCCCCTCTTCACTCTGCATGTTTTTTCAAGGCTTTCATTGTGGCGAGCTGTGGAGAACGACTCATGATTTATGTTCCAACACATGTCATACTTTTTTTAACCAACCAGCTTTGTGAACATTGTGTTAGAAATGCTCCACTGAGGTTTGTCTCGCGCACCTCTCTGCAGACGCAAATAATAAAACACCTCAAGTCAATTTGGAAGCGATTGGTTAAAGTCTCACACCATCCGCCATCACTTCAAGTGGGGAGGTGGAATGAGAGGTCAACAGAGGACGTACAGGACTCACTTCCATCCGTCAGGTGGGGGGACTGACTGAGGAGGCAGTAGGGATGCTAAGGAGGCCAACGGGGAAGCAAACAAAAAAGGGGGGAGGAGGCATCGTACAACTGCATTTTAATCTAGTCAAGCCTCAATCCTGATAAAAGGAATCTGTCCATCTCTCTGCTTCCCATTGTGGGGGTCATCAATCACACATGTCTCTGGCCTCTGCTCTGGTTCATGTCAGAATCTCAAGGGAGAAGCAGGGCATGAGCTGCAGATGCTGTTTCGAAATGGAAAAAGCAGAGCGATGAAGGAGATATAAGGAGGATGCAGAGGACGGTGACTGACGACAGATGAACACAGGCACACACATATTTTGTTGTCTTACTCTCTGTCTTCTCAGGGCTTAAGCAACAGGCATAATATACAAGATACACAAGGTATATTTTACAAATACCGTACACAAAAACATGGGCAGTCACTGAGGAATCAGGAGCGACCTGTTCACCAATGAATCATTAATGTCTAAGGAACAAAGACTAAATGGATAATAATGTGTAACAAAACAGACAGAAATACTATAATACTGATTCTTCATAAATATTTGTGAAACAAAATATCACCCACTGACTTCATGAGTCACTCCTTATTAACATTAGTTTTTAATTCATTAATATCTTATCTCTCGATGATTCTCTACTAACCTTCCATTATCTACTATATTAAATCCTCAATTCAGAGGGGTTCAGAATCTACTCATTAAGTAGTTTTATTTAGCTGTTCCAAAAGAAAACAAGAAAAAATAGAAATACACCTTCTACTATGTCTAAAGCTCAACAGTGAAGGTTTTACCTCATTTGTTTATTCCATACATGAGCAGAAATGTAAAATCAATACTTTTGTTTTTGGACAAATTCGCTGTTTCCCATGTCTCTGTGCTCAGTTTGATGTCCCCTCTTTGTTAGTTTCTGATTAAATTATGAAGGACTGATGACTGATCAACCTTCAGGACATGAACAGGTAACTGAACAAGCTGACTGTGGCGCAGGAAGTCGTAGAGCGGCCGCCCACCAATTGACTCAATCAGCAGTTGTTGCTTGAGTCAAACTTGAGTTTACAGTCCAAGATGACACCTGAGATCATTCACGTCCTCAATTTCCTTTTTTTTTAATGTTAATTTTTAATTTATTAGGTGATTTATCTTTAATGAAAAATGTTGAAACAGACAGCAACCAAAGACATATGCAAAATTACTAATGATCAACAACTGAAATGTATCAAAAAGAGGTGGAAAAGAATCAAAAATCAGACACAAAGTGACAAAACACACACACACAAAATGTCTCAAAATATGCAAAATGATCAAAAAAAGACAACGATTATTATTTTATTTGCTGTAACAAAACAATATTAATTAAGAAAAGAAGTCCACAGTCTTTGTCTGTGCAAAACCTTCAGCAGCCTCCAACCACGCCAGAAATCAGAAATCTCACAAACAGATATGTAAACATCCCAACGGGGAGGAAGCTGAGAACCTGCTGTGCGCTCTCACTCTTGTGTGATGTTTCTCAGTCTGTCCAAGCGTATTATCTTGGCGTGTTAAGAACATTGCTTGAACATTGCTGCAGTGTGCTGCGACCTGTAAAAAATGATCATGCAGCACACATTCATAAAAACTAGTTTATCACCGCACAGTCCCTGTCCTGGTGTCCTTGGCACCGGGTATTAACAGAGACCTCCACAGTGTGTGTTTCTGGCCTGGGGCCCACATCGCTCCTACATTCTGTTCAATTCACAATCAACCGATGGTGTGAGTGGGGGTGACATTGTCTCTACAAGTGTCATTCGCCGGCCTTGAGAGCACTTACATTAAATGGCTCTTCGCCAAATAGCCCTTCAGCATTGGCCAGTTCAATTGTGCTGTCAAAAGGAGAATTACCTGCTGCAGGGCCCCAAATGGGAGCTTTGGCCTGGTAGAGGACACAGGGAATCATTTAGGCTAATGTCTCTGCATTGAAGCAGCTCGTGCTGTGAGGAGGGAGGAATTGAGGCTAAATCAGCACATCTGCATGAACAAGGGACGGAGCTCCGACAATTTGTCCTAATTGAAAGGCACGTGGCGACAAAGTGTTGTTTGGAGGTTGAGGAGCAGGGGGGAGAAAGAAGTTTCAGATGTGATTCTGCGGATTCTTGCTGGACATGGTGGGGGCCTCACTAGGAAAAGATGTGTGTGTGTGTGGGGGGGCTTTCACCCTCACACACCCTTTTGTCTCCTGGCCATCTGCTGGGGGTTTCATAATGGACTGTGGCGCTGTGTGCGCGCGTGTGTGAGGGAGGGGATGGAGGGTTACAGGGTTGGATTCCGTCACAGTATAACCATCCACATCCAGAGTCGCGACCGAGTCACAGGAGGCTGCAGATGCTCTGCAACACCAGCCGCAAAATTTACAGCCTTACTGACCTCAGTCAGTGAAGCTCTATTTCCCAAATGCTCGCTCTGCTTTATTACTCATTTTGTTAAGCACCGGCAAGCCAGCAGAGGTTATTAATGATAACATAACATATACATACAATGAGCCTGTGACACCAGTTGTGACCAGTCTGCAGTGTGCGGTGTGTGTTCAGCAGTTTCTCCAGGAGAAGAAGAAGAAGAAGAAGAAGAACTTTTTTGTAAATAAAAAAAAAAAGGTTTTTGGTCAGGATTATTATAATAATGTAAACAATGAACAATTTACAGATTCACCATTCAAACATTTCCAAAGTTATGTTCAGACCAGCTCCACTCAAACTGTTGCACATTCACGTGTCAAGATGAAGAGACAGAGCTGGACACAGGACGTTTGGCTAATAGTCTTCACAAGTTCACAGCACGGTTTCCCAAAAAAACGGTAAAACACTTTAAAATTAACAAACCCACTTTAATAGACATAGATTTTATAGACATCCAATGTGTTTTTGACATTTTCTGAGCTGGTGAGACCAGCGGCAGAAAAACACAAGAATCATGTGTTTTTCATGCAGTTTAAATGTCTTTTGTTGCCAGAATCCAAACCTTTTTGAAATTTTCTAAATGTTGATATAGATATTGATTGTTGTTTTTGAACTACACTATCGTGTTGCAATAATATATGTATTTTTTTTTTTGTAAAGCAAATCGTTCAGATTGAGCATAAATTAACTTACTTTACTGTTGGTTTCTCGTCAGTGGAACCTGATGCTCAATGTAACAACTACTAATGGCAATTTCAGTATGATTACAAACAAACATGGCGTGAAGCACACAAACTGTGTCTGAACAGATTTCTAGGCATCAGCAGACGAGATAGTCAGACAAATGTTGGTATTTACATCTGACCACCTTACACTTGATATCAAGTAAGTCACTGGTTTCCACTCAGTGAAGTGAAACAGGTTCAACAGGCAGAAGAAAAGACTCCAGACTCCTCAGACTGGATCAGTGAGAGGAGGATTTGTGAGGAAACACACATGAACAAGGGTTATTATGATTCACTGAAAGCAGAACACGTCACAGAAAAATATGTTACACTTTTTAAAAACTATATGTCGATAGTGTCTAAAAAGTTAGGCCCAATGATGTTATCAAAAGGAAGTTGTTGCTGGAGATGCTTCTCTAATACAAACTGAACATAGAAATACAAGCCATGTGTGCAAACATATCATTCAGACATATTAATGTCTTTGTCTTTTTATTTATTTTTAAACTAAATTGAATTTGTTTTTTTAGTCCTTTATTACTGAGCATTAGTCTCACTCTCTTGTTTGGTTTGTCTTATTATGATCCTCCTGTTTGCAATATTATTGTTCTTATGTATTATTGCACTTGGTTTGGTCCTTCCATCATCTTCTCAATCCTCTGTACAGCACGTTAAGTTGCATTAATGTGTACAAAAAGTGCTATATATATAAAGTTTGACTGATTGTTTGAATGATAAGTTAAAGCATTTTTTTAAATGTCTGCCTACATAAGAACTGAAACAATACAAAATACAAATTAGCAAAGTGTAAAAATCTGTTTTATTTATCTAATTGGCCCACTCTGCATGGTTGTGTGTGTGTGTGTGTGTGTGTGTGTGTGTGTGTGTGTGTGTGTACGCTATTGACCCCACGGGCAGCTCTACACTGCTCTGCTGAGGCCTGAACAACACACCAGGTCACACAAGAGAAAGGATGTGGGAGTGTTTGTGTCACTGACCATCTGACACCTCCTACAACTGGTCCTTCCCACCTCCTCCTGACTCCCCCACCTCATCCCACCCTGTGCTTTACATGTGAATGTAAAAAAATGGAGTTCAATCAGGCCACCGAAGTTAATAATGGAGGTGGTGTGTGAGCGCAGTTTTGTGCTCTAAATAAATCCAAGCAAGGTGGTGGCAAAGGCAGAACCCAGCAGAACCACTAGTTCAACATTGCAGGCATCAACCTGAGCTCCTTAACGAAAATCACAGTGGAAATGGAAAGATATCATCTCTCACATCCTCTCAAACTCCTGCTTGTCTTATGGTGAGGAGTTCACTGATTAGGCTCTAAGCCTCCGGCAGAGAAGGATACACATCACACTGAGACCTGTCTCGTGCTTGGACTGCATTCTAGTCTGATGGAAAACCAGCTATGTCAGCTGAGCTGTTGAACAGTGGTGCTTAATGGTGCCTCGGAAAACACGCCTTGTCCATTGTCCAGCTCACCATGGAGACGTGAGTCTGTTTCCAAAAGTAGTTCGGATGCTGCGTAAAATGTAAGTAACTAGAGAATAGAAAGATCACCAAGTTATTTTAAACCTATTCTTGGCTGAAAATAGCACAAAGACTGTACATTTTTATTTTATTTCATTTTTTTATAGTTGCTAATTTTTATTTTTTACCAGCACCATGTGTCAGAAAAGCTGGGAGAGGGCACGTGTTCTATTGTGTTGCATCAACCTTAACAAGCCTGTGTAAGTAACCAAATGTTTGGCTTCTGAAAGCAAAATTTTACCCTGTTCTTACTCAATAAAGGAAAGAAGGTCAGCTGCTCAACAATCCAGGGCCTCTTTTGTCTTTTTTTTTTTTTGCTTCAAAATACACCAAATGTTTTTTGTGAGTGACAGCTCTGGACTGCAAACAGACAAGTATAGGAGCTGGACTTCGTCCCTTGTGCACAGAGATTTCTCTGGACTCTGAACCACGGATAATAAAACCCCTTAGCAGTTTCACTCTGAGAAACATTAATAAGATGTTGAACATTCATTTATTGAGTGATAAAGCTCATCTCAGCTTCTCTGCAATGATTCTTTTCATACCCAGACATGAGACTGATCTGTTAACAATTAACCTTGTTATATAGTTGTGTGATGTTTCAACCTGTCCAAGGTGGAACCTGCCGCTCAGCCTATCACAGCTGGAATAGGCTCCAGTCCCCCTTGCAACCTTAAACAGATAACGGATGGATGGTTGTGAGATGTTCCACCAGTTTTATTTTCATAAAATAACTTTTCATCATTTCACTGTATTTATTGTATATATATTTTCTATACTATTTCCACTCAAATATGTTTCTGCATTTTACCCCAACGTCTTTGAAAATTAGTGTGTAATACTGGTATTGTTGCTTTAGATTTATTTGGGGCATTTAAAAGCTCAATGCAGTGCAGAGAGGAAGTGAGAAGGGGCCTTAAGCTCATGCAACATGCACCAACTCAACTTTCAGAGCACTTTAAATATGTTGTTTTAAATGTTCCTTCTTTAATGTTTCTCCGTGAAAAACTTACTGTTGACTTTCCCAGGAAAGTCAGCAGATGCTGATGGCCTGTTCATTTAGATGTTTAATGTGTTACCAGGTTCATATTTTAAGGAAACAAGTTCTCTCCTACAGACATGTCAGATAGGTTCCCTACCTTGATTACAAATATTAAAAATATTGATGATGTAAGGGAAGCACAGAAAAGCCCATTGTTATATAGGCCACAGTAGATTCTTTCCGAAAAATCCTAAATTTTATGTGATTAAAGTGATTTGATGAAAGCGAGTGTCCAACGACAGAAAGAAACCCCTGCTTTGCTTTTCTAAGTCAACTTGTCAGTGCTTTGTACCCAGATGGACCCGAGGTTGAACGTCACTTGTTCAGATACAGTTATCCTGATGGACCGGGACACCATGCTGTATCTCCCTCTGATACAGTTGGGTTGATGGAGAGCTGCTCCATTACAGCAGATGTCATTAGAGTGATTGAGGGCTTTATAGTTTCTTTTTGTCAGGGCCACACACTGAGCACGAGAAAATCGGACATGGTTTAATATGGCCCAAGTCAGTGAACGCATCACATCAATCTGATAGGAAAAAACATTATTTCAACTCTCTACTTCTTTATGTTACAGAAGCCCAATTTGTTCCTGGAGGCCTTGTTCTACACTTTTTGATTTTTGTCCACACATTTGGATAAGGAACCTTTCATCTTTGTGTAGTTTTCTACAGCATTGGTTATTTCTCCTCACAATACTTTACAAGCTTTTGTGTATGATATAGGAGAATGAAGGTCACCCAGCTTAACCACCTATATGACTGTTTCCAGTGTCTTTCTCCTCTAGGACACTCTGTCCCTTTTTCTCTGTAGCACAGACAAGGCAAATAGAGACAACAGCAGCTGTTGAATGAGGATGAGGAGGCTTCTTGTTACCTAAAAGAAGCATTTTGCTGTCACCCCACAAAGACAGACGAGAAAGACTCAGTGCTGGGCAGTAGGTACACCGGCCTCTCGCTCTTTACCACTAATGCTTCTTCAAATGTGATGGATGGGACGAGATTTTGCTGCCTGCTCTGGTTTCTCTCACAAAGGACTTTAACTTGAATAATTTGTAACGACAAAACCTATTTAAGACATCCAGGCTAAATATAGAAGCTCATTTCTACAGGAAACATTGAATGTGTCGTTACTGCCAATGACACGGTGGTATTGTTTGGGTTTTGTCTGCAGTAGCATAATTCCTTTCCTCTAAATAAAGTTTAACCAGATCTTTACCTGGCAGGGACACTCTGATCTCATGGTTGCATTATGGGAAATGGCACGGTTACTTCTGGACTGCACTGATAATTAACAAAATCAAATTCCACTTAATTGGAGAGCGATATGATACTAAAGGTACATTTCTACTAGAAGGTCCAGGCACTTTGCCATGTGTAAAAGTACACAAACTGGTTTGTAGTTATAGTTCCTGGACCTTCATTAGGACTGTACTTCCACCTAAAGTCCTACGGTGGAGACACAGGTTGAGGAACTCAAATAGGTCCTGCAGTGGAAATGAGCTAGAAAAGTACATAATTTAGATGGACCATATGCTTTAATGCAACTTCTACTCAATCTAAATGTATGAAAAGCAATAAATTTGTTGTAAAAATAATTACGCTTCTGTTTTTCTGCTATTGTTATGAGCAGAGCTTATATTGACAGTGGAATGCAGTATAATAAAATCTGAGAATCATGACGCAAACACATGCAAAAGTAACGTTTAATTCAAATAAAACCATGCAACAGGTCACCATCACCCTGATTATATTCAACCCATTATAAAATAAACATCCAAAGCCTTACATGGCATTCAGTGGGCGTTCACTGTGTGAGAGAGAGAAGACAACTCTATGGAGAAAACACAGGCCAGCCCAGAGAATAAAGAATCCAAAACAAAAAAAAAAAAAAAAAAAAATCACAGCTCCTCCTGCTCCACACAAGTTACAGTACAGTGGTGATCCTGAAAAGGTGCCAAGTACACAAACTATGTTCTTTAAAGAAGGAAAACACAAGGACCTGTAGCCCCTCCCCACACCCCCCCCAGCTATGAACCATATATGGCACACAGAAGACAACTCTGAAGACATGAGTGATGAGTCAGCAGTGTCCTGTTGATACATACGTCTCTGAATATCTATTAGCGGCTTATTCCCATGTAACGGACATGCACTCATTAAAAAGAAGGCCTTTCAAATTCACATCGTCGGGATTGGTCTCCTGGGGAATGTGAGACCAATGTCTCTTGAGCGCCCAAGCAAAGCATTGTTTGGAGGGCTTTTATTTCTCTTGTTGAGGAAATAGTTTCTGCAACATGTTGACGTTTGTTGTGTTTAAAAAAATTATAATAAAACTAAAAAGAGGCCATTAGTTATCCCAACATTTAATATCCACATTCCCGTCAGAGTAAGTGAAGTGTAATTGTTTTGCTGAGTAGCGACTTGATTTAAATCCCTCACCATTATACTCATGTAACAGGGACAAAACTGTCACCACTTGACATGAAGAATTCAGCGCACACACACATCAGTGGTACATTCAATCAGGGAATTTGTTGTTTTATAATCTGGATGTGGAACACAAGATCATAAAAAATAACATTGGTAAATACTACAGTAAGTTGTATTTTTGTTTCATAATGTCTGGTCTGCACCGCCTTTAATGCACGACGGGGTGCTAGGTTGGGAGGAAGGCTTCCCCTGCGCATCCCTCTCTCTGTCCAATGGGAGGCTCCTGATGGAGTAAGTGGGATTCAAGAGTCTTGGATAACATGATGGTTGCGTAGTTTGACAGTGGTAGAGTCAGTGTTAGGTGTGTAGAATGGTAGTTGTGTGTGTGCGTTTGTGTGTGTGAGAGAGAGAGTGAGAGTGAGAGAGAGAGAGAGAGAGAGAGAGAGAGAGAGAGAGAGAGAGAGAGAGAGAGAGACAGGGAGGGACAGCACCAGCAGCCTCAGTTGCCAAAAACCTGCCCTTCAGGTGGCTGGGAGAGCCGGCTGTTCTCTTTCATCATCATGTGCTGTCTGAGCTCCTGCAGTACCATCCGAATGGTGTACGAGTTTTTCCACCTGCACAGTGGTGCCACCGCCTTTAGGTCCACCTGCAGGAAGAGGAGGAGACAGGTAAAAAAAAATGGGTGCAACCTGATGTTAATCATGTAGAATTAAGTTTCAGGCAAAACCAATGTCAGAACAGAGTGCAGTTCAATAATATGGACTGATAAGATGCTGTGAGGACCAAAATATTTACAGCATCATGAAACTATCACATCGAACAAATGAAGCTTATTTCACATTAACTGCAATGCAAAGTAAATGTTGCACTATATACTCACTGGCCACTTCATTAGCTACACCTGTACAATCTAATACAATCCAATACAGCAGCTCTGCAAAGAATTCTACTTTTACAATGTTATAATTTCTCAGTTTTTAAGTTGAAACTGTTAGACGGGTGATAATTCTACTCTCGGTTTGTTCTCGAGGTCATAGTGGGTGGTGGAGTTGTACTGGAATGCATTATAAGAAGAGTGTTCTAAAGTTTTGGCCACGCTATTTAAAATGAATAAGGGTGCTAAAGTATATTGTGATTTCTTTCATTATTGGATATTAAAAGACCCATGTTGGGCTATAAGATTTTGATGGATTTGCACAGCCCTCGCGTTTGGATGAATATTTTACCATTAATTAATAGCAACAGGGTCAACTCTGCTGCCTCTTTGTTTGGCTTTTTTTTTTACTTCCTTAAAAACCATTGGCCTCAGCAGCTGTGTAAAAAGATTGAAGGTCTGAAGCTTTAGACAAGGCCTAGAGGTAAAATCGAATACTCTCCAACTTTTGGACAGCTGCTGTTGAGACTAAAGCAGAAGACTTCAATTCAGCTAACGGCAGCAGCTTTTACTTAAGGATCTAGCTCAAAACATATCACTCAATGGGAGCAATCTAACCTTGAGTATTCAGCAACAGGCAAGAACAGCTGTGTAATGAGATCTGAATACTCACCACACCATTTGAACTGTGTACGCCACTCAGGTTGATCTTATTCACAAAGCGGACGAGAGGAGGGTGCTCCGGGTATCTGGACCCACATTCTATTTTCAGACTGTATATCCTGCCTTCATAAACAGTCTGCAAAGGAAGAAACAAGAGTCAGGACAGCTCAAAAAGTGAAACTACAAATGACAAAAAGGCACCTGGACAGGTGAAGGCGTTCATTGAAGAGATACAGACATGGAACAGACCTGAGTGGGAAACTGGCTTCGATTAAATGCTTAGTGCTCTTAGGACGTTTATAGGAGTCTTAGGAGTCAATATGATGTCATTGGGAGATTTGTTGCTTTATAATAATGCTATTTTATAACCCTAATATAATCAAAAAGCCTGAATAGGATATTTTTGTGTGAATATGAAGATGCACCGAATAATCCTGGCTTTACACAAACATGTTTTAATTAATGAAAAAAACAAGACAGATGGTAACCGGTGTGAGTGGATCCTCTTTGTCTGGATTCTTCAACTGGCACAGAAGTCATGAAACTGATTCAGTCTATACCTCAAATGTAATGTTACAAGGTTGTTTAGTCTGCTCCTGACACAAAACTGCAGCAATAGGTGTGAACACTAATTCTTTGAAGATGGCTGTACAGGAACGGCTGAGTCCTCCTAGAAGTGCTATGTCTATCAGCATTGTCACACACTGTAAAATTTGTACCACACCACTATGAAAATGCTGCAAAAACAGAACTTAACTACTGCATGCACACACTTAACACTGAACCACACAAGTACATTATCATCATCTCAACTCTTTGGTGAGAAGACTGTAGCAAGAGCCACATGCAGCTCCTCAGGTTACGTTCACTATTGTTAAAACTACCCAAAGTCACATATACAAATACATACATGTATTTATTGGTGAAATTAATCCACTGTAATATGTTACCACTTCATAAAGGTTCCAATATTCAGTTTTTGTTGAAAAGTTTAATATGTTCTCAACTGTGATCATTTTGGAGGCTTTTAAGTGGTGGCAGTTTTGTTACCACATTTCTATCAATAAAACTTACAGAAACATGTCCGTATTAAACAGTACAGCTCAACAGCATTTTCCACAATGATCAATGAGCTGTATCAACTCCTCTGAAACAGTAGTAATCCCTGACGTTGATGTGGCCAAATAATCTTACACATTTACAAGTTAAGCAGGTAGGTAGACGTGGAACAATGTCTGTGGTTTGGTGGTGAAACGCTAACTGCAAGCTCTGCTATAGTCTTATGATCTAGTTCAGGGGTCACCAACATGGTCCCCAGGTAGCCCACAAGGACCACATGAGTAGCCCGTGGGCGTGTTCTAAAAATAGCTCACCATAGAGCCACTTACCAAGGAGCTGCATCAAATTTTTTTCGTTGCTGTTCTTTTTTAAAATCACATTTGACAGTTATTGTGAGAAATCATTAACATGATCAGAGTCTTCACATAGATGAATATCATTAATGTAATTGATTATTAATAATAACATATAATTAAAGGTAAATTAAGCTACTCTGTTATTTCAAAAGTGTGTATCAAACTGGTAGCCCTTCGCAATAATCGGTATCCAAGAAGTAGATTATTTTTGAACATGTTGGCCACAATATATTAATAGAACACTGGTCACCCCCATGTTTGTTTTGGCAGACAAATGCATACAATAATGTTGCAGGGGGATTTGTGGTTTTGTCTACCACAGAACTTCCATTCATAAGGCGTGTGGTCGCTGCAGACTGGTCAAGAATAGAAAACCTCACATATAAAAACAAATCTCTAGAACAGCCTTCTTCCACCTACGGAACATTGCCAAAATTAGGAGCACCCTGTCTCAAAGTAATGCTGAAAAACTGGTCCATGCATTTGTTACTTCTAGATTGGACTGCTGTAATTCCCTACTTTCAGGATGCCCCAGTAACTCCCTAAAGAGCCTGCAATTAATCCAAAATGCTGCAGTAAGAGTGCTGACTGGAACTAGCAAGAGAGATCATATTTCACCTTCACTAGCTTCTCTCCATTGGCTTCCCATTAAATCTAGAATAGAATTTAAAACCCTGCTTCTTACATATAAAGCTCTGAATTTTCAGGCTCCATCATATATAGAAGACCTCATAGCACCATATCATCCCAGTAGACCACTTTGATCTCAGAATGCAGGCCTACTTGTGGTTCCCAGAATTTCCAAAGGTAGAATGGGAGGCAGAGCCTTTAGCTATCAAGCTCCTCTCCTGTGGAACCAGCTCCTAGTTCAGATTCCAGATACCCTCTCTACTTTTAAGTCCAGGCTTAAAACCTTCCTCTTTAATAAAGCATATAGTTAGTTATAGTTATGCTGCTATAGGCTTAGACTGTTGGGGGACCTCCCTCCTCTTGTGCCTCTCTCCTCTCACCCCACAATTGTCACTACTGTATGACATTAACTCTGTGTGTTTTCTCCCGTAGTTCTCTTTGTCCCTCTCTGTCCCTTTCTGCAGGTGTCCCCGGCTTTGGAGCTGTGTGTCTTCCAGTGTGCAGCTACTGGTCACTGCCAACCTGCCCAATGTTTTGTTGTTGCTCTTTTCATTTCTTTTCTCTCTTCACTTTCCACTCACCCCAACCGGTAAAGGCAGATGGTCGCCCACCCTGAGCCTGGTTCTGCTGGAGGTTTCTTCCATTAAAGGGAGTTGTTTTTTTTTTTTAATTTTGGCTGTAGTTTTACAGCCACAATTAGTGGTTTTAACAAACCTAGAGCTATAACCATAAACATGTTAGATAATTTTGTACTTGAAGCACAAACAACTTTGAGTCCAAATCAAGTTATAAAGGCGCAAAACTAACAAAAGCACACTATGGTTTAACCACCATTATTGTTTTGGAAGTGATCTGATGTGTGTTATCTGCCACATTGCTGATACCAGTGTAAAATGAACACTTGAGAGCATTTAGGTTGTCATGTTGAGGTTCAATATAAGCTCAGACAAAGATGGTGTGACAAATGCTGCTGTATAAAAGGGCTAAAGACAGAGGAAACCCACCTTGGGAGGCCCAATGATCATGCCATTCCAGTGGGTTAGCGTCATGTCATCGTTATCCGCGAGGCCCCAGCTCACTGTACCGTCACCAAATCCCTTCTGACCTTCCTCAAGTTCCTCCAGCAGCCTGAAGCTGCGAGGAACTACGACAGCTTTAAACAAACACACACACAAAAAGAATGAAGAAAGAATGATGAAATGTAATAATTCCCCTGAACAGAAGCTGCATATAAAAAGCTAAGATAGCCTAAAATATTGTGTTAGTAAATATCTTTAGCATGATTTTTAATAAAGAATTTATAATATTTTGTGTTTTATATATTCAAATTACCACATTCTGTAAATTCTACTATAACAGCACCATAATCCAAACCATACCCAGTGCAAAGTCTGAATTATCTCCAACTGATCTCATTTGTGAATAGAGGAGGTAATACTCTGGAAAATTCACCATGAGTGAGGGGGCATGTTGATGATGTCTATTTCCTGTGACTGCTGCGAAACCGGTCGAATACAAACACCCAAAGGTGAAGAACTCATTCATTCGTACGGACACAAAAACTGTGTCAAACTGTTAGGACAACAAAATGAGTGAACTTCTGTTGGTAAGGGCAGACCTGGAAATCATCAAACAAATACAAGGAACATCTTGAGATTCTCTGGTACAAGACCAGATTACAAAGCACCAAGACTTCTGTAGCTTTGTTTTTGCCTCATGACCTGCCCCCTGCTCAAAGTGCCCAAGCAGCACCCCTTCCCCAGTTACACGGAGTATTTCTTCACAAGTGACAATGCATTTCGCACGGATTATCTCCCGATGTTGGCTACATGAAACAGGCTTGAAAGTGACAGAGCTGTGTGTGATTATTACTAGCTTTTTAATCAATGGTGTCCTGATGTAATAATAATTAATATTCTTGAAAAGAATTCCCAACCAAGTGCTTAAGCATTTCCTTTTCTCAATTAAAAGCTTTTGAGAGCACTCCTTGCTATATTAAAAGCAGCCATAGTTACACAAGCACTAAAAACCAGTGAACCACCTATTTTCCTCCAATTATTTTTCCACATCACCTTTCAGCTTGATCACACTTAATTTACTGCAAACGTTGGGAAAATAACTCAAACTCTGATATTACTCCACCCCACCATTTCATGACCCCATTATTAATGCGTTAGAAAATGTAAATGATAGCACTTCTTAAGTCACCGTATGGCTTCGATTTCCTCTACATTTACATGCATTTGGGCAGCAGATGTTTCCAGTGTGACGAGATTCAAATGCTGAATCTTTTTCCACCTCAAGTGGAACACTTGACTCTCTGCCTCAGAAAATGTCGCCTTTCGGCTCCCTACCACACATGCTAAGACACAGTGAACACCTTTAAACTGGCGACATCTGACTTTTGGTTTCTCAATACCTGTGAGATTAGAGAAATTACACCGACAAACACTCCTAACAGTTACATTTTCAAATAGTTGTTTGTATCAACAAATCAAATAATGAGTTAAAATGTATTACAGTGGGGTTCCTCTAACTCTGAATATATTTGTGCATGTTTGTCCAGTCGAGTATTAGGTGGAACAATTAGCTTCGGGTTCGCCAAGAATGAACAAGCTTACGTTGAGTCGGTAGCTGTTATTCAACTTAATTATCCTAAAACTCAAGAATGAGTTCCCTTTAAATAACTGGTGAGATTGGGCTTTTAATTTACAAGGTGCAGCTGGCTAACGAGCTACTTCAGAGTATTTCTTCCGGAATGTTATCACACTCCAGTTGTTAAACAGGGTTTTGTCACCCGGCAGCTAACGTTATCTTACTTATCTAGCTAGCAACTTATTCAGCTCAGACACGGATGTCGCCGACTTATGAACACAACAACTCACCAATACGCCAGACAAATATTTACTCCCATGTGAATCCTAAAGCCTTTGATCTGTCCATCAAGCTATCTAGCCAGATAAACAATGGTGAATCAAGGTTGTTGCAGCCGACCGAGTGCTGCTCAAAGACTGTGGGTTAGCTAAGCTAACCGATGAGCTAGTTGGCAGCAATTTCTTTCACACCGACTCCTTATATAGTCAACTCCACACTTGCAGCTGGAGTCTTGGAAACGGTAAAGCAGCTATGTTTTTACACAAACTATACAAACCATAACTCATCATCAGTATTAAAGTAAAGATACGGTTCGAAATGTCGACGAAATCTCCTTACCTGATCCGGCGGCAACCGCCATTTTTTTCACTACTTTACGGAAGCGCTTTCCTCCTGCTTCTTCTTCTGCTTCCTCTTCCTAGTGTTTCACGACGGTTGCCAGACAACGTTACGGTCATTAGCGCCACCAACTGGAATGGAGGCTGGGTCAGGAATCTACATAGATTTCAGTTAATTCTTATAGCAAAGAAAGGAAATGTTTCAAATAAATGTATAGTCTCTTACTCCTGTACACATTGATTATCTTGTTGATAATTCTGCAGCCTGAATACGTACAATACTCAATGCTGTTGCCCCTCTGAAGAAAAAGGTAGTAAACCAGAAGAGGCGATCTCCATTATTCACAACCTTGCAACTTAAAGCAGGCAACACAAAAATCAGAAAGAATCAAATTTAGAGAAAATAAAGAATCTATTTTTTTACTTCACTAGCTTCTCTCCTTTGGCTTCCCATAAAATCAAGAATAGAATTTAAAACCCTGCTTCTTACATATAAAGCTCTAAACAGTCAGGCTCCATCATATCTAAAAGACCTCATAGTTCCATATCATCCCAGTAGACCACTTCGCTCTCAGATTGCAGGCCTACTTGTGGTTCCCAGAATTTCCAAATGTAGAGTGGGAGGTAGAGCCTTTAGCTATCAAGCTCCTCTCCTGTGGAACCAGCTCCCAGTTCAGATTCGGGAAGCAGACACCTTCTCTACTTTTAAGTCCAGGCTTAAAACCTTCCTCTTTAATAAAGCATATAGTTAGTTATAGTTATGCTGCTATAGGTTTAGACTGCTGGGGGACCCACCCCCCGATGCACTGAGCTCCTTTCCTCCTCTTCTCCCTCTTTCCTCTTCTCTCACCCCACATTAACTTTGTGTGTTCTTTCTCTCGTAGTTGTCTTTCTCACTCTCTGTCTCATTCTCTCTGCCTCTTTCTGCAGGTGTCCCCGGCTCTTTTCTTTTCTCTCTCCACTTTACACTCACCCCAACGGGTCGAGGCAGATGGCCGTCCACCCTGAGCCTGGTTCTGCTGGAGGTTTCTTCCGTTAAAGGGAGTTTTTCCCTCTCCACTGTTGCCTATGGCTTGTTCCAGGGGGAATTGTTGGATTCTCTCTATACATCTTTATAGTCTTGACTTTATTATGGGAAGTGCCTTGGGATGACTTTGCTGTAAATTGGTGCTGTATAAATTAGGTTGAAGTTGAATCAAATATCGACACAAAGGTAGTTAGCTGCATTTTATCCCCAAGATTGATCACAAAAATAAAATTTAATTTTAAATCAGTTTCTTGTTTCTTTCTATTAGCATGTTCTATTTAGTGTATTCTCAACTTTAAAAAAAAAATCCTGATATTGCCTCTTTTTTTAATTAATTTAACTCATTTTTAATTTGAAATCCTACTCTTTGCTTGAAACTCTGCATTGCATTTCTTGCTTCACAAATGGCAACCTCCCCACTGTCCTTAGACATTGCAACATCTGGGGAAGTTGACGTCACGATGCAGAGTTAGACCGTGTTGAATTCCCCGCTTCACATGTTTAAAAATGTTGTCGTACCTAAACATCTGGCTGTGCCCTGTGCTGCTGTCAGGTCATTGTGGACAGGGAAAATGCTTTAACTCAAAAATAAGCTTTGGGAATTAAGATAAATATGACAGAGAGCACCTTGGTAAGCACACAGTGTTTCTGCTTAAATTCTATTACCATGTCGTCTTCCCTCAGAGAATCTGGCTACAGAGGTGGTGGCTTTTCTGTGGAGCAAGTATGTCCTTGAACATGAAAGGACATGTTCCAAGAGTTCAGAATGAGACAGACATTAGAATGAGACAACAGAAATGTATTGTAGATATCTGTTGATGATATCTGAAGTTAAAAGTCTGACTAGTAACAACTGGATATCTGAAAAGACTCAGCCAAATATACATGAATGGCAAAAGTGACATCATCTGTTCTAGGAAGAATGATGTTGTCACAGTCCTGTCCCCGTGTTTAAGTTATCTAGCTTTATTTCCTGTTCTGGCTTTTATTTTATTGATCCTCCTGTGTCTCTTCCTGTGAGTCTGTTTGCTGTCGTTACCGTCCTCATTTTGTCCTGATTTGTTTCACCTGTTCCCCAGTCCTTTTATACCCTGTGCTCCCCAGTGTTCTCTGCTGGTTTGTGTTATGTGTAAATGTGTGTTAGTACTCAGTCTGCCTTCGTCACAAGTTTGTGTCCTGCCTGATCCCTGTCCGGACTCTGTCAAGGTTTTGGTCTATGGTTTGGTTACTCCTTTCTACGTGGTTTGGTTATTTTTTGTTATAGTGATTTGGTTTTCCTCTGTTAGGTTTTTATTAGTCTATTTACTTTACCCTGTTCCCTGTATTAGTTACCCCTGTTAATTTACCTGTGTATTAGCATTAGTTAAAGTCTAGTCTGGTCCCTGAATGCACCCTGCCTTGTGTTAGTCTTGTATGTGTGCACCCCGTTGTTTGAATAGCTGTTTTAGTCTGTCGATTACCCTGTATGTGTTTAGTATGATGTTTTGTTACCTATAGTTCAGTAAGTTCTTTACCCTCCTCCTCTGGAGTGATTTTTTTTTTTTTTTTTTTTTTTTTAGTTGTGTTAACCCTCCTGTTTCTTTATAAATACCCTTTATACCTCTTGCCGTCTCCTTACTTGGCTCCTTGCTAAAATACTTATACTAACCGTAACAGATGTTTTGGATATCTGAAATGACAATTGTGGAAGGGAAGAATGTAATTGTAATATCTAAAATGTTCTCTTTTACTAGGAACAATTGTATTATGGATATCTGAGATTTATATCCAGAATTTGATGTTGTAGATATCCTGGAAAAACAATCAATTAGTATTATGACCGGTAAGAATACAGTGTCGACTGGGAGAAATCCTATTATAAAGCGTAAAAATTATAATAATAATAAATAAAAATATTATAAAGCGTAAAAAGGAGCGTGGTTCAATTAATGTTAAAACCACTTGCCATAGGCAGCTGCAGTGTTTGATGCCAGGACACACAGTTGCTCTCTACCGATTGCAAAGCTGATCTAACCGCTAATTGGTTCAGGTGTTGGATCAACAACGTGACCTTTTCTAGTCACGTTTGCTCTTTAGTTTAATGTGAAACATTTGGTTTTTATTATTCAGAGGAGAAATTCTCATAGAAATGAACATGGAAAATGTTGTGATTTAACACATTTGTGTTGAGTGTTATAATCCAGATAGTTCACATATGGTGTTGGACTCCTAATAATCTCATTTTGTAGCAAATGAAATAAACAATGATTGAAGTCTAAGTATTAAATGTCACAGCATGAAGATTGTTTTGATGTTTTCATGCTACCAGTCTAAATATCTGAGAAATCAATGACCATATTTTTTTCCCCAGTGTGTTTTGACTGTTTTGCATTTATGTGGTTTCATATCAGACTAGTCAAATCATTTCTATACAGCAGCAAACTGATATGACTGCATTTCATGAGAATTTCAATCAATTTTATTTAAACCTAAATATGAACCATATTTAGGTTTTATCAAAAGGACAGTTCACCTTTGTAGTGTGTCTCTGTCAGATAAAAGAACAATCAGATAATAGTTTTGAGTACATATTCTTTAAAAATTATCTGACATTTAGTTTTCAGTAGATTAAACCTCCTGGGATGGAGTATTTGTGTGTTTGTTTAGGGGGATAGCTTTACTATACATAGAAAGTGTAGAAATGCAGCTTTTTATCATCACCTCCTGCTGCTTCTGCCTGAGGAGTAGTTTGTCTCAAATGACCCCAATAATAGAAAACGAAAGCAGGTGATCAGTATTGTAGAGAGAGTCCAGGGACATCTGCTGGCTGGAGAGGAAATCACAGTTCTTTGATGTTTCCAGACAACATGAACATGAGGAAGTGAGAAGGTGGGTGAAGACAGGAAGAGTAAGCCTCAGAACATGGATCAACAATATAATAAACAGGTGTTATGCTGACTTCTGAGCTCATAACTCATTTGATTCTTATTTCAGTTCGATGTGTCCTCACTGAGTATAAGAGATGACCAATGCATCCTGTGCTACTGTTTAGTTCATTAATACATAAAATGAAAATCACTCAGGACAAAATAGATCAGTGTGCTAGATAAACCATCTGTATATAGATTGAAAGTTTCTCTTTACCTGCCACAATCTACAGTCCCAGCCCCCTCAGACCAGGTGACTGTTAGAATGATGAAACTCACACTTTAAAGACAAAGTGTACAAAAACATGAACAGATCACTGGATTTGATTCCTATGTCTTGGGCACATTATTAAGCAGAGAAGAGTTTTTTAGATTGTGTGACTGTATTATTTTAGCCAGAAAGACTGTTACACACTTAATATGAATGGCAGATGTGCTAATTTCAGATGTTATTGATTATTGCGTTCTTTGGTTTGATGCATGTGTGAAATTGTCATTGGCAACTACAACAACCCGTGTTGTACAGTCATGGCCAAAAGTATCGACACTAATGCAATTCTGTCTGAAAATGGAACCCTTCTCTTTGGTATTCATGTGCTTATTGTTTTTATTTGCACTGGAACAACACAAAAAACAGACGAAAAGTCTAATCTGATACAATTCCACACAGAACCCAAAAAAACGCACTGGAGGAAATTGGTGGCACCCTTAACTTAATATCTGGTAGCTCCCCCTTTGGAAAAAATAACTCAAATCAATCGCGTCCTGTAACCATGAATGAGTTTCTGACACCTCTCTACTGGAATTTTGGGCCACTCTTCATTTGCAAACTGCTCCGGGTCATTCAGATTTGAAGGACGCCTTCTCCCAGCTGCTGATTTGAAATCTCTCCACGGGTGTTCTATGAGATTCATTGCTGACCATCTCAGAACTCTCCAGCGCAGTACTTTTTGAAGCGTGCGTTGGGTCATTGTCGTGCTGGAAGATCCATGACCTCTGGTGGAGACGTAGCATTTTCTGACAGAATTGCAAGGGTGCCGATATTTTTGGACATGACTGTAGTACCAGCATATGTCTCTTCAGTCTACAGCAAACACAAATGACTTGGGCTTTTTTTGGGTTTTTTTTGTGTACTTCCTGACAATACTGCTGGGAGGCAAGAAAAACCAGAGTCAACCAAACGGTCAACAAAACCGATTTAAAGACTTAATAAACACACGATTATAGTATTACCAGTTCAACCAGAAATTTGTGTTTTTGGTGAATTGGCAGTGTCATAAAAGACCTGATTACTGTTTACACTTTCAGGCAACGTTTCTTCTTGGAATCATTACCATTTCCAACACATTACTTTTCAGATTCATGCAATTTTGTGCACAAAAACAACCTATTATTTTGATCTCCACACATATAGGTGTTTTTCTGCCTCCTGTCTGTGCATGTACCTTATTGATCAGGTGCAGTTTATATGCAGAGAGAAAAGAAATGCTACAGTCTCCTTTCACTGGGGTCAGTGAGTTTTTAATTCAATTTATTCAAGTGAATATCATGGTAACAGTAATTTGTGAATGATACAGATACATGGGGTGGATAGCAGTACTGTAAGGCAACAGAACAGCTGTTATACATCACAAGAGGCTGTATAAAACGAGTACTGCTAGATTATACTAACAAAATCTGTGCCATGTGAATATTATAAAGTCAGTCAAGAAAGAATCCATTGATAAATTTCTGCTGGTTGAATAAAAAGTGAACCCAACCAGTTTCAGAACCTTCTATGACATAACCACAGATTTTCTACAGGAAGTGATGTAGAGAGGAATGTCAGTACAGTATTCTGACTGTCACACACAGTTTTCACTTTATTATATTTGGAGAGATGAACAATTGTTTTTAGTATGCATAAAATATGATTAGGTAAGATAACATAATATAGGATTTATAATAAGTTTTGTTAACCGATTGCACAAATCCTTTTTTATATCACTGTCATCATTTTTTGTTTGTTTTTGGGGGAATGATTTACAATGATTTCTAAATCAAAACCATTTTAGATTGTAAATTGTATAAAGACAACATAGCACTGCCACGCTACAGCTAGAAGGTCCTCTGTTCGAATCCTGGCCTACATGTTATCATATCATAGGGCAAATGTGGGACAGGAAGGCAGAGCAGTTGTCCACCAATCTCACAGTTGTTGGTTCAATCCCTGGCTTCTCCAGTCAAATGTCGAAGTGTCCTTGAGCAAGACACTGAACCCCAACTTAGTTGCTCCCGGTGAGTGTTGGACAGCTTCATAGCAGCTCCCCCATCGGTGTGTGAGTGTGTGTGTGATTGTGAGTGTGAATGGGTGAATAAGAAGCAGTGTAAAGCTCTTTGAGTGCCAATAGGTAGAAAAGCGCTATAGTGCAGAACATTAACATTTACATTTAGCAGAAGCTTTTATCCAAAGCGACTTACAAGTGGGGCACAAGGCAAACACAAATCATGTCAAGGAGAAAGCATCAAAGTGAAGTCCTATCAGCTCCAGTTTCCTCTCACAGTCCAAAGACATACATGTTAGGTTAATTTATTCTAAATTGCCCATAGGTGTGAATGTGAGTGTGAATAGTTGTTTCTCTGTATGTCTCTCTGTTTTGGCCCTGAGACAGACTCGAGACCTTTCCAGAGTGTATCCTGCTTCTTACCCCATGACAGCTGGAATACACTTCAGCCCAACCCTGAACACGATAAGTGGTTACAGATAATGATGAAATCTTAAAGACACACAGCTCAAAGTCAACAGTGCTTTCTTCGTGTCCTATCAGCAGCACAGGTGACCAAAAGGGATGTGTCAGATATTTCTAATGACACCAAAGTCACCTGGAGAGTGCGTATTCACACACTGTGCTCCAAATGTCTCAAGCTGGCCTACATTTTGAAAATCCTGTCCACACCATTAGGGTTACATTCTTGCTGGAAAGAACTTCAAGTCTAGTCCACAGTCACCTTTCAGGTTTATAGAATATTTTTATAAGATGTGATGATGACCCCCAAATTGTGGAAGATGTTTCATCTTCAATTCTGGCCAAGCTGCTCACAGAGACCTACAAACCCTGTGCAGTTGTTACGTTGTTGACACCTGATGGTCTTCTGGGGGTTGTTGTCCCACCACACGTTCAAGTATGAGTTGAAGTCACATGTTTTAAATGTTGTGTAAATGCTTCAGAAGTGAGTGCTATTTAGCCTTCAACTGTATTTTTGTTAACTACATTTCTGCTTTTATGATTTGTGTGGTTTGGTTTTTGCAATGCTGCAATTTCTCCTTTGGATTGACAATAAACAAAAATGCTTAAAGTGACTTTTACACCGCCAGGTTCAAGAAGAAACCACAAAGTGGCGCTATAGGACTGGGAACCTCACCACCAACGACCAGGGTGTTGAATCTGCATGGAAGCAGCAGTTAAACAACAATCACTGCCATATTTTTAGGAGCTTCCATTGATTCACTGGGTGACAAGTGCAGACAAATTATTAAAACATAACATTAAGTAGAAAAGTCTAAACCGTTTTGAAAGAAAATCCACCTCCTAAGTCAAAAGTGTGGGATTATTTTGTCAAGTATTATCATAGCCTTCACTCCACCATTTTCTCTCTGGCCCCTAATGGTCTAACTCATGTTTCTAAACCAAGGACAATGGTTTTGTTTTGATCAATTTGCTGAGCTAAAGCTGGAGCAAATCACATCATACAAACACACACACACACACACACACACACACTTGCCCTTTCAGTTTTCCGTGGTTTTTGTCTTTCTGCAGACTCTTCCTTAGCGCTTTTTTCAGTGCTGTTGCTAAAAAATACTCCTGACAAAACAGCTGGTCACACACATGTTAATACACACACACATGTTTCTGGGACCCTTTAATTATTCAACTATGAATAATAAAACTAAAATCCATCCATCTGTTAGCTGTACCTGCCTTACCTTAAAGTTAATGGAAAGGCAGGAACTGACCCCATCTTAAAATAGGAATTCATATTAGAATTTTTTATTTACATTTATATCAAGTGATGAATTTCTGTGTTACTATTGTGTATCAAACAAATTAGTGTGGAGAATGAAAATGCTGTGATTGTGTTTGGGTTTATGATAATGAACATACTAGAAGCGGAGGCAGGGAGGGGTGGGTGGGGTTGCACTCTGACCCACTCTCACCCACACCTCCCCCAGACATCTATCGTTTACCAGCCAACCTCCACCGCCCCCCCCCGCCCCCCCTCCATCCCCCACTCAAGCCAGCTCCTCTCTAAAGACAAGTTGGTTCTCAGGGTGACTGAAAGCTGTGTGTTTGTGTGTGTGTGAGAACTTTGGAGATGAATGGCTCAGTGTTTTTCACAGGGAAATGAATGCAGTATGGTGCTGCTCACAGACAGGCGTGCTCATTCACACTCAGCTTTTCCAGCTCACTTCTCTGTCACCCTACTAACAATCCAGCCCTGTGCTCTAAACCATACACCCCATATATTAAGTTTATAGTCTGTTAAAATGGTGGCTTTAAGTTCGGCCATGTTCTAATTTGTCACCACTCTGCTGTATTTATAGTTTGTGGCTGGTTCTCACTTATGTGTTATAGCATTATTCTTTTTCTCAAGCTCAGTGGTCTGTTCAGTACTGTGTAGTTCTTCTTCCTTTCTGTCAATGACATTTTCTGATGATTATGTTCTTATGGCATGTTAACCATGCCGAACCTATTCTAAAAACACTTGTGAACTGCCCAAGTTGTGTCAGGGTCAAATGTGCTTCATACTGAAAGGAGGCATATGAAAGAAAAAACGTAAATAAAAGTAAAGTACTCCAGCATTCAAAGTCACCTGACCTAGGCATCTATGGAAGATTTAAAAACTACTGCACATTTGTTTCCATGTAATTATTGTAGGGAAACGTTACATATGAGTGGTAACAAAAGGTAGAAGGATCCTCATATGTTTCCATAGTTTTTTACAAATTAAATTTTCTAACAAATGGACTGACCAAAGGCCCTTTGAACAGATTTATGGGCTTCATCTGCACAAAGTGTTTTGACAGCTTTATGCCAGAATACATCTTTAAGTCTGGAGTAGACATCTTATTATGATTCTGTGTGTCATTTTTACTTTTGTGTCAACTATCTGTAGGCATGAATGAATTCCCAACCAGGCCTATTAGGCACAGGCCCATGGGCCCAAGTGGTTAGAAAATAAACACAATAATAAAAAAGGCAAAATGAGCACCATAAGTTGGAAAATGAATAAAAATAGACATGTTAACAGCAAAAATACAGTATATACAACATGGTACCAAATGTGACCTTTTACGTATCTTTGTCTGGAACCCAATCTGTCCATGTCTGTACGGGATGGCTGTTTATCAGGAGGTACAGAGGTTGCCCACCAATCCTGGGGTTGGTGGTCAAACCCTACCTTATACTGTTCATATGTGAAAGTGTCCTTGAGCAAGACAGCTGCCATTACTCGTAAATGTAGACAATGAAAATCCCTTCAAATACTGGGGAAAATATTGGACTTACAGCACAGTGTACTGCAGAGATATGACATGATTTCAGCAATTTCTTATGTTTATGAAACCATTTATGATCCTTTATAAGATCAGCTTCACAACAGATTTGTATCAGCATCAGGATGTAGCATGCAGCGCTGTTTTTGTTTTTAAAAATATATTAATATATCAACACGTTATGATAGAAAGCGAGCCAAAGGTTTTGGGTTTAAAATTTTGTTTGTAATTTCTGGTTTGTTTAGTTTAATATGACTTCAAATCATGTGGCATACTACACGTACTGCACAGTTTACCGTGGAGCGTGATCTTCGAAAATACGATGAGCCGTGAAAGCAGCCCTGTTTTTTTTTTTTTTCCCAACCCCCCTTTTCAGCCTGCGGAGAGCGGGGCGCTCAGCGCAGGAACGAGCTAGTCCTACCACTGTTTGCCGGCTACATGTTGGGGGAAGAACCATGCTGAGTGAAAGCAAGCAGAAAAAATAAACAAATCAAGTATTACTTTTTTTCTACACGGGATAAGTACGTTTTTTCCCCCCCACCAAACCAACAGACGTGTAAACTAGTGAACGGCGCGTGCCTGAAAAGAAATGTTAAAGTCTGGACTGAACGACAATGGAATTAGTGACCTGCTAAGTTCGGGGAATAACGCTCTTTTCTGGGATAAATCGTCTGCTGAAACAACCACCGGTTGCGGACGAATTGGATACTCTGAATGAAACACGTGAAAACTTGTTTGCTTCGCTGGGACGAGGTAGTAAACTCGGGTTTGGAGCAAAGTGACTGAAGCGACTCAAGTTGGCTGCACCGGGCAAGGTGAGTAGCAGCAGCGTCACTGCGCTTCCAGCGAAGAGACTAATTCCTGGTCAGATTCCATCTGCTTTTCCCACTTGTTTCCCTCTAAAGAAACCGACCCGTGTTCTCTGAACCACGGACATTATAACGGCATTAGAACAATCTTTCATTCTAATTATTCACGATCTAACCACTGAGCGCTTGTAAAGTGTGTCCACTCAAACCTCTAACCTACTTTTTTCGTTATTAGAACAGTTCAACAGCAGGTCAATACCACGTTAGCCCGCAGAAGAGCAGCGGTTGCTGGGGATGATGCTTATCTAGTTCTTATACGTCCTGCGCGCGACCTGGAAATGTCCAGGCACAACCGGTGTAGATAGGAATTTCAGTTAATTTAGGTTAGTTCAGGGTCATCTGTCTGTTACACCGGTTTGTTCTTTTTGTTCTTTTTTTCATATTTCTTAAGTGTCAAAATTAAATGAATAAAATGGAAGTATGTTTATCTTTCTCTATCAGAAACCTAACTTACATTTTATTGTAATCATTGTGTGTGTGTGTGTGTGTGTGTGTGTGTGTGTGTGTGTTTTATATTTAATTGATATTCTCCTTATGGAACTTAGATGTACATTTCAGAGGTTAGTATGGCTCAGAAAATCAGGTGATCACCAAAATGTCTTAACTATTACATCTTAAGAAGTAGTTTTCATTTGGAAAGATTCACATTGAGTTGATTACTGGATCTGATTCTGGTAATAGAAGCAGACTAATGAGAACTCATTAGGAGAGATTCATACTATGACTTATGTCTTATGTGCTATGAGTTTTTTTAAGTCACGCATAGGATGCAGGTTTCATATTTCCCTAACTTAACATGGTAACTTTGTTTAGGATATTGTTCAATGACTAGTGTCATTTCTGACAGTCCAACAGAGGGAGTGTCAACGAATGTGTGAGGACCTTTTGTGTGTTTATGTTTAATGGGTGATGATCTCCTCACAGTGTAGGGCCTTCTTCATCCAGGGCCATCTGTTCCCATTGCATCATCATATAATTAATGGCTCAGTATAAGCCAGGAAATGCGGTGGAATATCCCCTCCCAATAATTATAATAGTGGTGATTGCAGTTTCGTTTCTGATTGTATGATTAGGAAAACAAACATTTGCCCTGACATTTAGCCCAATAGGTTTTGTGCCTGCTTAAACTGTTGTCTCCACTTAAATGAAAAGTCAACCTCAGGTTTTAAACAAATTTGTTTGATCAATTTAACTCTAACAGCACTAGAAGGCCATTATTTATTTTTTTCCATTCAGCTTATTGTGTGAGTTCAGGGTCACTACAGCGTATCATGTTGACTTGGCAAAGTTTTTACGCTGGACCCCCTTCCTGACGCAACGCTCCCCAGTTCATACTGGGCACTGCATGACTGGGGATGGGGATGGGCTGTTGGGGGTTCAGTGTGTTGGCCCAAAGAAAGCAGGGCACGAACCTCTGACCCTATGGTCTGTAGACAACCACTCTACCAACTGAGCCACTGCCACCCCAGTAGAAGGCCATTATAATTCCACTAAAATGGAAAGTGTTTTGAAGCATTGTAACATGGTTCATTTTAAGAGCGACATCTTCTCAGTCTCTAGAGCGTGCAGATTTGCCATATACAACATCAGAAAGATCAGACCTTACCTCACGGTATATACAACCCAACTCATTGTACAGGTGCTCGTCATATCTCGTCTTGATTACTGCAACGCTTTGTTAATGGGGTTACCGCTATGCACATTCAAACCCTTGCAGATGATCCAAAATGCAGCATCATTAATCAGCCAAAAAGGATTCATGTCATATGACTCTTCAGATCTCTACACTGGCTTCCTGTAGCTACTGGCATCAGGTTCAAAGCTCTGTCTCTTTCCTACAGGGTGATTAACTCAACAGCTACTGCTTACCTCAACTCCCTCATTCAGGTCTACAATCCCTCCTATCTGTGCTCTGCCAATGAACAACGTCTGGTGGTCCCAGCATAACTTCTGCACTTTCTTGCACTTATGAAATGTGAACACTTTCCTGATAGGACTTTGCTTTTATATTTTCTCCTTGACTTAGATTTTTGTTTGCCTTGTACCTCACTTGTAAATTGCTTTGTAAAAAAGCTAAATGGAAGTTTGTCTGAGGCTGAATACATTTGGAAGCAAGCTCTTTGTTTTTTGGTGTAGAAGGCTCTGACAGTTCTCAGATTGACAGTCTTGACGAGAGAGCGTAACAATCTCTTTAGAGACGGCAGTGGTTGGAAAAGAAGAGGATAGAATTACTGGTGTAGTGGTAACAAGGTTATCATCATTTACCGAGCTAGATAATTTGGAGATAATATTACAATGTCTGAGACTTAAAGGGATTCAGATATGATTTGTGAATGGAGCAGCCAAAGCAGTGTTTGACAGTCCAAGACGGATGAATGATGTGGGATGTACAGATCAGACAGTACATAAAAATCACATGTAAGAGGATGTGTCACTATATTTGTTGTTGATTTGCCAGGAGTTTTTACACCGGATGCCCTTCCTGCCCTTGGTGACTGGGCGGGGCCACACCTGGTGGGGTAGGAGTCAATGCTCTACCACTGAGGCCCCCTGCATTAAACATAATTTTACATGACTTTTCCCAATAACTGCAAGGTGGCATGGACTTTCTCACTCAGACTGACAAACCTTTTGCAGGTTTAAAGGTGCACAGTCAATGTTTACAGAGAGTGGCTTTTGGTTCATGTCAGAAAATAAGTTTATGCAATCAGAAAAGGATGTTTAAAAGTCTCTGTGATTTAAGTGAAGCACAGGTTTTCAGTACCCCTGAAGTGCATGGCTTTTTATTAGTAGAAGTAGTAGCCAGCATGTTGTTGGATAAAGCTAGACACCAGGACTCAAAGCTGTCTGGACTTGTAAAAAGACCCTTGACCCTGGGTGTAAATGCCACCATTATGATCATTTAACCTTTTAAAGTCCTGACCTGCTGTGTTGTGAGATGAAAAACAGAGAATTTTAAAAGACCAGAAAACAAAGAGGACCATTTGTTGTTTTGGTCGTTTAGGTTTGGAAAACCTGCTGAAAAAGCCTTACTGGCATATCGAGGGAAATTATAAAATAAGGATAATTTTTTTAAAATGTTTTAGTGGTTTTATTGTTTTCGTGGCTTTAAGGGAAGATTTTAGAATCTGTAATTGCTTCAGAGAGATTTTCACTAAAACTAAACCAATTTCTTGCATGGGAGCATCACTTGTTTGATTAGCAACTTTACAAATTTGATAGACCAGATTTGTTACAAAAGAATTGGTTAGATGCTCCCTTGATATGATGGATAGATCTCAAACATTGTGTCACTGGCAGGGTGTTAAAGGCCAAAAGGTAAAGATGTATAGATGTTGATAAGAGATGTCCCTAGGATTGATGTTGGGACTGTTCTGGACATATTCGGGTAGGTAGAATAAATCTGATCAATCTTCTTCACATTCTTTAGTTTATACTCTGCTGCAATGTTCTTCTTGTCTCTGGAGTGTGTGAGCTACTTGAACATGCAAACAGTGGAGTAGAGAAAAGAGGCCATATTTTACTTCACTCGACTACAGACAGTTGAGTGAGCAATTTATAAAACAGTTGTTAAACAAGCAGAACATAAACTTGCAGAAATGTAGCTGTCACTTGCCCACTGGCAACTCATTGTAACCTTGTAACCACCAAACCAATAAAACTGTATACAGTCATATGGTGCTTGTTACATTAATATAAGCAACTTGTTGGATTATTATGGAAAATAAAAAAAATTGCATTGTTAGTGGCAAAGGACAAAAATCTTGATTTGGAAACCCCTGGTTTAGACTGCTTTTTGTGTCTGCCAGCTTGAAAGACTGCAGTGAACATGTGCTGTCAAAACCTTTCATCATTGCCTTGCTTTTACAAAAACAAACAACTTCAGTCGAGCAGAATGCAAGGGCAAAGGTTGTGCGAGAGGATAAATTGTTTTGTTCAGCATCGGCTGTGACATTTATGCTGTCAGCCTGCTAATGAACAGGTGGGGAGACGTCAAGGACAGAAAAAGGGTTTGATACAGTGCGAGCGGCTGGTGATGACACTAAATCATCAGCTTGCTGTTAATTAAGTATCTGTTGGCATTGAACAGTCAGGACAGAGCTATCATTGCAATGTAACAAGCCAGTTAGGATATGGAGACTAGTAAGTTAGGTTATGCATTACCAGAGTGAATAAGTATATAGACCCACATTGGAAGCCAGGCTGAAAAGAAGGCCATCATGGAGAAAGGGCAGATGCAGTATTTTGTAATATGGTAATAACAGATTTTCAGGCAGTTTTTCAGCACATAGCGCATAGATGCTGTGTATGTAATGATATTGAATCTCTTGAAAAGGTGCTCACCTGATGACCTTGTAGACTTGTCTGCACTCATACAAATTCCAGGTTCACTTTCACTGGTAACATGAAGCAAACTGTACGTAATATCTGCATATTATTTAGCTAATATTCACTAAATAATAAAATAAAATAGAATGAATATTATTTTCCCTCTGCTGTTTTCACTTATGTGGCTCTTCTACCCCTGGGAGGACACGGCTAATGATCATCAAGGAGCAGGAAGAAAAAATTAGGTGACAACCATACAATATAATAGCGTCAGCATTAGGTTTAAAGTCTAGATTCAAATGCTGTAACATGCTATTGGACCCCATTGCTGCTCACAGTTCAGTTGGGTGAGTTTCTCTTAAAACTGGTAACTACTAGTGAGCTTAGTAAATAGGGAAGGGCTGGACTACTGACTTGTTTTTCTCAAAGCCTTACATTTTATTGGCCATTATGGAAATGGATATGACAGGATATGCATGTTTTGGACATTGCCTGCAACCGGTTTTTCATCTTGCCTACTGAAGAGTACAGTTATCCCAGAAGATCAAAGTACAAGTTATTTAGAAGGCCTAAGAAATCTCAGCTTGCTCAACAGGGGTCCGGGTCTACTCCACTCCCTTGGCCGGATTAAATACTCAATTTAATTATGTCAATGCGCATTAAGTCAGTAACCTTATCAGAATGGTCTGGCTGTTTAATGGGGCTTTGTGGGCCAACAGATGCACCAAGATTAGGGACAATATGCTGGTAGTGCAAACTCTGAGCAGAGGGATAAGAGATGGGCATAGAATCTGATACCCCTCCTGCTACATACCACCTCCAACACAGCACTGAGGGACACAGTGAGATAGTAGACATTAAATATAGTCTTGTCTGAGGACGCTACAGTTTATAAATCTCAAAGATACTTTATTGCATTATATTAGTATTTCTACGCTCAGTAATAGGGCAGATAATATATTGGCAAAATAACATATGTCTCCATTTTTACTTACAAACATTTGAGAAGTTTTGTTAGAGGACTGTTGCTATGCCTAAAAGCTCAGGCTTGACTATCTGTCCTGTCCACTTGCTGGTCGTCACATTTGGATTCACACAGAATCCTCTGCATATTGTTTACGGGTAGGAAATCTAAGCCCTAAGCTAGACAAGTTGGAGCTCCTGTCTTTCCCCGTCCATTATCTGGCTCAGCAAAGCCTTGCGTTTTTTTTTACAGGAGGCAGTAAAAATTTTTTATTTGATGTCAGGAACACTCATCAGGATTCAGATATGCAAATGTCGACCCAGATACATGTAGTTTTATGGAATGTGAATTACATTGAGAACTCTCTGAGCTGGCATTTAAAGTGTGAATTATTAACTTATCATGCTATTCTGCATGCTTCCACCACTTGCCGCCCATCAGTAGTATTTGTGTTCTGCAATTGTTCTCTCATTAAAGAAGCTGGTGTGTTTGCCTAGGGTCATTGTTGTAGCAAGAGTACACGTGATGGCATAGTCAGCATAGTCAGCCTTCTGAGCTTGATCTGGACTGAGTGAGAACTACAAAATAACTCTTGTACTCACAAGTGTACTGTAAACATAAATACTGCTTGAAGAGGTTAATGTGTCAAACATTTAACTGAAAATGAATGACTCTAAATGCTGCATATCAAAACTTCTGTTTGTACTATGGCAACAGAAATCACTAGTGTCTGTACCTGTGCATGTACAACAAATGTTGGGGGGGAGGAAACCGGGATCTAGAATTAAAAGTTCATTGTGGGGTGAAGGTATTAACAGAAGTAACAAGTTATGTTACTCATTATGCTTCTAATACTCTGGTGCTGGTCTGTCTGTGAAATGATCATCATCATTAGTGAGCCATTTTTAGGTTTAGTGCAAGGTGATGCGGGGACTTGTGCAAGGGCCGGCAGAACACCAATACGGCAGTATGCTGTTCCTTGTATTTGTTTGATGATTTCCAGGTCTGCCCTTACCAACAGAAGTTAACAAATTACGTTGTCCTTCCAGTTCGACATTGTTATTGTGTCCGTACGAATGAATGAGTTCTTCACCTTCGGTGTTTGTATTTGCCCGGTTTCGCAGCAGTGACAGGAAATAGACATCATCAACATGCCCCCTCACTCATGGTGAATTCTCCGGAGTATTACCTCCTCTATTCACAAATGAGATCAGTCGGAGATAATCCACAATTTGCACTGGGTAAAATCTGAGTAATGTCAGGGCCAACAGACTTGGGTGTTTGCGTTCACACATACACCCCCTCCAGATAAAGTCTGGAAAAGCTCTGAATTCCAGTGCACGTCTGAAAGGGGCTTATGACCGTAGAAAACAGTCAAGTGTGGCTTCACTTAAGAAAAGAAAACGAGAGAGTGCAGTGCATGTAAGGAGAACTCGGTCTCACTGAACACCCTGACAGCAGTGCAAAGATATTCACATCTCATGGTTTTTCAGTGAAGCTTGCACTTTTAGCCAAGCAGAGAAGGCCAGAACTTTTGCTTTAACTAGAACGTTTTTTTTTATTGTAATTTAATAAGACTAATACCTGAATGGCTAGACAGGATGTGGCAGAGTAGAGCAGGGAGAGGGAGGGTTTAGTGGATTAATGGATTAACGGCTGCTTGTTTTCCCAAAGTTGCATATCATAGCTTTAATAAACTGTTACTACTACACAGACATATCAATAATGGATCTGCATAAAATGCAAAGTAAAAGCATACGCAAAGTAAATCTGGGGATAATGTTGGTCATTATTCAATTCAATTCAAAGTTTGTCTGTGCCCTGGCCCTGTGTTGTTTCCAAAAAAAAATGTTAAAAACCTCATTGAAATATCCCTCTCCTCTGGGGGTTTTAATAGAAAAATCTTATGTTTAAAAAAAAAAAAATACTATGAACTAATCATTTCTAATGTCCTATTTCTAATGGGTTTTAACAGCGTGTCAGCACATAAAGTAGTTAAAGCCAGCTCCATCTTTACCAACAGTAATCTTTGAACCTTAATTTCTATTAATTACTTATACATGTTTTGGCATAATAGAGATACCACAAATGAAAAAAGATGTAGTTGATGTTACATTTATTTTTAGATTTAAATTTTTCAGTGATACCATTGATGTATTAAGGGGAACTAAAGATGGTGTCCACTAAGTCACTTATGTGAAAATTATGTCAAAAATGATTCAACATACTTCCACCAGTGGTTTCCCTAGAAAACTATTTAGAAAAGGTGGCAAGAGTATGATAGATATTTTGTGTGAACTTGCTTAAATTATTTTATTGAATTATTTTCCTGCAATGCAAGACTTCTGGTTGGACATTTCCTTGTAAAGATCAATAAAACCAAATACTTTACAATAGAAGAATATTGAGAATATAGGAAAAAATCCATAATAAAATCTATTTTAAATAAAGTTATATTAAGCTGTCATGTTGGTGCAAACTGGAATTTGTACTCCTCAGCAACTTGACACAAACTGCTTTTCTCATCATTAGAAATAGTGTGCATGAATCATTAGTGCACTTTTCTTTTTTTTTACCATTGCATTTCCCAAGATGCCCATTTATTGATATTCTCCTAGAGGCTCCCAAATGCACTTCTTGCATCCTGTTCCCAATGTCTGTTT
This sequence comes from Channa maculata, assembly GCA_020496755.1. Classification (NCBI taxonomy): domain Eukaryota; kingdom Metazoa; phylum Chordata; class Actinopteri; order Anabantiformes; family Channidae; genus Channa; species Channa maculata. The sequence continues at coordinate 2,247,886 of CM035603.1, forward strand.
TCACCTTAGGAAAGTGAAGATGTGCCTTTGCCTAAATGAGGTCTATGAGGTTATTAGAGGAAGTCAATTAGAACTTAACTCTACCACTAGTATTCTGACAGAACCACCAGCTACTGTTTTGGGGGTTCTTAAACTACTCCGGGTCCCAGCCAGATGTTCTATATTTGCTTCTTTCTGCTGGTTCACGTGCACCTTGCATTTGACCTGTAGCCTGTATACCTGTGTCACCGATGCTTTTGCTTCCTGCAACCCACCTCCTGTTCTGCCCCTTTCACATCTCGTCATTCTACTACCTCTTCTCTCTTCCTCATCTTCGTTCGTCGCTGGAGTTTTAGAGAAAAATGTTAATATTTTCAGCTTAGCCTCCTCTGGTTTCCTGTTTGTAGTTGATGCCTTGCTCACATTAGTGTTCATGGCATGAAGGAGTAGACACAGACAGAAGCATATGACAGAAACTCCCAAATGCAATTTTTTTTTAAAATATGTGTGTATATTGGACATTATTGGATTATTAAAAACGCCTTTCATGTAGGCATGGCAGCTCCGGCCTGTACTAATACAGGGGAAACACCATGTTTTTTTCCCCACATCTCAGTAGCACTATGCTAGCTGTTTTCCTGATGGCACCCTTCACAATTAAAAGGGGAATAAGTAAAATAATTCTTCAGCTTTAATTACAAATAATATTAGGAGAGTGTGCATCTCAGGATGAATGTGTTAAGTTGTAAAAATGTGTTCCATGGATCTACTACACAAAAATAGCTTCACAGCTCTGGGTTCTGGGGGCTTGACTTTGATATGCAAATAATGAATGGGCCCCTTTTAAGAGCAGTACATTATCATGAAATGTAGCCTAATTCTGTTTAATATTAGATGAAATAATACATTTTTCACGTAATTATTAAAAAATGTGTGTGAAACCACTTCATCACAAACAGGACCATAGATGGGATAGAGGCCACACATACAATAGACAAATCTGGTGCCCAATTTGCTTTTCTAATGCTGTCTGTGCCCTGATAACACATCTACTTGACAAGTCTTTATCAGCATTACTTCCAGCCACCCCTAAAACTACTTGCCCCCACCCTGAGTGGAGATTTGACTACATGTGAAAAGCTGCCAGGATACCCCCAACCCACAGAAGCATCTCTCCCACAGTCTGAAACTTAAAGTAGAGGAGCACACATGCACACAGATCATTTTCATCCACTTTGATCTGGACTATGCATGCTTTTTACAAGACTGATCCAGGATGTGTAAACAAAGTAAACAAGGGTTTGATTGTTTCTAGCTTTGCATTTTCTGCGCTACTAGATGCTACAATGCTGTTTGCATGTTTTTTTTAAATGTGTTGCTGTATGAATTTTGCATACACACTTTTGCTGTGCTTTGGTGTTTGCAGCTTTGAAAAAGGTGGTCTATAGGTCTTTTAAACCCCCCTTAGCTTTCTCTCAGCGGGGGGGAAGGAAAGTGGCCCCGCCTCTATTGTTTCTTTTGTTGAAGAAGAGGCTGAAAAGACCAGCCAACCAGAGAGGGAGAGATTGTGAGGGGAAAAGTAGGAGGTTAGAGAGGTGAGGGGAAACCTCAAGGAGAAAGGGGGAGGGGATGGAAGGGAAGGATATCTGTCTGTCAGTAGAAAACAGCTGGTGTTGACTGCAAACTCCTTTTTAGTCACCTCAGAGGACAGACAGGTGAGTGGGTGTGGCTGTGGAGGGAGAGTCCACCATCTGGACAATAAAAAAACAGCATCCAGACTTTGACATCCAAACAGATTCCTTTGAAACTACATTTTCATTTGTACCTTTTTTTAAAGGGAAAAATAACATCAACTCCATAGGTGGAAGATGACATGAAAAATTCAATTCAATTCCAGGCAAACAAGTGAAGGGTTAAATACTTGGTCTGATGAATGTGGACTAAAACATGTACTGGCACACCTTCCTCATGGTGCCACACCCAACCAATGGATGAGGAAAAATATTTTTCCTTTGGAAGTTACATGTTTTTCCTCATAAGAACCAGGGGTTGTGAATAACTGTATCCCTTCTTTTCAGAATCATTTTTTATTAGTGGAAATACATTTTGAAACATGCAGATTTATGGACAGATTTAAACCTCTTATTTCTGCTGAATTGTTCTTCTGACTGCACAGTCAGATGCGTGGCCATTCATCCTGGATTATGATTTGAAATGAGTTGACTTATGAGCATGCTTGAAATTGAATATCATCTACATGACGTCAGGCTGCTAGCTTAGGCTTTTGACTCCAGAGGCAACAATACAAGAAGCATCTGCTGTGGTGACAGAAGTCGTCATGTTTTTTTTTTTTTCTCACTTCATGTGAGTGTGTGTAGCTCCTCGTTGCACACAGACAAGCGTGAAAGCAGCATTTTGAAATACAGACAGCGGACTGTTGCCAAGTGGCAACCATTAAGCTTTTGGAGAACAGTGAGTGCTCAGTTTCCCCAGAAATGCCCCTTTTCTCAAGCTAGCTCCCTCTACATGGATTGCCCCCCCCCACGGTCCCTATAAACACTCTGGGGTGTGGGACCCTCTGTCCTGGGAAAAGGGGGGGGTTGCTATGGGAAGCAAAAGGCGAATGCTTGACAGGCATGTTAAAAGTTCAGAATCCTGGCTGGCTTTGGGTGGACTCAATGACTACAGAACAATGTACCCGGGATGTGTTACCTTACCTTAGGTTTAGGTATGCAAGATGAAGACCACTGTTTCTGGCTGAAGACAAGCCGTGGCCTTTGAAAAGAAACACCAGGCTTTAAAATTCCCTCATTATCAAGGGCCATATTTTTCCCCAGTCCAGGGTGGGTCATGTAATCCCTCGGTTAATGTAAAAAAAAATAAAAGGTCAGAATCTCTACTTAAAAAAACCTGAATCTCTAATAATAATTTACTGTTTTTTTTTAAAAAACAATAATACATGTACATCAGAGCTAAGTCATATCTACAAATCACACATTTTACCATTTGTATTCTGTGTTTATAAAGATCATTCTAATGATTAAGACCGCAGCATTTTTGAGGCCCTTCCTGAAGATAATGTGTTCATGCCCAGGAAATGTACATAAAAGTACTTTGAAGGAGGATAGAGATACTCAAGAACATCTACAACATTCAGGTACCAAGATAGCACGTGTAACGGTTAAAGGGCAACTTCACTAATTTTACAGATAATATCATCTAGGGGAGCTCTGGAAAAGCAGACCATTATCACAACCTTCATAGTGAGCAATGAGATGACATTATCTGAACTGATTGGTTCCTCCAAGTGATGTCATTTGGAGTCATTTTTCAGCCAGAAGAAGAGAAACATTTTAAAGTAGGGAAGTCAGAGAGAAGTTTTAAAAACATGATTGTATAAAGTTACCCTTTAAGACAAAATGATGTTTCTATGTTTTCATTCAGTCCTATGCAAGGTATGTTATGGTTTGCAGTGGTACTGAAATCTAGAAAATGTCTTGAGTATTTCCATCTAAGAACCCAAGTAAATGTTTGCCATACGTAACCTGATGAATAACTGAAAGAATTATAAACTTAGAACCCTTTGTTGGTAATGTTAGCATATGAATAGGTGTTTCTTACCTTGTTCCAGTTGTTTTACAACCTGTCTCTAATGTGTCCTCTTTCCATGTCATGTTGTGTTAGTTCACAATCTCTCAGGGGTTAGAGGTCGCAAGACTCTTTGGCTCTGTTATTCTTAGCTTGATGCATTGCTCCCTCAGCAGGGCTTTTTTGCCACCACTGAAAGTTTTAACGGCACAGAGGCACTCAGAATCATGAAATATTTGTATGATTCACTCTGTTTTTGTATTTGTGTGTGAATGTGAACGCCCTATGAGGCTAGTATTTCCTGGCAACCTTTGGCACTTGCTGGTAAGCTGAGCTGCACTGTTGCCGTCACAGTGTTGGCTTTACAAGGCTTTGATTTAGACTGATGTGAAAATTTGGTTTCGTTCTGCATTTGTCGAACTGTACTCCTGGTGAATCAAATCAGAATCACACTGTGCAACTGATCCACATTTCAAAATATGTGGTGTATGTCTGCACATAGATAGCCATTGGCTCATGTTGGTGTAATAATTGTAATGTAATCACTCCTCTTACAACATACTAGGCTTGTGTGCTTATACCGGTGAGCCTGAGGGCAGCTTTCATAAACAACACTCTCTTCATTGTTATTAATGGAGAGCTTAAGGGTTTTTCTTGGTTACCAGGAATAATCTTTTCCATCCGCTCCACCTCGCTAGCCTTAATCTGGCTGCAAATGAACCAGGCCTCTGTTTGCAGGTTTATGGAGCACTCTGAGGGGGTGTTGTGAGAGTGTGCATGCTCGAGTGTAGTTCAAGCCACCTCCCAGGTTCATAAAACTCAAGCATCATTGTTTAATCTTTTGTTGAGTACAGAGGTTTGTACAGTAGTTGCTCCATGAGTGGAAATATGCAAAAACTGTAGATCTGTGCAAATTATTGATGGCAAACTGTTGGTAAATCATCGCCTTTTATTACTTTTATTTCTTAAATTCTTTTTCAATTTTTTTTCAAATGTTTTTTAATCAAAGCATTAGAATAGACACCACCACAAGTGTGTCACCCAAACACACTTCTGCCACTTCTGCTAATATATATTTCTTTGTCCATCGCCATAGTTTTTGAGGCTTTTGGGGCCAATTTAGCATTTTGAATTGGAGTTGGTCAGCTTAGCAAATCAGTGCACAAGAAGTGATCACAGTATTGAGGCCAGTAAAATTCAACTTCTCATCAGACATATCCTCTAATATAAGTGTAAACCATCTTTGATGAGCCAGGAGGGTGTTAAAATGGTAAGCTAACTGTCATGTTTACAGGATGTGTTACAGCGCTGATCCAGGCATTTTTTCACAAGATCGGTATAGACACAAACAGTGCAGATCCAGTTCCACTCAATTTTTTATTTTACTGTGAGAAACCTGACCAAATGAATGCCCTGAGCCCACAACTAATGATAATGGACAAAAATGTTTAATTCCTGCTGTTTTATGGACTTTTGAAGACCTGCTTAAGATGAAAGAAGGTACGAATGACAAAGTTGTTCAGTACAGACTCTTTGTGAACAAAGCATCAGATGGGACAGTTCAAACCTTCACCACAGACCTATTCTTGTCTAATGGACATTCAGACTGATATGAAGATGCCACTGAAGCCCTTGCAGCAAGATATGTGGGTTAGATGCAACAGCAAAATGATGTAGAACATATTTGTCAAAGTTTAGAGTGCAACATTTTAAGCTAGCAGCTTTTATTTTTAACCAGTTCTTATGTTGCATTTAATAGTTAAAATATCAAACATGGTTTTATTAATTCTGTAAGGAACTTGTTGGTTAAGGTGTCTGTAGGCCTAATATTAGTGCCTTGTCATGTTAGTTACAGTCACATTCTCCCAGTTATTTTCCTCTTTCATATTAATAATTAGGAAACCCTAATTAAATGTTCAATCCATAAACGTTTTTTAAATTTTAATCTTTTTGAACTTTTTTGTTTTACCTCTGTTATTTGGGTAAAATAATCCTAAAAATATAGTGTATCAGATTGTGTCAGGATTCAGATGCATGTAACATGTGAATCTTTCCTATAGGTAAATATTCAAATTTAATTAGAATCTGTCTTAAACAAAACCTAATACTTAAGGTATCTGATGTAAAAAGTGGGGATTGGGACATTTCTTGTTCATATATCTGTAGATCTAGTTCTTCTGCTTTTGTTTCCTCTCATGCAAACCCACAACGTATGTGCTAGTTGGGTTTAGTCTTCTTGGTGTATTAAAGTGCCACTCGTTCGCCCAGACACAAGTCAACGCAGCAGTTGGTGTTTGTCTTCACTGGATCTTTAATATTAGCTTGGTGTGTTCCACTGTATGTTGTTTGGTTTCTCCCATTGTTTGAGAGAATTGGCATAAAATAGGCTGTGTTACCTCACTCTGTGTTTAACTCCAACTTGGCTGTGTAATTTCTTTCACTAAAGATTTTAAGGATTTAGTGGCTAAAGGCAAAAAAAATAAAAATAAATGCTGTCAAAACAATAATGTGGTTGGATATTTACTGCATCTGCATTTCCTCTGGTTACTGCAGATATTTCGAAATAGTGTTTAATGACACATAACTCAGTCGTGGCAATAAAACAGTGGCTGCAGGCTAATAGGCAAATTCCGTCAGTGGAAACCAAACACATGGCACTGTTGTAATAAAATAAAAAGCATTATTATTATTGGCTAAAATAAACAGAAACAACCATCCATGCTTATTCTGGCATCCCCTCACTTAGAGTCTCCTTGCGCAGACAAAAGGCAGGGCTGTAAAGTGTTGGTGGTTTACCTCATGTGGTACACAGCAGGATAGATGGTTGGTGCAGAGAGCTATAAAGGTTTTATAACCCTAACTACCCTCCTGTTTTGACATTATTTCTGTGTTTTATAGAAACCCATTAAACATTGTTTTCACTGGAGAAATTCAGACAGATTGTCATGTGCCAAAAGTAGCTCAAATGTTATAGTCTAGCTTTTCTGTGTGCTCTATTTTTACTTTCATGTAATACCTTGGAATAAGGATTAAACACTGATATTTAAATGATCTTGCACAGACCTCTTATTGTTAGGTACTCTGCAGTCTGCATTTAGCCCTGCACACTCCCACATGTGTTTAGGTTGTTGGGACTGATTAGACCTGTTCTCAGGGTTAAGGGAGGCTGACCCATGCTGGGAATTACATGCCATTCAAACAGATTATACACAGAAACATTGAAAAGCAATCAGTCAGTATTGGGGCTGCATGATACATTGTCTCACCATTGCCATGACGATATGCGTATGTGCTATAATCACATCGCATGACATGCAGTTTTTGCTGCTTAGAAATGGAAAACTTGCATGTTTCTCACGTTTCATCACTAATCTAAAAGAAAAGTTTGTTTATTCTTTTTTTTTTCTCTACAAATTCCAGGAATGCCTGTTTTTTGAACATTACACGCCCACTGCATCCTGTTTAAAACAAAGCAACTAATAATTAATCACCCCTTCGTGCTACATGAAATTAAAACCACCCAACCTTAGTGTGCTAACTGTGGTTGCTAACACTAGCACACTATAAACACAACACATCACAGCGGCCCCCTGTGATGGACAAGAGAGTACATTTCTGGGACGTCATAATTGATGAGTGACCTGTGAAATTATAATGTAAGTAGTTAGTTGTGAGCCCTGTGCATTAACCATTCAGTTGGTCAAACTCTTCATTCCAGTTTGATCAGGTTGGAAGTAACTCTACAGCACCTCACCTGTATTCACACTGCTTTATATACTGTCAGTGGCAATTTATTTTTTAGAAAGAATGAAGTTAATATGGTAATTGGTCTGCACTTATTTAGCACTTTTCTACCTAGTGGCCCTCTAATTCATTCATTCGCACTCACAATCACACACACACACACCGATGGGGGAGCTACTATGCAGCTGGCCAACGCTCACCGGGAGCTACTAAGTTGGTGTTCAGTGTCCTGCTCTAGGACACTTTGACATGTGACCGGAGGAGCCAGGGCTCAAACCAACTGCTGCGAGATTGGTGGACAATCGCTCTGCCTTTTTGCAAGAGCCACCTATGTCCTAGCCTCTTTGAAGCCCCTGTAGAACTATAGAACTATAGAACTGACAAGATTTAGCACATGACAACCTTCCTCCCTTGTTCATGCAAACATCCTAAACTTGTTGTAATATAATAACAGTTTCTGTAAATTAACTGAAATGCTTCAAGATTCCTGCTCACAGATATCTCATATTTCATGTTATCATTTGTTGTGCAATGAAATGAAAAACCAGTAGGACTAGCTGAAGTGAAACCATGTAGAAAGCTACTCAGGGTTTAGTTTCACTCATACTAAATATGTGATAAATGAATCACACCATTCAGTTAAATGGTTATATCAGTAGATGGATGCTGAGGTTGGAGCTGCCAGGTAGGAGGTCTAGAGGAAGACCAAAGAGGAGATTTATGGATGTAGTGAGAGAGGACATGAAGTTAGTTGGTGTGAGTGAAGAGGATGCAGAGGACAGGGTTAGATGGAGGCACATGATTCGCTGTGAAGACCCCTGAGAGGGAACAGCCCAAAGGAAAAGAAGAAGAAGAAGAGGATTCAGTTAAATGGTTATAGCAATCAAAAATTTGACTCTGAAGTAACTTTTAAACTACTCGCCCTAGTATGTTTGAAGCCTAGGATGAAAAAACCTCTGTCCAAATCCCAAGCCCGCTGGCTCTTTGGTCTATTGTTTTTAACATACTGAGGATGTTATCAGACCCAACTGACCCTGTTCTCCCCATGATATTGATTATCATTCAGCTGCCTTCTGATCAGAGACAACACACTGTTTACTATGACAACCATGTGACCTGATGTCCTGCATAGTAGCTGGGAATTAAAAGACTATGGCCTAAAGTCCCAGGCTCATTAGTTTTATGGACATACTAATACTAATCTGTGGTAAATAGGATTTGTGAATGTTTGCATTTCAGGCCTTTTAATGGAATTTAATGTCGAAATAATAAACAATCAACCAAAATGAAATGGTGCACTTGTTTTATTGTTTTTATGCAGCAAATTAATAAACATTTGTTAGTTGGTAAACGTTGCAGCTGGATGATGAATGTGCACTTGGTTTAAAGTAAATTACAGTGTTGATTCGACTGACAGCAATCTCACCTCAAGAGCCAGTTAGTAGGTGCTAAGTGACATGATGAATTCAAGACTATTGCAGATTTTAAGCAATATTTTTTTCTGTCTACGTATAGAACATGATTTAGAAAACAGAGTATTTTATTAAAACTATATGCTTTTCCAGATTTAAATATGAAAAACATCACCAGCAAGATTGTTCTCCTTTTACATACTGTAAACACTGTAAACCGCAACACTTAGAGCAGCTCTGCAACAATAATTAAAGAAATGTACTCCTAGTACTTGTATGTTGGGCTATGAATGCTTTCGAGACACAGGTGACCTACGCTCAATAATGTCTCTGAATGCATCAACAGAGCACTGTCGCAGTATAATCTTGGCTGCTAACAGGTGGTTAATACTACTGCCTTTATCGACAGTGCTACTTTTATTAAGTGTTAAGCTCGCACACACACAAAGACAAGTAAAAGAACTAATGGAGGAAGTAGGATGTTTAACATTTCCCTGTCACTGAAGTAAATTGACATTTGTTTGGTTTTGTTTTCACTTGCTGCAGGCACCATTACTCCAGATTTTTGAATAGCAAAGCCAGGTCATGTGCAGATGTCTTTGAGATGTCTCAAAGAAACCGAGACAGCTGACATTACTGTCGTAATTTCAGAGAACTGCTCGTACTGTTTTACTTGGCCAAAAAATTCCCAAATTTAGATTTTTGTTTCCTCATTGAAAAGGTAAAATTCTGATTAATTTCATTATTTCAATATATTACCCAGCCCTTTTTTAATAAGGCTGAGTTTGCCTGAGTGTCATGGAAATCTGTTAATTTCCATTTCTTTACTTTGAAAGGATCCTTCATGTTTGGCTTAAAGGTGAATGTTAAAGGTCATTTAGAAGCTGAAGTGGAGCTTTTTAACAAATCACACTGCCGGCTGTATGTAGTACAAAGACAGTATGTATCCGGTCTACCCTTTCTCCCATAAAATAAATTAAAATCAAACTATGTTGCTGCCTACTGAATTATACACCTGACTTTGTGTTTGTGTCAGACAATTTAAGATGTAAACCATTTTGTATGTGGGTTTTTCCTACACATAAGAACAGTTTTACCATTTCAGTTTAAAACACAATTAAAGTTAAGAAATGTACTTCAAGTTCAACCTTTTCTTGTTTACATATGAGCTGTATTCTGTTTAATTGTTATTATATATGTTATTGACCTTGTTGCTCAAGTGGTTTGCCCTGGTGTTGTGGTAGTGGTCATTTGGGCCATGAAACTAAGTACAGAAAGCTTTTTGGGTTTGTCACATTGACAGTAGGAGATGTCTTTGTTTGATTGCTTCTGTGGTGCTGCTGCGTGTCCAATTAGTTATGGAGCTTTATCTGAAAGCAAAATGGCACAGCATCATGATCAGAAAATCTACTGTTGTGGAGAGCTGAAACTAAAGCTTCGGCCACACGAACACACCAACCTGCTGCCGTTTGCCTCTTGCAGGTGTGTGAAAGTCCCTGAGCAGTTTGGCAGGGCAACACCAGTGTAAAGAGCATTGGTAGAGGAATGATGTGTTCACACTACCACATTAGTGGCAACAAAGCCCTAGGCCAGCAACAGTTACCATTCATTGACAGTGTAAACCCAAAGTATACCCCACTTTGAAAGTCAACGACAAAAGATGTGTTTTGCCCAGAACGTTCTTGGTACCTTCTTGTCCGGTTATTAACGTTAAAGAACCTCCTTTGGAGTAAATGCCCATCTAACATTATAACTTCATAACTAGCTCCTGTAAGCTCCTGTAAGATTAAACAAATGTTGCCAACACTGTCCCATCTCACTTCACTCCTGCCACTCACTCCTTACCTTTGGTATTCATATTTAAATGACCGTTGCAGCTATATTGTTTAGGAAGTTGCTACTTTTTGTGGGAAGCAATACAAAACAATCCTATTGGTCGGTTCTAACTGTGAAATGCCACGTGTCAAATGTTGGGTGTTTTCTGACCAGTCAGCTACATTCAGCACTAATGATCCCACTTTGAAAGTCCCCAAACCTTCACCTTTATTTAAACCGTGGTTCCTGTAGTGGAAATGCAGGTAGAGGATCTCAGTTCCACAAATGTTTACTGGCTCTAGGGAAATTCCCTTTTGTGGACACAGGACTAAAATGACACTAGTGATGCAACAGGGAAAGGTTAAATAAATGCTAACTTGTGCATAAATGGTGTGAAGGCTAAACTCACCATGTGCATGTTTATGACAAAGAAAAAGGAGAGTGGAGTGCCTGTATAAGCACTCCACTACCTTTCACTGTGACAATGACCCAAAGTGGACAGCCAAGATACTGGAGAGGCTGCAAGCCCTTAAATGGCATCAAAGTACAGACCTTAACCCCACAGAGCATCTGTGTAGAGATCTGAAGATGGCAGTTCAGACGCTTCCATTCCACTTTAATGAAGCTGGATAGGATCTGCCAGGATGAACGTGATAAACAGCATATATCCAGCTTATAGAGCATTCAAAGCTTATAGAGCCTTGTCCAAGAAAACTGTAGAGGCCCATCAGCAATACTGAGTTAGGGGTCTATTGAGTTTTGTAAATGACAGGTTTCAGATTGTTTAATTTTAATAAAATAAATCTGTCTCTGCAGAATAGTAATTATCTCTATTCATGTATTAATTATACTTTGTTTCATTTAGATGAAACTGATCCATTGCACCCAGTATGTGAGAGGTGTGGAACACATACTGTTTTATTATTTTCCTTTTTTAATGTTCAGGACCTCTTCTTCTTGCTGTTCTTACCTTCTGCCAATATGTTTGGTAGTATGTATGTGTGGAACTTTGCATCCTCACTTGTAGTATGGACATGTACTGTGCGAGTACACGAGTTGTGCTTTAGAACCACTAAGTACGAAGTACAACATCCCAGAACTGCTGGCATGGCTAAAGACCACTTTTTGCAAAGTGTTCACACCCACATCATAGTGTGATCAGTCAGGTTTGCAGCGGTGAAACGGGAGCCGGGGATTTAAGTCTTGAATTCTTGAAGTCTTTTTCAATTGTTATACAACTATTTATGGCCCTTTTTCTTGTGTAAAATCTAGTGCAATTTTTTTTTTTTGTCCTTTCGGCTTATCCCGTGAGTTCAGGGTCGCCACAGCGGATCATCGTCCGCATGTTGATTTGGCACAGTTTTTTTTTTTTTTTTTACGCCGGATGCCCTTCCTGACGCAACCCTCCCCAATTTCTACCGTTCTAAAGTTTGAATTTACATCAGTATGCCCATTATAAGTGGCTTGTTTTTTATTTCATATAAATGTAATGGATTTTTGAGTTTATAAACATTATAGTTAATGTTGTGTTGATCTATGTAATTGCTGGGTTTTGCGAATGCTGCAATGTTGACAAAAATAGGTCGGATGAAGCAAGAAACATGAGTCAGACAATCGAAACATATTTAGGAGAGAAAATGACCTACGTGGTCTGTTATTATCCATCCCAGTTAACTTACTGTACTTACTGTATTTATGTGCAACGACTGCACAATGGGGCAGTATTGCTGAACTTTTGGTTGTGCTTTGCTTTCCAGTTCACCCACGAACACATTTGAAGCCTGAAACAGTACGAAATCAATCAACTTTACCATTAGTTTACATTCAGGGAAAGTTGATATGTAACGTGTATAGGTAACTAATACATTTGCAGTTTGCCATGCTTTTCGCATCTATAACACAAATGCACACACAACGCGTGCGTGCCATGTTTGCTGAGGGGTGTTGTCACATGGTTCTTCTACATAGCAATAGCGTTTTGCTATGTTTGAGAACACAATTAGAGCTAAAGCCAGAGCTGCCACTTAAAATCCTTTCTATTTTATCTCATTAAAGCAAAGCCAGATATATACCCAGCCTCTCATTAGCTTGCTGTTAAGTTAAAACATTAATCCTGCTATAAAATGGTTTCAAAGAAGATTTCTAATTTTTACTTCTGGTTGTCAATAATGTAACCACACCAACAGTTTGAGGTTGGGTGGCCTTTGTACCTCATTTGTGATACGATCTATAGGAAAATAGCCTTTTGTGGTATAGGTATGACTGTTTATGCTGAGGTGAAATAACCAGTTGTGGGTTGGGGAATGAAGAAGGATGGCATGTAGGATGTGCCAGCAAGCCTGAGAGGGTAGGGAAAGAGTCTTATTTAGACCCTGTGTATATATATTTTCCAAAGAACAGACGGGGGAAAAATCAGAAGTTTCTGGTATTTAATTACAGAGCAGCCAAGGCCAACGGGACGCTGTCAGTGGTAGTTTTAAGACAGAGAGCTTAACAACCTCAGGAATGGTGGCACTGTTGGGTTTTAGTGATGCTGTGTCATTTCCTCCTATGAAGAGCTGGGTTTTTTGATGTGTTTGGGATATGTAAATATTCCTTCTGCAGTGAATGGGCAAAATTAAGAACCCAGTAAATTTCACTATGCTGCTAAAATTTCACCCCACAGCCAACGGTGAGATCTCACACACTAATTTTAGAGCTTTTATAATGTCTAGAAATGGCCTGTTTTTGAAGTTTGTTTTCTCACGAGATTCTTTTTTTGCCACTGTTAGAGTTGCCTCCCAGCTTTCACTGTGCTGTGGTAGTGATGTTTTCCTTTCCCACGTTAATCTGAATTGACTTAAGTTGCGTATGATTCTTAAAGGCACTGTCAGAGTCCTTGTGTATTTTGTTACAGCTGATTCCTGGGTAGGGCTGGGTACTAAGGTTTGATATTTTCATGACACTGACTCAGCTGCTTAGATGCTATTAAGTACTGCAACATTCATCATCATTTGTGTTCAATTTCAATTTAACAGTTCAATTTAAATCCTTAAAAAGGAAAATGACTGAGTGTAACTAACATTAGAGCAAACATTACAATCCTTCCTTTTGCTAGCTTGTCAATTCTGTTAACCTCTCTGTCCCTTAAACTTCCAAGCCTGTCGTCATGCAACTCACCTCCAGTGCCCCACCCTTCAGAGTCTGGGTAAAACGTAATGTGTTTGGAAGAATATAGGAGTGTGTTAGTGCATCTGAGCCAGCTTCTTAGTGGTGGGAATCTCCACCCAACTCAACATCCAACATATTTGTGGGAAGAGAATTATACAGGCTTTTTTGAATCAGGACACCTGTGGTAAAGGATGAGCAGAAAATGTATTATAAGATTTACTTAAAGATCTAACATCCCAAAACCCAAAAAGTACTTTTTATATTAAATGTAGGGCTGATTACAGCTGCTATGTTTAGTGTAGCTTTACCTTTTATTTGAAGGTAGAAAAAGGTTTCAGTTTTTAACAATCAGAATTGAGACAATTTCAGAATTCATGTGCAGAATGAACTGTGAACACAATAGTAAATTAGACAATTGTTGTCTGGACTTAGTAAACCTGAACAGTAAGCCATTAGGCATTCACCTCAAACTATTTGAGAGGAGAGCATTTGTATATTGAAACATTTTAAGGCCTTTTACAACTGTGTAAAGTCTGTCAGTTGCGTGTTAATCAGAGCGAATTTCAGCTTCGTTTGTCTTTAAATCACTAAGTCAGTCTTAGATGTTGGCTGCGATTCAGGGGTGTTGAACCACGGTAAGCTGCTATTGTCATTTAAGTGAGGACGCAACAGCACTGGGTTTAAATGTAACTGGGTCAATGCCACAACAATATTTAGGATTAGACAATGTATGTGCTATTTAAATCAATTAGATTGATATTGAATATATTCATCATTAGTTGGAAAATCTTTTTCGTTTTCTCTTTGTTCTAACTTTAAGATGCTAATATACGCAACATTAAAAAGGATCCGCATGGCTGAGTGGTCTGCTGACACACAGCAACATATGCAGCAGGCTGTGACACTAGTCAGCACTTCCAATATTGAGCCCTGTTGGTATTAATGTGTGGCTGATCTTTGTAGATGGTGCAGAAGAAGTCTTGATCTTTCCCTCCCATAGTACAGTACATCTACAATCAACACCAGTTATTATACTTAACTTATATTAACTTGTTTTGATATTTTGTCAATTATTTTTTTACTTAAATAATATTTCCTATTATCAGTTTTTTCACTCAACTGCATCTGGCTGGAAATTGTTGTTCTTAAATCCATCCAACTGACCACCTATCATCCTAACTTCTCATCATGCTCAGAGTCACATGGGAATACACCCGGGACAGGTCTCCAGTCTCTCTAGGGCCAACAGAGAGAGACATAAACAGACTTGCATTCACACCTACGGGCTATTTAGAGTCACAAATGTAATCATTAACCAGTCAGACACACTGCGGTGGGGCTTTATTTTAAATGCTGGAGGATATTTGTCGTGCTACCTTGTGTGGTCACTTTAGCTAACACCTGTTACTCTCAGGGATCCTCTCATTTAGAACCACAATATGTCCAAACTGCTCGCTTAACTGTTTCATTTGATGTGGTCTTGCCCATTGACATCAGGATTTGCTTCTGCTGAGGTCATTTTGACTGATGTTTGGAGCACTACAGTTTGGTTTCGTCTTAAAATTTCTTCATCCAGTCTGTCAGTTCCTCTGTAGGCGGGGAAGGGGCATGTGAAGCCTGTGCAATTGCTTCTCTTATATTGTAGCATTAAAGAATTTTAATTGAAGCTTTTGCGATTTGAAAATTGCCCTCTGCTAAATCACAATACCGGTTTGAAAACAATGAATTGTTCAGCCCCATTTTTTTGCTATATATCTGAAACTGCGGCATGATATTTTAGGAGAAAACATTTAAATATTAACTGGTTTTCTCATTTGCAGGTTTACAGAAATCCTCATGGAAACTATGGAAAGGTTAGATGTGGTGGAAAAGGTGCAGTAGACTCCCACAGGTAGGAAACAACATTTCCTGTTTGTACTACTGCTTGTAAAAACAAATTACACAGTAAACAACTGGTAGTTATTTTTCATGTTTTGAACACTGTGATCACCCAAGCATACTTATTATTTCCTTATTGATTTGAGTTACTCAATGTCTCATGGGATTTAAGTTGCCTCTTACTCCTGTGTCAAGTCCACATACCCCCAAACCACATCCCACCACACTCAGCAGCTATTTAAAGTGTCAGCGGCTGCTACCAATTACTCCTCTCCCTGCCAAACCAGAAGCTCAGGCCATGTAAATGGAGGCCTCCCCACTGTGACTGTTTGTTTTCATATTTCCCTTCCTTTGGTTAGCCTTCCTCCCTTGTACTCTTACTGTTGTAGTCTTCGCCAAGGATTATCGAGTTTTTCCTCTAGCTGACCTTGGTTACATAAACGCCTTTTCTCGACTCTCCTCCCTTTCCCACTACTCTGTTAGCCTGGTATCCTCTGGGTGCTCTCACAAAGCCCAGTGTTTTGATTACATGGGCCCACGATTGTTTATTCCCAGGCCGGGGTACTGTGGAAGACCTGGTTTGATAAACCAAAGAGAGGGAAGACAGGAAGCTACTGTGGTTGAATCAGGGGAATGGTGTTGGTGGGTGAACTGTTTATGACTTCTCATAACCCCTCAATGTGAAGTATCCAGCCAGATGTTTCATATAAATGCCCTGGGTTGCATCCCAATGTCAGCAGTTTCTGCATGCAAACCATAACCTATCTTTAAGCTTTAGCCAATAACAGAGTGGCAGATTAACAGAGTGGTTTGAGACACCATCCAGCTGTCCTTCAGTGCAGGGACTGAGGTTGTTTTTAGGGAGCACATACCCTGCCTTTTTTTGGAAATGTAAGTACAATTTTTGGATGGAGCTATGAAGCAGTAAAAAGGCATTACTTTACAAAACTAAAGTTGGGTCAAAAATGTTTCTTTTTAAAATTGTGGTGTAGCCTGGTTGGATCAATGTGTCTGTTTTGGTAGTTTACCCCTGTCTGTCCTGCTTAACATCTTAATTCTCATGCTGATGCAGTGAAAAGACACGGAGATCTGAATTATGAGGTATGACGGTATCAGTTTAAGAAAACCACAGCCGCACATGACCCCACACACAACTACTCAGACTCACGGGAGCAACTTGGGGTTCAGTGTCTTGCCCAAGGACATTTTGACACATAGAAAGGAAGGGTCTGGGAATCGAACCACTGACCCTGTGGTATGTGGATGTCTGCCTTACCAACTGAGCTCCAGCCGCCCCATGATACTTTGTTAGAGCCAGAAAAATTATGTTCCCTTACGACGGGTGCTATTGTACTTACAGTATTAAAAGTATCATAGAAATCAAGTACTGTCTCATTTTCAGAAATGTAGTAATAAATGGGTACAGAAGTATTGGTTCTCAAGTTTGCACATTCAGCTAGTACTGCTGTTTTTTTTTTTTTTTGTCCTATCATCTTATGCTGTGAGTTCAGGGTCTCCACAGTGGATCATTTGTCCACATGTTGATTTGGCAGTTTTCTATGCTGGATGCCCTTTGTGATTATCTAATAGTACTAATTATCAGCTAATACTTAATTATCAGAAATAACAGAAATAGTCAAGGAATGCATAAAAAGGTTTTAGTAAAATAATAAAATGGCAATTAATAAGTTACTTAATTTCTGATGAAGGAACTTTTCTACTAGCTGAATGTGTATTGAGAGTTATGTTGATGGAATAACAACTACTACTCTTTTTGATATTTCAAAATAAGAGAATGATAAGTTTTGCATCCAAGGTGGCCCTTGTTGGCTGGGCGGGGCCACATCTGGTGGGATTCTGTCCCAATATTAACACTGGGCAAATATTTTTTCAGTAAATTGTTTGCATCCCTACCTTTGATATCTGTGGAAAGATGCAAGATAATACTGGGGATTTCCATAAGAGCATGCATAGTGTTTCTTCTATCCAATTCCCTCATCATGTTCAGGGAGGCCTTTGTTGTGCTGAACAATAGTTGCCTTGTATAAAGAATGGGAGCCTTCACCTGTGTAGCATAAACCAAAGCATATATAAAGACATGTCAGCCAGAGGAAATGGTTTAATCTCTGTGTAAAGACAAGGAGTCTGTTTCCACATTACTCAGCCTTAAAGGACATTTGTGCTGTAATATTTTTTTTATCTGTTTGGCTTTTAGGAGAGAAAACGTTTTTAAACTGTGTGAACTGCTTGTCTCTACTACTTTGCTGAACTTGTAGTCACAAGTTCAGACAAGTCCACACGGGAACCACGTAAAATGTGGAAATGGCATGAAAGGAACAGTAGACTTCCATAGGTAGGAAACTAGATTCCTCTGTTTGCTTTATTGTGTCTGCAAAATTAGTCCAAAAAAAAAAAAAAAGTCTTGGTTCAAATCATTCTTATTCTCATAATCATCATAAATTGCATTTTTTTAGTTTTGGCTACTGTTAACCATAATGCAGAATTATAAAAGAATGAAGTCATCGAAACCAACAATGAACTGATGTCACTTCTAAGAACTGTGTGTCATATAGATTATTTTGTTGCTCAAAAACTATTAAAAAGATATTGGTGAGCTGCACTGGTGCACTCACTGGTTGACATGCTCCTTCCTTACTAGTAACTTGCACACTGTAGTTTATTTTCATTCAACCCCACACACATCTGTTCTGCTGCAGTCATTCTCTCTAGAGCACAACATTTACATCAGCCCACTCATCTGAAAATTGTCCCCAACAAATTCACAGATTAACGCTTGAGTAGCATTGCAAAAGGCTAAAGTAGCCAGATGTTTCAGCAAGCAAAGGACATATTTCTGACCCATTTTTAAACATCTGCACTCGTGTTTGAGCTGATAACATTTAAATGTGCTAGCAGAAGTATGGATGCACTGATCCAATGTATAGATGAGAATTGGTGCAGATGAATAAATTTAGGTTAAGTTTTTTCACTGGCATTTTTCTGAAAGGGCTCGTTTATTTACTTGACTTCTCTCTGGCCACAGTCACTGCTTTTTGCCATGTGATTTAAGTGTACACAATACGATATACAAAATACAAAGCACACAATATTTCCCTAACCCACTTTGCTTCAATAGGTACACCTGACCTTGTGTCATATGCAAAGCATTCACATATACAAGTGAGTGGGTGCAGAGTTGTGTCACATAGGTGTGCGTGTTGTGATGAGTCTGACGTTGATCCACTCCTTTTTCTTAACATCCGAGATAGACACCAACAGAAGGAAACTAATGTGAGCTTACTTAACAAGGCCATTTTGCAATACTGACTTCATGGCCAACATGGACTCTGAACGTGGGTTTACTGCATTAAACCAAACGGTGCAGTTCATTGCTTAATGAACTGAGTGTTGAGCAGCTCCACTTGTTGCTGCTGCTATATTATCACGGAGAAGAGCAGTTGTAGAAAACTAAGCTTCTGAGGATTTGTCTTTGGTAAGTTTGTTTATAGTGTCTTATTTTCTTTTAGACTGAATGATAATAAATGGTGTCACAGCCTGCACATACTACCTGGGCTCTTTTTACATATGTTTTTCTAATCCTAGCTTAATTTATTTTTCTCACTGTATTATCTAATGTCCCAATCTGGACCATATGGTAATATGGTTTGTATGGCTCCAGGAAGAGCAGAGGCATAAATATAGGAAGGTATAAACATACAACATAATAAACAAGACAGATAACATATGAGAATACTTTAGAAAGCCCAAAAACTTTCCACATGGAGAAATGTCATTTATATTAAACATGGAGATAATAGACTGACGTGGTGTGTGAGGTCTAAACTGGTATGCAATGTATAGTTTTGCATGAAAACCTTAAACTCAACTATCCACAGATGTCTTGGTTGTGTTTTCTCATTACTTAAAAATGTTTTTTTTTTTCTGTGGTGTCAGTGTCGCTAATGTAACACTACCAAACACCAAACAGTCCATCTAATCTTACTCCAGGTGACCAAAAGAGCTGTAATGACTTTAATCAATTGTGGTAGGTAATTTAGTGAGTTTAAGTCTGTCATTAGTGCACCCATTATCACTTGGGGTGTGTGTGTGTGTGTGTGTGTGTGTAAAGATGTGGTCATCTCAGGAAGTGGCTGTTAATCTTAAATCCAATCCTCAGAGGACTGTAAATGACTGTCTGGCCATTTGTTCTGTGGGCCTTGGTGTTCATGACATTTCCACAGACACACAAACAAATGCTTTTTTGAAATTACTATTCTTTGGGGACCCTGTGCGCTATGCAGATTCATTGTGAAGACTGTATTAGTGGTTGAGTGATAAGTCGGTCGATTAACCAGGCCATCACTCTAAGTGCAATAGATGCAAGTAAATAGTTGTCTTAGGATAACAGTAATAACAGGTCTCTCTGGGGGTCTCTCATTCACCATGGAGTTAATCAGCGAGCTTGTTGGCTGCTGTTGTTAATTACTATGAACAAGCTACATCAGAAGCTGGCTGTACATAAGCTACTGTACGGCACCACAGTTTTGGTGGACTTTCTGTCTGACAGCAGCCCACAATACCAAAACCCACCTCCCCCTCTGCCAACAGTAGGCTACCTGCTCAGCAGTGAGTCACGTGGCAGGGAGAGAGAGGGAGAGAGGGAGAGGAACATAATGACTTGGTGGATTGCTGTGTATATGCTAGAAAGAACATGTCAGAAAGTGGCTGTTAATCATGAAACTATTCCTCAAAGGACTGAGTCACTCAGGCCATTTTTTTTCCTTTTGTAACTTTCAGAGGTAAACCTCCGGATTTTTACGTATCCATTAAGTCTTTCCATTTCTTCTCTTCTTCTCTGTCTGCTTGATTGTCCATGAAAGTGTTAAACAAATGATGTAATGGCGAGCACAATCGAACCAGCTTATCTCTGCACCCTTAGCGAGACAAGGTGACTTTCCTGGAGCGAGGCAGCTGGAACACTCGCAGCAAGCAGAACAGTGTAATCAAATCATGTCATTTAGTTGTCCTCTCTTCTTCTTCTTTTTGACTGCATCTTAGCCTAAGGAGCTGTATGAACTTCACATGACTTTAACCAACCACACAATAGTATGAAGAGTAAGGGCCACTCACACATACATTCGTTTAGGGCTTCCTGAATAGGTAGGACAGCATGCAGAATCACTGCTGGACAATTTCCACGGCCATTCGGTTACCATCTCAGGCTGTCCAGGAGCCTGAAGCTTTTTCCATTTACTTCCCTATCCCCCTCTGTATTGCCCTCCACCTCCTTAAAGATGCTTCAGACCTTAAGGATATTAGATGCAGGCAGGAATGAGTGCTTTTAAGGGGTGGTGTGCTGCTTTTGATGTTGGAATCCTTCAAAGGTAGATACTGAAAAGGTGAGAAAGTGGGTCACCAATGGGTTTCCGTCCTATATGGCTCCTAGCTTTAAGAAGAAAAATACTAAAACATGAAGATTCAGAGTGAAAACGCTTTGAAATTGGATGCTGAAAGAAGACAAATGCCTCTGCATTGGCACATATGGAATTGGTGTATCAGGACCAGAGAGGAATATTCAAAATGAATGCATTATTTAGCCAACAGGAAAAACAAGTAACATGTTATAGCAAACTTGTCATTACCAGGATGCGTGTCTCATTTTTCTCTTTCACAATAACAGCAGTTCAGATGCTGTCCATTTGGTTGTTGCTAGGTCAACCCCACCTCTAACTGAGCCTGAGAGAGCGTTTCCATCCCCAAGTGCAAAGAAGTTTTACTCTTGTAAACCACTATCTCAATTTGCGGATGCAAATTTGTCCGACCCCTTGAGAAAAACAGAAAAGAACAACAACAAAAAGACCTCTAGCTACAGCATAAAACTTAATTTTTGATGCAATCCTAATTAGGTTTTCCCAGCTGAGTCATGGCCTGCATTAGACTCGTACGTAGCTTTTTTGCTATTCAAAGTTATTAAAATGAGAGGGTAATGCAGTTGTTGCTCTGCCGTGGTTGTTTTTTTTTTTGTTTGTTTGTTTTGGCTTAGAAGCTGTATAAAATATCTTTCCTTTTTCCTAAATTTTTGCCTTATACAAATATGTCGCCTTCATTAATTGTAGAGTTGATACTGTCTTGATTGCCAAAGGATGTCATTACTTCCTCAGACATGTTTTAGCCAGGATGTGTCTTATTTTTCGCTCGTTCACAATAACTCCCATCCTCCACTTGTCCTGTACCTTCACATTTCTCTCATTTAACCAGGAGTCATCTGCCTTTGCTTGCCCTCCCCCTCTCCATCCATCCAAGACAGACCAAATGAATAGACCGACTGAGAAAGACCAAAGACAGAGAGACGGAAAGCTAAATTAGATGGTGAGAGAGACAAAGAGAGGGGCTACAGGAAAGGGCGACATACGGAAATGGAAAGAGAGACAGGTGGGATAGAGTGACGTAGAGAGTAGATTGAAAGAGACAGTGGACAGATTAGGCATAGAGGCCAGACTATACCCAGAGGTACAGTTAAACACACATGAGGCTGATCAATAAAATATGCTCGTCCCGAGGGAGCAGACCTGACCCACTGACCCACACCCTCACATACCTCTGGGGATGAAAAGACAATGCATCAAATTTGCACCCTACCCCCACCTTACTACATACACATTTACACACAGACATCATCACTGCTCTGTGAAGGGGGTGGGGTGATGAAGTTGACAAATTGGAACCCATCCTCACTGTTTCTCTTTGCTTTAAACCACAGACCAATTAGACTTAGAACAGAGAAAGCCAAGCTGTGCAGCCCAGCGTTTTTATAATTTTCTCCACAGCATAAAGGAATATTTACATCATTGCAGTGAAACAAGGTTCTCCGGTCAGTCCAGTATTTACCCTCCAAGAGCAAAAACTTGGTTTCAATTACATTTTTATTTTCACTTTTCTTATGTGTTGTTCAATGCATTGCACAGATATGTTGGCACACATGCAGTAAAAAAAAACACACCATCTAAGCCCCATTCAGACATGCGTGGCTTTCTATTAATCTGATGGCAACTGAACATTTTGGCTTGATGTCTGAATGGGTCACTCCCCCGTCACTTCTTTGTATCGTTGCAAAAGCAATCTTACTAGATTGGACCTAGTAACACGTCTGTAACATAGCATGCAGGTACAATAACAGATTGGCACCAGGGTTTGTATTGTATCCCAAAATGAATACAATAAAACAAAATAACTGATTAGAACAGAATGTAAAACTGAAGTGAATATTTCTAGCTTTGAAGACCATGTATTCCCAACTAATCATAAATGTAAATTTTAAAGGTAACATGAAATGTAAGTCATGTTGTTAATGTATGTAGATGAAAACTGAACTGAACTGCAATGAAAACATAAGGCCGGACGACCAGCTTCAAACAATAAACAAACGATGAAACACTGCACAGGATCTAAATTTCAAAACTACAAAAACTGCAGCTTAGCTCATCAGTCTGTTATCACGTTTAGTTAAGTACATTGTTGATGTTCAACAACCAATTGTTAATGCCAGATGCAGGTGAAGTAAATGGCCAAAATAGTTCACTGTCTTAACCTTTTACAGTTTGTGTATTAAGATACTTTGGCAGGCTGAAACAAACTGAGCCCATTGTTAATGAAATGTTGACTCTTCATGTTCAGTAGATACTTTTTTCACACCACACTGGTCCTCAATGAACCTATATCCTCAAATAAAATGACCAAATGAGTGTGTTTACATGGACTTAAGTAACCAGGTTACAGTTGGCTTTCATTGGGAAGCTGATTTCTTGATTGTCATGTAAATGGAACAACTGTTTCCTGAAACCAGAGTAGGCCATTAGAGGAACGTGGTTTCCCCAGGCAGCTTTCTGTTAGAGAAAGCCGATTTTTATGCCATGTATGTGTGTAACCAGCTTTCTAGTCAGCTTGCTGTGCATGTGTGTAACAAAAGGCTGCAGACAGAAACATGCAGCTGAGTGAAAGAGTGAATAAAAGTAGAGATTGTCAACGAGTTATCAGGGTGATGCTGCCTCATTTTTAAATGAAGTCCACCTAAGGTCCAACAGAAAATGTATCTAACCCAAAGTACCTTGTACTTGTCTAAATAAGTCACTTTCCAACACATATTTTTTTTTAAAATTTAGACTGTTGTGGATCAGCTGCATGTGTCTCTTTTTTTTCCCCCTTTGTCTTTCCCTGTGCTGTCAGGAACAGACGAGCCCAGAGAGAGAGAAAAGTCAGAAAGCAGTATTTTCTGTCATTATCCAGGTAAAATCTATGAGCCGGGGTTCAAATCAAGTTTGAGGTGAAGTAGAAATCAGGTTAATCTTCTGCTGCATGTGTATGCGGACTCCCCATAACTAGGGTTCTTAAGTGCTTGTAAATGCAGTCAATGTAAAACGGAAACTAAATTAATCCTGCGCTTGTGGCCAAAATATCAGACATACCGTGGCACTTTCTGTGACTCTGGACATACAAAGTTATTCACTCAACCATTTTGTTCCCAACTCATTGTTCTTTTATATATTTTGTTTCCTGCCAACTCTCAATTTTATCTCACTTTATTCCCCTCTCAATCTCTGTCCTGCACACACCCTTCTCTCACACCAACAGTAATATTCGCCGGAACACACACAACGACACCAAAGTGAATGGAAATTAAATTAACACAATCTTTGATCCAAGTTTGTTGTTTCACACACTTTAGCCACTGATGCCTCTCAGCTGAAACGTGGCTTAGCAAAGACACCTGCTGTTGCATATCCCCATATTTAAAACCAAAGTATGTGGTCTGTTGCTCATTGACATCGGGATTTGCTTTTGGGCATGTTAAACAGCTTGCAGCACTACAGTTAACCTTGTTTGTATCTTAAACTTTTTTCATCCACTCTCACTTGCTTCCTCCACAGATGGGGCAGATCTCACTGCAGATCTCTGTCACAGCCCTTAGAAAGTGGGGGGGAAAAAAACGCGATAGAGAACGAACAATGCCTTTGTCATTGACTACTATCATTGACTACTATCTATCTGACATCCTACTTGTCAATCATTTACACATGGCCTGAAAAAGCTGTTTAATAAATGGACTGCAGGCTGGCCTGTGTTAATTTATAGAAAAAGCTTTATTTGTAGTTGCAGTGCTCAGGGAATTGACCCGACTATAGAGGACTCACTGCTGGGAAGAATTAATGAAGACATTTGGGAATTGGAGCATCGCTGCAATGTGTGTTTGTGCTTACATAGTATTTAGATGTGTGTGTGTGTGTGTGTGTGTGTGTGTGTGTGTGTGTGTGTTAATGTGTAATTATAAATTTGTAGTTTACTGCCAGCTTGTGCAACTGTTAATTGGCTCCTTCAAATCTCACATATCTAAAAAAAAATGACAAACTTGAAATCCAAATAAACTGAAATCCAATAAACTAAAACAAGTATTGGAGTTTAGATACTATGAATTAGGGGTGGGACTGATTATGAAATTCAAAGTTTGGCTCATGTCACGGTTCTAGGATCGCTATTTTTAGTTTAATATGTTTTTGGTAAAGCACAAGGGGAGAGCCTATGCACTGTCCCTATGCTTCATTTATTTTGTAAAAGGTTATTTTTGCCTTAAAAGTCAGGATAAGAACATAATGAACGTGAATACTTCTTCTCAAGTCTTAAAGCTACAATATGCAACTAAAGCTAACATGAGAAGTGAAATGATTTCATCATTTCACTGTAATCATTTTTCCTCTGCCCATTCCTCCCTCTTCACCCTCTGAAACAGCACTGCTGTGTGTGCCCTTCTCATTACCAAGTTAAAATGAATAGAAATACTACAAAAGCTACAATCAAAGCAGAAATGATTAAAATTCTCTGGTCAGACTCAAAAGCTTGTTTTCTGTGAATCTTTATGCGAGGTGTCAAGTGTTACTTGACTGTGTTACTCACAGATGTAGCAGCTTAAAACTCGGTGTGATTTGAGATAGAATCTGCCAAGATGTGTGACGTAATTCATTCCAATTCTCGGTTAAATTCAGGCAGAGGTGTTTGACTGTGTTTGTTTGTGGTTTACAACGTAATTGCAGTGAAAGCATCAGAAAATAACATCTGTCCGATTTGCTGCTTTGTTGTTGTTAATGTAGTTTGCTCTCTTTATTCAGTCTCTACTCCCCTCAAACAGCTCTTTTTCTCTCTCACTCAAAGGACCAAGGAGAAAGGGGGCAACTGATCGGTGCCAGTTTTTTTTATAATGTTACATAGTCCAGTACCTTTATCACAGGCTGAAATGTAAATATGAGTAAGTATAGCTCTGCAGCTGTAACTTTATTAAACGTAACATTATCAGACTAGGCAATGTCTCTAATGAACATGAAAGCTATAGTGGTCTTACGGTTAATGATCTCGCTTTTCATTCAGCCTTTCGGTGCCCTGTCTGGACACTTTTGTCATGCATATGAGCTGTTTGAGAAAAAAATTAGAAATGTGGATAAACGCATACCCTACTTGGTAGAGAAATCTGTTCTCTGGGAGAAATTGAGGTGGGGAAACCAGGTTTTCCTAAAACTGGCAAACGCAATGCATGTTTGTCCGTCTGTCAGCTCAGATGCCAATTCAATGGCCACTACCTAATATCGCAAGAGCTCGGGGAAAAAAGAGAGAAGAAAAATTTACGTGTTTATATTTAATAAATACAATAAAAGAAAATGTTTTCATACCGTAATAAAAGGTAGTCCCTCGTCATGTCCCTCGTCATGTCCCTGCTGGTGAGCCTCAATCTACAGCTTTGTGGAAAGCTGGAACAGAAATTGTTTTAAATTCTTTTAAAATGAAATGCAACACGCAGCTTCCAGTGTAATTCAAACTGGTTCGTCGTTTTTTTGCTTGCATAGAGGGAGAACTGCTTCTGCAGTAAGAATTGTTTAAAAATTATTGAGTGTAACTTTCAGCACGACCAACACTGGTAGTCCTGACTTAAAATGTTAAGCCTGGTACTTAAAAATGGGGTGTCTGGTGATGCCCTGCTATTATTTTGCTCCTCTGTACTAGTTGACTGGAGAAACACAAACTAATTGTGACAAGACATTGTCAGACGCTGGTGGAAAATTTTAGTTAAAGATCAACAGCTTTCGGCTTGTCCCTTCAGGGTTTGGCAGAGCGGAACATGTTCGGACCTCGAATTGAAACGAGTTTTTTACGCCACATGCCCTCCCTGCCGTACCCTACCATTTTATCCAGACTCCTGACCGGCACCAAAGTGGCCCTTGGTGGCCACACCTGGTTGAGTGGGATTTAAACCCCATGGCTTTCTGCATCCCAACCCAATGCTTTACCCATTCAGTCACCAGGCCCCCCTGCTGGAAAATGTTAGTTAAAATACTATGGATGAACGGGGCTTAAACGAGGGTGGTTACTTTGGAACGTCTTTCCCGTTCCAGGCAACAGGAGAATAGGGTGGCTGGAAGCTGGCTGTCAGTTGGCTGAGAGCAATTCGGAGCTGCTAAATCTCTGTGTCAGAGGGGCTACTATGATGTGGCTCTTAAATCCCTTTACAGCACTTTAATGATTTTATTAGTGTAGAACTGCAAATCTTTCCCTAATAAATGCCCCGCTACTTACGTTATAGATTTCCCCTGTCCCCTAGAGCTGTTCCTCCTCTACTATCAGTATAGCATATCATGCATAATTCCAAGTGTGCTAAATGTGTCAACATTTGTGCGGCATCAGTCAGTGATCCACAATGCAGCTGCTGAGCCTGGCTACCTGAGCTAGCAACCACAGAAGACTGAGTAATGACTAGTATTGTGTCTGCTGTGAGGCCAAGGTGCTGATAACAGTGTCTAGGAAACACACACACACACACACACACACACAAAAAAGATATGTAGACATGAGGGGATGAGATAAAGTACAGGGGAGTAGTTGTGGAGACAGGCAATCCAAATAATTCAGAGTTTCAGACAAAGAATGTATAAATAGAGTTTTTGTTTGTGGTGGTGGACACATGCAAAGGACACAGTACACATTTTAATTAGATGTTGCAGATTTTAGGACAAATACTCTTGGGCTCTTAAGGACCAGCTGGTTCTGGGTCTTACTTTTGCAGCTTTATCCATCGTTCTCATTCATTCATCATCCAGTAGTCTAACAAAGCCAGAAACCATGCTCTGGCCAGTCAAATCATATTTAGTCTCATCGTGTTGGACCCTGTTGTACTGCTACAGGACTTTTGTGAACTGCAGCTTTAAGACGGCACAGAGATTGCCCCCAGTTACTGTAGACAAGAGCAAACAGAGAGGCATTTGGCAGAGTCAGGGTGTGGTTGGATTGTGTGGGTCGGCGTCTATTGTTGTCTGATAGTATATTTGTAGGCCAGAAAAACACACACATCCACCTAGTTGTAATCCTTTTGCAACCTCGATGATGAGGTAGAGTTGAAATTTTCAGTCTAGCTAGACACCATTTCTGGCTATAAGGATCATGACTTGGCACTTCCATGAAAAATGTGACATTAATAAAGCTATATTTTACTTCATCTGCATCACAAAAAAAAAGTTGTGATGCAGATGAGCGTGAATGATACGAATCCTGGCCCGTTGCAGGCTTTATATGTGGAGTTGGCTTGCGTGGGTTTCCTTCAGGTACTCGGGTTTCCTCCCACAGTGCAAAGACAGGCCCGTTAGCTGAATTGGTGACTCTAAATTCACCGTAGGTGTAAATGTGAGTGTCATTTGGTCTCTGTGTATGTTTCTCTGTGTTGGCCCTGAGACAGACTGGAGACCTGTCCAGGGTGTTCCCCACCTCTCGCCCTATGACAGCTGGGATAGACTCCAGCCCCTCTGCGAAGCTACACAGAATGAGTGGTTACAGATAATGGATGTAGATAAAGGAGAAGAGACACACAGTTGATCCATATAGCATGAACTGTCTGAATAAAAAGGGAGTTGGGAAATAGATTTTGCCCCATTAATGATCTCTTCATTATTCATTCAGCTGCTTGTTCCTATCTACAACCTTTTGTTACACACATGCGCAGTAGGAGACCAATTAGAAACCTGGTCGTGAGATTACGGGGCAGAGAAATTAGCGTTCTCAAACATAAATCTAACTAGGAACATCACGTTTCCCTAATCCTCTAACCCAATTTTAGAAACCAGCTTTCCCGTTTACATTACTATTAGAAAATAAGCATTCCAAAGAAAGACGAAAGTAAGGTATTACTGAAGTCCGTATAAGTGCATTCGTTCAATTCCACTTCATTTGAAGTGCTGCTCTCATACAGTTTGGCCATAGATACCGTGGCTCAATTGACCCAAGTAGCATTTGGAGATTGCATTGGCAGATGTGTTTTAATCATTAACTTGTCAAACACAGCCCAGTTCGGCGTTTTTAAATAACGGTGTTACCTTGCTTGATTGCTTCTGCACAACACTTGTTCCTGCAACACATCCTTTGAGTCAAAACAAAAAATAAGATCAATGTGACTTAATTGCTGCACTTTGGTACTAGTTTGATCTCCTGCTCACTGACATTGGTTTGTTTCTTCTGAGGCCATTTTTATTACTGTTAGCGTTAATGCAATTAAACTTGTTTGTCTTAAATTTTCTATCATTGAAGTGAAAAGACCAGTTCTCACTCTGCTGTTCTCTCTCTCTCACACACACACACACACACACACACACACACACACACACACACACACCATCGGTCCTGGGAGGAGACTGATGGTGGGGGCTGTGTATGGCACCTATTGTGTTTTATGGTATCTTTCCCTTGTATTGGATTAGAGGGTAGCCTCCACCCTAACTCCAACCACAACACTAAAACCAAGCCATAAACAACCCAACTGATAGTGTGTCAGTGACGACTGGCCAGATAGTTCCCACCTCTCTGAAATGTCCTGTATTTTTCTAATCTTGCAAAAACACAATGCCTATGACTAGTGCTGGGCATTATGACCCAGCCACTGATTTGTATCATGGTATTCGGATGGATTCATGTTATATCAAGGCCTTTTCTTTTTTGTTAGTCTGCGTGTTTGTATAGCTTTGTGCTATAGTCTTATGAATATCATGTAGTACATGATATAATAGGGCAAGAAATGTTATTATGTTAAAGTAAGAAGCCAGCTTAATGTAATCTCAGCTCAGTAAGCCAAAGAATCAGCCAAGGCATGTAAGTCCAATTGTCACAAAGTTCTGTTGGTTCTCCATTTCACAAGTACAGCTGTCGGCTAGGTGTGTCACTTCAACAAATACCTACTATCCAGTGCCTGAACCCATCTCTGTATAAACTGTCAACTGTATGTAGCAGGATCATGTCTGGCTTCAAATTATTATTATTTTTTTAACCAGAAAGCTTCAAAACTGCAGACACATCACAAGTTCTCTGATGTTTCTATAGTTTCACTTGTTTATCGTTGATCTGTTAACTTTTATAATTCTACCATAGAGATGTTGCTAGCCTCTCCCAGCTGGTGCCAGCAATTATTGCTCCTTCTGTTAGAGTTATGAGATTGAAATGATGTATGAAAAATGATTACAATTCATACTACCCATCACTAGTACTATGACGCACCCCCTAATCCCCCTACCCCCATCTTCGCATTCTCTTGTCTTTACTCTAGCTTGGTTTGGGCTTCTTGCATTGAGAATTGACCATCATTCTAAAATTTAGAGAACTTTAAATCCCAGAGGGAAAATGCTTGACTTTAAGAGACAGAGGGAGATGTGGGTTTTATTCCCTGTGGTTGGGAGGAGAAAGGCTGTCATAACACTGACTGAGAAGCGTTTGTGTGTTGGATGTTATAAGAAGACCCCATCTTGCCCAGGTTATCAGTGCATGGGGAGCTGTCATATGAAGATGTGTAGTCTTATTGATCTCATTACAAACAATGTTGAGTCAGTGCTCTGGCTGCAGATGGTTATTACATGATGGCATTTAACACCACATGCAACCCACAAGTAACTGAAGAGTTATGGTTAAGTTTATGCCATAAAAGTTGTATTTTTTGGTGAAAGCTACATAAGAGAGTCAGGATTCTCTCACTCCCAACCCATATCATCCTTTAGGAAGAGCCCTCCACATACCCTAGCCCCTTTCATTCATTTGAATAGGGAAGTATGTTAACAGCACTGGCATCATGGGAGGAACTGCCAAATGAGAAAGTGTTGGTAGACTGGATCTTAGCTTAGTCTTGATTACTTGTTTTTCATCTAGGTTTTATTTTTCTACCTAATCTTTACTGTAAAGTTAAACCCAAACACCCAAATGTTTGGGCCAATACCAATAAAATAGCATTTGCTGAAGTGCTCGCTACTCTAGGTTGAGAAGTGTGTTTTTTACTATGGGCAAGATCAAAGTAAGGTGCTGCCTGCTGCATGCCCCTCAAGGTCAGGTCACTCAGACCTTTTTTTTTTTTTTTAGACATGAATTTTTCCCTGTGTGAATTCAGAGCAGAGGTTGTGGTTGCTCTTATCCTCTGCCTTCCTGTATAGTGAGGTGTGTGGGTGTGTCGAAAGTCAAGAGATTGTGCCCTGTTTGCTTTCTGGAGCATAATTCTTTGAAACATGACTGTGGTCTTCTCGATATCAACACACACACTCACACATGAAACAAACTCTGGTGGAATTGTTTACCCCAAGGACAGCTATTGTGATGGACTGCATTAATATGAACTTAAGTAATCATGTTACTTAGAGAAACCAGCTATCTTGGATAATCAGGGAAAACTGTTTCCATGCAGTTGTTAACTGGTTACTGGAAATCCACATATACTAAATTTCTCCTCCAGCACTTTATTTGGAAGACCAACTCACTTTCAGAGTGAAAGTGCAGGGGGGAGAAACGCAGGTGATATTACACAGCACAAACTGAATAAAAAGAAAATTTCAGGTGGAAAGCGAATGATCTAGACTTCTAGGAGGCACTTTGTGTTTATTTGCACTTTATGCGGACTTTGATTTCAAAAATGAGGCAGCACACTCCAGAAATGAGGACGTTTCAACAAGCAGCAGAGATTTTCTGTATAGCTGGTAACTTCCACATTTTCAAATGGAGTAAAAGGTTTGTAGTGTTTGTCTTTGTTGCCATAGATCACCTGAATATTTTACAACTTTGGTGTCATTTAGAAATCTAAACCACTTCTCAATCCCTGCTGTATTGTTACCGCTCTTGTTTTCCTTCTGTCAATCTGAGTCATGTCAGCTACAGGATCCAAGTGTTGTAGTCTAATAGAATGATTGTTCAGCAGAGTTGACACAGTTGTAGAAAATATACATTTATTCATTAATAATCAAATGAAATTATGTGTGTGTGTGTGTGTGTGTGTGTGTGTGTGTGCACACACATATTGGCACCAATGCAATTCTGTCTGAAAATGTTTTTTTGTGTTGTTCTTCTAAGTGAGGGTTGCATTTATATGGCAAGCTGGTTTTATCGTTTGGATGGGAGCATATGTTGCTCTAAAACCTCGATGGAGCCTTTCCAGATGTGGAAGCTCCCCACCAAACATTGCATTCTGTTTTTATTTACATTTACATATCGTTTTACATAACTTTTGTGAATTTGGTTTGTATAATTTAATATAATATAGGCATTAGCATAGTTAAATACCTCAAATCTTCTTAAAAAAATCTGTATATTCATTCACACATTTTCTTCTTTTCTGATGACCCTCATCAGAACTAGTTAATTTTAACTGTCAGTTACAATTCATCTGTTCAATGTATTTGGTATTTAAAACTACTTTAATTGTATACTTTACCCATTCGCAGTTTACATTTTCCGGCAGTAT
This sequence comes from Channa maculata, assembly GCA_020496755.1. Lineage (NCBI taxonomy): Eukaryota > Metazoa > Chordata > Actinopteri > Anabantiformes > Channidae > Channa > Channa maculata. The sequence continues at coordinate 2,280,241 of CM035603.1, forward strand.
GTCTTTCACCATCATGTGCTGCAGTACAAAGAGTGTGTAGGCACATTTACTCCTTTGGAAATGAAAGCATTTCAGTTTCTTAAACCTCTCATTTGATGAATGCACAGTGTTTAAACAACTATCACACAGCTGAAAATACTCACCAAAATATGACTTTATGTCTACCCATAACACTGCAAGAGCCACAAAAATCCAAACAACATCACCATGCAACAAGCAGCATACACAGTGATGTTATTGTGTACTCTGTATACTCAGCCTCTGCTAAAACAGGCCTCTCCACTGGGCTCTTTGCTCTGTTCAAATGTGGATAAATTGTCAATCCTTTTTTTTTAATACTTTTAAAGTGTAGGCGAAATGATCCCCCTGGGTCACCTTTTAAAACTGTGCTGTGTTGTATAAATTCTGTGCTATGTAAAGGAAACGAGTGAATTTAACTCCAAAAGCAAAGAGCTCCTTCTCCATAGAGTTAATACTCTATAATCTGTTCTGTCAGACTCTAGACAACACTGTGAAATCTAATGGAGTAATATTTTGTCACTTTAATGAGTCCTGATAAGTGAACTTCAGAAGTTGCATTCTCCCAGTTATTTCTTCTACTATCAATAATCCAAGCTTTTTAAATTAGTTGTGCTAGGTTACAATTACAATGTATTACAATGTATCAAATCCGATTTTAATAATTTTTTACCGTACTTGACATTTTAGCCCATTTAAAACCTGATCTACACATCCATAATAATGAGTCTGTAACGCAAGGGACGGAAGAAAGCCAAGAAAAGGTGGAGAAAGACTGGGTGGATTTCAGGTTTGCACCAGTCCAACACTGCACCATTGCAACATTGCTGGGATCAGCAAGAGCTCAGGAAAGGCAGACAGATATCTGTGGGTATGAGGAGTGACATTCTGAAGTGATTTAGAGTGTGGGTGATATCAAACAGGCGTAGCCCCTCCATCTATTCTTCAGTCATTTACACCTCTACAGCCCAATAATCAGACTGGTGTCCTACACCCCTATATCCTAAACCTTTGGCTTGTAGAAACCATTAAGGTGATAAAAACATAGTCAGTCTCTCTATAACAAACCCTGAAAAACATGTTTGTACTTCTATCAATGGTGACACTCATTGTTAAAGTACATTCACTACCCCTTCAAACGTGTGGAACAGCCAAAATGTTTTCACATTATCTTCAGTCCCAAGAAATGATATTCAAACTATTTCTCGCAAAGATGGCCACTAATGTGCTGCATACACTGATACGTAAATGCACACGTACATGCTGTACTTGATTCTAATAGAAATGTGCAGAGCTATTATTTGCTTTCCTTTTATAATTTACATTTCCTCCCCATGACATTCCTCTGTGTGTCAGTTCTGTCAGATCAGCATGCTTTTCTTGGGGCAGCAGAGGCTTCATATGGACATGCTCACCAAGGGTGGCCCAAACCACAATGGCAGGTCAACCTTCAGGGTGGTCCACTGTGGCAGAGCACATTTCATGTTAGAGATTACTCATAGTATTATACTGTCATAGTTCTTAGGCTGCATTACACTGAGATGTACATTAGATTATGTGACATACTAATGCAATGCAAATTATCAACATGAACTTACAGAGATACTTAAAATGTTTTCCAGCACACAAATAATGACCTCACTCACTCACTCACTCAATCACACACACACACACACACACACTGTGCTCCATATCCATAAGTATTGACGGCATTTGCATTGTAAGCAGCTTACAAACTCCTCCTTTTGAGATGTTTAAATGGCTGGGCAGGTTATGGTTTTGACTGCTAGTCTGGAGCATTAATGCTGGGGTGAAGGAACAGCAGTAGGTCCAGCACAGTGATACTGTGGAGGAATCCCAGACATTTAACAGAGGCCAGTGAACTGGCAGACTGGTGAAGTAAACAGGAATGTATTTAGGTTTATCCCCATGTGACCTCAGTGGATATAGCCTGCCTGTTAGGCAGAACAGCGAAACATTTGAAAAGATCTAAGCAGCTTATCGCTTTCTTTTTAGAAAGTCGGAGAAAGTTAAATCTGGACAGAATCAATGAAGCACTCAAATCTAATGTCACAGCCCACAGATTGTTCAAAGTTTGATTGTGGATAATCTGTTAAAGTTTTTATTTTCTAGAAAGTCTATTTGATTTTTGTTGCTTTTACAGAGTCACTAACAAGTTTTATTAGGGGTTCGGTTGAACCTCCCAGCAATGTATGCTGATTTTTATTATCTGACTCAGATGTGGGAACACTCCAGGTTTTATAGCTTGGGGATTGACTCCTCTGTTTTCCAAATTTGATAGTTTTTTCCTTTTTATCTTATACTGGACAAGCTTATTACTATTTGGTAAAAGTCATCCAGTAGTGGTTCTCAAACTGCACAGCTTCATTCTCACCTCTGTGGCTGTATATGCAACACACATTTTACTAAGACAACTATGGAAAAGCAGTGCTGGCTGCATGGGGCCACAAAGAGGCTCTCTGTGTAGTGGTGTGTGTGTATAGACACACACACAGACAACACAGCAGTCATAAACATTTACCCTTCATCCTGCACTGCCCTTGTTATTGCCCGACAGGCACAGAAAGAAGCCTTGTATATATGTGTTTGTTTGCAGGTCTGGCCTACCCCTCTGTGAGACCTTGCTATCCTCTGTTGCACTCTCCTTTAATATCCTCAGGTTGCAACAGCTAGTGCTGTAAGTGCTTCTGAGAAATAAAAGACTAGTGTAATGAAAAGAGGATTATGATACTAGTTTCAAGACACAGGGTGTATTGTGTGTGTGTGTGTGTGTGTGTGTGTGTGTGTGTGAGAGTTGAAATTAATTTTCAGAACAGTTCTGCATTTTGGAGGACTGTTGGAGGTTAATTCTTTACTTGGTTCTATTTCATAGTAGCTCTTCAGCTTTTTTTCAGAACCTTGACATATCAGCTTTGGTCTGTCCTGATCATGTATAATGAACAAAAATTTAATATTGTTCATAATTTCAAACTTGAATATCCATTGCAATTCCATGGTGCCCATTGTATTGAGTTAGATTGAGAATTGAAACCGAAGTCTTTTTAAGTTTACCAAATATATAGCTTACATTTAGTTATTTATTTATAGGGATATCCTGATGCCGATACCAGTGTTGGACATCGGGTCTGATCCTTCTTTTGTATACTTGTACTTTTACTTGTACACAAAATTCTCTGATACTGCGCCCAATACCAAATTTACCGCTGCAGGTAGACAGAGGTGGAAAAATCTCTGGGGTTTAGAGCTATTTTAAGATGATTAATGAGGATAATAATAAAATATACAAAGTCATGTTTCTCAAAGATCAATGGCTATCGGCTTGTCCCTTCAGAGGTCGCCACAGCAGAATGTGTCCTGCACGTTGATTTTGCATGAGTTTGCCCTTCCAGCTGCAACCCTCCTTTTTTTTTTTTTTTAATCTGGGCTCGGGACCGACACCAGCGTGGCTCTTGGTGGCTGGGCGGGGCCACACCTGGTTGGGTGGGATTCAAACTTCTGAATCCCTAACCAATGCTCTACCACTGATCCACCAGGCCCCCTATAGCCATGTTTCTCAAGAATATTTTAAAAACATTTAATATTTGTTTGATATCAGTAAGAATGAGAAATTTAGAGTCACCGAGTAACATGCATGTCTTTGGATTGGAGCATCCGGAGGAAATCCACCCAAGCTCAACATGTGCTGGCCAACATTCAAACCTGTGACCCTCTACCTAGTGTACAGCTACTTATACATGCTAAGTGGTACTTACTATTATTATTAAACTGAGCTTTATGTGTAAATGTACACTCAAATCACTAATGTGTCATGTCAAGCTAGTGGAAATGAAATGTGGCTAATCCAGTGTGTTTTAGCCAGTAAATATGAAATTACATGACAGACGCCACCAAAAAAACAATGAAATGTGGTCATGCTTTACTTTTATATTAAGAAAATGGGGTCATAGTTTTGAGTTGACAGTTTAGGGAAGATTTATTTTTTCTTTTCACTGTGGTCTGTTCTTCCATACTTTTTGTTCCCCACTCCCTTGAGAGCGCTAGAGCTCATCTTCTCTCAAATTCTGATAACATCCATCTGTCCATCTGTGGCTGCCTGGCTACTGTCCCTCTCCCACTACTTATTTTAATAATAGCTTGTTTCATGCTGCAATGCTGCCAGGCATGATGCTTTTGCTTCAAGAAGGATTCAATATTTGTCTGTCTCCCCATTGTGGGGGTTAGACCTGCAGTCAACAAGCTATGCATTAGAGTGGACTGTGGGAATGAATAATCTGAAAGCTCTTGAAATTAAACTTTATTTTAATGGTTTGAATTTGTGTTCCCAAAACTACCTTTCGTTAGATGCGGATATGTTCATATCACATATTAACATTCAATTCTCAGAGTTTTTCCTTTTTGGCAACAGCAATAAAATATATAATTCATTTTTATAACAGGAAACATGTTGTTTTTATTTAGTGGATAACTTTAGGCATAGATTAAAATTTAACAGCCATGAAATGTCAACAAACATTTGTACTTTGTACTGACAGTGTTTTGTATTTTGCATCTTAACTATTAATGGATCAGAGACCTGCGGAGATGCAAAACAAACCAGGCCCTAAAGTACTGACGACATATCCCTCATCATTCATTGTGAAACCCAGCATGGCCACACATTAGACAGAAGAGCTAATCCATTTAACAGTTTGTTTCCCCTAGCTTATCATCCCATTGATACCAAAATGCTAAACTTATTGTATATTGCCACTAAGTAGACCTGCTCATTGGCTTGCCTGTGGCAGTTAAGAAAGTCAAACTAGATGTATTAGCATGGTAAAAGAATATCAGAATTCTGCACTCTGTCTAGGTCAGAAATCACCTTTAGGCTTATTTGTGGCATTGACAATATTAACACCTACAGTGCATTCAGAACGTTTTCGAAACCCCCATCACTTTTTTTTCAATTTTTATTTTGTTATGTTGCAGCCTGATACTGTAACTGTAATCGCATTATGATAAAGTGACATTTCTAAAAGTTTCTCAAGTGTATTTTAAGTGTCACTGGGGATGGTGTTCCTTCTCTTTGCTGCAATAAAACTTTTACCAATTTCACTCCAGTAGGCTTCTGGTTCAATTCTCAGTGTCAGCATTGTGCTTCCGGCATAAAATTCTGCAAGTCCAAATAGTATAAACAAGCCTTCAAGGCCTGAGGGGAGTGTGTGTGTGTCTGGTACTCTCTTCCATGAACTGTTTCATGAATATGGAGCAGATACTTGCTTAGTTGTCACTCACACCCAGCATCAAACAAAAGGCAAGACTGTCACGTTAAGCGAGTGCCTTCAGTGAACTGAATTATAAGCCTTCAACCAGCACTTTATCTGGTGAGGCTATAACAAATCTAGGTGGAGGTGAATCAAAGCTGGCTGTAGAATCTGGTGGCTGGGTTTAGACCAAGAATATTTCAAATGATGTGAGTGTTTTAAACTCTGCTAAGAGTAAAGAGAGGCAATGGCCAATGTCATTAAAGGGTCTAGGAAAAATAAATACACCAACTAAATATTTTTGAACTAATTGAACACACATTTACAGCAATGCAAAATAAAGACAACACAGTTGGCAGACATTGTCACACTGTCTTCACAAGGCTACTTGCTGATTTCAGCAAAACATATGAATGCAATGTATATCCACATTGATCAAAGTGCAAGTCGCTCATAAAATATTCAAAAGTACTAGCACATATGGTGATGTAAATTTACACCTCAGGGTCCTCAGACAGAGAAGGAAAAGGTTTTCTCCAAAGCAGATAGGCAAACATTCGAGTGATGCCTTTTTAAGATGAAGTCTAGAGAGGAGATGTTGACTTTCTGGTCCAGTGTGCGTGTGTTAGTCTATGTCAGCTTCACCTGTGTTAATCATTCCATTGCTGTAACCAAACGTTACATCACAGCTCTGCTGCTATACACTGTGTTCTGTTGATTTTTGATAGCTGTCTTATTCTTACTGCTGTCAATAAAAAGGTTAATTGTTGTCCAACACATCAGGTCAGATTATCTGTTGCTCAGTGATTTAAATTGATGACAGCTTAAAACGAAACATGCAGCTGCCAGTGTCTTTACAAGTCAGTGGGAAGTTTGCTTTTTATCTCCATATAACTCTTTGGACTCAACACTGATTTCAATTCTGCATTGACACTAAATACTTACTAAAACAGAACTAGGTAAGACCTTGAGTTAAGTTAACAAGTAGATCTCCTCCTACAAGTAGCCCCCCACCTAAATTATCCCTATATTAATCATTTAGGGGGGAATCCGCCCCTGTTTTGAAAAATTTGAAAATGACTTTACAAAAAGTCAGCATGAATTGAACATGCTACTGCACTCAATTTGACATAGTACCTTTATTTGTGGCTAATGGAAGAATACAGCGCTAGTGTATATGAATAGAAACATACACGAAGTACTTTAATCCTTTAGTCAAATGTTGTAATCTAATGCGCTTAGCTCTCCCTACATAATCAGCATGTAAAGCAGCCTGTGAAGATATTGCCTCAGAAAAACACAAATGCGTACCAACATATTATACACACACACACACACACACACACACACACACACACACACACACACATATTCTTCTTCTCCATTCATAGCATAATAGTGCTAGACAGTCACTAATGTGTTGAATGCGATTACAGCTGATTTTTATAGTTGAATGTAGCTGTGACACATGGGCAACATCTTCTGTTTGTTTCTAAGAGCCATAAAGTCAAAATATGATAATTTGCTTTATCTGTCCACATATTTGCTTGGCCATGTATCATGTATTAATTTCTTCACTGTTGCTAGAAATAATGTTACAGTATGTAAGATTTGTTGTACACAGATTTCCCCTCCAATAATACCTGAAAGGAATAAAAAAATGATACGATTTTCAGCAAGAGCAGTGTGGGTCAGCCAACCAGCCCTCGTTGTTTACTCAAAACACACAGGCTGTGGGCACAAGATGGCCGCCCAGTACAGACCAGACCAATGTTAAAGTTGTGTTTAAGTAATTTGCCTCAGGATAACTGCTGTCCTGCCCACTGGAGGTCTGGGTGGGACAGCAGAGCTATTCATTGCTATGGCTTCACTGATTTTTACTTCTATTTTCTTAAAGCGTCAGAAGGTAAAATGATAAAGGTATAAGAAGCATGGGGTTATTTGCATTGTTTTGCATTGCTTTATTGTATTTTTTTATTGTATTTTTTTTTTTCGCTGTCGTGTCAGCATGATGAATCTGCATGCCCATCTTTTTTTCTTTTTTTTTTTTTTTCTTACTGTTCTGGTTGACAGCTTCTATCTTTGTTTTAATGACCCTCTCACCTGGTCATGTGTCTTTTCCTGTAGTAATAATAGTTGGTCATCTTTAAACTCTCAGGCCCTTGACCAGGTAAATGCAGTGTGTTAGGTCGGTAATTATAGTGTGTACGTGGGTCTCTGTGTGTGTCCCCACCCTTTGAATGTTCCATTGGACAGCTGCCATCCCAAGTGACTACCCTAAACAACAGAATTATACACTAGGAGTCAGCACATGCACATGCAATCTTATACTTTGCTTAACCCACTGTGGTCCAGAGACATCAACAATGTACAGAAATACACCCACAAAAAGTGCTATTAGCCAGTTGGAAAATGAGCACAGTGTGCACACAGCATTTTTAGGATAAAGGTGAATGAGAGTACATTCACAGTATGTGTAAGTACACGCTTCTCATGGACTGTTATGTCTCAATTTGCCTCTTTTGTGTGTCTTTCTGAGCTGTTCTGTTGTTTACACACTCTATTGTGTCCAGTGTGGTATAAGTAAAGGCAGCACCAACACTGTATCTCAGCACCAAATCCTATCAAAGTGGAAGACATGAGATATGACTAACCCTGAAGTGTTATTGCTCCTCTGCTTGAGTGCATTCAAACATTACTGCAGGCACCACTGTAGATGCTTTATGATGTGTGTGGTGCCGGCTGCACCTGTCTGCATCTAAATTACGATCTAGATAAACCCAACAGACTTTTATAGCTTCCTGTCTGGCAACTGGACCTGTTTGTTTATTAGAACTCTGATGACTCTCTCCTTGCTCTCATTTATGCTCCTTAACATCTTATTCCACTGCAGGCATGCCCCTTTATCATGTTGACATGACGCAGGGCAGCATGACTGTAGTTATTGCTTATTTTCTACATGATTTTTTCCACAGTATTTTGCCAGTACTACCAATAAAATAGAAGAAACTTTTAACATAAAACTAGTCATCACCGTTTAGTAAGAAAAGTATTGATCTAATACTTAGAGTTACCAACAATTAAATGGTCGATAAATCTGGCACACTATATCTCTTAGGATCTGCTTGATCCAAATACTGGAGGTGAAAAAATATTATATATGTATGTATATGTAATTTATTTAAAAACATATAAAAGTTATGAACTTTAAATAAGTGAGTGAAATTCTTCCAGACAAGCATAAGCCTGTGGTGAATGTTTGAAATGTCCCTCAATCTTTTCTGCGTTAGCAATTGAGTCTAATGCTGTAGTGTGAAAAGAATGGCCTTGTGAACAACCCGCTGAAATTGTTTTGCAGTCCAGCCTAAGCTTGAAATCCCCATGTTGTCCATAGTTTTCATTTTTCATGTTTCATACATTGTACTGTGGCTCTAAATACGATGGCGAAAACCAACATTTATGACCACAAAAATGTGCCGCTTGCAGACGTTACACCTCTCCCAGTAGTTACGGGTGTCTTTCAATATCATCAACCAATAGCATCTACCTGACACCTGCAAATATCCTCTAATTAGATATTTCCTCTCTTGATGCCTTTTTTATAAAGACTTTACATTAGTGTGAGCAGGCCCCAGCAAGTTTTTGTAGTGTTCAGGATCCATAGAGAGCACAGCTCAGTTGTGTTTTTGAAGGATTTTGAGTACTAATACACTCAAATACAGTACAATAAAATGTAATATGGATCAAAACTGGATTGGCTTCATTTAAGCCGTAACTCATCCTTTGAAATATGCCTAGATCTGCGCTTATACCAATACTCTGGATTTAGAAATATCTATTAATGTTTATTTAATTTGCCTACTCCTAGAATATTTGCTTTGTCGGTTAACTTAAATGGGTTGTAGTTTAAAGAAGGCCAATCCAAAAGTAATCAAAAGTTAGGGCTTAGCTGTAGTTGTATTTAAATGAGAAGGATAAAAAAATATGAAGAATAAAAGGTCATAATAACCTAACATCTTAAATTGGTTGTGTTGTTTAAATCATAAATCACCTCGGCTTTGTAAAATGCACTTTTTACTGACTAGAAAGTCTGTACTCTTATTTTCTGTAATGCCATGAATAAAAGTCTTTAAAGAGTTGGCAAGAAGAGCAAAAGGTAAAAGTGAAAGAAACAAAATTTGTGACTCATCACATCACATTTGACCTCAGTCAAATGAACAGCAGCCCTGATTCATGGTCACGAAAGAGGGAACACTTGCATACATTTGGTCAAAGCCATACAGTTCCACTGAAACGTAGAGGTGATCCCTGAGACCTGGATATCCATCCTCCTCTCCACCCGGGCCTAGCCACTGTCACCCCAGGGTAATCTTGTGAGCCATAAAATTTAACAACCATGAGAACTTCCTTTACCCACCCGGCTCATCTGCAGGGACAAGTGGCTCTCCTCTGACCACTGAAACATGTCCAGAAAAGCCCTCTGTCATGTAATTGAGTCACTCCATCCCTTAAAAGGGCCTCATCATGGAATTTGGTGACCCCTGTGTCTTAATTTCTGGAACGATGTTTTCCGGAAGAGACCACAGGGCAACGATTCCTTTTCTCTTCCTCCTCCTCCTCCTACACTGTCTGTGATGCTTGTAAGCTGAGGAGGAATGTGTTCATGTGAATGGGCAGCAATTGTTGAGGGTTTCTCTATAAATAACTTCTTGTCAGCCATCCAGCCGGGCTGTCCAGCTCTAGCAGCAGTAGACAGACTATTGCAGTGACTGGAATGTTGATGCTGTACAGTAATAACTGCTTTTTGTGTGCTTGTTAAAAGAAGTTTTAAAAGTAGATATATAACAATCATTTGTAAATTTGTCTGTCCTCTGCTTCAATTCATGTACTTGTGTATCTGCAGTTGGATTTTACTTTCAAACTTTTACTTTCACCCTTCAATTTCATACTACAATAGGCATAAAACTGGTGTGCCAATCTAAAAGCTATGTTGAAAATATATAGCAAGCCAGGTTATCAAATTATGACTATTATTAATAGTTACTCTAATGTCCTTCAGGCAGGGTGGGAGACATTGTAGCATTGTAATGCACTGGTGTAACACTGAAGGATTTTTGATTGCTGTGGCTTCCAAATAATCTATTGCCAAATTAATAAATTAATACTCTCTTTTAACTTCCCTCATTTACAAATTCCAGGGGCACTTGTTTTAGAACACTACGCCCCCTCTTCAGACCACTGTATCGTATTGAACACAAAGCAACTAGTATTTTTTGTCACCCTCTCTTGCTACACAGAAATTAAAATAAACACAGCCATTGTCTGCTAACAGGGGCAGCTAATGCTGGTAGACCGTAAACACAACAGGAACCACTGTGACGGAATGGAGAGTGAACTGAGGGGACAGACTTGTAATCAAAAGAGTGATATGTCAACTGAAAGATCACAGTGTTAGTAGTTAGTTGTTAGTCTTGAGCAGTTTTGCATAGCATTAGCATATTAAGCATATCCCTCTTTCTAAGTCAGGTGTTATTAAATCTTTGAAGAATTGAAGACGGGACTCAGTGTGATGAAACATCTCAGTTTAATACATGTCATGGAGAAGAGCACATGGATGTCGGTGTCTTCTGCCATCTCTCTTAAAACCTCTTCTGCTTACACTCAAACCCAATAAAGGACCCACCCTTACAAACCATTAATGAGACAAACAGGTTTATATGTTTTGGTGGACCTCGGTGTAGCCTTTGTAACTTAGACCTATCACCCTCAAAATCCATCTGTTACATCCTTTTGGGCTAAATAAAGACCAAACCCTTTTGTGGCATTAATCCTAAATACAGTGTCTAAAATTCAAACCTTTTTGACTACATTTACTTTATATTAGAGAATGAGTGCGTTTCTATGCAGCGCTAACTTATATAATCACCGAAGTTATTCACAATGATTCATCTTTTCTGGATACAACCATTATACGAATTCTGTATTATTGCATACTGCTGTATATATCAGAGCAAAAAAAATATTTGCCTTGTGGCACATTGGTTAGTTTAAATAAAACACGGTAAAAGGAGAATTTTTATCGTGTTTATTTAGCATTAGCAGTTCTCTCCATAGAGAATTATTGAAAGATGTGGCAAACTTGTTAAACGAGAAGTTTGGGACAATAAGTCATATTTGCCATTCAAACCAAATCCGAAGCCATTTCGAGGCCTTTGTCATTAGTATAAATGGTTTACTCAAATAATTCTCAGGGGCAATAGTGTAAATTTGTGGAGCCCCTGTACATTGGTTTACAAACTGAGCATAAACCAAATACATCTTTTAGTGACAATAGAATTTATTTATTAAGTGATGTAATACCAACTAGACCTGTATTCACCCCCTTATTTTGTATAACTAAAAATATGTTGTGGGAGAGGTTCCAAAGCTCTTTCAGAGGCTGTGGGATCCAGTCCACATCCACAGTGAGAGACACTGTCTGCAAACAAAGAAACAAAGGTTTTTGATGAGTCAAAAGCTGAACTGCTTGGATGACAGGGGTCCTGTTACATCTGGTGTAAAACAAACACAGAAGTCTAGAGACAGAACAACAAAGCTACGGTTAAGCATGGTGATGGGAGTGTGGGGAAGCTTTGCAGTGTCAGGGATGGAGGGAAACACGAATTCTGCTCTCTACCTGAGAATCCTGAAGGAGGATCTCAGCTAGTGTGTGAGTTGATGCAGCAAGACAATGATTTCAAGATTATGAGTTAGTCACGCTCAGAATGACTCTAATGTAATACAATCAAAGCTTTGTATTAGGGAGCATTTTTGATTCAGAAAATACAATTATCATTTGAAACTTAATTTAAGTCCCTTTCAGGTATGCAGCAGAATTCTGACATTCTCCTTACTTTTTTAGCAGTGGGTGTATGTGTGAATGAAAATGTCAGAGTAAAACGCTGCTGAATTTATCCCGAATAATTCCTTCGAGCCCCCTAGTGCAATGTCCGTATTATGCACGTGAGCTCATGCGTGTAGCACGCCGCTCTCTGCCGAATAGTTTGGGGGATTATGTTCATGATGTTTGTATCACTTAACTGCTGTTGTAGTGGAGTGATTGAGCCTTTTTTAATTTGTTGCATGGCTCCAATTTGTTGTAAAAAAAAAAAAAAAAAAAAAAAAAATTAAAAATGTATATCACGTGCTGATGGTGCATGGAAATCGAGCACATTTTCACACTTGTGGATCTCCCGCTGTGAATTGCATATCTGAAAGGCCACTCCGGACAATGTGCTGAATTCTCCTAACATTGTCCGGAGTTCATGCCTAAAACAGGCTTTATTGTGTGTTCAGGGTACCTTTTTTTTTTTCACTTCAGATTTAATCACCTAAAATAGTTTTAGTATGAGATTCACAGCAAAATAGAAGAAATCAAGAGGGGTCTTTACAGCACTGTATCACAACGGCAGTTGTTCTGTTGTGTAGGAGCAGGAAGAGGAGCTTGACAGGGATGTTTGTGGAGTTGGAGACTGTCTACTGAAGTAGCTTTGGTTAACAGTGTTTATTGATGTAAAGACAAAATCTGCTTGCAGATGGCTGTGTTCACTCAAGTCCTCACTGAGACCCAAAGTTCCTTTTCTTCGGGCATTTTGAAGTGTGTTTATTTGTTTTGTGTGCAGGGGAGGACTTCTCATTAGTTTTGTGTGTGCGTGTACATGTTAATACAAGTGTTAGTGCTTTTACTTCAGTATCATGTTACTAATTATAAACTTGTTTTTATACCCTCCCAGTTCTGTGAATGAGTGGGCATTGAATGTGGAATTATGGGTAGGAAAGGTGACTACTAACTAGTAGTCACCTTATTTTCCTCTCTCTCTGTCTGTCTGTCTCTGTCTGTCTGTCTGTCTGTCTCTCTCTCTCTCTCTCTCTCTGTCTCTGTCTCTCTCTCTCTCTCTCTCTCTCTCTCTCTGTCTGTCTCTGTCTCTCTCTCTCTCTCTCTCTCTCTCTCTCTCTCTCTCTCTCTGTCTCTCTCTGTCTCTCTCTGTCTCTGTCTCTCTCTCTCTCTCTCTCTCTCTCTCTCTCTCTCTCTCTCTCTCTCTGTCTCTGTCTCTCTCTCTCTCTCTCTCTCTCTCTCTCTCTCTCTCTCTCTCTCTCTCTCTCTCTCTCTCTCTCTCTCTCTCTCTCTCTCTCTCTCTCTCTCTCTCTCTCTCTCTCTCTGTCTCTCTCTCTCTCTCTCTCTCTCTCTCTCTCTCTCTCTCTCTCTCTCTCTCTCTCTCTGTCTCTCTCTCTCTCTCTCTCTCTCTCTCTCTCTCTCTCTCTCTCTCTCTCTCTCTCTCTCTCTCTCTCTCTCTCTCTCTCTCTCTCTCTCTCTCTCTCTCTCTCTCTCTCTCTCTCTCTCTCTCTCTCTCTCTCTCTCTCTCTCTCTCTCTCTCTCTCTCTCTCTCTCTCTCTCTCTCTCTCTCTCTCTCTCTCTCTCTCTCTCTCTCTCTCTCTCTCTCTCTCTCTCTCTCTCTCTCTCTCTCTCTCTCTCTCTCTCTCTCTCTCTCTCTCTCTCTCTCTCTCTCTCTCTCTCTCTCTCTCTCTCTCTCTCTCTCTCTCTCTCTCTCTCTCTCTCTCTCTCTCTCTCTCTCTCTCTCTCTCTCTCTCTCTCTCTGTCTCTCTCTCTCTCTCTCTCTCTCTCTCTCTCTCTCTCTCTCTCTCTCTCTCTCTCTCTCTCTCTCTCTCTCTCTCTCTCTCTGTCTCTGTCTCTGTCTCTGTCTCTGTCTCTCTGTCTCTCTCTCTCTCTCTCTCTCTCTCTCTCTCTCTCTCTCTCTCTCTCTCTCTCTCTCTCTCTCTCTCTCTCTCTCTCTCTCTCTCTCTCTCTCTCTCTCTCTCTCTCTCTCTCTCTCTCTCTCTGGCATATTATCATTTGTCACATTCCATCAGTTCTCAGTGAGCACTGAGGCATGCGAGTACTTGTTTGGGCTTATTTCTCTAGTTTGCACTCTCTCTCTATCTCACACTCATCTTTCCTTTTCACTATTGTCTTGTAGCCCCGTTTTTCTCTGCTTATGTCACTTTTCCGGCCGTCTTTCTTTGTTTATGCTTCAACCCCCCCTGCTGTTGTCCCTCTCTGTCTATCCCAGAAGGTAGTGTAGCTGAATTGAGAATGACTGGAAGGCTAGACTCAATGAAGCTGATGACGTCTCAATTGATTGTGCCTTTCAGGAATGCTTCTTGTCTTGTGGGATCTTTTGGCTGGTACTAAGGTTTCAGTCGAGGTGATTTGTAATGTACATGTACTCCTGTCTACTCTCCTTAGTCTTCTCAATTTCCCCCAGACTAAAACCATGTCAAGTTGATCAAAGAACTCACCAGCACTCCAAACATATCCTGAACTTGAAATTGTGTTATTTGTGTGCAATGTGCACAGATAGGAGATATTATAGAGCATTGTTGTTAATTCACTGAAAAATCTGGCAGTGATGCTTTTTGATTTATAAATGATAAGATGATTAATTGATATGATTTTTGTTGTTCTCTCCGTCTGAAGGCAGTAGAGTGCATGTGCTAGTGCACAGCGGGATTACACATCACACCATCCACTGTGGTTTTAAAATACATGGGATAGTGTTTGTCGATAGTGTTGGTGGAATTGTGGTGCAGGCGGCAGAGCATTCGTCCCCGAATCACACAGTTGTTGGTTTGAGCCCCGGCTCCTCCGGTCATGTCGAAGTGTCCTTGAGCAAGACACTGAACCTGGTGAGTGTTGGCCAGCTGCATAGCGGCTGGTGTGTGTTCGTGAGTGCGAATGGGTGATCATGAGTAGCAGGGAAAAGTGCTTTGAGTGCCAATAGAAAGAAAAGCGCTGTTTAAGTGCAGACCATTTACCACTATGATAATTCTAGTGTCTCTTAGAAAAAGCAGTTCAATCCAGGATAAGCAGTTTAAATAATAAATAGTATTGTTAAAAGTTCATATGTCAAAACAATGTGCACTTTAGTACAAGTTATAATAGTGACAGCAATTGTGAGGTAAACTATGGAATTTTTCCAGAATGTTTTGGGAAATTGGGTAATTCCGCCCCTCAAATTACCTACTGTGTCATTTGTGGCTAGCAAATATCAAATGAAAACATAACCAGTGTACTAAACATTGTACCAAGTTTATATAGCTAAATCCCAGCCAACTTGAGCTTTTTCTCAAAGTGTCAACAACATGTCTATTTTTTGTCTGTCCTGTGTATTTAGTTCAAAGTGAAGTCCATTATCTAAAAGCAAAGGAACATTTATATAAGGCCATTAAATGTACACATTTCCTCCTCCCTCTTCTCACATCAAACTGATACCTTTTGGTTTGAAAAAAGTCACCAAAAACACTTCTTGTAGTCAAAATGTGATTTTTACCATCTGAGAATTGAATCAGCAGTCCATTCTCTTGTTCTCATGTGTCTCAAACTCTGGATAAAGTTGGGCACGATTGGATTAGTCACTGCAGTAAAAGGAAGACCTGGAGTAATGGCCGATTTTGATTTGCAGTTTTCCGCAAACAGTTAGTTAAGACGGATGACTGGCCTGTTACTTTTAGATATGTTGACAGTGCTCAAATTGAACACCGTTGCCTATAATTGAGTAAGATCCAAAACTTCATCAGACTTGCAGAAAGCATAGACTAGAATAGGAAACAGAAGTACCATTGTCTGTATTGAACAAGTGTCTCTGTTAGTTAGTTAGTGATTCCCATCTCTGCTTCATTGGCCTTTAAACTGGTGCTTTCTCAGGATTGTCTGCACAGGTTTGCAAAACATGTTTCCACCAGAGAACTGTGACATGCTGACTAGAGATCAGCAGCAGGATCCATAGCAACAGAGTTGCAGCATTTTAACAAAACTCTGACTGGGTTCGCTGGCCAAAAATCCTATATTGCTTTTGTTTTGTATTTTTAGTACTCATTTAACAGTTGTGATGATGGCTGTACACGTTAAACAACACCAACATTTCAAAATGTGAGTTGAATGAATTTCCCAAAGGCTTCTAAGACTTTTTCTGGACCCTTCCGAAATGGAGTGAGGGCTGGAGATTCATAAGAAAGAGCTAAAACGAACCATTTCACACAGAGTAGAATAGGAGGAACTGCATAAAAGTCAATTTTAAGAACAATACGTTTTTGGAATTCTAAATAATGCAGAGCTAATTAAGAAGAGTCCTTGGATAAATATATATACTGGAAGTATTTAAGGGATTTATACACCGTTCAAACTGTGCGTTGGTTAATTGGATAGTACCTGATATGTACCATCATCAACTCTTCAGGCCAACTTCTAGTGTGGCTGTTTAGAACAGCTGTAAACATTTGATTTGAAATGTCTGACGATACATTTTAAACAATGGGTTGAAATTATATAATTGACAATGGTAATGACTTTTACAGTCTAAACCTTCTAATCCTCCTGGTTTGGCAGAGAACCAGATGTTGGGGATGTGTGTATGATGGGTTTATTCAGTGGAGGGATTTGTCTCTTTTTTTGTTTCTCTGTCTCTTCCCAGCCCTCTACGTGATATCACTGAAGATTCACCTGAACTCATGAGAAATATTGTTCCCCTTTTGCCAGTAATGGAGGGGTGAAAGTTCCTAGAGGAGAGTCGCATGGGAAGAAATGGAGAGATAAAGAACAGGAGCAACACTGTATAATGAAAGGAGAAAAGAATGTAATATGGCAGTCATACACTTATGTGCAAATCTTTGCATCTCCTTGCTTTGAACTGGCAAAAAGAGTAAAAGCAAAAACTTTATTTTTTCAACATAATATTTATTGCACAAAAACCGTTAAGTGAATAACTTAGCACTTTATGCAGAGCCAAAGAATAAAGCAATATAGCCCTTAAAATAGTACTAGACTCCACTATTGACTGTGGGAACGGTGTTCTTCTCCTCATAGTTTTTTTTTTACACATACCTGTGTAAATTCTGACAAAATAATTACATTTTAGTATCATCAGACCACACAGTCTTTCTCTAAAACTCATTTTATTTGTGCACATGTACCGTAGCATATTCCAAACGTGTTGCCTTATGGTAAGACGTTAGCAAAAGCTTTCCGTGTGCTTTTGTCCAAAACAATCAAGGAGGACTGTGGAGGTGGACCTTTATTTTAGTTGTCGCTATGGGCTTTATCAGGTCCATTGTTGTTTTTTTCTGGATTCTATGTAGCTCTCAAGCAATTTCCTAGCACCTCTTTAGGTGATTTATTTTTTTTTCTTGGTCTTCAGCTTCTTGCAAGAGTTATAGTGTCTTCACATTTCTTTTATTTCCGGATTATGGTCTTCACAGGTGGTACTGGTATTCTTAAACTTTTCAAAATAGTTTTATATCCCTCCCTAGCTTCATAAGGTTTACCCATTTCACTTTGAGGTCTTCTGAAAGCTATTTTCCTGGTCTCATTGTTTTTATTGCTCCCAGCAAACTCCTTGAGATTGCCCCTGCAGATCGACCACTTGCACGTTTAAAGTGCAAGCCCAATTTCACACAGTGTTTTTTAAGAACAGACACCAATTGTTTTTTTAAGGAGGGTGCATAATTGTCATTATTTTACTGTAACTTTCTTTTCATACACCTTTGTTGTAACTTCTTATGATGAAGAAACAATTGTACTATCTGAATGTGCATTAAATATTACATTGATGATTTACTCTTTTCGCCACTCTTATGCAGTGTGTTGCAAATTTTTTGCTCAACTGTAAATTAAAAAGAAGATATACTAAGTACTGTATTCCTAAAACCACATATTCATATGCCCAAATAAAGGAACTCTAGGCCTGTCAAGGTTCTCATGCCATCCTCCTTTTTTTTTTTGCCTCACAGCAACTTGTTTTTCTGGACGGGACTCTGAAACCAAAGGGTTTTGTACCTTGTATCCTAGCAATGAAGGGGTTTTGTGTTTTGGGACACTGAAAGCTCTTTTGGGCTGATACCACTCTTCTCTAGGCTTTTTAAACACACAAAACGAATGTAGCTAATCTGGCATAGGTCTGAGAGAAGTTTCAATGGGACTAAGTTTCCCACAACTTAAACTATACTGCGATGGCAAAAAGACGTGTGTTTGAACATCAGTGTGTTTGTAGGAGCTACACAGGCTTGTGGTTGACCTACAATAATGTCCATTTGGGTGAGGTTTGTCATCTGTGCATGACTGCCCGGACATTCACTAGTAGTCAAAGAATATTCTATACTGATCCGTCTTGTCCTTTGTTTGTGTTACAGATCATAGCCAGAAGGATGTGCATTTCGGCCTGAGCTGGTGGAGGGGTCAAGAGGTGACATCCCACTGATGTACCACTAAAAACAAATGGTGAGAAGCTAATGTTGAAGATTATTTATTATTCTCAAGGAGACCTAATGAGGCTGTTCAAACAAGCCTTCTAAAAATACAATTTCCTAACAGTAGTTATATTGGTTTTCTTTACATAGCTAATGTGCAGAACAAACAGATTAATGCAAACATCAAGTGATAAAGATCAGACATACAACTATGTGAGATCACTTTGCTTTGTCCCCATATATTACATTGGTAGTACTTTTTCCTCTTTGAAGAAACACAGAAATTTAAAGTGATCATACTGTAGCTGTTCTGAATGACCACACAGGAAGGATAAGTGCAAAGGGGTTTTATATGGCTTTGCATTTTTTTTTTGTTACTTTTGCATACTTTTGGATGCACAAATAATAACACAACACAAAAAAGAATGGTGTTGCCAAGTTGACGCTGCCATGTAAATAATGTGGTCAGTTTCAGGTACCTCTATTGTTATTTCCTATAATATGTAGTGCGAGGCCTATGATTAGCTAGAGTTCAAATGACAGAAACAAATTTAAGACTTGTTGTAAGGGTAGAGTCAGATTTATAAGGGTTTCTGCCAAAAAATGTGTGATATCTGGGGATCCATGTTAGAATATATCTGTATGAAGGGTTTTTCTGTCTTCTTTCCCTCAGCTCTGCCGCCATGCCTCCAGGGATGGTGCTTCGTCTTTCAGCAGTCCAGGCATTGTTGTCTCTTCTGCTGCTAGCCATTGGCTGGCCCTTCATCTCATTACCCCGTGTCCAAGGATCAGACTCATCCCCCTCCAGTATTTATCCTACCTTTATAAGGAATGACACTCTCTTTGAACACTTGGCCCTTCATCCTGACCCCATCTTGGGTCGGGTCTACGTTGGAGCCCGAGATCACCTGTTCCAGTTGGATCGATTTCTCCAACCTGAACTCCAGGATGATACTGGCCCTGTCAAAGATAGTCGGGAGTGCTTACCTCCTGTTACCGAGAGCAACTGCCCTCAGGCTAGGATGACCAGTAACCATAACAAGCTGCTGTTGGTTGATCCTTACTCCATGGAACTTATTACCTGTGGAAGCGTCAACCAAGGAATCTGTCAGAAACGCAGCCTGAATTCTGTGGATAAGGTACTTTTCTCCACCGAGAGGCCGGTGGATACGCAGTATGTAGCCGCTAACCACCCTAACGTTAGTACGGTTGGGCTTGTGGTTCGTTCTCATCCTGACAAGCAGCCAGTACTGTTTGTTGGCCGGGGTTACACCAGCAGCCATCCACCTATTTCCACAAGAAACCTCGCTCAGGAGCCTATCTTTTCTTATGAGGAGACTGCGAAGTTGGCTGTGGCAGGCCGTCTGTCGGAATACGACCATCATTTTGTGGCCTCATTTGCCCATCGTCAGCATGTATACTTCCTTTTCTACAGGCGGGACCTAAAGTCACAGTCGCGCGAGTACCGCACATACATCTCTCGTGTTTGTTTGGACGACCAGGCTTATTACTCCTATGTGGAAGTACCCTTGACATGCCGTTCCAGGGCAGGAAAATTTTACAACCTCTTACAAGCAGTCCAGCTTGGGCTCTCCAAGGATGATGTACTAAGTCAAGGTTCTGAGATTCTTCTGGGTGTGTTCTCTACTCGTTTAGCTTCATCAACTCGACCCAGTGAGGACTCTGCCCTCTGCATGTTTAACCTTAAAGATGTGGACAGTAGAATTAACTCCACCAGAGACCTGTGCTACACACAGATGGGTAAAGAATCGGGAGTAGAGGCAGCCTACATTGAGTACGATGTCAAGTCTAACTGTGCCAACCTGCCAGAGGTGAGTTTCTCAGATCTAATTACCTTTTTTGTTTGGTGACTTGTCCATCTGTCCATCTCCAAAACTCAGTGCGAACAAATGAGCACCAACACATCTTTTGTTCATCGAACCCCATTTCCAAAAACATTACTATTTAAAATGTAAATATTAACAGAATGGAATAATTTAAAACGAAGATGCTGAAACTGTGAAATTTGACAAATAAAAACTATATGGTAATTTAGAGATTTAATCCAGCTTTATGACTGCATGGCTTCTTTTTATACCAACATCCTGTGTGTCTTTCTTTTTTACAGTATTACTTACGCTAACTAAATTGGGGGCTGCTTTGTTTTATTTTCTTATAATAGTGTGCCAAATGTTCCAATCGATGACAGGTGTGTGACCTGTAGGCAGATCAGTTTAACTTACAGACTTATTTACTAAGGAGCCATGCTGTTGTAAGAAATGCAGAATTGGCTTGGATTGATGATTTTGATGAAATAAGAAAGTACTTTCCTGAAAAGATATAATCTGAATTGCAGCATATGCTGTTTCAGAATCTTTATTCTTTATTTATGCACTTCATCGTGTAGTTAGCCACTGATGTATTCAGTGTATCGCTAAGATTATTGCCCGACACACGGTAGTTACTAGACAGCTGTAAGACAGCTCTCCACTCCCATGTAACAGAAGTATTATGACTTGTCTGTGTGGCAGGGACACACAAATATTAATGTTTGCCTGCTTGCCCGGGGCAAGTAAACTCTGTGCTTGGGCAAGTTGAATGCATCATGCATATCCCTAATTGGGCAAGTACAAAATACATGTTATAGCCTGCAGTGTTTCCAAACATCGATTTATTAGTGTCGCCCAGTCACAAGATCAGCTTTGACCTCCACGTGCTGATTTTCTTTTTTTTGTTTTTTTACATTTTAGCTGTAAACTGAACTTAAAATTAAAAACTTCAAATGTTCACAAATGGCATCCAAAAAATATGTGATATTAACATTTTTACCAGATGGCTGAAATTTATTATTAATAACCATCCAAAACAGGCCCTACCTGCAGGTATTTGTGCACTTCCTCTTTATATACACAATGTCACAGTATAGGCCTAATTTAAATTGGACGTAATAAAAGGGTGGCACGTATCTTATGCATTATGTAAAGGCCCCTTCCTAACTTTAGCTGCAAAATATAATAATTGAGAATCAAGCACCTTTAGTATTTGGGTCACTTGGTGAGACACATTTGATCAACCTGTGACTTTTTTTTCCACTTTCTTCAGTCCATTGCATCGTCTTTTATTTATTAAAAAGCCTTCATTTTACAATTTGGACAAGTAAATTTGGCTATGTGGCAAGTAAAACATATTACTAGTCAGTCCTGCAGGGTGTTACTCGCAAGAATGACCTGCAGTCACATTTCAGTCGTAGTCCTGCGCTGTTTTACACTGCTGTATAGTTGCCTTATCTAAATTAAAGTGTTCACATAGACCGAGAGAAGAGAGGAACACAGCAAAGCATAATTACCTAGTATACTTCACATGCTTCTTATCTCGTCCTTGTTTTCGGAAGAACATAGAATGTGTTGTCCATTTTTGTCATTGTTTTGGACTTTTTTCTTTTCTTTTTTTCTTTCAGTTATGACTATATTGAATAAAAGCTTTCATTTGCAAAGGCTGGTGCCACGAATCTGACCAGGGCCATCCTCTTCCAGCAAAGTGACTTCTGTATCAGAGAGGATGAAATTTAATTAGAATTTTTTGTGACAGACGAACGTAATGCTGCGGAGAAGAGATTGAATTAGACTGGCCTTCTCACAACACCAACTCTTGGAAGTCTGGCCTTGTGTGCTGTGTCCTTTTCTGTACATCTTGGTGTTTATTTTATGCAAACATTACATATTGATGTTCTAGTTTGACATCTTCTCTATTATCACTTTGTCATATGTTGAGTCTGTTGAGCAGTGGCAGCCCCTTGACCTGGGCAGCTGCATCCAGCAAATCAGCTCATAGAGAGAAGGTAGTGTGGTGTAATTTAATAGGAGCACTGGTCAGGGAGGGATGGACCAGATATATTAGCTGTAATTAGTGAGGTGGGGTTGGTTGTATTGCTTAAGAATCTGACAAGGATGGATGAAGACACACCAGGCAGAGACAAGGAAATAATAGATTAAGGAATACATCTTTACAGTGCATCGGAAAAATAAAGAGCAAAGGTTGAAAGAAAAGGAAAGCAGACTAGAAAATAGAAAGGACAGATATAAATATGTGAAAAGGGAGAACAGTGTTTTCCACAGAATTTGATTTTACTTAATTTGTGGCAAAGTGTGCCACAGATATTTGTGGCAAATGTGTATATATATAATACGAATAACTATACTGTACTCTATGTATTTACACATTAAACACATTACACATACTGACTTTGGCAGCTTTAAACCTTTATTTTAAACCTTGATTGTCCTGATTCTGAAAAAAAAAACAGATTTTAATGTTTTTTTCATATATATTTTGCTGGTTAGGGTTAGTTCATTTTTATTTTTGTTGTTGTTGTTTTCACTGGCAGAATCTGCTGGTGGTTTCTAGAGATATTCCCTCCCTCTGCAGAGTTTTGGAACTACAGAAACACTTAATCTACATTGGTTGGAGTTACAGAGTGACACCTCTTACCCCAAATAGACTATCTTTAGTAACAGACAGGTGCTTTGTGTTGAAGCCTGCTGAAAGCAGACACACAACAACAGCATGTTTCGTTAATCAGTCCCTTTGCAATGTTGCGATTGCATCAATTAAGTCCTTCACTTCCCTGTGAATCCTGCGTGATCTGTAATTTAAAACATCATTAAAAAATTGCAACGTGCACCACAATTTTTTTTTTCATACAAGCACATGTTTTGTAGACCGCAACAATCACAAGCTCGGTGAAATCATAGAATCGTGGAAATGGCGACAAATGATATAATCTGCTTCACATTTTAAGCATCAAAAATGCACAGAAGAGTGAGGGGAAATAATCTTCTAGATAATTGATTGCGGATGAGTTAAATGTTCTCAGACAGATTTTTAAAAAGGGGAGGCCAAATATATTTGGGCAGGTTGCCCAAGTAAAGTCTGTGTGTGGGAAACACTGGAAAAATCATCCCATATTGCTAGAGGGGAACAATGATGAGGGATCAGCAGCTGAAAAGATTTACAGTGTGATTAAGATCCATGTACACAAACAAATCAGCCGCTGTCCCTCTTTAGTCTTTGCCAAGACAGTCCATCTGCACCAGGGATGGACTTACATGTGAAGTCTAAACTGTGGGGAACGCTCTTTGTTATTAATAATCAGATTCAGTATTCTGCCAAACATTTGAGGCCAAAATGCAACTTCTCAGATGATATTTTGCTATGTTAGTCATTGTGGTTATTACTGACCTGTGTGTCCAGATGATTGCAGTGTGCGTAGTGCTGTATTATTACAGTTTAATCACAGGCTTCAGCCAGGCCAGTGCAGGCTTCCAAGTCATGTCCATAGATTTGATGCAACACTAATGATGTAGTTTGGAGCTATTCTCAGCATTTGCATGGGGCAGTGCAGTGGTGAAATCAGATAAATATTTAAGCCATACCACAGTTGTATGTGTCTGAGTGGTTACAGCTCAGCAGTGCACAAGAGCAGTTAGTAATGTGATACACAATCCTAGCAATGGCGTCACACAATTCCATTGATTCACAAATGACAGTGAGAGGCAACAAATGTCCCAATGTACCAGCAAAGGCAGGGAAGAAAGAAATCAACAAGCTAGTAAGCATGAATGCAAACACCAGAAAAGTGTTTTATGTATGGCTGTGACAGTCAGGAAGAAGGGGTTGTAATTCTTCCAAGAAGATGACTATGAGTGAGCTGAGCAGCCCTGCTGACCAATCGGGTTCAATGTAAGCCAATTTGCATTTCATTCAATTTTCCAGTGGAGCTGATAATTATCACACAGACTGCACTCGACATGTTTATCAGACCTCGAGGATACACACAGCGTTTTTTGTAAGTAACGCAAGTGGGGGGGGGAAAAACAGGCCTTTTAAGAGCAGGCCAAATAAGGACCCCATTCATAACAACACACCAGCCGACAACATGCAATCCATCAAAACTAGTAGCCTTTAACCGGCAGAGCTCTCAGGTTCATTGCCTCAGCTTCCTATTATTTATTACCAATGATTAAGCAATGACCCTTCTTTCAAATATTCTCATGGAAAATAAATGACCCGAACAAAAACCAAAAACCCTGTTGCCAGAGCAAAGACTCACTGCTGCGAACTATGGAAGCAACAGCAAATTGTCTGTAAGCTTAAAAGTACAGTCTCACTCCATTCCAGTAAAAGTTTGTTCCCAAATCATAAGTCCTGTTCAGGTTTTAGTAAGCACAATAAGAACACTGCTATTATATTTTTGGTTGACCTGCTAATCAAAACGCAACGGTTGTAAATTATATTTCATATGCCGTTGGCACCGAGTTCGGTGTGTGTGTGTGTGTGTGTGTGTCATTCATTTTTCTGCTCTAATCTTCATCTGACTTGACCATAATATTTTGTAATCACCATTTACTTTATCCCCACTATTAGAACACCCTTGATGCATACCCATGCGGCTCGGACCACACCCCCAGCCCCATGGCCAGCCGGATTGCGGTGGAAGCAGAAACCATACTCAACAGTCCATCTGCTCGTCTTACTGCTGTGTCTGTCAGCATAAGACCAGGATATACCATTGCCTTTCTAGGGGACTCCAGAGGGAACCTGCACAAGGTAAAATGCCAACATCATTTTTAAGGCATTTACAGACAGGTTGCTGTGGCATATTTTCTCAGAACAAACACACGCTAACTTAACTCATCCAGTAAATGATACAATTCAAGTCAACTTTATTTAGATAGCGCCAATTCACAACAAAGTCATCTCAAGGCACTAACCAACAACATCAGTTTATTACTGTGTTTTTAAATCCTTCCATCTGGTGTTCAGGGCTTGATATTAACTATTTGCTCACCAGCCACTGTGGCATATTTCTATTGGAAAATGAAGTTGTGTTTGGTGCACTAAAACAATTTTAAAACACTATTTTAGAGCACTGACACACCCAAATCAAGAATACATAAAGTGTAAAAACTGTGGGTCATAATCAAATATTTAGGTCTGATCAGGTTATGTATGAAGCTCTTTTTATAAAAATATGCAGTCTATTAAGACAAAGAGATGTAGAGAGTAGGTTCTTATTGCACAATAATTTTACATTTCAAATCAGCAACTTCACTATAATTTATGTGTGAAATGTAATGATAAGATTGAAAGAATCGTCTCTTTTCTGCTGGTCTCTCTGCTCAGTGTAATCTAGCCTTTAGCCTTTAGCCATTTTACCTTTTCATCGCCGTGCTACAATTGGTGCAGTGGGCTACGTGACTTACTTGGTGATCATATGCCATCACAGAATGCTGCTTTCTGCCTTTCTTCTTTCTTTTTGTTTTGGCTGTGAGAAAGGGGACACACAAACTGTGAATCAAAAAAGTGTGGTGGAAAGCGACAGGGACTTCCATGTTTACAGGTGGTCGCTGGTGTGGAAGTGCAAGGTTTCCCAAATGGACCAATGAGCAAATGTACTGCTCACGGGAGTTGTAGCGTCATAGTGTTAATACTGCATTTAAGTTATAATTTGAGTTCAGTGCACGTGGATTTCTGCTGAAATCTTTCTTCATAATTTTGTATAGCTGCATGTGAACAAGTTGTTATAGGTGATGTCAAAATCAGTTTAATTACAATTTTAAATGACCGTCATTAAAATCTGGTGGCATACATATGGATTGAACTAAACAATAGTGTTAAATTTACAAATATAATAATTATTATCACATTTTTATGTTGTATAAGATGGAATATGGGATGTATACATGTAATTGTATTCAAATGTGACATTGCATGGATTAAATGACTGTAACAGGTAAGAAAGTAAGTGCATTATGCATTATTTTGATTTGTACTTTTGCTGAATGTCGCCATTTAGCAAATTCTGTATCTTATATTTGTCAGCTGTGGATTGTATGATTTCTGTGTGGCTTCAGATGGAGTTAGGGCGAAGCTTGGTGACATAAAAAGAGATGATACAAATCCTGTTGTAGCTAAAACAGCCTGAAAAAGCAAATGGGGATAACAAGCAATTTTGATCAAATACAACATGTCAGCTCATATGTGTAGGACATAATTCACGTGTTAGTGGAGCATGGAGGTTGTAAGGAGCCCCCTAAATATCAGGAGTTCACAGATTGTGAGCTGGCCTCCACACAGTTGGCTCTTTGTGCCTTTTCTTCCCAGTGGTGGCTTGTGGTTGAGGCCCCCTGCATATGCAGGACTAGCACAATTACAGCCATTAACATATTTTTACACAGTTATATCACATAGCGCCGTCACATAGACCCAGAGCAGTGCATCACTGTGTCAGCTAACTGTGCTCCACACTTGAGTTATGCATGGTCATCACTGACTGGCTGACACGTGCTTTTCCTAACAGAGAGTCTCATTCAGGATTCTGTACAGTTGGTGGTCATTACAGCAGACCGTGTCATTGTCATGCATTAGCATTTCCAACACTGTTCACCTTATATGCTGTATGTGTAAAAGGGGATTATCCTGTTGAAGAATGTCTGCTTGATCACTGTGCTATTGTGTACAGAGGTTTGTAGATATTTTTTTTTTTACAGTACTGTAATACTGTAACCCCACAAATCCTAACAGGCACTTGCTTTGTTTCTTTCCTATATAGTGAACATCATCAGAGCAAAGTTATAAGTCATTATCTGGTTGATTTTGACAGTTTGCCAATTGCTATACAAATAGATTACCTAAAAGTTTTATTAATTTGAAGTTAGCAAATCTCTGTAGTACCTGTCAGTGAGAGTGGATAGATTATGACAAATAATAAACATTTATATTTTTTAGCCTCTTTCCTCATATGAGTCCTTAAGAATTAAATACCAAGTCTTATATTTTTGTATATTTATAAAATAAAATCCTGTCATAGTCAAATATTGCTCCCCCAAGGTCAAACATTTGACCCGCATAGAAAAACCTTACCAATACTAAAAAGTGTAAAATACCAAAAAAAAAAAATTTAACCAAAAGATGTAGAACTATTAACTGAACAAGCACAATTCTCATGAGTTGATTTTGAGTTCAGGAAAAATCAAGCAGCAGGATTTTGCTAATCTTACAAATAGATTATATGGCTGTAAATGTGAATTTTAAACAGCTATACTTAAAGGTTTAGATATGTGACGAGCAAACACAACATTCACTCATTTCCCATTGTGTCATTATTAATAGATGGATGAGCTGTCCTAGCTGTAATCATGAGGCATGACAGTGTCTAAAGTTGATACAAGCCAGAACAATGTTTTTCCTGTGTGTGTGTGTGTGTATTTTACATTTTAGTTCTGCATTAACATTTTAAAACAGACTTTCTGCTTGTTGTACAATCATTGATTGTAATCAATGATTAAAGCAGCTCAACTTTGCAGATAAGTATTTCTAAAAATATCATCAATAAACTGAGAATTTAGGATACAGAATTTCATAAAAATAGTAATTCTATATCACTATGCCAATTTGTTGAAAATCAAAAAAACAAAACAAAACTTAGCTTTCACATTGCTGCACAAAGAACTGTAGGAAGAGCTGGAGAGCGAGCCAACAGGAGAGGGCAGGTCAGGCAAATGGGTCCGGGACTCTGATTCTGATCCACTCACATTGGTACATTTTGCAGTTCTATGCCTGAGGCCTCACAGAGTCTAGGGTCTCCACTGGGTTCCACAATCACAGCATTAATTATCTTTTAATTACTGGGGTCTTCCTAGGTGTTCTCCCACTCATATTGAGAAGTGGCATATTGTACAACTAGACACTGCTTTACCTAGATCTTGGAGCTCAACTTTGATCTATTTGTTTGTTTGACGTCTGTCATTTTGGGCTCAATTTTCCCCCTTATAGTCATAGAAGGGGGAGAAGTGAGTGAGGGTGGCTACAATCCAATAGGTCTGAAACTTGAAACGTGAAAACAAAAACAAAACAAACACTGCTTTTCTGAAGCTTTCTAAAACATAAATCAGTCAGATACATTTTTAGAATTGCTCGTATGGTTACATTCTTTACAATATGCTGCAGTACTGTTAATATATCAGTGTGTATTTATTTTCAGCCTGATAATTACTCCATTATTAAAGCAGTCACATGTGGGTACTTCCTCAGGTGTACCTGGGGCCAAACGGCGAGGTAGAGGAGTACTCTGTCATCTCTATTCAGCAGAATGCAGCCATCAGCTTGGACCTCATCCTGGACCAGAAAGAGGAAAATCTCTTCATCATGACCCACAACATGGTATATTATATGTATTCGCTCATTAGCCTCCTGTCATCTCATTTTATGCTTTTATTTCTAGACACCCCCTTTCTGCATTGCAGAGCCACAGAGAAATCATTTTCATTCTGTTGTTTCTGCCCCAATTCTCCCTCTTCCACTGAGCCAGTCTATAGCTGGGATTATTCTAATGAGTACATTTTCATTTTGCATTGTTCCACTGAGGAAAGTGGGCCACCTATTCTTTTAAATCAGATTTCAGGAGCTTAGCGTAGATGGTTTGCACAACTGAACATGACTGTGTTGCCTTGCTTCCAGCTGCAGAAGAGGCCGGTGGCTGAATGCCAGCAGCACACAGACTGCCACTCCTGCCTGCTGGCCCATGACCCTTACTGTGGCTGGTGTGTCCTGGAGGGGAGGTGAGACAAACCGCATGTCCTAACCTACAGCAGATTCAGTCCATACATTAACAGATGAATTCATTTGGGATTGTCAGGTGTTGTTTATCTTTAAAATGTGTGAACACTGAAACTTTCTTTGTTTTGCATAGTCTCATTTTGGATATGTTAACCTTTGTTGATTACAATATTAGAGAAAATTAACGATTTTAATATCAACTTTTAGATCAGTTGCTGCTTGAGCAGGATTGTGTGTCATCAGTTTTCCGTATTGCTAATGAATCATATAATGTAATGACTTGCAGAAAATAACACAGGACATACTTTCAAAGAAAGAACTTTTGAATATTTACAGCCAAATTAAAATATGATTTACTTTTGCTGTTAGTAAAAAAAATCAAAATTATGTCACTTTCTCATCTTCTCTTTTACAAGCCATTTAATATTGTTTGAACAATTTCTCCACCACATGTTTTGGCATGAGGAAACGTGTCATCCAGGGTAGCGGTTTGTCTGACTGATGTTTTGATTTATGATATCTAATAAAGACACAGCTCAAACATCACAGGAAGGAGAAAAACTGGTGGACCCAAGTAACTTTATTTGTTAAGCGCTTTAAAACAGCTAAGTTGACCAAAGTGCAGGACAGGTTAAAAACATGAAATAAGAAGTATACAATACAAAATTAAAAGTATAATAACTCAAGGAAATCTGCTTTTCAAATGCGTGCTGACATTGAGCAGATCAGCTTTGTGTATGGCAGACAGACAGTTTAATCACTTAGTGTCATTATGACCGTCCCTGTCCTCTCTAGCACACAGGTGTGGACTTAATAATGCTGGGCTTTCTGCCCTCTAACTCTGCTGTCCTCGTCTAATGTTTGTCCAGTTTCTACCAGTCTGCTGCTTGACGATGCTTGTCACACTGAAATGTGTTATAGCACTTATAGTTGTAGTTTCATTTCGTTTCACTGATGCCAACTAAAGTTTGATCACTGGCAGAGGAATGCTAATCTAATTCATTTGCTCAAAATCAGCAAATGCCTGAGTGAATTAAAATAAGGTATTATTACTTAGAAATATGACATTCTTTCTCTTCCTATTCACATTTAATACTTTTAAAGTTCAAAACATCAACCAGACACACCACTCCACTGGATGACATGTTTCCTCATCCCCAAACATGTGGTGGAGAAATTGTTCAAACAATATTCCCCTAAAATGACTTGTAAAACAGTCTGAATAAGACAGTCAACCACACATGCTGATAGCTATGAGTAGGATGATTATTATGTTGATCCAGATTGTTATGGGGGCCTTACTTCAAACCACTGTTCAAAGTTATGGCAGTTTGAAGCATCTGGGGCAAATCTCTTGCCCGCACATTTTTTGGACAACAGAGGTAAAGAGCTACAACACAGATGAATATGGACAAGTGCCACATTACCTTTGAGCAGAGGCAATTCATTAGGTTTTACCGTCTTAAAGTTACGCATAAACTTGTACTTTTAATATTATATAAATTCTTTGTTGCAGCATTTACTTCATATTAGTGCCTTTATAAGAATTGTTCAATGCAAAAGCATTTTCTCTAGTATGTAAAGAGCTACTCATATTGATGGCAAATGTTTCATTAGGCTTACTGAAATAAACTGAAACAGTTAAAAGGTCCTGTGCTAACTTGCAATGAAATATCAGCGGACACAGTTTCAGAAGTCAGTCTTTCATCACATAAAAACAATTCCACCAGAGAGAACTCTGATGGAATTGTTTTTATGTGATGAAAGAAACCTACAACTCCATCCCATCTGTGTCTCCTCCCTGTCCTCTCTGCTCTGCCTCACCACCTGGCCCCTCGTCTTCTTTTTGCTTGGATCTTTTCCTCCTCTCTGTCCCTGTTTACTCCTTTTTATCATTTTCCTCCACATTTTCAGGCTTTCAATTTGTTTTCAATCTATTTGTTCGTCTTTCTTGCATCACGTGTAATATTTCTAATTCCAGCTGGTATGAAAAACTGACCTTATTTCAGTCTCAGGATGGAATATGGGGTTGCAGTATTTACTGATGACCATTTTCATAGTTTAATTTGATAGTGAATGTAACTTAGTGAGTTAAACAGCGAGGCCTTTTCCTGCAGGTGTGTGTTGCAGTCGGAGTGTTCCCGTGGGAACCAGCCAGGTCAGTGGCTTTGGAGCTTTGACATGGAGCAGCAGTGTCTGACCATCCAGGACCTCAACCCCTCTAATGTCAGCAGGATGGAGAGCAGGATGGTATGTCTGTAGTACTGTTAAATAAGCAAATCCTAACAGAGACTTTAAGGGAGGTTGATAATCTTTGCTTACAGATTCTGTTAAGAGACAAACATCTCTTTGGTTTCTGTTAGCAGGAAGTAAAGATTCAATTTTCCTCTTTGAGCATGTGCACATTTTTCTTATCAATGACTTACAAAACAGATGCCTGCTGTGTTGAGTACAGTATGTCCATGGTCATGTTCTGCTTCTACATGTCCTCACATACCAAAACACGATAAAACACAAGTCCATGTATCACCAAACCATAACTGATCCCAGAATTCTTTATAAACTGAGCTTGGTGATTTACAGCTCTCTGGCAGGGGATATCTTGTGTGTGAGTTAGTTAAGTGTTTAGGAATTTAGAGAAGATAGTCATCAGAACATTGTTGTGATGTATTAGGGAAGTAATAATATGTGTCATCTAGATGAATGGTGGTGCCTGTGGGTAGCAGAAGAGACACAACATACAATAACTGTACCTCATCAGAAGAGAGGGTGATTCGAAAGCTGATTATCTTCTAAAAATGGACTGTTAATTAACAGCACAATCCTGTTAATACTAATACAATATTTAGGTTTAGATTCAGTATCCAGCTACATCACTGAGCAGAATGTTAACATGAGCTGTAATAACAACCAGTGGTAAACACCTGATTCAGAAAACACCACAGATACTGTACATCCTGTTTGATTTATGATATCTTACAAAGACACAGCTCAAACATCCCAGGAAAGGGCAAAACTGGTGGACCCAAGCACAAAATTAAAAGTATAATAACTCAAGGAAATCTGCTTTTCAAATGCGTGCTGACATTGAGCAGATCAGCTTTGTGTATGGCAGACAGACAGTTTAATCACTTAGTGTCATTATGACCGTCCCTGTCCTCTCTAGCACACAGGTGTGGACTTAATAATGCTGGGCTTTCTGCCCTCTAACTCTGCTGTCCTCGTCTAATGTTTGTCCAGTTTCTACCAGTCTGCTGCTTCATGATGGTTGTCACACTGAAATGTATTTCAGCACTTATAGTAGTTTCACTTTAATTTAAAGACATTTCCTATATGTTTTTTGACGTCACGTGTACAGGAGCTTAGTGCCAGTAATACCCTCTGTTTCCACAGGTTTCTTTGTCAGTCCTTGGTCTTCCAGTGTTAGAAAAACATGAGTCTTATTCCTGCTACTACCAGGACAGCCAGAGTCCTGCCACTCTTACTGAAACTGGGGTCACCTGCCTTTCACCAGACACCAGCAGAATACCCATGGTGCCTCCTGGACAGGGTGAGTGTGCTTGAACCAATGACCCCAGGGAACAAAGCTGATGAAGCTGGTGTTCAATTCCTGGTTTGATTTTGTGACCGGATTGGTTTGTCAGCATCCTGTATTCAGGTTCAACTTTGTGCATGTTTATTTGTGCATACAAAGACTTAGGCCCCGTGTATGCAGTTCAGGCCCTGTGTTTGTGAATCTGGGCTTTCCCCATCCATTTGTTAAACAAGTTTACACAGCAGGGAGTAATCCCCTTATTTATTACATACAACTGCCCATAAATCTATTCATCTCGTGATTATGTGCTTCGATATGTGCTTAGGTTTGGTGGGAGCAGGCAGTTTGTTATGGTAAATCAATGGCAATGACCAAGAGAAGATTAAGGGGGCCTGTAAATAAAAATGGAAGCCTTTACAGAGGTCAAACTCACATGAATGGGTTTTTTTGTTTGTTTTTTTGTTTGTCTCTCTGTCCTTCAAATGCGCGCACGCACGCACATGCGCGCACAAACAAATGCATTCTACTTTCCATGCCTGCATTCCTGAAACTTATGGTTCTCAGGGTGCAGGGCTCATGCAGAATCAGTTCAGGGGGTTACTGAGATATGGACAAACAAGCTGTATTTAAGGATTTAGCTGCGGCTTATCTTTACTTAAAACGTGTTTGCACTAGTGCTAACTTAATAAAAGACAGAGCTCGAAGGCATGTAGGGGCATCTTTTGTAGAGCAGATTCCCACCTGATTACGTAATATACAAAAACATATCCTGCAGTTTTAATTTTGGGTTTTCTGCAAGTCTGTAATGTGTAACTCTGGACCATTCTTTTCTGTCAGCAAATATTATGTCAACAATTTTAAATAAGTACCTGTAACCCAAATAAGTTAATAGCTAAATTGAAGGTATAACCGCAACCCTAAGCAAAGACTCCTTCAGTTTAAATTCGGATTATTTTTATGTTATTATTAATTTTTTTTCAGCTACAGCTACTGATAAAACTGATGCAGTGTAATGCCAAGCAATGAAACACAATGAACTCTCTGTAGACTTCCACAATTTGTGTTGAGACAGTGATCAGACAGTGTAGATGTGAGAGTAAATGGCAGAGTTTGGATGATGATTGATGTCTGGATGACAGAGTAAAAAAAAAAAAAAAAAGACACTTTTATTCATTCGTATGCTGCTAGCTTGTTTTGCCTGCGGGTGTTTCAGGTGTGTGCTCGTGCACTACTTTGTTCTTGAGAGATGAAGCCTAATAAATGGGCCTGTGTGTACATGTCTGTGTTCACATGGTTTAGTAGCAAAGGTGTAGTCTTCCTAAGCACAACTTCAGGCTTAATCTCTGAATCCATTTTGCAAATTCCAAAAAACATCATAATGAATGCATTTGTAGTCTTCTGCTATAGTAACTTCATCAATTAGACCTACATGACAATATTGGGCCATTTATTGTTTGTGAATTGTTTTGGAAATAGTTTATGCTGTTTCTAAACTTTTTTCAGATTTGTGAAAATGATTTACAAAAAGAAATAAAACTAAAAGTACCTAACATTAACTTTTTTGCTCACAGCCACTGTGGCTAGTTTCCCAGTTTTGCCTCTCAGCATTTTCACTTGCAACTGTTGTTTTCGGGAAATTACATTTTATATGATTAGGTGGACTGGCCTTCTAAAATTTACTTGAACTAGATTTACAGTCCTTTTTAAAGGTAGTTTACAGAATTAAATCGAGACTACATAAAATGTACAACACAACAGGATTGTCGAGTTTTTAGCTCTGATAAGGTTGTGTATAAAGCTCCTTTTATGAAAATATGCAGTCTATCAAGACTAAGACATACAAAGATTAGCCTCTTGTTGCATAAAATAAAAGTGGTTCAGGGGTGTAGAAGATGTTTTGACAAGATGTTAACTAAGCCAAAAAAATCTAGCAAGAAGAACAGAATCTGTTAAAAAATACAAACAGTTGGAAATACTGTAATAAGTTATAGAAAATAGAAAACAATCTTTGCATTACATACATTGTGTAATCAACTGAAAGACAAGGGTGTATATTCAATGTGTATATTAAATGGTCCTTGTTTGTGTGTGTGCGTGCGTGTGTGTTCATTCAGAAAGTTTTCAGGCCCCCTTTAGTTTTAAAATTTTGTTATGCTGCAGCCTGATACTATTTTTTTCTCATTCATCCTCACTCTGTACCCTATAATGACAGTGAAGTGAAAACAGAATTTTGGAAATGTATTAAAAATGGAAAACTGAAATATCACACTGGATTCAGTATTCTGACCCTTTGCAGCAATGCTTGTTATTTGGCTTTGCTGTGGGCTGTTTCACACCTTGACTGGAGTCCACCTGTGCTAAATAAAATGGATTGGACAAGATTTGGAAAGGCCCACACATTGAAAAACATATGAAAGCCAGTTTGAAGCCAGTTTGAAATTAGTTTATTATTTCAGATGCCTTTTGAGTAGACTACAGGTTAAAAAGAAATAAATGATTAAAACATTTAACATTAGTGAGGCAATGTGACAGTTAGCCAGACAAATAAAGAAGTTTAGATCATCTGCATCACCTGCCTTCATGGTTTGATGTTTGATGCTTTGACTGCTTGTGATTCTTCAGCTGTCACGTTATAGTGACATCGCCCAGTTTCGGCTTTATCCCGTGAGTTCAGGGTCACCATAGCAGATCATTTGTTCACATGTTGATTTGGCACAGTTTTTATGCAGGATGCCCTTCCCGACACAACCCTCCCCAATTTCTGCCGGGCTTGGGATCAGCACTGAGCGGGTGGGGATGGGGATTGGTCTGTTGCGGGTTCAGTGTCTTCGACACGAGATCTAGAAGACCGGGGCGCAAACCTCCGACCCTATGGTCGGTAGGCAGCCACTCTACCAACTGAGCTGCTGCTGCCCCCACCCGGCAGTTTTTTTCAGTGAGAGCACTGAATTATTTTTAGTTAGGTTATGTCACTGAAAGAAATAATGTCCAAAATAGGAGCCTCAAAACCTTGAGCCTACTGTGTTTATAACTACACTCTGTGCGCTGAGAATAGAGAGAGCACAGAGTGTATTGTTTTATTAGCACATTGTGTTTTGACTATGGACCAAGCTGTCTCCCATGTACCTTCACTTGTGTGTGTGTGTGTGTGTGTGTGTGTCTTTGAGTGTTTATTTTTTTATTTTTAATTTGAAATTTTATATTTAATGCCACCCCTTAAAATCTATCTATGTCTAATGGATTTCATGTTAGACCTGTTAGAATATTTAGAATGTGGCCTTAACGTACGTGTTAATTTTGAATTGAGATGTCCTGTCTTTTAGCAATGAAACAGTAAGATGGGAGTCTTTGGTCAACATGATCTTATTCACTGATCTCATTGATGGGTTTCTGTAGAATTATGATTGTGGTTTGTTTCCGTAATCCTGGTGAACCTCTTAGAGACTGAAACATGGTGAATTAATACATTTGCAGTTCAAGCTAGACAGTGTGTGGGAGGTTTTTAATTTTCCGCCAACGCACCTGTTGCATACTCAGGTATGCAGAGACCCGATTCAGGCTTTAACAGTTAAATGGCAAATATGTTGGGAGGAAAGGCTGTGTTTACTTCTGTGTTGCATCACCCCTTATTTTAACAACACTCTGTCTTTGAAACTGTGAAAGGACATTTTTGAATGATTGCTTGAAATGGTAATAATAAAGCTGTGTTGTCGTCAGCTCTTCCTCATGCTGTCTTTTGTCGTTTGTTTTCCTTTAGATTTTGTCACAGTCACCTTGTCTCTTCGTTTTGGAGAAGTCACCGTCACAGCGAGGGATTTTACCTTTTATGACTGCATGGCAGTTAAGCAACTGTCTGGCAGCATGCCGTGAGTTCCTACTGATAATCTATTCATCCTCCTGACCAGTTCTGCCTATTTGTAATCTAAAGATCTTGTTCTCGATCTAGAATTTTGTTTTTCTACTCTGTCTCATGACTGTTTTTCAATTTCCTCTTACTCACACTCCTACTTTTAATACTTCTCAGCCAGAAGTTTTTTCATTTCTATTTATCTCAGCTTATGTAAGAACAAAGTAGTTCTGTGCAGGCTGCAAACACCTGACTTCTGCTTTTTACTTTATATCAGTAGTAATTCCAGCTCCACATACAGTATGATCATCACATAACTCTTTGAAAATGTTTCTGAGATTGAAATCTACCCAAAAACAGAGGTGGCCTTTTATAAAGATTATTATGCCATTCATCATCTTTCACAAATACACATCTACTCATGTACAGATGGTGTTTACCAAACTGAAACAAATAAAAGTTTGGCGAATCCAACTTTAGCATTTAAAAGAATGAAAATGTTCTTGAATTATTGGTTAAAATTCCATCTTACATATTATGATTATGATTACATATGATTTCTGGAGGTTGCAGTTAAACAAAACACAGCTGCTGCTAGAAATTTGCAGACATTTCACTGTGTGATTTGCTCTATTAGAGGACATGAAATCATATAAGTTATAAATATTGAAAGAGCTGTCAATGACAAAGCTGTGTTATGACAGATGTGTTAAAGAACAGATATCATATGAAATGCTAGATATAGTTTTAAAAAGCAGTATTTTATTCCATAGATAGGATGAGGTCAAAGGCACAAAAGTCAAAGAGACATAAACTATACAAATGTTGTAAAAGTGTCACATCCAAGTACAAAAATGTTGGGAAGATGTTTTATCATTTCATGGAAAATATTAGCTAATTTTAAATTTGATGGCAGCAACTCCTCTCAAAAAAGTTGGAAGAGGATGATGTTTACCATTGTGTAGCATCCCCTCTTCTTTTAATCACTGTCTGTAAATGTTTGGGAAGTGAACAGACCAGCTGCTTGAGTTTTAGGAGAGGAATGTTGTCCCATTGTTGTCTGATGCAGGATTCTAGCTGCTCAACAGTCCTGGGCCTTTGTTGCTGGAGTTTTCATTTTATGCGCCAAATGTTTTCTATTGGTGAAAGGTCTGGACTGCAGGCAGGTCGGTACAGCACCTGGACTCTTCTCCTGCGAAGCCATGCTGTTGTGATGGATGCAGTATGTGGTTTAGCATTGTCTTGCTGAAATATGCAAAGCCTTCCCTGAAAGAGATGTTCAAAAAGTTCAAAAGCCTGCATCTCTGTCCGCTGATACCAAGCTGAATGGTCAATCTCTTCGTCAGTCTGCAGGACACTGGGTCCATGGTTTCCAAAAAGAACTTAAAATTTTGATTCATCTGACCACAGAACAGTTTTCCATTTTGCCTCAGGCCATTTTAAATGAGCTTTGGCCCTGAGAACATTGTTCTGGATTGTGTCCACTAGAGAATCATGCCTGTTTTGCGCATCCAGTTTTGACCTTTGGCCATGTCCCTTGCGCACAGAGATTCCTCCTGATTCTCTGAATCTTTTGATGATATTATAAAGTGTAGATGGTGGGATCTTCAAAGTCATCGCAATTTTAAGTTGAGGAACATGTTCCTGAAATTGTTGTGTGTCACAGATTGGTGAACTTCTGCCCATCTTTACATTCAAGTGGCTCTGCCTCTCTGAAATGCTCCTTTTATACCCAGTTATGTTACTGACATGTTGCCAATTAATCTAATTAGTTGTCAAATGCTCCTCCATTTGTTTTGGATTTACAGCCTTTTGTTGCCCTATTCCAACTTTTCTGAGATGTGTTGCTGCCCCCAAATTCAAAATGAGCTAATATTTTCCATGAAATGATCAAATGTTTCAGTTTCAAGATTTATTAAAGAATTATTTGTTGGCTGACTTCTGTTGATTTTTCTAATTAGGTTTTTATCTTGCAGTTACCTGAACTTCTTGCCCGTTTTTAAATTTTTTTGTGTGTGCATATATTGTTTTAGTTTTTTGGAGGCGGTTTATGTTTTTTTTTTTTTTTTTTTCCGTAGTTTACAATTCATATGGATATTCTAAAACTGATATAGTGTTGACAGACAACAACTTAATTTTTCAAAAGTTGGCATATATTGAATCATATGTTGAAGATTATTGAAGGTGAAAACACTGGCATTGGCACAGGGGGCTGCGAAAGGAATCAAAATTCAAGTTAACTTTTACTATAAAACGGCATCACCCTGTGCACATAATCATATTCAGTTTATTCTCAACAGTCTTTAATGTTCCCGCTCAAGTGAAAGTGTGCAATTGCCAGATAAAATGTTTTATTGAGACGCATCATCTGATGTGAGGTCAGTTAAAGAAATACTTTTAAAAACAGAAAGTGAAAAAAAATTGAGAAACTCTGGTTAACTTAGTGTCCTTCCTCATGTCTTTTATTTTTTCCCCCACACATGCACCTCTTGCTTCCAATGTTGTGGCCATCCTCCTCCCACCACTCTGATCAGGAACTGAGGCCCACTTAAATTTAGAGCTGTGACCTTTTATGCTACTGGGGCAGACTGGCAACAGTTGGATTACTCAGTGTGGTACAAGCTACACTTGCTGAACATTTCTCTATACTATCCTATTCTCTTCTTCTGTGTGTAACTGCTATATTGCAATTCAGACCTTTCCACTTTTCTCATCATTGCACTTTACCCTGGCTCTTTGTCGCTCCTCACCCTTTCTGCCTCCACACACGCTGTTCTCTTATTTCTCTTATACATACATGTTGCTACTTCTCTCTGCAGTTGCCGTGGTTGTGTCTTGAGCCAGTGGGGCTGTAACTGGTGCGTTCATCAGCACTCGTGCACCCATAAGCCCACCTGTGAAGAGGGGGTGATCATCTACAACCAACATGTAAGTCACAGCACAACATCAAACAGCAGATGACACGGCTGCAGAATAACACCTCTTACTGAGCTGGGCTCAGGCCAATAGGTTTTGAAGTTTCTTCCTAAAGGTGCCCTCTGGAGATTTACCCTGCTTAGATAAATGGTTAAGGATTTTCAAAGCGGATCCTAAAACAGTATACACATGCTTATATGTATAGTTAGTCCCCATTTTCATCCAGCTTAGTAGCAAATTTCAGCATGTTTCTCAAACAAAAAGAGCTGTAGCGATGAATTCATAATCTCACGTATCTTGTGTTGGTTTAACTAGTCAACCAAGCGGTAGGAACAGCTACAGTATGGCCCCACTAACTGGGGATCAGCGTTTTTGACTCGAGGTCACATAGACAGAAAAATCTATTACCATGTTGAGTCATCCAGTCCACCGAAAAAAAATTGAGATTTAACCTTTTGGACATATTGACCAACTCTAAAAGTAAGTCTACATTACTTTTAACAACACCATTGCTTTACATATCATAAACAACAATAACAGCTTATGTTTTTAACACCACATTTCAGTTCAGTTCAGTTATTGTTTTTTTTTTTTTTTTTTTTTTTATTTCTGTCTCTCTCCTCACGTCTCCCCACCTACTCCCCTCTTCCCTAGTTTAAACTCCCCACCTCAGCTCCTCCCACAAGCAAACCTCCTAAAGTCATCACAACACGCAGCACCACCACAGCTACTCAAATAACCACCACCATGGCAACTGCTACAACTACAAAACCGACAACCGTAACAACAACGGCATCTGTCACTACAACCGCAGCCCCTGTCACTGTAGCAGCCACTGAGGAGCCAGCTACCACTCCAGCACCCACTACTGTGCCTGCAGCTACCACTACCCCTGAGCTGATCACCACAACCGCCACCCTGCCCCGTCAGCCTGCTAGCACTCCCACAATCCCGGCAGCAGCAACAACCACACCTCCACCCCCAGAGGTCACCACTGGCATAGATGAAGAGACTCAAGCAGGAGAGCTTGTTGTTGTCACCCAGAGTGACACTGAAAGCGCCATAATTACTTCCAGTGCTGTTATAGCAGCAGCAGAATTGCTGCCTGTTACCCATGCTGATGGTCTGAGTGGAGATCTGAACCCTGTGATGCCTCTAATGATCCCAGACTCCTCCCAGATAGAGGAACCTTCCCCTGGCTACACCCATGGTGCTGAAGTAACACCGGGTGAGGTTGAGCCTACCATTCCACCCTCATCTGGCTTCCCCCTGCCCACACCTTTTCCCATGGGCAAACCAGCTGACTCTGAACCAACCTTCTACTTTGAGCTGACCCAGACACCCACCCTGATGACCATACAAGACGCTCAGACTGAGCCAGGAAGCCCTGGCACCGATCCCAAGGTGCAACTTGGGCCAAAGGAAGAAGTGGATGTCCACACTGAAGGCGCTGTACAGTCAGAAAATGACACAGCCACATTTTCAGCTGCCACTGTGTTGTCTGGTGATGGAGAGGGTGATCCCCCATCCTATCCCCATCTGGTGGATACTGACTCAGAATTGGACTACCAGTATGATCCAGCTGATGCTTTCCTTCCGGTGAGTTCAACCATCTCCCTCTGCCTCCTTCTTGTTCTACTGCTTCTTCTTCTCAAAGCTTCAGCAACTTCCCAGCGTTCCCAGCTCCTGACTGGACTATCTAATCCTGGCTTCCTGGTTTGCCCCTGTTTCCCTGCTGTTCCTCTTCTGTCTGACCACTGTTCTTTTTGTTGTTTTGTGATCACAAGTGTAATGACTGAATCATTATAAACTGCAGCTGTTGTTTGTTTTGTGTGGATGATTTGCAAGTGGGACTAAATCCTTTTTTTCAAGAATTCGAACTGAACAGTTAAGTAAGCTCTAAAAAGCAAAGGTGTAAATGTCCTGCCCTGAATGAATGATCGCCTGCTTGCAGATCTTTTATGAAGGCAGCTACATGATTAGTCTAATTGGCACCAATGTGATACCTTGCTGGTTCATAAGGAAATATTGTGTGTATGTGTGAGCATGCAAATGTAACCAGAAGGAGCAGACTTTTGTGTTTATTTTTTGTGTGTGCGTTAAACCACAGGGAGACGAAGGCTCCTATGTCAGCGTGGGGGCTTCAGCTTGTCCCTGTGTGGAAAAGGTGCAGGGTTCATCACTGCTTTCCGTCGGAGTTGAGAGAAAGATCACTTTACTGGCTCGCAACCTGCACCTCTATGAGGTACAATACACACATGCTTGACCTCAGTTTACTTCAGTGATCTCTTTGTCGGCAACAGTATGTTTGTGTGTTTTCAGGACAAAGAGTTGGACTATGAATGTGTGCTGGTCATCGAGGGGCAGACGGTGGTGGTGGAGGCCTACGTGGAGACTGATGACACGAATCCATCAAATTTTGACATCACCTGTCAGCCGCACCAGGTCTGATAATAGTCCCGTCTCGTATTGTAAGTGTGTAAGAAATAACGGTGTGTGTTCATTTCAACAAAACTGTTGATGTTTGTTCAGTACACATATTCAGCTTCAGTGGAGGATTACAATGCCATGGTGTATGTGAAGAGGAGGGACACCTTCCATGTGGACAGCCCTACTGATCTTTATGGTAAGATGGTTTTGTTTACTTGTAATATTCTGCTTGTTTTTTCTCTCAATATACTATTGTCTTCAGTTTAGTCTCCAAACAACAATTTATTGACTGCTCTTCTCTGTCCTCAGTGACTCTGTACAACTGCTCTGTGGGCCGAACTGACTGCAGTCGCTGTCATACAGCTGAGCAGAAGTATGGCTGTGTGTGGTGTGGCAGTGCTCAGGCCAGCTGCTTGTATTCAGACTCCTGCAGTGAACATGTACAGCAGACATGCCCTGCCCCTGTCATCAACAAAGTGAGGACTGACCTTTGACCTCTGACTTACCACTTAATTTTATGGGGTGTGGGAAACGCGATATACAACGCTGAAGATGCTTATGCCCTTGATGTGGCTCTATAATTTTATTACCATCAGATTTTCAGAGTTAACATAGAAAAAGAACTTAAGTTATTTTTAAGCTGAAGTATTTATTTCCCTCAGATTGAGCCGCTCTCCGGTTTGTTGGAAGGAGGCACCATGGTTACAATCTCAGGCTCCAACCTAGGCCAGAAAGCTGAAGATGTCCTACACTCTGTGACCGTAGCTGGAGTGCCCTGCGCCGTCATCCCCAGCTTCTACGAGGTCTCCTCTAGGTAACCATGTGCTGCTGCTGCTGCTGCTTTGTTTCTTTTAAAGGAATTTCTTACAATAGACTAATAATAATAGAATATAATCGCTTTTTTTACTGTAAAATAAATCAAAAGTAAAAATATCGAAAGTGAAAAGGAAAGCTCTGTTGTACAGGATTGTGTGCAGGACCAAAGCCAGCGGAGGAGAGAAGGTGGGCCATGTCTCTGTTAAAGTGAGCAGAGGAGAGTTTGGCCTGTCCAGCGAGACATTCAGCTACCAGGTACACTAGATTTATTTACAGTACATTACATTAGGTTCTGATGACTTTATCTGTGAAAACTGGGTCGTTGTAGCATCAAATACTGTGATTAGAGCACAAACTGCAAACAGAACAACAACAGATCTGAGTCATATTATATAAAAATGATAAAAATGGAATTAGGAGGCGATGAACAGTGCCTGGTGTTTTCCAGGCATAGTGCTTGTAATTCTGCCCAGACAGTTTAAATATGGGTCGTATATAAATAGATATATAAATAGACCTTCTTTTCTTGGTACTCAGTTTGGCCTGATGGCCAACTCAATGAAGTGTTTTCTCACTTCTGTTATTATTATTATTGAGGACACTGTTCTCCTGGGAACACACAGAGACTTAGAACTGATTTTATACCAATTTATACTTCACCATACAATGTTCAGTGTGAATTAAAGGCCCCTTATTTACCGTCAATTCAATTTGTCACAGGTAGACTTTTAGAACCCTATTTTTAACGTATCGTCAAACATTCCGAAAAATATGGTTTCACCTATGGTAGCATGGTGGCAGAGTTCACGTGCAATCACAATCACTGTCCAGCGGGGGCTTTTTGTGTGGAGTTGGCAGCGCGTTGCATGGTTTTCTCCGGTAATTCTGGATTCCTCTCACAGTCCAAAAACATGTACGTTAGGTTAACTGGTGACTGTTAATTGGCTGTAGGTGTGAATGTGAGTGTGAATAAAAGATTAAGCGCCTGCCACATGACTGAATCAATTGTCTGTGTATATCTCACTGTATCAGGTAGACTGGCAAGCTTTCCAGGGTGGACCCACCGCTCTACCATGTCTTCCTAACAGGAGAAGCGATTAAGATAATGGATGGCACTTTGTCATTGTGCAAAATGTGCATTTTTCTGGTTTAAAATACATTTACAACACAATAAAGGGAAACTTGTGCCACAAGTGAAGAGGTTTGAATCGTTTCTCAAAAACTGCACAATAGCAAATTATCACAAGCACCTCGTCCTGATACAAGAGCACCTTCCAACAAACACACACGTCAACAAGTGGCAGCGGTGAAGACACGTTACTCTCTGGTGGACAGACTACTCTAGGGAAAAGCCCGTGCTCTCGGCCCAGCCAGAGACTGTTAATGAAGACTTTCTATGTGTATATGTATCATTAAAACTTGGTAACTTCTTCTTCTAATTCTACTTCTGCTTGTACTACTACTACTTCGTATGGTCCTACCAGGACCCATTTGTGATGGGGGTGTCACCTGACAGGGGACCCAAGGCTGGCGGGACATCCCTGACCATCACTGGCCGAAACCTGTTGACAGGCCGACCCTCTGACCTCAGCATTACTGTGGGAGGAGTGCCGTGTGACATGTGAGACACACATGCACACACAGAAATGCATGTTTTATTGGTTAATCGATCACCAGTTTATTATGGTATAAATGTAGATTCAACACCTGGATTCTTTCTGTCAGTCTGACCTCTCTCTCTCTTAAAGGAGCAAGAGAAAAGGCCGTTTGACTAATGCCAATTCTGAATCTGTCTCTTGTTTCTTCCTCCTTAGTGTATCAGAAGTGCAGAGATCCAGTGTTCAGTGTGTGACAGGTAGCAGTAATAAGACAGGAGATCAGCAGGTCACCCTGCATTATGGTAGCAGCAAGCGTCACCTCCATGCTTTACCCTACCGTTATACCCTCAACCCCAACATCACCCATGCCAAGCCAGCTAAGAGCTTTGTAAGGTGAGTCTTACCTTCAGTCCTGCAATTTCTCTATGTAGTAAGTGCTGAGTATCACAAAACACAGTACTATGAATTCTAAGATTGGCTTTTCTGTTTAGTGGTGGTCGACTCATCTATGTGTCAGGCCACAATCTGGACGTGGTGCAGGAGCCCCGAATGGTGGTGACAGTCGCTCCACTGGAGTCAGTCACTCAGAGCAAAAGGAGGCGACGGAGTAAGAGGAGTACAGT
This sequence comes from Channa maculata, assembly GCA_020496755.1. Lineage (NCBI taxonomy): Eukaryota > Metazoa > Chordata > Actinopteri > Anabantiformes > Channidae > Channa > Channa maculata. Next base: position 2,325,183 of record CM035603.1, read on the forward strand.
GCAGAGAGAGGATAGAGAGAGGACGCTTGCAAGGTTTGTCAGGATGATTCCTGACCCTGTCTGTCCTGGAGACCCGTACTGCTCTGTCAAACAGGTGGCTGTGTGTGTTTTTTTTTTAAAACACGTTTTAAAAACAAATGAGTACCAAACACTCAGTTCCTTTAATCAACATCTTTTCTGCCCGCTTCCTGCCTCATCAGTTCATGGAGCGCTGTGAAGTAAACTCCTCCTCTTTGATCCTGTGCCGCTCTCCAATGGTGGAATCATCCGTCTTGGGGTCAAAAGTCTTAGTGGAATTTCTGCTGGACAACCTGCGTTTTGACTTCCGCAATTTGAACCCCCAGGCCTTCAGCTTTGAGCCCAACCCAGTCCTGCACCGCCTGAACCAGCAGGATCCTTTGAAGGCCTACCGCTACAATCCTGGCAGCTTTATCCAGCTGGAGGTCAGAGAAGTCTGCAGAGATAGACAATTCTGGAAATCTTAGCTCCACTGAGTAACAACCATAATTAGGTGTATCTTTTATGTTAGTATAGTAGTGCATGTTAGTATTGCTCGTGTGTATTCATGCAATTTATTACAGAAGACACGAACCAAAAAATGAATTTTTTGGTTTCATACAGTTTTCTAAATCAAACAAAAATAATGTGAAAATTATATTTTGAAAACATCGGCTTTGTCTTTCAATGCACAACTAAAACAAAAAAGAAATCGATGGTAAACTGCAATCTCTTATCCTTTCTTGTGTCCTTAGGGAGAAAACCTGGACTCGGCTATCACCAAGGACGAAGTGGTGGTGATGATAGGTGACGGTGTGTGTGCTGTGAAGACTCTGACTAAAAACCATCTGTACTGTGAGCCACCGCCTCAGCAGCCTGCACCCAACGGCAAGAAACGAGAGGGAACTGACCATCTCCCTGAGTTCACAGTGAGTTCACCATGTAACAGTACGGAGCCAGGGACTGTGTGAGCACCTAACAGGGGAATGCACTGCTGTTAGAAGCCTTTCATTGTTTCAAGGACTATCTGTTGTATGTATTTCAGGTCCAAATGGGCAACCTGAACTTTTCTCTGGGCAAGGTTCAGTATGACAACCTCAGCCCATCCCCCTTCCCTTTGGAGGCTCAGATTGGGGTGGGAGTTGGGGCCTCCATTGTGGCTCTCATCGTGCTCATCATCGTGCTCATCTATAGGTTAGTGGATTTTCTTTGTTTGCTTACTGTGTAGTAGCACATAGCAAAAGAAAATGAACGTAGAATCTAATCCATTTTGTACAGTGTGTACCTTTTTCATAGAACTATGTTTCAAACGTATCTTAATGTGCAGAGGGAGTCTCCTGTGACGCAGACTTGCTAAGCAGCATTGGCAAGTAATTAGCCATCAATTTAAGACATCAGAGACTATAGATGTAGCCAGTAATGTTTCACACTTTGTGTCCAAAGTGTCATTACAGGTTTTACAGAGGGACCTCCTTAGGAACTGTGTGGTCAGGATAGGAACCTTTAGAACCTTGAATTGCTTGACCTTGTGATAAACCCAAATCTATGCTGGTTGGGTTTTTTTGGGGTCACAGTTCTCAATGTTTTTGCAATTCCACTGGATTCCTGCTAATCCAGTATGAGGCTGGAATTACCTGTCCTCTCTTGTCTGTTTGTCTAACCCTCTGTTCCTCCATGTCCTGGTGTCTGTTAGGAGAAAGAGTAAACAGGCCCTGAGGGATTACAAGAAGGTCCAGATCCAACTGGAGAATTTGGAGACAAGCGTGAGAGACCGCTGCAAGAAAGAGTTCACAGGTAACAGGAGTGTGAGGAGAGCAGAGAAGGGAGCCAGAGACACAATAACAAGAACATTTATTTGAGTTTATGGAAGCCAACAGATCCACTTAGTTTTTTCACCCGTGTTATCCCATGACATCACACCTCCTGGATCAAATGTTCCTCACATTCCACATAGCTACTGGAGAGGAGGTTAATTTTAGTCTGCCAGCACTGGCCAGTATCAATATTTACCAACTCATTCTTCCCAGTGCACTTCCAGGCATGAAATTTAGTTTTATTATGTAGTGGAAGCTAAAGAGGGAACTATAGCTACACCTTCTGACCTTTCACCCTGCTTCATCCACCCTGACACAGACCTGATGACAGAGATGATGGACATGTCCAGTGACCTGGTGGGTTCGGGGATCCCTTTCCTTGACTACAGAATGTATGCAGAGCGCATTTTCTTTCCGGGCCACAGAGAGTCTCCACTAAGACGAGACCTAGACGTTCAGGAGTGTCGGCGTCAGACAGTGGAGCAGGGTCTGGTTCAGCTATCTAACCTTCTCAACAGCAAACTCTTCCTCACCAAGGTGGTTTTCTTCACCACCAATATTAAATTAAGCTTTGTAGAGACTGTCTACATATTGAGCAAAGGGTTAATTTGGCTTTTGTCCTCCTCGTAGTTCATTCACACCCTGGAGAGCCAGCGAACCTTCTCTCCCAGAGACCGAGCATATGTGGCCTCCCTGTTGACTGTGGCCCTCCACGGCAAACTGGAGTATTTCACCGACATCCTCAAAACTCTCCTGAATGACCTGGTGGAGCAGTACGTGGCCAAGAACCCCAAACTGATGCTGCGACGGTGAGTAGAGGGAGCAAAGTAAAAGCCTGGATTTGTCTAAACATTTGCTGTTACTGTTGCTTATTGCTGCGGACCAATTGTGTTTTTTTTTTTTTTTTTTTTCCTGCAGAACTGAGACGGTGGTAGAGAAGCTGCTGACCAACTGGATGTCCATCTGCCTCTACACGTTCCTCAGGGTCAGTTATAACACAGGATTTCTGTTATGACTAAGTAGTAAAACAGTTCTGCTAAAAATAGTCAGATCACCAGAAGTATCACAGTGGTATTTAATAAGTAGCATTTAAAATGCCTGTTTTGAATAGAAGGTTGCCAGGATAAAATTGGGCAAGTCAATGAGTTGAGACCCATATTTTCCCAAATGTACTGCTCTTAAAAATAAGAGCACAACCCCTAATTACAACTAGTTTTATTACATTCAGACAAATAAGGACAGGTGTATTTATGCAACTGAAGGACATCAATGTGGAAAATATTGTGGAAATATAATACTGAAGACATCAAAGCTACGGAAAAAAATATGGAATTATGTATAAAGCAAACAAGTGTTAAAGCAAAAAGATTCATAATTCCAATTGCAGTGGTTTGAAGTGAACAGATCTTGTCCACAGTTAATTGGAATAATTGGTGGATTACACCATCTGTTTTGTGATGCTGAGGTAGTGTCGGTATACGGCACGATTCGATTACTGTAGCCATAAACCATGTTATTACTGCTCAACTGCTCATCTAAAAGTCAAGACAAACAACAGTCCCTCATGACTTGAAGACATGAACATCAATGAATCTGGAGTATTTTTTTTCTCAGTCCAACATTTTTTTTTTTTTTTTAGTCAAAGTTAAGTCACAAAGACTATCAAACACTCTGATGAAACATTGTCTCACGAGGACCACGTCAGAAATGAAGATCAAGAGTTACATCTGCTGCAGATAATAAATTAAGTAACCAGCGTGGCTGCCATAACCTTCTGCAGCAACACACTACAATATGTTAGTTTGTGAAAGATGTGTAACTAGTTCTTGAACTATAAGGAACACACTGGATTTTCTTTATGTTCATTTACAGATGAAGTCAACAATAGAAAAACTGAAAGTGACAGAATGTTCACAAATATGTATATGCAAAAATGAAAATGGGTGTATTATTTCTTGTCAAATAAAACAATGGGTCATCGTTAGGTCGGTATGTCTGTACCCTCTGTGTGTAACTTTAGTGTGACTGGAAGTGCGCAGTAACAAGGTCAAAGTGCTGGCCAAGGGAGTATTTTATGAAAAATGTTCCCATGCTCAGGGTTGTTAAAAAAAAAAAAAAAAAGGTCTTTAAATAAACAGAACAGACACACATTTCCTGCTCGGCTAAGTTTGGGAAAAATAACCATTTGCAAACTTTCCACACGTGTAAGACCAGTAGTCATTTACTTTTGTGTGTGTGTGTGTGTGTGTATTTAGGACTCAGCAGGAGAGTCTCTCTACATGCTGTTTAGGGCCATAAAGCATCAGGTGGATAAAGGACCAGTGGATGTTGTGACGGGCAAAGCCAAGTACACCCTGAATGACAACCGCCTGCTGCGAGAGGACGTAGAGTACAAGACCCTGGTGAGGAGAGGGGTTTATACTTAGAATGAAAGTACTGTTTTTATCGAATTAATGAACCCAAGACACCTACCGTGACCCCCACAAATTGTATTTTATAACTTCATCTCCCATTAGCTCAACTGTTTTCTGCTATCTTCTGCAGACTCTGAATGTACTGGTACAGGGCGGTGGAGTGAATGAGGCCCAGACAGTGCCCTGCAAGGTGTTGGACTGTGACACCATCACACAGGTTAAAGAGAAGCTGTTGGATCAGGTGTACAAGAGCACCTCCTTCTCACACCGACCCCACGCGGACTCACTTGATCTGGGTGAGGATCTAGATGCACCGCATTTTTGCTGTTCACAGTTATATCCATAAGGGTAAAATGAGAGAACTTAAAGGCTGCTTTCTTTTTTTAAGCTGTCTTGCTCTTTACAGCAAGAGAAAAGCAAAGGATAGAGCATAGTGGTCAGTCAGCCACATAAGATCTCACTCCTGGAAAGCACCTGATAATGTCTGCTTTTCCTTTTGGCTGATCCCTTTCAGGGGTCTCTACAGCGAATCATGTGCCTCCATCTAACCCTGTCCTCTGCATCCTCTTCACTCACACCAACTAACTTCATGTCCTCCCTCACTACATCCATAAATCTCCTCTTTGGTCTTCCTCTAGACCTCCTGCCTGGCAGCTGCAACCTCAGCATCCTTCTACCGATATATTCACAGTCTGTCCTCTGAACATTTCCTAATATAACTGTGCTGATGTCTCCTACTACTGTCTCCTGTTCAGAGTGGAGGTCTGGTGTTGCCGGTCATCTCATTCTTTCAGACGAGGACTTGACATCTGTGATTCAGGGCAACTGGAAACGCCTTAACACACTGCAGCACTACAAGGTCAGTGATCACACTTCACAAACACACTCTTTTCACTCACTGATTTTGTTTGTTGGATGTATAATGAAGACTGTACATTTTGTGTTGTTCATCAGGTCCCAGACAGCGCCACAGTAGCACTGGTCCCTCGCCACACCAAACATATTCACCATGACAACCATGACTACATAGCAGGAGAGAGTGAGTAAATGGTTAATAATGAGTGTAAAATATTTTCTTGTCGTTGTTTTCACACTAAAGTCATTGTTGGCTTTGCTCAACTCTTAATTGGGGGTGTAACGATTCAGCCAGTGCACGATTTGGTTCAATACACTCACCGTACATTTAAGAAAGAATTAATAAAAACATTTTATTTATCCCTTTTTTAGGTATATAAAAAAAAAAACGGTTTATAAGTTTTCCCTTTTCAGTTAAGTTACAAATGTTTGCCAAATCTCCAAAGGTAAACATCCAAAGGTAAAGCCAACAGATCCCTGCCTTCTTAAAAATAAATATGAAAAACTTTAAGATGAAGGTAAAGGTGTTAGCTAAAGACTAATAACTAACTAAACTACAGTTTCACTTGTGTGTTTGAATGTTGTAACAAAAAAAAAAAAATCAAAAGTACCAGTTAAGACCTGTGATTGAAGCTTTGCAAAGTTTGTAGAACAAAAGTCACTGTCACCACTGGCAGGTGATAATGTGGCTTTAACAGTGACAACAGTCTAATGTTCTTGGTATAAAATGCTCTATATGAGAGGACATACACCTAACTACATCTAACTAAACTATAGTGCTATGACAGGCCTTGGTCAACGTCTCCAATGTTTTTCCTTCATGCTGAAAAAACAAAATTCTACCACACAGCAGATTTAGATTCCACCTCCCTTTAAACTCACTTGCTGACAGTGAAACTCAGTCAGACTAAGGCCAGTCAAGAAAACTTGTTTGGCCTCTGGGACCCTCTAGTGTTACGACAAACACATTACAATTGCGTGTTCTGGGAGTCACAGTTTAATTGACTTGACATTGGGAGTTATCTCTATATGTAATTCTGAAGCAGGACTGCAGTGGTCAGTGAATGATACTAAGTAAAACTTTTCAAACATGGATGTGTGCAGAAACACCAATGCTGGAAGATGCAGATGAAGGTGGAGTCAGGTTGTGGCATCTGGTGAAAGCCAGTGAGGAGCCTGAGCTGCCCAAACACCGAAGAGGCAGCTTGAGGGAGAGAGAGAGGGCCAAGGCCATCCCTGAGATATACCTGACCCGCCTGCTGTCCATGAAGGTACATACATATACATTTTCCTATTTAAGCCATTTTTAACATGTTGCAAACAAATATACTACAGTTAGTAGTGATGCTTTAATCATGATATGCTATATATTTGTAATGTTGACCCTGGGCCGTAATCACAAAGAATATTATCTTACAAGAGCTGTAAGCTATTCTTGTCTCCTAGTAACATACAGTTGGTGCAAAGCATAACCCCGTGTTACTGGATTAGAACAGTTGTTGAGTTGAACGGATCATTAATCATTCATGCCATCATAATTTGTTTTTGATAGTTCTATGCACTTATCAGGACAGGGCTTAGCATTGGAAAACGAGTGTCAAAGCTCAGCAGTGCATCACAGCTGGCTGTGTATGAGGCTGTATAGCTGCTGAGCTGTCAAAGTTCCCATGCTGATCCTGACCAACTGTAAAACCACCAGGTGGAGTTAATGCTATGGCTGTTCAGTGTGTATACAAAACACTGGTGCGATGAGAACCAACCATTATGTGCACGGCATTACCTGTATTTTATAAGATTAGGATTGTATAGGGCTGACAATGTAATAGTGATATCATAATACAAAGGGGTTTTTATTATTTGGATTGATTTGGACACTGGTTACTAGGAGTAGTTCTTCTACTTGCTGAAAGTTGCAGTGGAAGGCTTCATATACTGTATAGCATTAATACATATCATGAAATGAATACTCTGAGATAGTACTCTGTTTTATTGGGAAAGTAAAGTCCTTTCGTCATATCTCAAATCTCATATTCCTTCCTCAGGGCACATTGCAGAAGTTTGTAGATGACCTGTTCACAGTCATCCTCAGCACTAGCCGTCCCGTCCCACTCGCTGTCAAATACTTTTTTGACCTGTTGGATGACCAGGCGGGACAACATGGCATCTCAGACCCTGAAACAATCCACATTTGGAAGACCAATAGGTAAAGTATATACACCCACAAACAGACTGATCCCACAGAAATCTGTGACTGGTGAGGTAGGTGTTATGGGCATTAATGTTTTTCTTTGTTTTTTTTCAGTCTTCCTCTACGCTTTTGGATCAATATTGTGAAAAACCCTCAGTTTATATTTGATGTCCAGACGTCAGATCATGTGGATGCTGTGCTTTCTGTCATTGCCCAGACATTCATGGACTCCTGCACTATTGCTGAGCACAAACTAGGACGGGTAAGAGCAGGCTGAACAAATATAACAATAACAAAAAATAACAATAAACATAACAATAAAATGTGTTTACATAGGTTTTTATATTTTAAGTAGTTTATAGTGGTCGCTATTCTGCAGTTGTTATAAAGACTTATAGTTAACAAACTACTTTTTAGAAAGGTGAATGGCTTTATATGTGTGAAGTTGGAATCAACACTTGTTCTCACTTGGTTCCTTCCTTTGTATTGGAACAGGACTCTCCTATCAACAAGCTGCTGTATGCCAGAGACATTCCACGCTACAAGCAGATGGTAGAAAGGTGGGTTCAGATTTAATTAGACTCTAACACTATATCTTAGACTAGACAATGATAGGAACAGCCATGGTAGTGGGTGATAGAGCCCAGAGACATTATTATAGGCAGAGAAGGGAGAGAAGAGATGAACAGAGCTCTGGTAGAAAGGCAATGAGAACTGAATACTTGAGCCTCCTAAGACACCTTGAAGGTTTGCCCAGATATAGGACCTGAACCAAGAAATGGCCCTGAGATTCCCAGCCTGGTGAATCCTGCTGGTATTTTAGGTTTGACATGTGCTTCAGCTATTTTAGAAAGGTTTTACAATGTCTGAAACCATTTCATATGTTGTTTTTAGCAACCCAACTACAAGAATTCTTAACAGTTTGAGTTGTGGCTTTATTACAGAACAAAGAAAATCAGAGTTGGTTTATTTATCTATTTTAGGTCTGAACGGATAATGAGAGTAAATGCTGTACCACTGCCCCCATCTGCTTGGTGACTCATATAACAATTTCTACAAAGTTTTGTTTTCCTGTACTCACTACAACACCAAGCTGGTGTTCTCAGATATACACAGAGTCTGTTTGTGAAAAGCTTAGTTTTTTGGTGGAGAATGGTTTAATAGATGGAGCAAGAAAAGGGTGAGTTAACAAATTTAGCAAGGTTCATGTAGACATGGTCCTGCAGCCCAGAGGTTGAACAATGAGACTACAACATCTGCTGTTTGACTAGAAGTTACTGTCATTGCTATGTTTTCTCTACACTGACAAACAAATAAAAGCAGAAATCCCCCAAATCTTTAAAACAATAGTTTTAATAACTATTGTGTATGTGAAGTTTATTACATTGATTGTTTTTTCAGGTACTATGCTGACATCAGGCAGACCATCTCAGCCAGTGACCAGGAGATGAACTCTGCTCTGGCTGAACTGTCCAGGGTGAGTGCAGCCACATCTCAGAGCCCACACTTATAAGAAAACCGTACATGGAGTGATGTCTAACCTGAATTGTTTGTTTCAGAACTACTCTGGAGAGCTAAACTACCTGGTCGCACTGCATGAGCTCTACAAGTACATCAACAAATACTATGACCAGGTAACCTGAATGGCTTGTGTAATTGTGCCAGACAACTAGTTAAAAAACAAGTCACAACAGCATTCAGTAGCTAATATTGTGATGTGAGGTTGATTGAACTCCAATTTTGAGTAGAACCAGGTCTAACAAAGATAGTGACATTCATCTCAAAGAGGATGCACGTCTATAATTACAGTCACATCACACATCAGCTTTGTTTCATAAAGTCTGCAAAAGTAATATACGAAGGACAAGGGAATCCTTCATTCCAGGATGTGTGGAATGCTGGAAAATGAGCGAATGCTGAAACATGAAAAAACCTATTATGTTTCCCTGAAGCCATTTCAGTGGGAGAGGGACAACATCCATGGGTCAAAAATGTATTTCAGTGTGTATCTAATGCTAATATCAAGCTTCACCATTCTGAGTTTATGTGATGAAGAGCATACGGTCATCCAGTGTTTTCACATTTTTCAAATGAAATCTGAGTTGAGATGCACTTAATGTGAGGCATTTGGAAAGTTGAAGCCTGATACTGTTTCAGAACAACTTTCTTGGGGCGGTTTTGTGGGGATTTTGGCCAACATCACTTACGTAGGAAGTATTTCATAGAGGGATCTCCCAAAGGTGAGTGGTAACAGGAGGAAGGAATATAGTTCATATAAGTGTGGCATAAATGTTAAATTAAAGCTTAAACTGCTGTGAAATGAAAATTGTCCACACACAGTCACTAGTGTTTTGTTAAGATATAGTAGTGAAATATTTCCTTTGGGATTCAGGAAATGGAAAGAACTGGTAACTAGCTGTGTTTTAAACTTTTATTATTATATTTGCCATCAGATCATCACTGCACTGGAGGAGGACACCACAGCCCAGAAGATGCAGCTCGGCTATAGACTACAGCAGATTGCTGCTGCGGTGGAGAACAAAGTCACTGATTTGTGACACAGGAAACACCCACCGATGTTGCATCAGCCAGAGTGGGGTGGAAGTGTGGGAGGCGAATTAAGAGATTTGCAGCCTGCAGGTAGAAATGGAAAGCAGGAGGACAATGGGCAGACATATGAGATAAGGGACTCTTCTGTTTGAGGAGGAAAGGTGGGAAGCAAGGAGCCATAGGGTTTTTTTTAAGGAAACATGGATCAGAAGATTGGCAGAAGTGACCTTGAAGTTCACATCCTAGAACCTTATTGTCCAGAAACTGTAAGGTGCCAAACAGTAGCTGGACAGCACATGGACACCAAGCAAACCTGGACAAAGACAGACTGGATGTGTTAAAGGCACTAGTCAGGCCTGCTGTTGCACCATATGAAGACATTTGGCAGGAATACTTAAGTGTTTTATCTGTACAAAAAGTGCTGGACATAAACCTCAGTTGTCTTACACAGACACTTTCATGTATAAGAACGCAACTGGTCCACAGTGACCTGACCTGAGGATTTTCTCTCACTGTTTTCCCTCTAGAAATCATTTTTTATGAATAGGTACCTCCTATACACTCAGATGTGTGTGTGTGTGTGTGTGTGTGTGTGTGTGTGTATATCCACATCTCCCTGGTCGTCAGTCTTCATCTTGTGTTACATCACTGGTTTCTAGTACAGTGTATTAATGTTATTTCAGTAAAATCATAGTAAAGTGGGCTTCAAGATCTTCAAGATAACTTTTAGAATGAATCCTTGGTCACAACTTCTTTAATAATCCCTTTTACTTAGAACACTGCCACTCTCTACCTCAGCCTACTGTGCTGCATCAGTCTGTCTGTGTATTTGACCCCAAAAAAACAAAAAAAACACTGCTACGTACTCCAGCACACCTCATACATATGTACAGTTACACCAGCTGGACATCTCATTTGCAGTTGTACCCACACACTCACAGGTGTTTCTAGTTCACTATTTGCTTTGATTAGTGTGAGATTGGAAATGAGAATCTGCTTGCTGGAGCACTTTAAGGTTCTTCAAAGCCAACTGAAGGTACTTCAAATCCCGTTTGGTCGGTTTTTCTGTCTTGTTTCTTTACCTTGTGTGGATCTGTGTGTCCAGTGTACGAGTTTCTGCAATGATGTTAGAGGAAAAACACAAAGTCCTTCTATAAAGAAACTGATTAATGAAGTGAAGTAATAGTGTGTGTGCTACAGTGTCTTGTGTATTTGTGTTTTGTACAATTGTCTAACATTCCACACTGAAGCTGAGACAATGGTACATTTTCTTTCTTTAGAAATTGACATCATGAAAGTTCTTGTTCTATGGCATTTTTTTTGACAAGTAGTTAGCAGTTACATATTGATTCTGTTACTACTGGTTCGGTATAGTTGACCTTGTCACACTGTTGGGCTTTCGTTTGGAGCGCGGATGCTTTTCATACACCGGCTAATGTTGTCGCTAATGATGTTTTCCTAAGGAAAACTGCTGCAAAAACCGCTGCTTTGTAGATATAGTGCACCTTTTATAATTAGTGATTTCAGACACAGGCTGACATGATTTCTGGGGGCGTTCACTAGTGCTGATGTGTCGGAAATTGTTTAACATTTTAATAGTGTTTCCTGTGATTAGGGTTGGAGCTTACTGTAATTTAGCTGAACTTTTAGGTTAAGATTAGATATTGCAGAGAAGACTGGATTGGTTTTGATGAATCCAAGAGGAAACCATATACCAGCTGTATTACGTGTATGATACTATGAATATGATACTATTGTTTCAACATCAAAATTGAGTTTTTCAGTGCCTTAATTTACAGAGTACATACACAATAAAAACAACTTAATTTTCTCTGCTGCAAAGTTTTATGACAAATTTAAATTGGACAGTTCCACAAAGAAAGGACGAACGAATGCCAACTTCCGTACTCATGCTCAACACTCCAGTGAGTGCTGCAGACACTTTTTAGTCTTCTCTTGCAGATTCATGAGATTTTACTACCAGCCCAAGTCATCAGTGACCAAAAAAGGTGGCAGTGAAAAGAACCACGCTTCCAGAACTGTGTCATTTCTGTTCATGTAACTAATGACTTATCACTTGTTCATATGAGGGTAAAAGCTCAGCGGGGACACGGACACGTCTGACGGAAAACTATTAGGCTGTAAAAATTTGGCAATGTAGAGCAGGCTCTGCAAGGAGCAGTTTTAAGGATATGTCTTATATTGTGTGTTAATATCATTGTAAATATTGTAGTGTCTTTAACTGTAGTGATTTAACATGTTTAATAAGAGGGTGTAAATTCTCTAATATGTTGATGTAATAAAGTATTCTTAAAACGATGAGTTGGGTTTTTAATAGCATGTATGTTAAAACTTCTGCCAGATGGACATTTGGCAACTGACTGACCCAGAGGACAGAATGTCACTGGTGGAGGTTGTCTTGGGCCAGATTATCAGGTGTCAATGAGTCGTTTAAATGGTTTTTCTTTCTTATGTTGAACTTTTTAAAATTGTATTTGTTTATTTGCTTTAAAAATGACAGATGTTGTTTTTTGTTTTGTTTTTTTTACCGAAAGCAAAATAGACGCTCTGAACTGCAAGTTGCCCTTTAAACTTGTGAATCCGAAACTGCGAGTCGGAAGCAGCGTCGTGGACCAAATGGAGCAGCGTTCACGTTAGCGCAGGAGTCGGTACAAGACGGGAATTGCATTGGATGCAATAACACTAAAATAGGAAATTAGCCGTTGTAGCTAAAAAAAATATATATATCCATATTCATATCTTAGACACAAAGGTTTACAGATTCGCAGGGAAGTCTTTGTTGCTTTCGTCGAGCAAGCGATACTGAACAGGTAAGCTAACCACAGGCAAGTTGCTGGGCTGCGGCTAATGGTAGCTAGTGTAGTTAAAAATCATCATCTCAGTAAAATAGATGCTCTTAGATTCTTGCTTGGCTGTTATTATGTAAAGCATCCTGACGTGCTGCGTGAGCAGTATGTTAACGTTAGTGAATTTAGCTAAACACTAAGTTGTTAGCGCAAACGCAAAGCTAGCGTTGCTATCGCTAGCTGCGTGTTTCGACGCTGTCCCCTCCGCAGCACTAGCAGGCGTAACCATGTTGGCGCTAACGGTAACTCGCAGCGTGTGTTGTGGATGTCTGTTGGGTGGCTGCGCTTTTAGGAATCTCCCTAATTGTTATTCCATGCTCGAAAGAACGTCACTTCGTTCAAGTTTACCATGGCCTAGATTGACTCGTTTTCCTTTGGGTCTTTATTAAGAGACTTGATTTTGAGTCGGGCTGCGTTAACGTTATGTCCTTGTTTGGTCTCCACCTGTACGTTCGGCTCGGTTCTGTTTTTACAGACGGGGGCGAATTCCGCACAGTGCCATAAAAGTAACAGGATTCGGGAAGCACCGTTAATTAAACCTGATGATGTAATCAAATGGGTTCTCTTGACTGTTGCATCCTACTAATGTGGCTTATTTGCAGTCAGAGATGGAGCCATCAGAGCAATCAGGCCCAGACTCCTGCTCCCAGGACGTCAACCCTTTGTTTCTGCAGCAGCTCAGAGAGTTGGACATCCCCGAGGAGGCAGCCAAGCAGGTGGGACGGTACATTCAGAGTGGACATCTTGTTTCGGCATTTTAAACCATATTTACATTCAACGTTCATTTATTTTTGTGACATTGAGTCTTGCTGTTTTCCTAGATCTTCGTCCTTTGTTTTTGTGTTATGTAATCCCAAAAAAGGAGGCATTCATCACCTTCTCTTAGTTTGCTGTAGTTTAGAAGACCCACAACTTCAGCATATCTAATTATCTGCCATAATGAATACAAATTGAGTTGGATAATTATTGTCTAGTGGTCACCTGACAAAATGTTTAGTAAATATTGATAACATACTAGTAAACTTGTAGAATATTTAAATCATTTTCAGAAAATGGTTTCTGCTACATGTCCCCAGGGAAGGTTTATACAAGGATTGACTTAGCAAATCAGGTCCAGAACCGTAGCTAAAAGAAAAAGTGACCTCATGATAAGCAGGTGACTGGTATTGGGGAATTTTTGTGGCATGTTTCAGCACTTTGCGTTTGACAGCATCGACATCGCGTTTAAAGTTCGGCCACATCCAAAAGCTAACAACCACCAATATCCTAATCAATGACTTCAGTTTAGCTGAGCAGAGTAATTAAGCCAAGTGTAAAACACGAGGTTTAATTAAATATGTATGAAGTAGCCAAAATGATAGCAGACATGATCACACTCATTTGTTCTCTGCCCTTCTTCATCATTTCTCACCACTTCAGGCTCTACAGCACACTCGGAACGTGTCTGCCGAAGAGGCGGCCATGTACTACTTCAACAAGCTGGAGAATGAGGTGCCCATAAGCTAGCCTTAGTCCCCACAGGTACACCTTGGTACATTAGACCCTAGGGAGTTTTTCCAAAGTCAAAATCTCAGTATCTCTTCTTGTCCCCTCACTGGCCTGTAGGAGGTGGGAGATGATGACCTTATGTACAAGATGGTGTTTGTGGTGAACATGGACCTTGCTATGGGTGTAGGAAAGGTAAGGCCATTAATGTCAGTGTGGACTATGCACTGTCTTCATGTACACGGCTAATACAGACAGTGTCTTCCTAACGTTTAGCATTAGCTCTATGGTGATTTGCTGCTCCACTGACAGAAAACATGGAAACTTTGTAGTGTGTGTTTGTTATTACACAATGCCTGTCTTCAGTTTTGGAAAATGTTAAAGGTTTTCTTTTTTAAGTTCAGTAAGTAACGTTCCACCAAATAACACGATGACCAAGATGTTTGTGACTTTATGTCCACCTGGCCAAAAAACAGCAAATGGAAGCAATTTTTTTTTGTACAGCTGACAATTAAGATTACTGTTCAGGTGAACTCTAGCTGTGTGTCCGTGCAGGTGGCAGCCCAAGTTGGCCACGCTGCTGTGGGCTTGTATCAGGCTCTACAAGAAAAGAACAGCTGGAGGGAGATGGCCTGGAAGTGGGACAACCGCGGGTGAGTTAGTGGAAGATGCCCTTGCGTATAGGGATGGGCTTTTGATCACTTTTTCTTAAATCTGAATCTGGGTTCACTTAATCAAAGGTAACAAATGCAGTAAGTGTTTAGTGTACACCCGGCAGTCATACACTCATCTTAGACATGACTGTTAGGCAATATTTCCCGACACAGAGGGATTGTACAACATAAATGTTTATTGTTACTTTATTAAGACACTCTGAAATGTCTGCTAACTGCAAAGGCCAGGGCCTTTCCTGTGATCACGAGTCACTACAGCTGGCTTCTCTGTGCCAACATTGTTTGACAGCACTCACTGGATTGACCACCAGTTAGCTTTCTGCACATCTGATAAAGAGGAGTGTAGATCCGCACAAGTCAGAAATGTCGCTTGGAGTCATTTCTAAACAGCTGCAGATCTCACAATCATTAGTTCAAACAATACATAAATGCATGTTATCTTCCCAAGGTCTAGAAGTTGACCCAAACCATCTCATGTAGTAGAGAGGACATTGGTTTGGATGGTCAGGAACAATCCTAGAATCCTCATGGCAAAGGTCTTTCATCAGTGAGTTTTATGCCTCCATGGACTGAAAGGCTACTGACCAAGAAAGAAGCCCCTGCAACATAATCGACACCTTAAAGTGCGACTAAAATTTTTAGCTGACCACGCCGTGGACAAAGAGAGAAACCTTCTAACGTTTTTATGGTCGTGTGAGACGAACTCTGTAACTTCTGGTTAAGCAGGGTAGTGGTAGCATTATGCTGTCGGGTTGTTTTGCTGCTAGAAGGAGGATTAGCTCAGAATTCGTCAAACTATCAGCTAGATGGTTGAACCTTAGACACACTTCCAACAAGACAGTGACTCCAAACACATCAAATGGGTGAAACAGGTCATTATGCAAGACCATCCAAAGTTCTGACCTCGACCTTATTACAAATATGTGGGCAGATCTTAAAAGTTGGGTCAAAGTCAATGGCTTTTGGTTTGTCTTTTTAGGGGTTCACACATTGATTTAGCATTGGTTTTTACGCCGGATGTCCCCGGATTAAATGGGAGCGTTGGGGCAGGATGGGAATCCGGCTTAAAGGATGTTGACGGTTGCTAAAGGTGAAACTTTAGCAGACATGTTAGGTATGTGTAGTTTGGACACTGTGCATTTTTGTGTTTCAGACATTTTTAATTTTCATTTTTTAAATGATGTATGTAGTAGTTCTCTCTCAGGGAAAAAAACGTTGTCAGTCTGTAGCCTGGATGAGCTTGTTTGTCTGTAGATATATGTTAATGGCTTTCATTGGGCTCTTGGTCTCCAGTCACCAAATCTTCCTTAAGCTACTTACTTCAGCATGTTGGACATGAGAGAAATATTTTAAAAAGTCCTGTTCCCCCTTTTTTGTCAGTACCCTTATCCAAATACCACATTTTGACATAGTTTTGACTTCAGAATAGTTCAGCCATTCTGCCATGTTTGTTTATGTGTAACGAGTCACGTGGTTGTAACCAGATTGTTTCTTCGCCTATGTCTGCAGAGCTAGGGGGAGCTCAGCTAAACTGAGGACATTAATAAAAGGTTCAGTGGACGAAATTTGAGTAACCACAGAAAGACAACAGGATATTTTACTGACTTGGAGCCACGTCTAAAACAGAAGCAGTTATTGGCACCCAGCTTTAACAGATGTTAGTTAATAGGCTAAATTAATTTAACGATTTACACTGAAATTGTGCACATTTCAAAGATATATATATAAATGTATATTCACTCTTGTTGGCCATACATTTAAGAAGAAATAATTAAAAGAAAACACTTGAATGTACTGTACAATAAGGTTTTTAACCCATGATGATGCAAGATTATGTGTTGTTGATTATATTCTCCGCATCAGCAAACTAAATGGTGACTAAATCTGGCAAATGTAACGGCGTAGTGCGTACATTTCTCTTTTGATTTGTAACTGGGGAAAACTGGAAATAACAAAGAAATACTACAGTAGTGTGCAAGTAACCCAAAATTATATAGAATTACAGGATTTGAGTAAATGTACTTTATCAGATCTTCAAATTGCAGAATAAATGGTAAATGGTCTGCACTTCTGTAGCGCTTTTCTACCCTATTGGTACCCAAAGCGCTTCTAACGTGCTTTTCGTTCAACCATTCAAACTCACACTCTTACACACACTCACACTTGCTATGTAGCTGGCCTGCGCTCACCTGGATCAACTAAGTTAGTAGTCAGTGTCTAAGCCAAGGACATTTGGATATGTCAAAGTGGGAAATAAAAAAAACTGAATTTATTTTACAAATAAAATAAGTTTTCATATCTAATTCAGTCTTTATTGTCAGTAATAAAAAAGTAATTTTACTGTGTTGTTACAGAGCAAAGAAGGTGGTAGTGCAAGGCACTAATGTGGCTCATCTGTTGGAGCTGCAGGCCCTGGCCATGAGTCTCAATCTGCCTACTTACCTGGTCCAAGATGCAGGTCTGACCCAGGTGAGGGAAACATGCCATTTTCAAAGATCGCAGTTGTGTTTCAGAGGAACCAGTACTAAACCAACCCTTCTTGTCTTTGGCAGGTGGAGGCTGGGTCCCGCACTGTTCTGGCCATCATGGGTGAGGAGGAGGTGGTGAACAATGTCACTGGAAGTCTGAAGCTGCTCTGAGGGGCTCAGCCCCATAGTGAGGAGGCATGGCTCTGCAGTAGCAAGGTGCAACCAGCAGATGGAGGCATTTCCCAGCGACAGGGAGAGTATTGCAAGAGCGTAACAACCTTTTAAAAAAAAAAAAAAAAGAGCTAAAGAATAAGGGAAAACAAGACATGTCCCAACACCCGATATCAGACACTCTCAGCTATTCCCTTTCATTTTTCATCTGAGTCACTTACTTGGTTGTTGAGAGCAGGAGGGGAGAAAGACTGGTTCCTCACAAGCAATGAGAAAAAAGCAGTTCAAATGTCTGTTTAAAGTGATGTTGCTTTTCTTTTTTTAAATTGCTATCTACTTACAGGAGTCACATTAGGTTCTTAAAGAATTTTCTAACACACCTTGTTTCTAGTGTGTTTAAGACTTGTGTTAAGACCTGATTGGTACCAAGCTAAAATTGCAGCCAAAAGAGAGGGGGAAAAAAAGGGAAATCAAATTAAAGTTTTGTAATATTGTAGTTAGACCTATTCAATGGGCTGTGTACTGTAGACTGATACATAATGTAATTAGCATCATACCCTTAGCAAATGTAGTGTTCTTCTTTTGGACTCCTGATTGAAGGGTAACTTATGTGTCAGTCATTTTTGATGTTTCAATGATTTTGTCTGTATGTTCTCCCAAAGATCCCTGTTCTATAAACTCATTGACACTACTTATTGATAAATGGCTATATTTTGATTTTGTATACACATGCCTGTTAGGGTCATATACTGTATATTCTGTGATGTGCCATCCCCAAACAGTATGCACAGTTACTGGACTTTGTTGTGTTGTTCTTTTCTTTATGCAAAAGGGGACGGAATCCAAAGTTATACATGGTGGATTTATTAGTAGAGTGTTATTGTGGTTGAGAAGTTTTGTGGAGCCAAAAGGTCACGTAATTAAAGGTCTGTGCTGGGCCTAACTTTATGCACTCTGAAAGCCTGTGGTGGATAGTTGGTAATAGTTTCATACACGTACAGCTTGAGAGAATGCAGTTTTTGTGCTTATGAAAATTGTTCTGGACTAAATATCCTGCACACTAATAATCCTAATAAAGAATGATGTGGAAAAAGTTGTCATGTCCTCACTGAATAATACGTGTTGCAGGGGAGGGTTGAGCACAGCTATGTTGGAAAGCTTGGTTTAGAATGGCCACATGGCGTGAGGAAGGGAGGGCAGCTTGCCTCTGTATACATATCAGTCTGTTCTTTTATCTCGCAGAGACACTGGTGATGTTTGTTTATGGGTTAACCTCCATATGACTCACTGGTAAATCAGCATGTCATTTTGAAACTCCATAAATGCGAAACACCAGGGTAAAAACAACAACCACAAGACATTTTCATCATTGTCCTTACTGAACACTCAAGATTCTTCACATCTCGTTTATTGCAGAAACATTTTGTATTTTAATACCCCATTGTTTATTTCGTTTGCTATAGAACTAGATTATTAGCAGTGCATCACAATATGTGAACCATCTGTAATAGAAACCGACATATTCATCCTGGTAAATCACAGTATTAGTTCTGTTCACAGAATTTCTCTTCATAGTGAAAATTGACTAATAAAGCGAAAATATTGCACATTAAACCAAAGAGCAAACGCGTCTAGAAAACCTCATACTTTTGATCCAACACCTGAACCAGTCAGTTGTTAGATCAGGTGAGAGCCAGCAGTTTCCCGTCAAGTCCTGAGGTTTTACAGTCGCTGGAGAAAAAACCGATACCTATGTGTGCGTGACGTCAGAGCGAGCTCGGACAGAAAACTAACCGTCATGCACTGCGCGCCAAACACCGG
This sequence comes from Channa maculata, assembly GCA_020496755.1. Classification (NCBI taxonomy): domain Eukaryota; kingdom Metazoa; phylum Chordata; class Actinopteri; order Anabantiformes; family Channidae; genus Channa; species Channa maculata. The sequence goes on from CM035603.1 coordinate 2,344,487, forward strand.
CTATCGAATCTGCGCACAACTTGCTCATCTCGAACGGCTCGAGCCCTGTGGCAGAATATTGAAATATGATCTGTTCACCATGTTTGTCCCGGCCGCCTGGGAAACCTGTAACGTGTCGTTCAATTATTAACACCATTTCCTGCTTTCGTTCATTATTCTAGTGGGTGTGTTTATAAAGCACAGTAACCGGAGAAGATTCCAGAAGGGGAACAGGAAACGGGCCACTATTTTAGGAAAACTGTTATATCACTTTTTAGCACGTGCATGTCTGGTTGAAAAAAGATAAAACTCGCGGTAAACATTAAATAACGTCACTTGACATCTGACGTTAAAGCACAGATAGTGTTTATCTCGTGTCAATTATTGCTACGCTATTGTATTACTAATCGGATAATTATCCCAATGTATCACATATAATCAGCTCACTCTTTTTAACGTGTTCTTTCTTCCTTCTTAAAAGTGAACCCACATTCTTTTATTTTGCTGTCTAATCTCAGCCCCCAAGTCCCTGCAACAAATGACGTTGGCATTTTATCACCACGGCCAATCCAAAGTGCCCGCGAAGTCTCATGACATGACGGGAAACCAATCGCGCTGTTGGAACCATTTGTTTAGAAATATTGTTAACCAAATGTCCAAAGTATAGTTACTTGTTTCTGATTACAACGATGTATCCATCTGGTGCTTTGTTTTTAAATCCTGTGTGTGTGTGTGTGGTAGGTTATGGAAATCTTTAAACATGAAGGGACTGCGGCTCGTATTTCTTTAAGCAAATGCCATGTTCTCAGAACAAGTTGCTCAGATTATTTCCTCTTATGATCTGGTACAATTCCCATGAGATCTTTTATTTAGCTGAGGGTTGATGTGGGTATTTTCGTTGTGTCGGCCATTTCTGTTGTCTGCAAATATTAAAGGGAGACTGATGTCGGGACCGACGATGAACAGCAACAACCCAGACGCACTGGTCAACTTCTTTTTTTTCCCCGACCCTTTCCAGATGCCAGCAGAACACCTCGTACTACAGTGATCTGACGTACCGGTAGGTGGGGCTGGGCTGACCCAGTGGGCTAACCCTGCCTCTGGTGTCCCTGGAACTGGGCCCCAGAGACCCCGTGTTGTTAACGCTTGCTACTATGAATTGGTATGAAAACTCCTTCGACAGTACAGATGACTGTAACCCTCAAATAACAAAAGCAATAATCCCACTACCGAATTAAAATTATTTCCACTGCATTTGAATTTACCAACGCGCCTTTCCCAAAATGTAAAAGGTACAGATCCTCTGCTGGGTGTCAAATTGTCTTCCGACTCGAGTCACTCTCTTTAGCTCTCCTCCTTGTGTGCCACCAGTACACGCATTTCATAATGGAACAGAATTTTCGCACCCCTCCTCGAACTAGTGCCCGCCCCATTTTGCGTAGCTGCCGGAAAAAAAAAATAAATCAATCGACGCTGAAATTCACCAATGACGTACACGGACAGGTTGCGTCTAAGGTGATTGACACATTGCTGTCGAATGACCGGCGAGAGGCGGGGTTTCGCGTCGAGGGCTGTCCAAAGAGAGAGCCCCTGCACGGTCGCCGGGGAAACCCCGTGGCGTGGTTGTGTGTCAGTTTCGCTGGGACCCGCGGTCGATGCCGGTGAGGAGGGGGATGGGCGCCTCTGCGAGATTAAGGACCCGAGACAGACTCAGAGCCCTGTATCACATACAGCAGCATATACCCCGTTATAAATAGCGACTGTAAATATACAATACACTAAAATAAATGGATCTATCCACCGGGGATCTATGATAGACATTTAATGGATGCACTGCAACTGAACAGGACAGGGAATTTAACTTTACATTTATGCGTGGGAAACGCTGAGAAGTTTGTTTCCTACCCCTGGAGAGGGAGCTACTTTGAAGGCTAAGGATACAGGAGACACCGAGGCCCTCACACAGGCCTGCTGGTCTGGCTGGATTTGATGTTGGAATATTCTGAGGACTTCCTATTGTACGTTACATAAAATTGCCTCATTTGTACAACTTTGGAATGCCTCTTTAGGTGAGTGGCGTTACTTTCTACATTTGTTAATAGGTACATATCTCCTTTAAATGGAAGCAGTAACATAAATGTTACAGACACTAATGTTATCTAGTCATGTTTTCAGTCAACGAAACATGGCCATAAGGTTAACAAACTTAGCTAACTAAGTACTTAGCGCCTACTTAAGTTTATTAGAACAAGTTGGTAAGTTAACCCTATAGTCTTTCCAGTCTGGAAGTGGCTTGCTCGGTTAGCTGAAATGCTCTCTAACGTGAATGTAAATGCCTTACGGGACCCTGCTCTTGGGTATGTCTCGAATGATCTTGGTGACCATGATTATTTGCTCCTCGTGTTTTGTTTTGCTTTTTTGGCAGCTAGCTTGTTCATCTGACAATACAACATGACGTTCCTCTGGAGCTAGTTTGAACAATATTGTGTCAAGCAACCATGGCCCCCAAAGCTCTCAACAAAATTCCCCAAGTTTTCAGGAGTTTTGCTCGTGTAATGTTTGTGGAGTGTGGTGGCACTTGAGCCTTTTTTTTTTTTCTCCCCCCTTCAGTTTTCATACCGGGGACAAATCACCTGACGTTTTTGTTAACATTATGTCACTAATTTGAGGGACTGTTTTTTCAACAAGCTCACCGAGCTACAAATTGGTGTTGTTTTGAACAATTAATAACTGGATTAAGGAAGTTCCGATAATGTGTTTCCGCAGATGTTAACATACTTTAGCGCTAACGTTACCCAAACAACATTACTGTTGTACAGATGTTATTTGTATGCGTTTCATAGTTATGACAACGTAGAATAGAACTGCATCCCATCTATAGCTCTAGGAAGTTCAGAACCGTACCGTGTGCGCTAGCATGAAAAAAAACTTGTTTTGTAAGAACTAAACGATTATTGCTGCGCCCCGCTGCTAACATTGTTTGAAATGTAGTTCTGTGTCTACAAAACCGTCGAATTTTTCAAAAGTTACCCAGGATATGGGTTGCACTTTACTCATTATTGGCGACTCATGTTAGCTAAGCAACCAGCTGCTGTTAACGCTAGGTTAGCAGACAGGCTGGAGGCAACAACTGCTATACTGGCCTTTTTAGCAAACTTTTTGGATTTTTTCCAGTTAATTGTGTCCTTATATCGAACCAGTGCTCTAAACCATATTCGCTGTCAATACACGGGGTGGGCCCATTCGAATCGCAAGCGATTCTCATTGTTGCTGTAGATTTGTGAAGTAATACGTTTAGTTTAATTAAAAAAAAAAAAATGTGTTTTCATCACGGCGATGTTTGGCTACATCATGTTAATGCACTAATCTCTGGCAACATTCCAAACTTGGCGCAGGCGTGTGAATCAAGCTGAAAGTCCGGTTGTGTTTTCTCGATTTGTGCGTGTTAATGTGTTTCGTGCATGTGGGTTCCAGCCATAAGAACCAGATCTGTAGGGTAGTGACTTGCTGTTCTTCACCTCCCCCCCCACTACCGACCCCCAATCTCGGTGGCGGTTAGGAGAAATGGGTGGTATGTTAGAGGGGAGTTCTTGTTTCCTTTTTTAGCCTCCATTTTTATTTCAACATGAGAGCAACTGTGAGTAGCATTGTTGATCTGGAATGTAGTAATGACAAGTTTCGATCAAGTTACAGGCGCCATAGTTGTTACGTTTTAAACCCCATTGCGGCGTTCTGCAATTCAGATCTTCTCTTGAGGAAAGGCTATATTTTATTTCACACATCGGTTGGACTTGTTTCAGATTAAAAAGCTGGTCTCAATATATACATATACCTTATTATTTCCATAGTGTGGCGGGCCAGATTTTTTTTGTTAAGAAGTGCGAGTTAGCATTAACCAAAATTGTCAAGAGGTTTTGGCCAATGGACGAGTGTATAGTACCGTTGGCGGGTTTGTCTATCTTGCAATGTGTTTTTTTTTTTTTTCTTTTCCGACTTAGTTTATTAGGACCCCGCGTTATCCGAGTACAAATGGCTTCCCCAACCGTCGCCCGACAAGCTGTGTTCCACTTAGCTGCCCCACGTAGGCACCCATTGTGAAGCGCCCAGAGTCCTGAGCACACCAAACCCAGAGGCAGGAGACACAGTTTTATTCTATCCTTGGTTAGGACCACTAATGTAACACCGGATGTGTGACCGCCTCCCTATAGTTATATTTGTGTCTGACGTGTGTTGTAAATTCAGCTGGCAGTACCTTTAGCTTTATTTGCTTTGGCATTGTCAAAAACATTTCATAGAAAATATGTTTTAATGTCCTCACAGTGAAAAGCCTGTTGTCAGAATGAAAGCTTTCTGCTAAAATTGTCTCTTGGTTGCTCTCTAAAAGTGCTCTGCTTGCAGATCCAGTATATTCCAACCAGGCTTGGTTTAAACAAAAACACTAACATTTTTCAAACTCAAATATATTTGGCATGTGCAGCTTCATGTAACATTGTGTGTTTTCTGAGCTGTAGTCGACCTTGCTTCATGAGCACAAAGATTACATCCGTGCCCTGCTGGGGGTGTTTAACCAACGCCAAGTATTCAGATTGATCTTGAAGCCTGTTGGAAGCCAGATTGCTGTGAGCAGATCCTTGTTTCTATTGGTTGTGTCTGACATTCTCTAAATATGTTTCGCATCTTTTAATAGAATGTGTCGGCCGCGGCTTGCAGACCTGGCCACTCACAACTATTGGACACATGAGTCCCAACACTCCCCTTGACCTGACCCTTCTTGTTATCTTGAACAAACACTGATCACTAACAGAATAAACAGCCATATACAGAACAGAATTAAGAAACAGAGTATTTAGGACACAGGCAAGCATATACAGTCGTCTGCATTCTTGACAACCTGTTACCCTGAGAAAGCTTAGAATTTACTGCATGGCTGTTTGTGGCTGCTCTCATGAACTGACCTGCTGTGTTAGGTGCCAGGCCTCTCAGTCTGCTTCAGATTGTGTTTTAGAATAAAATACATGTGAAAAGTGTGTTGGGAAAGAGGTCTGTCTCTGAGAGTAGCACTGTGTCTGTGTGGATCTGCCTACAGGATGTGGACCCTTCTTTTCCAGTATGGGCCTCTGAGATATGAGGAATGTGCAGACATGCAAGGTTACACTAGCCCATTTTTCTGTTTACTAATGAAATAAAATCTTTCTCTCTCGTTGACGTTCACAGAATCCTTTACCAACCGTTGTTGGTTAATGTTCCCAGGGAAGCACAAGTTTAACTGTGGTGTGTTGTGTTCTGAGTGGTCTGGATCATACTTCTACAGAATTTAAACCCTGCTTTCCCTGTGTACATGTACAACAGGGAGTGAATCAGGATGTTGGCCCATTTCCCAAAGAAGACAGGATTTTGTCTCGGTGCAGACAGTTGGAGAAGAGTGGGGGTGGGGGTGGAGGAGGAGGGTGTTGCTGTGAGGAATAGGAGGGAGAAAACCCTGTCCTTTTAGCTTTCCATTTGCATGCTGATGATACTTATCATTACATGGAGGGCAGGTGTAGCTATTGATATGTAAATACAGTTTTATGTGCGTTGTGCCAAGCCAATGTTATGGATCTACACCTGTATGGAAGCAAAAACATTAAAATTGCGTAAGCTTAATATTTAGTTATGTTTAGTCACACCTATGCATATGTGTATATCTAAATTCACTCATGACAAGTACCAGTGTTTTATGTAGATTGTTTTTCTCGTTTTCATTCTTCCTGTGTTATGATATTCTGACTTCAGGTGGCTTCTGTCTTTTAACCTCAGGGACAGATTTAGCACCAGTGCATCTACCTTGATCTGTTCGTAGCTTCTCATCTGCAGCTGCTGAGTGTTGTGTGGCTTTCCGTCTTGCACAACGGGGTTAAAAACAAGTCGCTCTGACGCTTGCCTCTTCGGTGTATTCCTATTGGTGCGGGAGCTCTGGAGTTGCTCCAATGGGCCGCAACGCTTTCTCGGCACTAGGGGAGCCGTGTTGCAGAGGGCTGTGCTAGTTAATTCTGTTTTGTGCAGAGAAGCAATGCTTCTTGGTAGAATAATGGAGGAGGAGGCGGCTGGGAAAAAAACAAGGCAGATAGGGGGGTGAGGCAAGCAATCTACGTAATAATCTCTCTTGCTCTCTGCTCTCTCTTTCTCCTGTTCATGTTTTATTGCATCTTTTTTATTTTGTCATTTATTTTTTCCCCTATCAATCACTTTCACACTGCCTGTCCTGTTCTTTGTACTTTACATAGAGTAGAGCAGAAAAAAAAATAGCTCACCAATAATCAGTTTCTGCCCTTACACCTTTTGAAATGTAGGCAGCCATTTTAGGCTTCTCCATAATAACCCTGCTTGCCTTACCACCCTTTCTCTTGGTTCTTTCTGCATTTATTTAATGTAACTAAGCAGTACAATAAAACAGACCACATAATAGTCAAATAAAATACCCAGATGCTTTGGGTGAGGTAAAACCAAGATTGCAAAATCTACAAATACCTTTCCAACAATGTTTGCTCAGAGGGTGTTGTCAGAGGAGGAGAGAGTGCAAATAAGGAGCAGAGCAGAAGGGGAAAAACAACCGAGAGAGGTTTTGCACCAAAGTCAAGCCACTCACCACCAACCTGCTCACAGCTGTCCTTTTTTGTAACACACAGCAGCAATGTGAATAAAAGGGGGAAATGAATGGCTGGTGTTAGGTTTTTTCCTGTTCATAAGCACCTTGCTCTGTCACCCTGAGCAAATGGTTCCTCTTGGGAGGACTGAGGTGGGAGTTTTTGTTTTCTTTTATGTGAACTGCTTTTATTCATGGCCATTCACTTGTGTTTTTGAAACAGGTTGTGTCCTAAAATAGAACACTGCCTCAGAACCTTTTTGAACCTAGATTTGTTCCTTGCTGAAGTTTTTTCTCTCCCCTAATACACAGCCATCACACTTGCTTTTGCCTTGTCTTTCGTTGAAATATTTTAGGCTTGTTGTGCTAATTTTATTATTAAAAGAATGGTATATTTAAAGCCCTAGTGCCGTTCAAAATGGCTGCCAAGCCTCAGTTTTGTTATTTTATTTTTCAGAGATTGTAATCTTGCATTGACTAGTCTTACATGTGTGTGCTGTGCTGCAAATCTCGTTCTGGTGGAGCCAGGACAAGTCCTTGTGTCACTCCTGAGTAAGACTCAGCCAAAAGAGGAAATTACATCTGAATTTGTTTGTCATGCAGCTAAAGCACGTGGTGGGAGACAGAGGGTGTCTCTGGTTTATGTTATGACAGAGCAGGAGCTTATCTAACAACAAGATGGCTTTTTTTGGCCTTCATTCCTCCACTTGGAAAACATTGCTTTCCCACATTTGGGAATAGAGTTGAATTGCTTACAGGGAATGTTACCATTGTGACAACTGTGGCCTTGGTTACATAGACATTTGTTCTTCAAGATAAAAACACAGCCCTTAACCATACATTTAAATGAGGGATGTGCTTTAACACAGCATGACAAAATGAAAATCTTTTGATAATATTGGTTGACCAAGCACATACATTCCAGGTTGCAACATGAATGCTGTATGTCTGCTGTTTTCCTATGTATGTTGTGATGAAAGATGCAGCAAGCAGTTGAAGCCATAATAATGATGCCTCTAGACTCTAGTATATAAGAATAACTAATAAACAAACCAATAAGCTTTTTATTTATTTTCAGAAATACCTCCTCCAGTTCCAACTGCATTTCCTGGATCATATTTCCTTGTCGTGCTAGCATACCTCCATGCTAGTTAAAGCAGGGACAATTTAGGTGGGAATGAGCCTAGATGTCTTTCCCTAGGTATAGTTAGTGAAATTTGTAGAATCAGTAGGGGGACATAGAGACCAAAACAGGCTGGAAGGATGTAGTCAGGCCCAAATTGGCAGCAGGATTTAGCATAGTCGTTTTTTAGAGTCTCAAACTGACAGTGGCTGGCTTGTTTGTCCTGAAACAGATGATTGATTTTCTGGCCCTGCTGTCGACTGCTCTCTCCCCCACTTCTGTTATAGCACTCGCTTGGCCTTTGTTCCCCATTGTGTGCCTCCTCATCCCTGGTCTGGCCCAGGTCTATTCAGGCCGCTGGACATTGTTGTGTTGTTGACCTACACTGCATTCTCAGGATGCACGATTGCTCAGTATGACAGTAGCTATAGAGGCAAATCATTGCTGTAATTATCAGATTTATATCAACAACCCCATACTGACATTTAAGTTTATTAATTACTAATAAATAGTGTGAAAGTTTAAATACATCTGAACTAATTTAGTCAAATTAAAAATAGTCAGTTTCAAGCAGCATAATCTTCCCAAAATTTGCTTCTAAAATATTTCTTTAAGGATTTTTACATTAAAAGGGAAATTAAGAAGATTCTAATCATCTTGCAATTTATGACTCTCAGGAAAAATTGATTCATCATATCTAGGTGCTGCTTCGCCGATTGTGCATAGTCCCTTCCCAGGGGCATGCTAGTGGCATTTATACTTATCGCAGTACCGGATGTTAGCATTGTTTGTGTTCAGTCGCTTGAATAGTTGGCCAGTGCCTCAATCTGTCCAGTGTTTTCCATAAGACTTTTATTTTTCAACCCTGTTTTGGTAACTACTAGCCATTTCTCAGTAGGAATGGTTTAAATCTGCTTCTCCTTTTTAAATATGTAATAAGTTAATTTAAGTACAATGCAGTAAACAACTGTTTTTTTTTTTTGTTTGTAACTAGGCAACCACCACTGTCTTAAGCCTTACCACTAAACCTCTAAACATTTATTTAAAAAACCAACTAGGGGTGGGGAGACGCATCGACATAATCAATGTAATCGATTCCCAAAATACAGCAATTTATCAAACGTGCGTACACATCGCAGGTTGGGCTAGAAATTAACAATACGCCAAGATTCGGTACCTGAGACAATTTTGGGACAATATAGGAATCACCTCACAGTGCACGCATTTAGTTGTTGTAGATTAACTAGATCACTGGATATGAATTCTACAAGACACCCCTAAGATTGGCAAATAAGAAAAGAAACTTGTGGAGCACTTCTGTCTGATTATGAGGGAGGGTGGAGCTCAGCCGAGTGTCCCTGTCTGCAGCAGAGAAGGAGCAGACAATATGAGGAAAGTTACTCCTTCACTAGACAGGGCAACATCAGTGCTCCTTCGGGTACCGGCATGAAAACGCTCCGCCAATGAATGATCTATAAGAAGAAATGACTAGTTAAATGATCAGAAGCGTGTGGAAAAGTGATAATGTCAGCTCTGCCCACAGTTCCACATCCACAGTCATGTTCACCAAAACAAGCTTGTTGATTAATCAACCAATATGAACACGTTAGCTTACATCCACCTGTTCACCCTAATGTGCCCCAGCGTCTGGTGCAGAGACAGCAACAGTTCTAAAACAGGCAGGAAACTGGCAGGTGTACGTCATCATTCTTCCTAAATCAGTTTCCATTTGATTAGGGTGATATCATTGGGTCTGTGTGGTGACTTTGCTGTTGTAGATATGGATGGATAAATTCCCATTAAATTATAAATTTATTGGGCTCAAACTACAGTAAGTGAGTCTTATCCAGTCCTGCAGTAAATAATCCAGTTTGTGTTCAGACTCAAGGGAGTTGATTCTGTTTTGCAGGCTGTTTTTTGTGTTGCTGTTGAATGACTGTAGTAAAGACAGGAGATTGTATTATGTTGTCATTGATGTACTTAATGCGGTGGACAGAATAATAAGGAAAACAGTTTCATTCTATGTAGTTGCCAGCTAAGATATAGATTAAGATATAAATGAGACCACAAAGTGATCAAGAAATCTGCTGATAGTATGAATATGAATTTTTAAAAAGTCAAACTGATATTATTGTTGTTATAGTATTTAAAGTAAAGTGAACAGTTTGCTGAGGAATGCAGATTGTACCACATTTCTTTAACTTGAATGTAACGAGCTCTCGCTTTAATTATATTGTGGAGAGACTTTATATTAGTCTGTAAAACACAGATTTCCAGCCTATTTGTGGGGGGAGGAATAATGCCCTGCAATGCATACTTTGAATTATTATATTGTATTCATTTTATAATATAAATGATTGATAGATTACACGTTTTAAATAAATGATTTTATGTTATTATAATGTTATGTTATTCATTTAGAATAGGGAGTTTAATGGAAAAATAATCAATAGAAAAATCTATTGATTGAGACAATTTGGAGAATAATTAACAAAATAAATAATCTTTAGGTACAGATGTACATTCAACGTGGGCTTAGTGATATATTTCATTTATTATTTGTGTGTGTTCTTAACAATTTCTAATTCAAATTATTTCTCGGTCTTCAAAAATAGATTTATATAAACTATATGCTGTTCTCTTTGGCCCATATGTGCCATATTAAGGAAAACATCACTAGCGAGGCCACTCTCCTTTTTCTCTGTAATGTAAACATTGAAAATGATCCCACCAGGAGAAGCTGTGCAACCGTAACACAAAAGACCGCCTATCCATAGTAATTGCAAATTGAGCTCTAAATGCTTTCAAATAGCATGTGATCTACACGTGGTTTTGTTAACAGGTAGCTAACGCTAAAGCTTCAATGAAAATGCAGTGTAACTTTGTTATAATGTAAAGCCTGCACACAAAGGGTAGTAAAAGATAGAGGAATTGGAATGTCTGACATTTTTTATCACTGAGGTAAAATGAACTTATTTTGTATCTGTGGCCGCTATAACTCCAGATTTTAGAGTAGATAATACTTGTTTAGCTATATGAGAAAGGGGCGGGATCAATGGGAGTACCATTCGCTCATCCAGGAGCTTTGCATGGATGGTCATTTCATGTATTCTTTTAGAATGAAAGGTTGGGCTTCTTAATCTGTACAACAAAAAAAAAAATGTTAATGACATTAGATGTTTTCTCACTATAAGTTGAACATTTTTGAGCTGAAGGTGTTCAACATGTCTATGCAAAAATGCAAAGTGCAAAGAGCAGAGATTCACAAAGTGCTCAGCAAATCCAATGAGCAACATTAAAAACACTGGGCGACTGTGGAGCAGGAAGGTAGAGCGGTTTTCCACCAGTCTCACAGGTTCAATCCCCACCTCCTCCAGTCACATGTTGAAGTGTGCTTGAGCAAGACACTGAACCCCAACTTAGTTGCTCCCAGTGAGCCCATCGGTGTATTAGTGTGTGTGTGTGTGTGTGTGTGATTGTGAGTGTGAATGGGTGATTAAGAAGCAGTGTAAAGTGCTTTGAGTGCCAATAGGTAGAAAAGCACTATATAAGTGCAGACCATTTACCATTTACTTACAGAAAGCCTCCCCGAGCTGCTAAAATGGGCTCTGTCTGAGGAAGGGCTAACACGTGATGTAACATAATCTAAATACACAATTAAAACCATATAAAAAATGAAAAGCTAAAGAATGCGACTTAAGGACATTGCTTGATAGCACACATAAGCAATGAAGACACCCAATTCTAACCAATCAACTGTTAGTTTTTAAGAACAGACTATACGCTTGTATGGTTGGTGGAGTTAGTGGCACACACATAACTAGCATTTTGATAATGCATGTGAATTTTCCATGAGCACTTAGCAGCCACATCATCTTTATAAAAGCAATGGTCATGGTGAGAAGTAATAATGGTTGGGTAGTATTTTTACTAGTTAAAGTCCAACACGCAACAGATGAATAATATTGCCGACATCAGTAAAAACTGGAACTGATTCTGCACCTTAAGCATTCACAGAATAGAACATGAAGATATAAGCTTGTACAACTTCTAAAAGCTGCTGTACAAATGTAAGCATTACAGGAATAGTGTTACAAACTCAACTGAGTGTGCCAATTTTTAGCTTTAATCAGTGCAGTCGTTGACAGACTGGCTGTTTTCTTTGACTTACTGTAGCTGTCTGTGCTGGCTGCTGACATAGTTTAGTACTGTTAAAACCAGTACACACTGGATTTGCTCAGCTGATGCTGATACTCTCATTAAGACTCACTGCCCCTGACACTTGGTGCCATTCAGCACTCCATACATGTTGCCCATAGAATGCTTAAAAATGCCCAATAGACTAATTGGAAGCGCCAGGGCTTGATTGATTAGTTCAAGTGCCAGGATCAGATGGTAGACTCTGCTTAGACTCCCTGTCTGTTTAAATAACATGTCCTAGAGAGACTGAGCAAAATGGCCTAAAATAGTATGGTGTACTTTTACACATTGATTGTTTTTAATAATTATGATTGATATAGTTGTTAAGCAAAGAGGCACAACATGTTTGTTTAACTTTAAAGATTCATGCTCTCTCTTAATGAAGTATAGAACATAGTCTTACTGGGGGCGTCACATAAAGCCCTCTGGAATGTTCCTCTTCTAAATGGCTGTTTATGCTGATATACGAAAGAATTTTCCTACCAATTAAGATTATATGAGTTATGAAAGACAATTTATAACTTTAAATAAAAAAAAAAAATGCGATTAAAAATAAGTTTAACACATTCCTATTTAAAAATGTGTATTGAATTTATGAGGCCAACGAATTGGACCCTACTATGGGTAGTCTGAATTACTTTTGCATATGCATGGACTAATGTCCCAGCTCTGCATTGTAAACATTGAATTTATCTAGTATCTGTCTGACCGTAGGCCCCACACACAGACGCACTCACCTGCAGAGCAAAGAGGCCACGGGGGAGCAGACAGAAGAAATGTGCACTTCAGATGTACTCATAAAGTCCTTCCTGCAAGTTTCTGTGGAGGTGTGACCATGTTTATTTGTGTTTTTACAACGTAATCTCTGTATAACAATCACACACTCACTGTGACTCCTCCGCTGCTCTCACTCTCACCAGGCTGGGTGGGAGGGGCTATTAAGTGGTACGATTTAGGACCGCAACGGACAAATCATACCGCTTTTAGCAAGTCAACATCAATCTCTAATCAATTCTTCCAATTCATCAATGTAAAAAGAGCCAGTTCATCACTGAGTTATAAAATACATGTTGGCCTATTGTGTAGGCATGGCGGGGCGAGGTCTCATTGGAAGGGCGATCAATGTAGGGGAAGAACTAGTGTGTCTGTCTATATTAAGAATATTTTCTCATAGTCGCTCCACCTAGAGCATTAAGTACTGTGGTGTTTTGAAACCTACCTTGGTTAATCCGCTTGAATTGAACTCTGGTTTCCTCCTTGGTGGTGGTTTACACACAACACAGCAGTTACACTTGGTTACTGTTCAAAACAGCTATACCAAGGCCGTTTACTCTATTTGTTCTTGATCCAGTTGAACTCTGGAGTTCCAGCTCCTTTGTGATGAGAATGTGATCAGACCTGGATCCAGCCCAAAACAGCAAAATTTTAGCTATAGAGCTAGTTGGCAACTCATCTCCTCATATGAAGTTGTTTTGTTTGTTCTGGTTTATTGTCCAGATAAATACTATGATAACTATTTTTCACTCAGGAATTGCCAAACAAGATCTATTTCCGCCAATTACTTGTCATGTCTTACTCCACATCCAGATGAGTGGATAAGGCAATTTCCCTGTCTCTATTTTTTTTTTCTCCTATGTGTATAAACTGAACAAAAGGGGGGGAAAGTTCGCGAAATAGTCCACTGTTTCGGACCAGAGCAAACGGACCTACAAATTTGAAAATGCCCATTGTTAAGCTCAACTTACCTTTTCAGATCAGCGTGTGACGCACAGGATTTGACTTTCTCGGTTAAGAGGCTAAGCCTCACTCATGAACCTTTAAACGCCAATGTTTCTGCAGTGCCGTTGGTGCTGTTCTGTGAGTCTGCCTCATGGGAGTTTACAGCACCTCTCCACAATTAAGATGTGTTTTGGAGTGTATTTGAGAGAGTCTTTGGAAGACACCATCACAGTTTGGATAAGCTACTGATGGAAGTAATGTTTTTGCTGTGTGGGTGCTCGCACTTCTCGTTATTTTGCCTCTCCTTGATTGTGCTCAAGCTGTTTGACTGACTGATATCAGAAAGTACATAATGGAAGACTGATACTGCAGTCTTGTTCCATCCCTGTTTTTCCACTTGTGACATACAAAGCACTGGCCAAACATTTAGCATATAATTTCAGTTTTCCTAGTATAATGTTGTCTGTGTTTCTGTCTTTCTGTGTTTTCGTCTTTGCCATATTATAAAGCTGTTTGGGTGAGTGTGAAATAAGATATACAATAAGTGTTGCTTTCTCCCTGGCCACATATTCCATTTGTTTTAAAGCCAGGCCCTATTGATTTGCCTATTCTTCATCTTCAATTTCCTCCTCCTGAAGCTCAGAGTGCAGCCCGACCTGCCTAGTGCTGGGAAATGGCAGATATATTCATATCCTGCCTTGTACAGCAAGCATGTGTGCGGGGGCAGACTGAGGGGGCTGCTGTAATCTCATTGGACTGGATGTGTTGTGGAGGTTTGGAAAGGCACAGGTGGACACTGTCTGAGCATGAACATGGTGTTTTAACCCAAATGGTGTATCTACATTTGTGTATGTGTATGCATACATTCAGTTGGTAGAGCAGACATCCATTAACCACAAGGGCAGTGATTCTCCTGGTCGTCCTGGCTACAAGTCGAAGTGTCCTTGAGCAAGACATTGAACCCCACAGTTGCCCTAGTGTTAAAGTTGCCTTTTATTCTTTTTTATTTAAAAAAGTCCAATAAAATAACTAAACCTAGGATCGTGGAAATGTTGTTTGCTAATAGTACTGCAATATAATAGAAAATCCAAAAATGTTATGATTAGGGATCAAATCTGGTGCTCTATGACAGAGGTATGCTGTTTCATACCTCTGCTGTAGATAATAATAAACTATAAATTTAAACATTTTGGGGATATGAAGATGTGTGGTCAAATTTGTATATTTTTGTACACATCTGTCACTCAGTTTAGCCCTTACTTACAGAGGAAATAATATCTGCAATTATCAAAAAACACATGATGAATAGCAAAAATCTAAACACATACACTTCTTTGTCTTTCTGTTATTTTTTGTTCGTTTTATTCAGTCAAATACAGTTAAATGGATCATGCATGGATAAAAAAAATTAACAATTCCTCTTTAAACACATTGGAACGCAAATTAAATTAAACAGAAAACTGCCCTTAGCAGGAAAAAATGCCAGACAAATTTGCGGCATTCAAGTGTGTTGTGCCTAAACGCTTTGGTCTATGTTGTTTACAGCAACTTGATGGGGTTCAGATCTGGTGTTTGAGTTGGCTAAGCCATCACTTAAAATATTGCAGCAGCTAGTTTCTTCTTTTAATGTTTCCTGAAGTTAAAACAATTAATATAAAGGATAATACGATGGATGTATTTTAGACTTATTCGACTGGAGGAGCTTTTTATGGTTCTTGGAGCTAGATTATAACTGGATGTTACCCCTTTTTCATGTCCAGAGGGCAGGAACTACAAACAGTCAACGTTCTCTTAGCATATACTACTGTGTAGATAATTTCTAAGCTCAAAAGGGTTATTGTTTATAAGCCAATGCAGTGTAAAGGGGAGTTTGAAGGAAGACTCCATTTAGATTCATATAGTCAGTTTTTTTTAAAACTACATCTGTTTATAAATTGGACCTGACTTCACCACTGTGAGATCTGCGCAGCCAGCAATGATCTCAATAGGCTACTGCCCAGCACTTGCCACCAACACCCCCTCCTCTTTGTCTCCCATAGGGAGAACAGGCGACACAGCGGTGATGGTGGCGAGCTTGATTGAGGCTATTTTCCTCCTAGGACTGCTGCGTTATTACGTTATTACTTTTTTGAAGTAGCTTTTTAGGTACTGAATCATCATTGGAGGCATGACATATTTTGATGCAAATGGCCACATATCTGCCTCTTCGAGCATATTATAAGTTTACTACCGATACAAAAAAAAACATTATCTAACAAATTTAATGCATAAGATTGGAACCTGCTATATAATAACTTGTGAAATCTGTTGATTTCACAAGTTTGTATATGCATTAGTGAAATTGGCAATTCTGATTAGCTGAGAAGCTATGAATCAAATTGAGCAGTTATTGTTAAGTCTATGATTAACTTGTTTATTACTTAATACCTATTAGTGGTACTAGCAGTGGAGAAGAGCTGCAGGAGAAAGAGGGCAGATGGGGAGTAGTCAAGTCAAGCAACTAGATCAGATTGTGTAATAATAACTTCTCATAGTTACAATCAAACTATCATAAAGCATAGTATAATTTAAAACATTTACCATTAACATTTAAATATTATTAAACATTAAGAAGAAAGGATGGACTACATTGACTAAATTATATAATCACTGTTCGTTATTTTGAAATTGTAGTCTAGTGATCGCACAGCTGCTGAAAAAGACCTAGAGGAAAAACTGCTTACTGCTTTTTGAACTGACATTGATGTGTCCCCAATTTTTGGTGTATATTACCATCATAAATTTGGTCCTAATTTTTATTTGTAGTATTAGTCTTTATAACGTCTTAAATTAGTTTAAAACTGTAGATACTCTGAGGACATTGTCAGTTTCACATGTGTTCTCACCTACTAGTTGGTGTGACAAAAAGGACTCTGGGTCAATCACGGGTTTTTGTTTACAGCTCATCAAAGCAGGTCTAGTCATATTATAGAAACAGTGCCAGATATTGTCTGGATAAGTTCAGGGCTGCAGGGCATGTAAAAACTGTTCTAAAGAGATTCACCACTCTGAAGGTGTTATTGTACAGCGAAACCTGTTATTTTCCTTTTAATTAGTAGTTTTTTCCCCAACATTGCCATCCTTACTGTCCCAGAACTTTAACGGTACCATCCCCAGAGAACAGCCTAATCAAAAACAGCCAAGTGCTTTTACCTATTTACCCTAAATGATAAATGAAACTCATTTTAAATGTTAAAGGTGAATACATCTTTAAGACATTACAATACAAATCTGCCACTGCGTAACCGTAACACAAAACAAATGTGAGTTGTACGACAGCTGATAAGAGACAGGGGGCCTTCTTTGCTGTTCATTTTGTGTGTATGTCCCTCCCCCATGGACTTGTCTCCAAAATGGCCTCTGTTCCAGTGGAAGTGAAAAGACTTTGTTGAGCCTGTTGGTAATTTGAGCCCAGTATTCATGGCTAGAGGAACAAACAAGGAAGGGCGGGAGGTGGTGGAGGAGGTAAAGAAAGGCTTTCCTTCTTCGTACGGAATTTACCTACCTAGTTCACTGTCTGGCCCAAATAGTGACTCCCTTTGTGAGTTTAACAGAGCGAGGCTATTTTTGTGAGACGGTGATCATCCACAGCAATAAGGAACTACTATTGGTCCTGTGGAAAAAAATTCTGGATGGAGTATTATAGGTTCTAGTAGAGGCCTCTGCATCTAAATATGTTAAAAATGTGTTGCCCCTTCACTGTTCTCTTTTTTGTATTTAATGAGTCACGCTTAAAGAGGAACAGATCTTGAATAACCAACTCTATTTATTGTTTCCTGAAACATGAATCTGCCCTTTAGTATCTTTGTATCCTCCTCTGTATGTGTGTGTTCTTATTGAGGTCATTTCATTTATAGCACAATGTGAAACTTTTGTAACCAATGGCTAGCTGACATTTCTTGTTGCTACCTACCTGTGTGTATCCAGCTGAATGGGACTGACATTCCTGTTTTGTCAGTGAGCATTGTTGAACTGACCTTGACATTATTGGAAGTCCCCAGTCATCTTGTAGTTGCATTGGTGCTAGAAGGCAAGTGCAGCATTTGCTGTAGCCAGGGGACCACTACAGAAATGTCATGCATCCAGTTGCTGCTAATTCAAAAAGGATTTTAGTCAATTAACCTGTGTTTGAACATTAGGGTTCTTTTTTGTTCTCTAAGCAATATTTGGCTTTTATGGATGTGTATTTGGCACATTTTGTTAGTCTGGTGTTTGCATGTATTTGCCCGGGGGAAGACCTTGGTGTACAGCAAATTCTCTCCTCGGCTTATGAACAGACCACAGGAGGGCCTCTTCTTCTTCCTCTATGTCTGCCTGGGCGGCTTAGTGAGCTAGGTGGGAGGACAGAGGAGGAGGAGAGAGCAGAGGAGTGTGGGTCAGTGTTTCAGCAGCGTGTGGTCACATGACAAGAGGGCTGGGCCTTATGTTGAATGACTCACCCTTGTTAGGTGCCTGAGATGCAGGCGCCTCCTGCTGGTTCTCTATATTGGTGCATTCCTATGTGAAGGCTGAGTGTGTGGTGCCGCACAGGCCCTGCTTGTTTTTCTGCTCTTAAATATCCCCCTGTCCCCTCCATGCTGGAATCCTCTGTATATATGGTCAATCACATCATGTCCATATCATGTTATTTTAAACCTAGACAATCAAATGCCTTCTATTGCTTACCATATAAACGCCTTCATTGTGAACATGAGTCAGCAGTTTTTTTTCTCATAGCCATTGTAATGCATTTAAGGAGGATGTTTTCCTGCTTAGTGTTGGTCGTGGTCATGGCAAACCTCTGTCAGTGTTCCACTGACATAGCTGTCTTGACCTCTGCACAAGTCCCTGCACTTTGCAGCATGCCCTCACTTTTAGTTTCAGTACAGGGTTAATATTTAGCAGCTGCAGTGTTTCTGATTAATCGCTGTCTGAAATAATACTGTATGTGGACTCTAAATGTCAGACACATAAATCCCAATGTGTTGGAAGCGGGTAAACAATGGGCTACAGTAGAATTTTCCAGTTGTACCTGTACTCAAGGTGGTCTGCTATTGTTGAATTGGAATAGTGATGGTGCTGATTGGCTTTAAATGCATTTGCATGTTTTACAGATAAACTATGGCCTTTTATTTAAATTATCATGCAGAAGTGTTTTTTTTTTTCCCTTTTTCTGGAATAAATTTTATACTGACAAAAGTACCTGTTAACTTTAATCTATATTTTATAGGTGAAACATTGCTTTAAATTTTTGACTTGACTTGGACTTTAACTATTAAGTAATGCGTGTACGTATTGCATGTATTGTTTTCTTGTAGACTGATTAGACACAATCAACACATTGTTTTTGTTTT
The DNA here is from genome assembly GCA_020496755.1 of Channa maculata. Taxonomy (NCBI): domain Eukaryota; kingdom Metazoa; phylum Chordata; class Actinopteri; order Anabantiformes; family Channidae; genus Channa; species Channa maculata. The sequence continues at coordinate 2,363,502 of CM035603.1, forward strand.
TGTAGCTCTTAATAAGACATCTACACTTAGGAACTTGTATTTTGGTATCCTTTGGTCTCATTAGCAAACTGCTTCCGTTTTCTGGAGACGGGTTAGATGGATCCCCTCTCATAACCATAATCATAATGTGATTTTCCACTCATTCCATAGAGTTTCAGATGAATTAAGATCAGAATTAGTAGTAGGCCGCTTGAGAATAATCAAGTGTTTGTGCATTTAGACATTTGTTTAGGGCTATTATTTTCTTGTAGCTGCTATGAGCTGTGACTAAGACAGAGCTCTCTGATACGGTAGTATGTTCCTCTCCAGACTGTGTTGATTATCATGTAATTACATAGTGCCCTGCCATGATTCAAGATGCAGCAAGACACCCTAATTATATAACTAATCCTCCTATATTTCACAGTGGGGATGGTGTTGTTTTCTCGGAAAAACCATTTTCTTATGAGCATAAAGCTGATGCGACTTAGGAAAAAGCTGGTCATATTTCATCACAGCAGCTTCTATATTGTATTACTTAATTGGTAAGAAAAGGGAAAAATTCAGTGACCACTACAGTCACCTCAGTGTATTTATGTAGGTTGCCATTCAGTATCATCTTGCACATGACAATAAAATATCTATATCCTGTGGCTATCACAGTCTCTCATCTTAAATTGTAGTGATAGTTGTTTCCTTGACTGACCTGCATATAAAGCCACATATAGAGATTCAGTATGTGTAATGAGCATAGCCCTTTGTATTCATTTCAGTGTGGAAGTGCATTTAATGCAGCAGGGCTGGTACCATAGCATAAAGGGAAAAAGATTAATGTCATTTATGCAGCTCTAATACCACTATTGGTTCTGCTAAATTTTTTTGTTTTAGTTTAGTGAATCCTGATCGTAGATCCAAAGGTCCACAGATGAAATCCTTCTTACTGTGATAAAACATTTATCTAACTGAGGTTCCCATAAGCGACAATTTAGGGGTGTTGATTATCCTCATAAACTGAGGGTATTTATCATTCTAGAACATTTACAACAGGTTTATGCAGTTAAGATAAACATTATGTTTATGTAGTCCAGTGTGGAAGTTAAAAATGTTAGGCGGCATAGATGTCAAAAAGCACAGATTTCTACTGTAGAACTCTTAAAGGACAACTTCAGTCATTTTCAAAACTGATCCTATTTTGAACAATTTACGTACAGGCAATAAAACCAATAGTCAATTGTCTCAGGCACAATGCTCCACTGGGTGACATGTTTCAGTAATGCTTTAGATTACAGCCTGTGACTTACAGGGTAAGTACAGTGACTAACTGTGTACTTATTAGTAACAATGGTGTATCTCCACAGTACCTATGGATATATATTTGTTGTTACTTGATATCAATATGCAAACTTTGGGGAATAACAGGGTAGCGAGATGAGAATAAGAAAAAGACCTACAGCGTAGGTATTTTGTAGTTAAGGGATACTTGTTAAATAGTTATGTAATTGGTGCGAATACTTATCTGTAGTTGCACAGTAGTTACACATAAGAGAGTACGGGGCTCCACATTAATGAACAGCCCTCATTTGTTGTACCTACTATATAACAACAGCTAACAAAGGGGTTTACACATATTAAGCTACACTGTTTGAAGAAAGCTGAAACCTTTGCCTTTGCTGAAATAGCTAAAATTTTATAATTTTTTTTAAAAAGACGAAATATGTTAAAATATAGAAAAAAAGCAAAATTCGAGCTCAACTGATTTGTAACATGAAATAGTGAACAATGAAAAGCCTTAAATCCTTTTGTATCTGTGACGAAAGCAATTTCCCATCGGAGATGAATAAAGTATTTCCGATTCTGAAACTGAAGAAGTGTAAGCTTAGTGCAAAGTTTAAGTCACGCGTTCCCTGAAGAATTGTAGAATTTATGAAATAAATGGTAAATGGTCTGCACTTATATAGCGCTTTTCTACCTATTGGCACTCAAAGCTCTTTCACCCATTCGTACTCTCGATCACACACAAACACAGATGGGGAGCTGCTATGCAGCTGGCCAACACTCACCGGGAGCAACTAAGTTGGGGTTCAGTGTCTTGCTCATTGACATGTGACTGGAGAAGCCGGGATTGAACCAGCAACTGTGAGATTGGTGGTCAAATACTACTACTACTATTACAAAAAAATCATGTTAAAGTTGAAACCTAGCAGGTCGGAGTATGCAGAACCATTTACACATCAATGTGGAGAAAGTCGAAGAGGATTTTTAACACTTTTTCACACCAAGAGGATTTTTTTAACACACAATCAGCTGAATACTGTAAAAAGGGGACACCATCTAAATGTAAATAAAATGTCTTTGAAAAGCTTTACACTTCAGTAGTTAAAAGGTTTTTAGCTTCATATCAAGCCTGAAATTTTAACTGGAGAGTAATGGTATTTAAAATAAGGCATGAAGTACTTGTCATTTGGATCGATCTGGTATTCTTCCCTCCTTATCTTTTGCTTTTATTGTAGAAAAAACACTTCCTGTGAGTTCTGGGGTCTGAGTGTTTTTAAATTCACAACCCCCTTATGGACCACCTTTGAGACTCTTCTGCTGTCATCTTGTGTTTTTATATAAGTAATGAAGTGCATCAAACTGAAGACAGGCCAGGCCCCCTTTTTAAGAATTTTATACTTTTAAAATGTATTGCTTTGATAACGTCATCAATGACACCATCAATGACGTCGTCAATGATGCCACATAATTGCCTTTGAAGCTAACTGGCTTTGATGTTTGCGGAAGCAACATTGTTTCAGCTATTTTTGCAAAACCTTAAAACCCTTGTGCACAGTGCATTTTCTTTTCGGAAATGCTTTTTCTAGTTTTTACTGACTGCCGTCTTCTGTACTACTTCAGCTTGCTTTCATCTGGAAACACCATTCAAACTTAAAAACGTTCAGCTTATAAGGGACATTTTTGCCTGTATAAGGCTGTTTAATATCTTTAATTTAGTATTATAAATAATGTATTAATACATATGAATATTAAATATTTTATCTAAAAATTGACTATCTAAACTCCTTTGCCAAACGTTGTTATACAGTAAGTACTACAAGTAAGGACTATAATTTAAAATGGCGCGTCTTACCCTCCTTACTTACACCTAAAGTATTTGCACCAAGCTTTTATGAAGAATATGTCAGCCAGAAGAGTAGTGTGTGTGTGGCGGATGGGCTTTATAATTGTTTTTGGATAACAATAGAGAAGGTAATTTATGTAGCATCACCTTGTGGAATGCCAAAACCGACCTCATTAAACCATCTTCGTCTTTTCAGAATAAGCAACAATTCAGATGTTTTCACTGCTTCTCATATTGATTCTTTGGCACGCCAAAGGAATTCAGGGGAACATGACAATAGTTTTAGGTCAGCATCAAGAATAATGAAAGAATGAATTGTTTAAAATTTGATGTTACCAACACGTCTGTAACAAGAAATGCAAACGTAACTGATATGTTAGTAGGTTTTTTTTCAAATTCAGTATTTTCAAACCATTCCATTTCCATTGCTAGGAAATTCGGAGACACAAAATCTGCCTTTTGGATTGGCTCAATCACAGCCCAGACCTCAACCCATTAGGGATGCTGTGGAAGGACCTTACGAAAGCTGTTCATACTCCCTAAAATTGCGGAGCTGAAGCAGTTCTGTAAGGAAGAATGGTCCAAAAGTGCTCCTGAACATTGTGCAGATCTAATTCGCAGCTAAAGAAAGCGCTTGCTTGTTATTGTTAAGAAGGTGGTTCATCTTTGTATGTTTAATGGGTGTGTTCATTAAAGACAAAGATCAGCTGAAAATATTGTTTGTTAATATGTGACTTTGGTGAAGAACGGTTACAAACGGTGCCATTACACATTCGTGCAACCATACTATATAGATGTCTGTTGTAAAATGCTAATAATGTGGTTGCTAATTTAAGCCTTGCCACATTAAAAGCATTAATTTTAGTATTTGTGTTGAATGTTCTGCTAACAACACTAACAGGTCTTGGCCAGGTCACCCTTAAAAATACAAGTTTACCTAATAGATGAATTTCCAGGCTGTGTTTGTGTTAAACTGTCTATGTTCTCCTCTCCCTTTAGGTCCCCCATGACCGTGAGCCGTAGGCTACGGCTCAGCGGCACCCCACCTCTGGAGTGGTCTGTTGCTGTAGTTGGGACCCTGTGATTTCTATCCTCCTAACCCCATTCCATCCTGCCCATCCCTTCCCTCCCCTCCCCCCCTCCCCCCTTGCGTTGCTGTGTTGGACGTCATGAGCATAGTAATCACGCTGGGAGTCACTACACCTGAAACGTCTTACTCCGATATGGCTGCTGGATCAGAGTAAGTACCCACTACCAAATGGATGCTCTCATCTTGTAGAATAATTAAAACCTCTTTGGCATACTTGATGCTTTCTGTAGACATGGCAGCATTGCCGATGCAGAACAGCTGTCAAAAGTTGCAAATGAGAGGAAAGCCTCGGAGGTACTCCTTTTGTGGGGGGCAAAAACAATTGGACAACCAGTGTTTCCAGTCTGCATTCAATAAAGATCAACGGCTTTCGGCTTATCCCTTCAGGGGTCGCCAGGGGTGTTCCGCACGTTGATTTGGCATGATGTTTTTTTTTACGTCGGATCCCCTTTCTGATGCAACCCTCCCCAATTTCTACCGGGCTTGGACCGGCACTGCACAGCTGGGGACGGGAATGGGCTTTGGGGATTCAGTGTCTTGCCCAGAGACACTTCGACATATAGCTGGGACCACTGACCCTGTGGTTCGTGGACAACTGCCCTAATTCTGAGAAAAGTCAACATCACGTGTCTCTGCTATGACATACAAAATCTGGGAATTTGCCTTTTTGATATTTCTGACATCATTTTGGAGGACGGTGTGAGAGGCCATTGTTTTCACCGTCTGGCCAAACCTCAGCTAAAGGGCAAAAGGAGTTGCATAACATAATGGCCGCTGACATTCCATGTCCTAAATTGGTTCTCTTAGGCTGAAGAGCAACTTCAGGATGTTGGCGCCACCTACTGATGGACTCATATCTTTTAATGATGAAGCTACACCAATTTACCATTTGAACCATTATTTGTAAACATTATTTGTAATCATTTCCTTGTTTTCCTTTTTTTTTTTTTTTTTTTAAACCTTTTCAGTCCTGAGTCAGTTGAAGCAAGCCCTGCTGTGAATGAGAAAAACTACAGCCACAGCTGTGGGAGTGCACAGAGTCATGGGTATCGGGGATTACCATATGCTGTGAGTTCATACCACTTTTCTCTAATCATCAGTTGCATGTCATTGTATGACAAATTTTAAAATTTGTATTAATCCAAGATAAAATGCCAAAACACAAGCTAAAATAATCAAATCAAATCTTTCCAATCTTCTGTTTTCTAAGCTTTCCTTGTTCCGTTAAAATAGAAAAGCTATTAAAACTAAGGATTGTTCATGCTTCTAGTTGGATTAAATTAATAAATGTCTGTCCTATTAGGCTTCTGTAACCACAGACTACTTCCGTTATTAACAGCTGTACTGTTTCACATACCTGTTTTTTTTGCCCTCATTTTCATTCGTCTCCATTTTCCGTTTTCCTTTTTTGCCTGTCCACCCGTTGTTTGAAGATGCAACAGTCTTCCGTTGTATGTTGTCAGGATCACAACTATGGCGCGCCCCCTCCCCCCACCCCACCCGCCTCCCCGCCCTCCCACACCATCATACCTCGCATGGACCTCAACGGCGTGGTACACAGCTCGCGCTATCACGAAACTGATGACACAGCTGACAGTGACAGCTCCTCAGAAGAGGATGGGTCCAGCTGGTGTCACTGCAATATGATGCCGGACGGCCTTCTTATCAAATGCGACTACTGCAGGTGAGAGATGGAAGATTTTTAAATTGACCTTTGTCTGTTTTTAAATGCTAATCTGTAATTGTTGTTGCAGGGGACTTGACAGGAGGAAAGGAGCAGAAGGAAAACACAGGAAATCCGAAAATGTGTCGGGTACATGTGATTTCATATCTTAATTTCCTATCATTACTATTCAGAGAAGTTTGAGAATTACTGTAAGATGTTCTTTCCCAACCACGTCAGCTGATGATCGCTGTATTATTTTTTTGGGGGTAGCGGGTGAGAGCAGTGCAACTGAGAGTGGCGATGAAGAGGTCTCACCCTCGACCATCTCGTACACTGCCACCCAGCATACGCCCACAAGCATCAAACTCACTGTCAACCGGGTCAAAAGGAGCAAATCCAAAAAGAGAAAGAAGAGCACAGAAAAGGCCCGTGGAACACCAAAGGGCAAGAAAGTCAAGGTTGGCAAATAGTTTGAAGCAGAGTAGATATTTCTAGAAAGAGTTCGACAGACCCCAGTATCGAGGTTGTAACAAGCTTTCTACTGTTTTAGACTGTAGAACAGTGGCTGCTTAAAATGTCATTGTATTGATCTTGGGTTAATTTGTCACCTTTAGGCTTTCAGAGAGGGTTCTAGGAAGTCTATGAGGATGAAGGTAAGATTAGAGATAATTACTTATCTAAAGTTATGCATCTGTGTTATCACAGTGCTTTCCACTTTCTTAAAAAGACGCCCTACTCTCACAATCAGTTCCATCTAATATTTTGTCTAGAACTCAACAACGGATGCCAATGTACTGGATGAGAACACCGCAGAGGGATGGGAAAGCAGGATCCGCCAGTGGACAGACGAGTATGAGGAGGCTCTAGCCAACCAGTACAGCGCTGATGTTCAGACATTGCTGCAGCTTCACCGGGCTGCCAGCACCACAGTCTCAAAGCCCGAAAGCTGCATCACAATGCCTCCTTCCACCACACCAATACATGCCTCAGTCGAAACTATGGACACTATTAACCGCACTGAGCTGGCCTGTAACAACACAGTCCTGGGCTCACAGATGCAGGTCAGCCTGACTCTCCATCCAAACTGGAAACAATATAAAACAATATATATTTGTTTTCTTGAACTTTAAATGTTTAGAGCTATTAAGTGTTCTTAGGAAGAAGAAAAAAAAAAACACATATTGACGCGGAATTTTACTACACTAAGCACTCAAAATGTTATTCCATGCTTACAAATTACAATTTACTCTAATGTTTGGAGTTGATTTATGCGCATGAGATAAGTGCATATATAGAAAGCCAGTATCAGTGCCTGAATAACTATCCAAAGGTGTGCATCACTCCTTAGCAATACTGAGATGATGTAACCCGGTATGAAGGGAACTCTGTATTTTACAGTTTTAAATTTAAATTTCCTCGATGAATACATTGTGAGAGTAAATGACACCCAAGAAGACCTGAACACCTGTGTATACAATTTCCCTCATGCATTGCACTCAGCCAAGGAATAGCACCTGGTGGGCCCCACACCACATAACAAAACTCTTTAACTCCGTGTGCTCAGTGTGTATACTGTGAATTGCATCAGATCTTTGGCATTGGGTTTTTGGGCAGTTGCAGTTCCATAATTTAATATTATATTTTTAATATTTTCTTACACTTATAAATGAAACATTGTGGATGTTCTGTTTGTAGCTTCAGTTGGGACGGGTAACACGAGTGCAGAAACACAGGAAGATCCTCCGAGCAGCCAAGAACTTGGAACCAGACACCCTTATTATTGAATATCGGGGAAAGGTCATGCTCAAACAACAGTTTGAAGTCAATGGGCACTTCTTCAAAAAGTAAGCACAAAAAGTGTATGAATGATGCCAGTTGAAGCTTGTTTACATGCTTAAAAATATTTCTGGTCTCACTTGTGTTTTTAAGCTTTGGAATGGTACCTGGTTTTGATACCATTGTGTCCATATTTTCTAGGCCCTACCCTTTTGTTTTGTTTTACTCAAAATTTAATGGTGTTGAGATGTGTGTTGATGCACGGACATTTGGAAATGATGCCCGCTTCATCAGAAGGTCCTGTACGCCCAACGCAGAGGTCAGACATTACATTTTCTAAAATTTATTAAGACGGATTACTGGAAAGGTGTGATGATCAATTTGTCAGTTTGTTCTATTTCTTTTTTAATAACCGTAATCAATTTGCCATCTGTAACATTTCCCAGGTTCGACATATGATTGCTGAAGGCATGATCCATCTTTGTATCTACGCTCTGAACCAAATTACTAAGGACTCTGAGGTCACCATTGGATTTGACTATGAGTTCAATAGCTGGTCAGTACTAATCCAAACCACCCTTCTGTCTTTTCTCTGTCTTTGAACCAGCAAGAGCCTGAGCCTCAACCAGACTCTTTTTATAGAAAACAAATCAAGTCATATCCAGCCATTCATTCACCTAGGACATAGCAATGGTCCAAATACTGTCTAGAAAGAATGTTAGTATAGGCAAGGAGGTCAAAGGTTTTTCATTCTTCTTTTATTTAATTTTTTAAAATTAAATTTTATTCAATTTTTTTTAAATTAAATAAACTGACCGAAATGTTCTGTGAAAAACAAATCAGATGTTTTCTTTCTATATGTTTCAATTTCTGGGTGGATTAAAATCAAAAGATCGGCAGCTTTCGGCTTGTCCCTTCAGTGGTTGCCACAGCAGAACATGTTCAGCACGTTGATCTGGGTTTTACATCAGATGCCCTTCCTGCTGCAACCCTCTCATTTTATCTGGGCTCGGGACCTTGATGGCTGGGCAGGGCCACACCTGGTGGGGTGGGATTCGAACCCGCAGCTTTCTGCATCCCAACCCAATGCTCTACCAATGAGTCACTAGGCCCCCGTGGGGGGGAATTAAAATATATTTGTAATTTAGCTCCTTTCAACAGCTGCATTATTACATTTCTCATTTGCAAATAAAATGTTAGAGCAATTTTAAAGGCCACGTTTATTTTTAAGGCCAAGTTCTTTTTATTTCCAATACAGTAATGATCAGCAATCTTGTACAATACATTATACTATGCAACATTTCATAAAGTATAGCTGCATGTCATTCTTTCCCTGTCATCTTGTCTGCAGTCCTCTCAGCAGGCAAGAAGTCAGTTGCTAATGATGACAGCATTATGGCTGCTTGTACAAAGTTTTGTTTATATAAATCAGGATTTGTATAGCAATCCCAACTTCAACTGTTTGATTTAAAATCAGTTCTCTTAAAATGAAACCATAATTTGAGAATAATATATAATGCTTTTTCTACAGCCATTAATGTTTTAATAATGTTTCATTTGAATACAGATACAAGATCAATATTTTGGTGACCTCCAAAAAATGATTTGATTCATTAGTAGTGATGCTCCTATGATCCTAGATCTTTTGATAAACTTTGATTTTCACTATCAGCGACGTGTAGACCTCCCGAATCTTAACAACGAGATGTGCTTAAAATAAAGTCAGGATCGAAACGGGGCCGCAGAGCTAAATGAGTGGCACAGCAGTAAAACATTTTATCCACGCTATCTCCCACTTTCCTCTTACATTGCCACCAAACTAATATGACCACAAGAGCAAATGCTGACATGGAAAATGGAAACATTTATGGGTAATGTAGCCATCAAACAGAATACACTCTACCCTTACTGCATTCTAGGTACTCAGTTAAAACTAAATCTCTGTTGCCACTATGGCAGCAGCGACAGTTTTGCCCCTTGCTATTGTTCTGTTCCTCTGCAGCACTTACACACCAATTACAGTTCTCCCTGTAGAATGGGTTCCTTTAAAGGAAATGTATCAGTGTTTGTAGTTGTAGGTAAAATTACAATTCTTGTTTCCTTCTACACTCATTGTAGTTTTATTGCAGGTAGACGTGTTAGATCTCTCTAGTACAGGTGTGGAGCACATATTAGTTTTCTGTTGGTTTGAAATTTTAGTTTGTGTTGTTCTCTTATCTGGAATCTTCTCCATTGTAACCGCCCCTTTTCTCATTACAAACTACCAGCAATTACAAAGTGGACTGTGCCTGCCATAAGGGCAACCTGAACTGCCCAGTGCAGAAGCACAACCTGAGCCCTAAGGATGGTTTACAGAATGCCACCTCTCTGTTGCCTCCCTCTCTTCTGGTTGGTGCTGAGACCCGACAGAGGAAAGCCCGGAGGAGGGAACTGGAGGGCTGCCTGGCCAGTGACTGTAACCAGACCCTCAACCAACACCAGGAGGCCAAAGAACTGCAGGGAACAAGTGATGCTGAGGTGAGTGTGTTTTACATTAAGTAAAGTTACAGATAATAGGCTGACCGTCTCCTCGTTTTAAACTATATCAAACATTAATGAACAACTATGGGGGGGAAACTAAGTGTTCTAAAGACTGTGAATGTAATTTCTGAAATGCTTCTAATACCAAACATTGCTTCTGTTCAGTATTGGATACAACATTAACCTTATGTGTTACCTGTGCATGTGTAATTAGGAAAGACTGCTGGATGAGGTGAAGGTGGAAGAGGGAGAGGATGGAGAGGTGGATGAAAATGAGGTTACCAATTCCAGTAGAAAAGTAAGCTATTGTTTGATATTTATGTTTTATGTGATGATGGATTCTAATTCCACAGATACAGCAGTCATTAAAAAATATAAAATGTTTTAGGTAATTCTCCAGCAATGCCTATGTAAGTCATTGTGTCTCTGCCCAATGCAGACATTTAACAGCCTTGAAAGGAGGCGGAGGAGGGTGGGAGGAGCTGAGGTAAAGGAGGAGGGTACTGAGGATGGGGCGGGAAACCCCACAGGCAACACTCCCATACCTAACAACACTGGAGTCGGGGTCAGCACACGACGCACCACCTATGTCATGGTCAGCGAGAAGAAAACTAATCGTTTAGTCTCTTTGGTGGTGTTTGTTTTTATATGCATCTATTTAACCTAATCTACTGAAACATTATCTTACAGGAAGCTCCATGTTCTGAGGAAAAGAGCTCATCACCCAACCTACCTGCCCCAGCTGCTGCTCCGCCTAAACCTGCGCGACCTACCAAGCCTCGACCCAAAAGTCGGATCTCTCGCTACCGGTCAAGCTCATCGCAGCGAGCCCGACGGCAGCGTCAAGCCCTCGCCCAGCAGGCGGCAGCAGCTGCTGCAGCTGCAGCGATGGCGGTGACACCATCATGTGCTGAGCATGGGGCTCCTCTAGATGAGGAGGGATCTCAGGGTCACTGTGGTACTGAACATGGCCATGGAGATAGCGGTCTGGGATGTCACCTTGTAGATGGAGATGGTCAGGGCCTGAACTGCATAAGTAGAGGAAACCTGCGCTATCCTAAGACCAAGAAGGTTAGAGGGCGTTGGACTTGGTAGAAATTATTTGTTTATTAATTTAATTATTTGTCTGTTTTGTAGTCAAGTGAACCATTTCTTATTATTGATCACTTTTTCTATTTTAAGACTATACAGGGCTAACAAATAATGTTTTTCTCTGGTGTCAGTATCTCGTGACTGAGTGGTTGAACGACAAGATCCCTGGAGGAGAGAAGGTCCACCAAGAGGTGCCTGTAGAGCGCCCACTGCGGATAACCACTGACCCCACAGTGCTGGCCACCACCCTCAACATGCTGCCAGGTCTTTCCCACTCATCGTTTATCTGCACCACACCCAGACACTATGTCCGCTTTGGCTCCCCCTTCAACCCCGAGAGACGCAGGCCACGCCCTCTCCAAATGGATGGCACTTATGGCTGTTTCAAAAAGGTAAACAATGTAATGGAGCGTAAAGTATGAAATATATATGAAATTATATAAGAATATGATCATCCTAATGCTTGGCAGCATGCCTGGGTCAAGTAAACTCTGATCAGGCATGTAGAATGCAGTTGCCCAAACGGACGAAGGAAAATTAATGTGACTGTCTACAGTGTTTCCCAAATATTGATTTATGTGTGTCGCCACATATTGATTAAAATCTTACTTCACTGAAAAGCTGCACACAGCGCGTCTGATCTACAAGTGTTCACAATCTCTTATTTAAGGTCAACCAGAGACCAGATCATTTTATTTATCATTTGATGTTGTCTTACCCGTTTGCTAACGTAACCAAAACCTCATGAAGCATTAATAACCTGGGTCCAGGCTATAGATGAAACGTTCACCCTGTTTGAATGTGATAAAACATCAGTGTTGTTATTAGAAATTATTTATGGAGTGGCTTCACATTTTTGCTGATCAATTAGTATTTCTGGTTAAAACACAGACACACCAAATTAGTAATGGATTCTAAACTAAACTCACTCCCTAAAGTCACAGGAGTGCAGGAATAACACTTTATACTTTTTTTCGATGACCTTTTCTACCAGCTGAACCACAGTTGCTCCGACTTAATGTTTTTTATTTGTTTGTTTCAAAACTAGAGATTATATAATTATATAAGGGCAAGTGGTCTAAAAAGCTTGTTGTCAAGCCCGGTGTTACAAGTCAGGTCTGATGCTGCCCTGTAGTAGGTAGGCGGAATTGAAAAAAAAACAAAAAAACATTTGTGATTTAAAGTTACTTTATTATATTTGACAACAAGAAACGGAAGCCAACTGCAAGTTGGTCATACTTGTGTTTCTCAAGATTTGTTTTAAACATGCTTAATATTTGTAGCTGACACTGGCAACAACTGAGAAAGATCTACAGTAACTACAGCTTTGTTTTACCTCCATATTCTTTTGTAGACTTTAAAGTCTGTGTTGTCTGTGCCTCTTATTCAAGATTCCAAACCTCAAATCTGAGTTTTGTTGTTTTTCTTTTTAACATTTCTTTTTTTTGCCATTTTTGTTTTCAGAGAAGAACAGGCACGATTTTCCATTCATGTGTGATTTGTATTTTTGTGTACATTAGCACGTTCAGTCATAAGGTGTAAACATCACAAAACAGTCCTACAATATTTTTTTTTTTTTTTTTTGACAAAAGAAAACAAGTCTGCAGAAAATGTATTGTTAATCGGTCATAAAATAATTGTGCCTGTCTATAAATAAAAACTTTATAAACGTGATATTCCTGTTCTTTTGACACAGCGATGGATAAAACAGGTGGAGGATGAGAGCTGTTCAGCAAGTGTGGAGGATGGCACGGAGTCTACTTCCTCCCAGCAGAGTACCAGTAGCAGATCCACACCCAACCCCCTGTCCACTGGTATGTAAATACCACCATCAGATGACGACTCATTTAACGCCATCTTACTGCTGTATTATTTACTATAGTCACCAAAGCTGGAAGATGTCGTCAATTGAAAAAGTTTTCAGACCTATTGACCTTTTGTGCAGATCATATACTATATTTAATTTAATTATATATATTTAATTTTTTCCATCAGTCTACACTTAATAACCCTGAGAACATGATTTGGAACATTTATGCAACTGAATTTTCTCTAGGTCAAAATCTGGCAACAGGGTTGAATTATCCAGTTGCTAAATGAAAGATGTAGTATTTTGAAAGTATTTAATAATGTACTGTTGTGACTCAAGCGTTTACCTTTTAGACTTTTATGTGTTTAAAATCACAGACGTCAACGCTCCATTTAAAAAGCGCCGTTCCAAGTATATGGCTGAGATGACACCAGCACCCTCAGACCACCTGCTTCGCCCTCTGTCACCCATCACACCACCACTCCCAGAGGACCCCCTCCACTCAATGATCCACACTTCCATTGGCTCCCTAATGCCTAATGGCCTGACCTACTCACCTCTGCCCTCCCTACCTGCCAGCCGCTGCAACACACCGCTGCAATTTGAAGTAAGTGCACAAATACATACAAACCTTCAAGTACAACTTCTGACACTGGTTTATGTGAGATGTGTATCCATCGGTTTCACCAAAATCCAGTGAATAAACTGGATAAGTAGTGGAGTATTTATCTCAGGCAGTTGTACCTTCTGTACATAGGTCAATGTATAAAACCTGTTACAAAATAAAATTTCTGTAGCTGTTAGTCTCACTACATATTTTGTCAATGTACATGGGTAAGCTGCCCAAAAATAAATAACATTTGAATTTTCTAACAGCTTTTGCTTTTCTCTCTAGAACATATCATCCCCTGAGACATCTCCGGTTCACCGGCCAGAGTCCATCTCTCCTGAGGTGTGTTCCTATATCTCTTAGCTAATTGCTAAAGCAAAATGTTAAATGCTGTTGACTGGTTAGTGAGTCTATACATATTGAATATTTTTTTCTTCTCATTCACTCCGTCCATTCTGTGTCTTTAGCCATGTCTTCAGCCAGACTTTGAAGTCCCTCGGCATCAGGTTCCAGACCTGTCTCTCCCCTCAAGCTTGGAGAGTCCTGTGGCCCTGAACTCAGATGACTTCTCTCTCTCTGGAGGCCATGATTCCCATGTTTCATCATCCGGGGGGACCAGTACCCTCAATCCAGTTCCCTGTCCTTCCTCAGACCTAAACTCCCACAACAGGGAACAGGCATTCAGAACAGAGTTCAACCTCATATACACCTGCTCGCCTCTCAATGCAAACCTGGGGAACCCCGTAGCCACTGATCGCCACCTGTCCCAGTCAGAAGGAGGTTTCTCCCCTGCAGAGTCCTTCCACAGTTCCCTAAGTGTCCAGGGCCTGATAGGAGATGCAGGCCCAGGCTCTATATCACCCTATGCTGATCCTCATTATGGAGGAGGCTACTCTGACAGTGGCACACCTCCTCACACCAGCAACCCACCACAAAAGAAGAAGGCAAGTTCTACACATCTGAACAATGGGATTGTAAACAGTTTTTCTTTATTTCATAATTTTCAGGTTAAGGTTACAGTGCGTTAACATGAGACTCTGAATCAGTCCCCCAAGCCCAACTCTCCCTCTTGCTGCCCCGAAACAGCTTTGCTTCTCTCTTTTCACTCCACCACACTTTGCACAGCCCTTCAGGTAGTTGTAGTTACCAAATTGCAATACATAAGAATGTTAAAAACCTACTGATTAAGCAGAGATTGTTGCTGTTCTGATTGGTCAGAAGAGTGAGCCTCACTGAAAACGTGGATATCTCTGCACTCCTTTCTGTACTCTTGAGTGAATTTGTGTTACAGAAGGCCTCCATAGCACCTCTCCATCTTAGAATAAGAAGTGTTGCAGCATATTTCTGTAAAAGTATTTGAGAAATGTTGCTTACTGTAACTTTAATCTGAAGGAGTTGCATCTGTTCTTCTCAAGCTCAAATGCCTTTGAGTGTGATATGTGCAAAAAAAAAAGCCAGACACCGTGATGTGCTTTTCCCCTTGCTCTGTGTCTCCCTGTTGACTTTGTCTTTTAATGTATCACTTGATGCTTTGTGGCACATGGACAAATCCAAAAGCAACAGACATTTAAAAGAAACATATTAAACAATTTTATGTATATATCTGCTATGATTCCAATACTGTAGCTTTGAACTTCCTCCCCCTTCCCTCCCTCCTTTCCCCCCTCGCTGCTCCTTGACACTTTTTGCCAAGTCTCTCTTCCACTTTTCTTCCAAGGCAGAGGGCCAACCAGCATACCATTAGTCTGCTGACAGGAAAGCCAGATTACCAGGCTATAGCTGTAAGAAGTGAATACAAGCCAGTACAAAATATGGTGAATATTTTCCCTACAACTACATCTTTAGAAGTGTGCATGTAAATATTGTTTCTTTGCATCTGCATACAGCACCCACCCCATGCTCCAACAGCTCCGTCCCCTCCCCTCCTCCAAAAAGACATTAAATTCTGACTATAGTTTTGAGCAGGAGCTTTGATTTATTATTCCATTTCAGTCAAATTCATTAAAATGTGAAAAGGCTCATTCATTGCCGACGGTTCATGAAGTGATGGTG
This sequence comes from Channa maculata, assembly GCA_020496755.1. Classification (NCBI taxonomy): domain Eukaryota; kingdom Metazoa; phylum Chordata; class Actinopteri; order Anabantiformes; family Channidae; genus Channa; species Channa maculata. Next base: position 2,379,215 of record CM035603.1, read on the forward strand.
TCAAGACGAAGCCCATGCTTTCTTGCTGCATCTTATCCATGTGTCTTTGCTCCATCTCATCCACTGCTCTTTTCCAAACGGACCAGTGGTCTGCCCCCCTCTTCTTGTCTAGCCTGCTACTAGTGTGGTTTACAGCTTGTAGTATCACAAAAAACTATGGGAACAGTCCAGGCTGTTGGTCCAACTTAGCGTAGGACAGAAAACAGGTCATGAAGAATTTGTTTGAAACACTTGAACATTTGTAAATGTATACAAACACCCTCTAGCTCCTTGTTGTCCAACATGTGCCAGTTAAAGTTGTCAAAGGTACCACTCCAAGTCCTTCGTATGACTTAAAAGTGGTCCGTATTAGGAGTCCAACATGCCAAGTGTATAATAATAATTTTCTGGTCAAGGACTCCTGTTCACCAACCATTTTTCAATACATTGCTGTTCCATGCTGTGTGACTTTCAGATAAGTTGGATGAAGTCAGATTTAGAATTAAATGTACACTTGTAGTGATTTCTGTAGTAATTCTGTATGGACCAGCACAAGCAGAGAGATAATCAGACGGGTCCTAGACTAGACAGTATATCAGGTATTGAAACTAAAAATGTATTTGGGGTAAAGCTGCAGGTACAAAACGTAAGCACACTTAAAAGAACAGCTGCAACAAGTGCGGTAGGTCAAGGTAGAAAGTTAAAGTTGACCATTTACTTTTAACCCTATTTAATTGGAGCTATGTATACCGTTGTAATTGGAAATTCACTTTCATATCCATTATGTTAGTGTATGGAGGTAAAATGATGCAAATTGTGTGATTCCCTAAATAATTATGGAGCTGATTGTATACTTTATAAAGGGGATTTCATTGCAGGAACTTACTTTAACTGTAAACAGGAACTTCCTGTGGTTTCCCATAACCTGAACACGTAGAGTAAAGGTGGTCAGGACTGGTCGTCTTTTCCACTACATTTATTATATTTACATTAAGCTGGGTACATCCCAAAACACCTACATCAATAAACATCCACACCAGGTTATATCTGTGTTTACCTCTATCCACATTAAAAGGTCAATACATAGGAGGACATGTTCTTCTGCTGAGATGCTTGGAGAGCTAAGAGGGCTTCATAGTAAAATGCTGTGCTACTTCACAGACCAGGTAGTGGGCCTATCCACACTTGAGACTGGCTGGGAAAAGCTTAGATTTAGGGGAAGAAAACAGCTTTTTAGTCTGGAAAGACAGCCAAAATGTAAAGCGAAAGGTGAAGTTACACATTTAGGCCCCTTAACGTAGATGTGGAAAGAGTAGTCCATATTCCCGTCTATTCAGTTGGAGGCGAATCACCCGTTTGTCTTTCTGTTGGTGCTTTAATGGGGGATGGAGGTAAATTCAGAAACCAAAATTGCCATAAGTAAATTCTTGAGAGGAGAGTCAGCTTTTACCTTTTAACTAAATCATTAGCCCCACAAGTACCCAGCCTCTTTCCCTGCAAGTTCCTTGAACTTTAGTATTACTTACTGAGGGATGCTGACATTTCCAGAACTTCTCTCCAAAGCAGGTTGAGGGCAGTGGAAAAAGAAATAAATCAAATGGGTAATGTTCAGTTCTTGTGGTACATGGAAATAGTACTTTAAAAAAACACAAGCAAGCCTGTCAAATACACATGTACCTCCAAATGAATGTATCAACTTAGATATTTGATGCTTGGTGCTAATCCCAGACTCTGACTTAAAAGAATTTCTAGATGGTCACCTCTAGACTCCCGTGTGCTTAATCTTAATGCAGTTAAGATTCAGTCAAGAGCCATCAGTGTCAGTATCTGACCATGTGGTCCTCATCCTGCTCCCCTGCCTCCTTCATGTACCCTCCCCTTCTCTGTTATGACCACATTAAGCTGGGATGAGTGCCCTCATTCTCATTGTAAAGAGTTGTAGATCTGTGTGTGTGTGTGTGTGTGTGTGTGCGCTGGCACATTCTTTGGATGTTGATATTAGTGTTTGTATTGTTGCAGCGTGGTTTTATCATGGTGTGGTGCATTTGAAGTTGCCTGCTCGTTCGTCAAAGCTTTCTGTGCTGTATGGTACTAACAGTGCATTGAGAACATGCAGAGTGCTCTACACTATATGATGTATTTGAGCCCTTCTCATGAGTGGTCGTCTGTTAATGCAATGGAACACAAACAAAATGCGTACATTGCCATTTCCATGTCTGAGATAATTTCTATGGTGATTAAGTCGTTTTTGTTTTATTGAACAGTGGTAAATACAATTTCTAGGTGAGTCCTCTCTGGTGTGGTGCATGCAGTCTGCCCATCACTCAGTGCTGTTTTGGTGTATGATGTGACACTTGTCAGCGGCCTGGCATTACTGTGAATGATGTGGCTGTGTAGCAGTCCTTCAACAGCAGGTCTGTTATAGTGCCTGTCCTCTCTTTGCTGCCTTAGGTATCTCTGCTGGAATATCGTAAGAGGAAGCAGGGCAGCAGTCGTGACTCGGAGCCCGTCGGCAGCAGCTCCTCACTCGGCAGCACCCCCACCCGGCCTGGCTCCCACTACATCCAAGAGTCCAATCAACCCCATGCCCATCAGCCCCCACCTTCCCCACATAGCTCATTCTCTTCCTCAGCACACACTACTCCTATCCCACAGATTGAGGAGGTCAGTCCTCCAGACCACCAGGGCCCTTCGTTGCCCTCCAGACGGCAGGACAGCAACAACCAGTGGTGAGAGGCCAAGACCTAAAGCAGTCTTACGTTGTTCAAGATTAGTTCATGACAGATGACCTCTGGATTTGCACTTTTTACTAGGATGGTTCCTACTACTGTTGAGCGTTTGAGAGAAGGCCAGGGGGGTCTGGAGCGAGTGCTGAGAAGCATCAAGATGGAGCGGACTTACAAGAGGAGTGATGGCTCTACAGAAAAAGAGTCTGGTACGAAGACATCAGAAATGTCCAATTGGGATCCAGGCAGAGAAACTGGGGTGAAAAAGTCATAATAATAATAATAAATAAACTCTACTTCTGATGTGTCTGTGTTTTCAGATACAGATCGATATGAGATGCAGGCAGCACCTATGGCTTCTCCAATGAAGAGTCCACACAGATACAGTCCCTCTGTGTTCTCTTATCAGGTAGCTGGTACAAACTCTTAAAGACTAGTGTAATTTGTTATTGAACTTTTATAAAGTTATAAAATGTGAATGTTCTTTGTAAATGAAAATCATTGTTAGCACCTGCAGATGGCATTTTAATTTCTAATCATGGCATCTTTCGTAGAAGTACTTTTTCCTATATGACATAAAGGCAGCCTGACTATTATTGTCACAGATTGGTAATGTGTGTGTCTGTGTGTGTGTTCAGTCATCAGAAAGCCACCGGCAGACTGACAGCCCGTCATTCCGCCAGCAAGCCTCCAATTCTCCATTCCGAGGTTCTTACAGTCCCTCATCAGGCCAGAGCTTGTACCCACGCCTCTCCTCGACCCACCCAGGACTGTCCCAGGACCACTCTCCATCCTCCTACCCCAGTCACACACCAGCCCCCACCTCGTCCTTAGACTCCAGGCCATCAGCAGGGTCCATACACCAGCACAGTGGCAGCCCCAACATGGACAGGGGTCAAGGCTATGGCAGCAGCCAATTAAAAGCCAGTCTTTTAAATAGCAGTGGCCTGACAGGTGCTCCCACCCCAGGATTGCGGTCCCACGGGCAGGATAAGATAGACTTGGGTGCCCAGACCTCCAGAGGAAATCAGCAGCAGGTGTCTCGCAGCCTTACATCGGGTGGCCCCGGCCAGTCACCACTGCAGGCCAGTTCCAGGCTGCTATCTGCCTCTGGACCAACACACTACCCACAGAGAGGGACAAGCCTCAGTCAGTTCCAGCACTCCTCCCTCCAGGGACCTGGAGTAAGGACACAGTCAGGAAGCTTTTAGGACCTTGTTTAAAAGTGTGTGAGTGTGCGTGTGAGTGTGTATGAAAGCTGCATTACCTCCTCAACCCCTAAAGCTGTTGTGAAATGGGCCTCAGGGAGTTTGGGGAGGGAAAATGTATAGACCTAAGAGGAGAAAGGACTTCTTTATGGATTTCTTATTTTCTTTCTCATTTTTCCCTTTTTTTTTTCAGAAAAAAAACAAATTACCACATTCTATACCAAGGTAATCATTGACTTTGGACACAATAATGGAATTAGTGGAAAAAGCAATGGATGACACCTTCAGAAGAAAATCAACAAATCACATGTAACTTGAAATTCATCCGTGTTCCCTCATGTGCCGGACTGTGCAAACAGGCTTTATAACAGCCGAAAGTCCAAACGTTCACACAAATGTCTGTACAATGTTAGAAGAAGCTGTACCTGTCATCATGGTACCTAGGTTGGATAAAGCTGAGATGCATATGTACCTGTGTTTTTTTTTTTTTTATTCTCAATTTTTTTCTTCTTCTTCAACACGTTACTCTTTGGTAAGTGGCCCAGTCTGTGCTGCAGTAACTCTGAATTGGATTTGGTTTGGATGGGGGGGGGGGAAGTGGTGCAAGCTAAGGTAATATATTAATTGTCCGTTCTAAAGGTGCATTACAGAGGCGGGGAGGAGGGAGCCTTCCTTGGATAGGATCATTCCATTGCCAAGTTCCGTGTTCTTTCACTAAATATGAGATCTGCCCCCACCCCACGCCCCTTTTTTGTTTTTTAATTTCTCCCTCAAAGTTCTCTGTCTGTTCCAATGTTTTCTTGTTTTTAATTCTTCTCTGTTTTCTTATCTCCACTGGACTATGTTTAATTTCAGTTTAGGACAACTTCACTGTAGACTTGTCATTTTGTACTTGAGACATACAGGTCTTATGATTCATGGTGCTGCATTCTTGTTTTTTGATTTTGTTTTTGTTTTTGTTTTTTTTGTTTTTTTTTTTTTTGTTTTTTTTTTTTTTTTTTTTTTTTTTTTTCAATAAATTTGAAATCCGGTTATGTTCCCCACATATGGCTGCATTCATCTTGTCATTCAGTCAGTTCATCTGAGTCATTTTCAGTTCACACTGATTATACATTAGGAATAGAATGCAGAAACAAAACAAAAACGAAGGCAAATTATCTTTTTTATTTTTATGGTTTTTCAAATGTGTGGGTTTTGTTTTGTTGTGTTTTTTTTTTTTTTTCCTGACCAATCCTTGCATTCCAATTAACACCAAGGAAAACCAAGAAGGGGATCTCTGGCAGAGGGCTCGGATTGTTTATAAAACCAAGATAAGAGCTGCTATGTCCTCCTGTCAGAGCTGCTACCCTTTCTATAGAACGTTGTATTCTTCTTTTTCCTTTAACTCAGATGTTGACATACTGACTTGTAAGAGAAAGCCAGTTCTCGTGCCGCCGCAGTGGGACCTCAAACCGACATTAAGCTGACAGCTGGGTGGCAGCAGGAGTTGCTCTCTCTTCCTCTGACATTTTCCTTTTGGGACCGAATGTGGGAAAACGGCCATGTTTGATTTGAAGACTTCAAGTGACCGACGGCCGAGTCATGTGACTTGACTCCACCTGCCACTACAAACCCCCCCCCTCATGTTCACCAACACACAGAAGGGTACTCACGTTACACCAGTGGTTTTATAAAAGAAACAAGTTGTGACCCAAAATTAACCTGCACCTTACAATGACAGATACAACCTAAAAGACACAATAGGACAATGTGTGATTATGTTTACTTGTATAGAAAGAAATGTGATATAGACTTGTATGGAAAAAAAATTATAGTACACTGACTTTATCGCATGATATTTGTTTTTAGGGTCTGAGTGTCCAGCTTTGTCAGATGGTTGGAAGCTAATCATTGGGTCTCTTCCTGAGTTCCTCCAACAACCTCTACATTTGTTTTGTAAAGATAATTCTGTTGGTTTTGTTTTATTTTTACACAGATCATAGTAGTTAACTATGTCAATTGTTCCCCTCCAAAAGATTTAAGAAGCAACAGATGTAATGCATTTTGATAATAAAATAATCATGATGGTAATGTATTTTGAAAACTACCATTGTGATGTCATTTGAGGAAGTCAGTTGTGTGTCTTGCACTTTACTGCAGTCCGAGCTGTTATGTTATCCACTTGCAGTCCCTTTATTAGGTACACCTGTTAACTGCTCCTTAATGAGCAAATATTAAATCAGCCAATCACCTTTAATGTGGCGTGGTTGGTGGAACCGGACCGGGTTATATGAACACTTCAGAAATTGCTGTCCTACTGGAATTTTTCCACGCAACCATCTTGAGGGGTTTACAGAGAAAGGTCTGGAAAAAGAGAAACTATTCAGTGAGTGGCAGTATGCTTGTTAAAAAAAAATTCCTTAGTGAAGCCACAGGTCCGAGGAGAATCACCAGACTAGTTCAATCTGGTACAAGGGGAAACCGTAACCCAAATAACTACTCATAACAACTGGGGGGGTGTGAGAGTATTTTCAAACCTATTGGACTTTGAAGCAAATGGGCTACAGCGGTTTAAGGACCACGCCAGGAGCCGCTCCTTTCAGCCGAGAACAAGAAACAGTTGGCAAAAGCTCACCAAAATTGGACTACAGAAGATATTTGGATGGTAGGGTCAGAATTTGGTGCAAACATCCTTGTTTCGAGATTTTGTCGGTGTAATGGTTTGGGTGATATTGTCTTGGCACACTTTGGGCCTCTTAGTACCAATTGTGCATCATTTGAAGGCCACAGCCTTCAAATGATGAGCATTATTAGACTATGTCCATCCCTTTATACCCACAGTGGACCTATATTCGGATGTCTTCTTCCAGCAGAATAATGGGCCATGTCACAAAGCTAAAATCACCTCCAACTGGTTTCTTGAATGTGACAATGATCCCTTTACTTAAATGCCCTCCATTCCATCCAGGCAGCTTTGAGATGTGGTGTAACAGTTGGATGTGCAGCTAACAAATCTGCAGTACAAACTAATTGATGGCATCATGTCATAATGGAATTTAAAAAAAAAAAAAAAGGTTTCTAAGACCCTGTTGAATCTACTGTGAAATTAAGGCAGTTCTGAAGGCAAAAGAAGGTCCAACCCAGTACTAGCAAGGTGTACCTAATAGAGTGTCCAGTGAGTGCATCTCACTTCTTGTGATGTCATTGCAGCTGTCTGATCTGCAGCAAACATGGCATTGATTCGTTCAATGATCATGATCACGTTCATGATTATGACTGGCCAATTGTTTGGTGCCATCACTGATCTGGAAACTTTGGTGCTAGCTCATAAACCATAAAAACATCTACGTAACACATAATGTGCGTCTTGGGACCAGGAATGAAAAACCGACAACCATCTCAAGTTGTGCTTGAAAGTTTGTGAGCGGTTTAGAATTTTTCTTCGTCTGCATAAATATTTAAAACTTTAGATTTTCACAGAAGTCCTAAACCTAAGGGAACACAATTAAACAAATGAGACAAAAGTTACACGTAATTTATTTCTTTTAGAAAATGACACAGTCTTTTCAGTGCGGTAAAGTGAACCCATGCCTTCAGTAATGACTGATATGACGCCCTTCTGCAGCAACTTCAAGCATTTCAAATGTAACCTGATCGTTTCAAAACATTTTTTCCGATTTAACCTTTCTTTCGTTTAGACTTAAGGTCACAGATGCGTATGGTTACATTTTGCTGTAGAATTTGCTTGTACAACTCAGGAGTCAAAGTTCCATCAATGACAGCAAACCATCCTGGTCCAGACACAGCGGAGAAGGCCAACGTCATGCCACCATGTTTCACAGATGGGACAATGTTCTTATGCTGGAAAGCAGTTTTTGCATCCACCAAAAAAAAAAAAAACACTTTTCAAGCCAAAATCATCTTCTTGTGTCTGATCTGTCCACTGAACATTCTTCCTACAGTCATCTGGTTTATCCACGTGATCTTCAACTGTAAACATGCAGCAGAGTTCTTTTTGCAGAGTATAAAACCCATTGATGTTCAATGTCCTGATGGTGGATTCATGAACAATGACAGCCACTGCAAGAGAGGCCTTTAGATTCCTAGATGTCACACTTGGGTTCCAAGTGACCTGTCCACTCCCCAAATTACTTGCTCTTGATGTGATCTATCAACCGGGGGAGCGTGATGAGTGTTAAATGTTCTCCATTTGAACAAAATGGAGTCCAAACTTTTGTAGCCTGGTGAGCATCAACGAACCTGTGTTGTTAAGGTCAGACTTAGATGGTGAAGAGCCAGATTCCTCTTCTTTAAAAAAGACGGTGCCCTAGACACAACACCTGCCTCTCATCGCACTGACTGAAACAACTAATGCACAAAACTCTAATTTCCCTTTGAAATGAGGTGATAATCCTAGAGGTTCACATAGTTTTGCCACACACATTTTTCAGTTGTTGAGGTGAGTTCTCTTTATGTAGTTTTAGGACTTGGGTGAAGATCTGATCATGGTTTAGGTCATTTATGCAAAAAATAACCACCACCACACAACTAGAAATGTTATGATGCATCAAACCCTGAGTGCATATGACCCTAGAAGAGGCCAAAGGTCAAGGATTAAATGCTTAGTTTCTGCCGTGGCTCCACAAAATTTCTATTACAAAAGAACATTTTGCTCGACTTCCTTTAATAAAATAACCGAGTTTGTGTACTTTTACTCACCATTATATTGTGTTCGCTATTTTGCTCACTAACAAACCTTTTCTAACAAATAATTAAAGTTGACTAGCCATTTAAGATCACAGTATAAATATGACAAAAAAATCTTGCAAACTGGCCATGACATTATTGGATCCACTAGCAGTTTTGTAACTATGGGATTTAGGAAACGCTCTCATCTCTCTTTTTACATTTTTTTGTCTCAATCATATACAACTCATGGTTCAGTTGTTGTTCAATGAGGTTTAATATTGTAACCACTAGAGGGGGTCATTGGGCTGTAGATGAACACATGCAGGTTTCTCAGTGTAAAACTATCATGGGGGAAGGTTTACTTTGTTTTTGTAAAAAACACTTTAATAGAAATGTGTTTGTACCTTTAAAATACAGAAATGTCCTCATCAGAAAAGGAGCATCACAGTGTGGGGCGGAGCCTGGCTGATTGAGTTCCTCATAGCATTCACTACATCTCTTGTTTTGCCTTTGCTTTGGTTTACTGATGCAAATGTGTTAATTTCTCCAGGCCCATGCACGCGTCCACCCTGTTCATCAGTGCCAGTGTCCTGAGAAGCATTTCCGAGACAGGAATGTTTTGGAAATGTATCATTTCTGGAACACATTCGTGGACCTGAGAGTCCGGAAAAACGTCCGGTGTGAGGTCTCCCCTCTCTGTGCTTCACCAGGCAGACAATAAGCAAGTGAGTGAACAGGTATGTTGGCGAAGAGCGTTGCCAGAGGCTGCGGTGACAACAGGCTGAGAGCAGATGGCTGGTCTGAGTTCTGAGTCTTTCTTTCTCACCGCTCCAGATGGCTTCTATACACCATCCACCAGCAGGACTAGCAGCTGTAGCCAGCAACCCACAAGACACACTGTAGTTTACCATAGTAAAACCTGAGATCACTGGAGGATGTCATGTCTTACACGGACAAGTATTACAAGTTCTCCAGCTATCACAAAGACTCTCTGCAAAACCGTGAAGGGTTCATTATTTCCACCAAACCCTGAAACTAAAGCTGGCAGTCTGGATTTCAAGCACACTTCCAATGTGCTAAAGAACCAAAATGATAAAAATGATGTTTAAATACTTTTGGACATTATTGGTACATCCAGTAAATGCTGCAGCGTTTGACATGACAGCCATGAGTAAGTTATGAAGGGAGAGGGACAGTCAGCTAAGTGAAGAATGACCTCTGTTTCTTGTTTTCCCTCTAATTTCCACGTAGCTCATTAACAAATGTACGAAATTCAGACTGCAAAGTTAAAATGTCTCAAAGTGTTAATAAAACTATTTGATATATAAATTCATTTTTCAGCAGGTCGTTTTCTTTACCTGCTGAAATCTGCATCCCCTCTTTCTTCAGACTAGCTGACTGTTTGATGATCAACTGATCACTGAGTTTGTGATCATTACACCCCACAGTGTACAGCCTGCCAGAAATTTAGACCCCGAAGATGAAAGAAAGCCTGAAAGAAGTAAACCGACTTCCAGTCTTTAGCCGTGTACGTCCGTTTCCCACAGCGCGGAGAAGTTGTTGTTTTCAAACTGCCAGCATCTCTGCTAAGCTGCAAGTGTCTGTAGAGAAGGTTAGTCTGTCTTTCTTCATCTCAAAACAGCAACCTGTCCAACAATCATGGCTCAGTCATCACATACATGTTGCTGTAGTGTTCCTTTTTGTTCAAACAACAAACCGCACTTCCCATATTTGAATTTCCATGACTTTCCATTGGACCCTGAAAGTAGGGCCAACGTTTAGAGCAGCTATGTTAGCAGTCTACATTTTGGCCCTGAGGACTCGTACGTAACCGCTAGCGGACGAGTTTGGTTTAAAAAAAAAGGAGCAGTGACATCAAGTTTCAAGGGAATAAGGATAAAAAATAGCCTCATGCGCACAACAAGTGTGTAACTGTTATTATTTTGACATTGTTGGAGCTTGGATATGAAAGATGATTGGGTTTTGTTTTGTTTTACTCTTCTGTGAAGAAATTTGACCTTAATGACACAGAGTAGATTTGGGCCACTTCATCGTGTAATGTAAGCAAAACGAATGCCATTATCATTCCAATGAATTTATTGTCACACTTCAACGCAGACAGCAGTTTGAGGTGTTCTCTTAGACAAATTGAGTGAATCACCTTTGTGTGGAACACGGTTAAGCTTAAATTTGATAAAAGTTGCTTTACTTGTTTCCATCTGTGTGGTGCAGAACCTGGAGATTGTGCATTGACCTCACCCTCTGCTGTCCTGGAAGCCTCTTACGAGCTTCCTGCTTCAGAGGACTGGCACAGGCAGCGCTACATGGCTACACTTGCCATTCTGACCCTTGTTAGTAGCCCAAACAAGAAAATGGCTTTACATTATGTTTGCGTGATAATTTTACTACCTCTGTGTCAAAAACAGATTGCAGTCTGAGTCATCATGGTTTGTTATTTGCACATTAGTTACATTGATAGGTTGGTAACTGGTCCGTCTTGTTACCCGCCCTCTAGTTTCACAGCATTATATGCTGTTCTGGCATGTGTACGAACCTGATTGTATGAAAAGGTGGCGCGATTTAAAAATAATTTGCTGTGTGGCTTGGTCCTCTCCAGCTCATTTCAGCTCTTTATATTTTGGCTCTTTCACACTTGAACAGATATGTTAGAGTAGCAAGTGGCTCCAGCTGCTGACTTGAAACTAGTGAATCGTCTGAATCATTTAGTCATGTTTAAATGTTCCCAGTGCCATCACATTATTTCATATGTGGACAGTTTTTGCATACATTTTGACAAGCGAATTTAGGCAAACCACTTCAGCGAACAGACATTAATAATGGGTTTTATCCTTCATTATAGCAGTGTAACAATCCATCCATCTCCACCAGTGAATGCATCAATCAAATACATTTCGATGGATCCTTTTTGAGATGCGCCTTTACTTCAACCCATTCGTGCAGGCCATGACTGTGCACATGCAATTTTCTTAGTTGCTACTAAGTTTCCGCAGGTTTTCACAAGTTGCTGCAGGTTTTTACAAAACCTGCACGATTATTGTTTTTGTTTTTTCAGCTTACTTTGTATGGGGTGTAAATGCTTCCCCTCTCGAGTCTTTTTATTTTCTTCTCCTATTTCAACCCAAGACATGGAAGACAAAGTAATATATACAAATGTTTGTGTTTGTGTATTCATCACTCTGTCTAAAGAAGGTATAAAGTAGTGGGAGGCTGCCACCGTTAAAAATTAATTTTAAATGGGTTGGTGGAGATGTGCGTGGCCTTAAGCTTAGGTGTCAGGCCTACTTTGAAAAGAATGAAGAATGGGTCCCAGGTTTCAAAATGTTCCTTCTTTCTCTGTTGTAATGTATTCTGTCAGGTGATTGATCCACTGATTGGTAAGTAACATTTTTTTGGGGGGTTTCCAGTTTAGGAGACTTTCTTTTCTTGGCAATAGTAAGACAAATGAGAAGAGGGTTTTTATATTTAATTGGTAGATGGTTGACCTCTGTCAAATAGTGCCGTCACTGTTGATGCCTTCATAGATTGTTCTTTGTACTTAGGCCTTTTAATCTGAAGAGAGGAGCCCAGTAAAAACATCAAATTCTGATGTTCTGGTGGCATTTATGAATCCATAAATGTAATTTTTGTGAAGTAGGTCAGAGGACTGTGCGGCTGTTCCGAAAGTCTCAGCTTGTTTACTGAAGTCGATCATGGTGGACATGGTGATCTGTCTTGGCTGATCTTTTGCAGAAGCCAGTCTTACCCTTTGATGGGACAGTTCCATCCAGAACTTCTCTGAGGTTCAGTGGAATCTGTTCTTCAAATCTAGCTTTCAATTGTGCATACAGCAGTTGTTGCTTTTTCAGAATTACATTTTTGTTTTGGGCTTGCAGGTAAGGTTTTCTTCTAATGACTGCTTTATAGAGGTGTGGTTTAAAAAAAATGCCATATTTTTTTTAAAAAAAAGAGTCTGAAATCTCAATTTTGGGAATTTTGGGTCAAGTCCAAACAAACTGGTTTTAACACTGAGTCTGAAAAGACAGAATCTCCAAAGAACTTGTGTGTCCTTACATCACTAAATTACATATGCTTCCAGATATGAGTTTTAGATGTGAATGGAAACCTGGGAATTTGGAAACAGTAGACTGATTGCTTCTGCTGAACCTGTGCTGTGATACGTACACATGACCTGGTTGTTTGACCTTAGTGTTTTCTTTTTATTATGTCCCTTTAGTAGTAAATGAGTAAATGAGTTTTTGAATACATCAGATTTCTGGTCCTCTAAATAAGGTACTTTATTTGAAAACATATGTATATTAAACAATTTGCAAAGTACAATTGGTTTGAAATCCTATGGTCTATAGTTGAAACGTTTTAAAATGTGAGTAAGTAAAAAATAAAAACGGAAAAACCCAAAGCAGAGAGAAGGGAAAACAATGATTTTACTACCTCAAAACCTCAAAAACAGATGTTTTCCCGGTTCCCACACAGAGAAACTTTAGTGGTATCACATTCCTTAGCTGTGCAGTGCTGCTCACCTGGGCTTGTTTGTGTTTGTGGCACATTCACGCTATAATGAAAAAATTGTATTTACAGTACTGTTGCATTTTTGTGTTCAAAAAGCTCAATTAATTTGAACTCTGAGGGAGTCACAGGTAGTGTGGTGCAGCTGATCACATTTCAACACCGAAAAAAGAATCTGATTTCAGTTTTTGAAGAATCTGGAAACAGAAGTTGACCTCTACCAAACATCTAGATGATGATGCAGCCACTGGGTTTCATGTCTAAAATGGTGAACAACTGCCAGCAGCCACCAGGACAGAGCACACAGTGTACGGCTCTCGTTTTTCCACTATCACATGAATGCACCTTACAAATCTGCCAAAGAAGCAGCCATGACATAAAGTTGCCTTTATCTAACTTAAAGCACTCATCCAGGCTAAACCACAGCTTATCCACGGATGGTTTATGAGAAAATAGGCCCCTGGGCTTAGATGAGAAGAGCTATCTACTCTTTGTTTTAGGTTATTTTCAACCTTTCTGTGGTTTGTGTTTGGAAGCTTTAGATCGGTTTTTGGTCATTCGGTCTCTTTTCGATAGTTTCAGATCATCCATTATAATGTTTGCATTACTTTTTGATCATCCTAACTTCTCAGGCCCATTCAGTAATTCATCCATGAACCTACCAATACTCTACCCACAGTTCTTGAATTGAATACATATATGTTGCCTGTTTTTCTGAACACAGCCCAAAGTCCAATGTTTCATTGTCGATGAAGGTAAAACTAAACCATTCGTTTTGTGCTTCTGCATTAGAATGTGCTGAACTCCACATGCATAAACCCTCTTTCCACAGACAGGATGCAGTGTGAAAGAGGAACAGGGAAAAGCAGCACAGGGTCTTGATAAAGGTCCATGCTGGGTCTGTCCTCTCGTCACAGATGTTTACCGGTGTGCTCTCCAGCTATTGGCCTGGACAAACTGATCAAACTGAGCTCTGCTGTGACGTAAGCCTGGCTTTTGACAGCCTGAGACAGATGCAGCATGCAGGGCCTGTCCTGGTGCTATGTACAAAAAAATACCCATGTCCACTACAGAAAGGACCAGAAAGGGGGATGTTGAAAACATTTTAATAAACAAAGGCAACTGTACTCAAATGAAAAGTAAATCACTGTAATATCTGTGGATAGAAAGGACTTTTCCCCACTTCTCAGCTTGTTTCTCTCAAAATTGCACTTTACTTTTATTTTCAGAATATGACTTACAAGGACCATTCCTGTAGGCGTTAGTGGATCTGAGCGCAGACAGGCCAAGAGCCCCCCACCATTATTTTTTTTTTTTGGTCATTTTAGGTCTTATTGTGGTCAGTTGTTCATATTTTTCTTCATTTCTGTGCATTTCTTTGTGGTTATGTTGCATCTTTTAATGGAACTCAATTAAGTGGGCCCCCCCCCCGGACCTCTCAGACTCCAGGTAGGCCTGTTCAGTAATCCCTCCATGCAGGGAAAAACAGTCTTAACAGTCTCTTTTTACCCTGTTTCCATAGAAAAGTGTCATTTAGAGATTTTATTTTTGAAGTTGCTGGGATCAGATCTTGTCATACAAAGAGACCTGGAAAGAAAAACTTCAAAATTACAGTAGCTGTACAAAGTCATGTTGATTCTTTCTTAATGTCAGAAGTAGCACCTGTGTGTTTTTACCTTTGCACTTTCTGTTACCTTTTAAAGCTGGAAATAGCTTTTATTCACTCCGTAAACTGTGTATATCTTCATAGAATACTTCTAAACCACGCATCATTATGCTCAACATTAACCTCAATCCTTCTTGTTTTACAACATTATGAGGCAAAAACACTGTGTTTTAGGATCCCAGAGTTTGATCAAGCTGATCAACAACCCCCCCACCATCTCTTTATAATCTCTTCCACTTCAGTCCTTCTTTACAAACTGCTTGGCTTTGGCCTCTGATCTCATATCAAAGATTTTAACCTGAAGGTGTCTCAGGAGAGAAGGGAAGCAGCAGCAGGATTGAGGAGAAGGATGAAGGGAGGGAGCTGAAAGACAACAGCTGAAAGAGGGAAGTTGGATTCTCAGTGGAACTGCCGGACTCCAAATCTTGGGTCTTTGATGTCCCGGATTTCAATCTGGAGGAGAAACAGGGAGAGCTGATGTACTGAATGTTTGAGAAAAAGGAAATCAGGTCAGAGGAGAGAGAGGTTTCATACATTCCCTGTTAACACTGACAGATACTGATACAGAGGTAATACCTATGCATTTACCAAATAAAATAGTGGACCATAGATGTGTAGTGGTGCTTGAAAGTTTAGGAACCCTTACTTTTGCATAAATATGATTTAAACTTGATCAGAATTTCACAAAGGTCCTACAACTAGACAAAAGTGAACCCAGTTACATAAATGAGGCAAAAATATTCTAATTCGTATTATTTTATTGTTTTATTTTCGAAACTTATTCAGTCTTAAATATGCGTTAAATCAATGGAATACCAGTGAGTCTTGCAGGCCGTGCTTTATTTATAGAAAGGAGATCTGGGTCCTCGCTATTGAAGTCTGATCTTGACAACAGGTTTGTAGAAGTGTGTCATGGCTTATAATTAAAAGGGACTGTTGAAGGGCTTAGAAGAAGAGTTACAAAACACACATAACGTACAAATGGGCATTCAACGCTACTGCTACCCCTCCTGGATAGTGGAGCAGCAAAGATCATACCAACAAGATTCTGAGGGGTCACAAACACCTCAGGGTAACGTCTTGGAAACTAAAGGTCTCTCTTGCAGTGGCTCATACAAATGTTCATGAGTCCACCATCAGGAGAACCCTGAACAGCAAGGCCTGTCTTCAGTTTGATCAAATGGATAAACCAGAAGACAGCTGGAAGAGTGTTCTGCGCATCAGCATGTGGTCTGTCTTTCTGCCTGTGGACAGGGGCAGCTTGCTGTCATGGATGGAGCTATGAATTATGACTTGTATATGTAAATTCTACAACTACACGTCAACGTATCCATCTGTGAACTGAAGCTCAACAGAAAGTGCATCATGAAGCAAAACAATGACCCTCAACACACATGTGATTGTACCTCAATCCAGGGAATGAGCTAAAATCTCTCCAAGCTAATGGGAAGAGCTGATAGACAGTTCCAGGTTGCGGTCAGTTAAATCATTGAAGACATAGCTTAACATACTTTTGCCACACACAAATATATAATATTGGATACTGTCCATAGTAAATAAATACATTTTACTGTTAAACATCTCATTTGTTTAATTGGAGTTCACCAACTTTCAAAAACAATTTGTAAGAAGTCAAACGTACAATTAAACACAACAAAGACACCACAGTAATGATGATCATACACTGATGTCATCAAACAGTACAAGACAACACAATGACTTCAACTCCTCCATGTCCCACCTGTACATGCTAAAACTGCTAAAACTGAGTTTAGTTCCTGGGAAGGTTTTGCCCACTGTACCCTGTAACTACAAAACGTCCCCTTCAGACATACGTCCCTTTATGTTAATCTGATCACGTGTTTAAGGAAACATCTGAGTCAGGTCTCACTGGGTTGGACCTGTAACATCTCTGAATTAACTTCAGCAGGACACAGGTCAGATCAGGCTCCTGTCTGATTAATGTAGAGACGAGGTTAGACATGCTAAGAGTGTGTGTGTGTGTGTGTGCAAAATGGGCTTTGTTTCTCAGCTTATTTCAAGCTCATTTATCTCAATCAGTGCTTGAGATAATTGCGCCTGCCCCCATTCGTGTCCCTTTATAGATATTAAATATTTAGCCACCTTTCCAAGATTTTAAAAAGCTAAACAAAAACACACATTTTATTTGAATGTATTTATTAACTTTAATGATGAATTCCAATTGAACAACTCCACCCTTTGTCCATCAGTGGGACACCTGTATCTTCCTAATCTGAATTTTTGAAAACCATCAGCTTTACTTTAAGTGGTGGGAATCCTAATGTTCCAAAAATCATCACTAAGGCTTTGTGATTTTTGGCTCCTCATATTTGCATTTAATCTCCTTTTTCTGTCTGCTCTGCTCCATTTAGCAGCAGAAGGACTCTGACTTATGAGTCGCTGTGAACTGATGAGATGTGGAAAATAAAAAAGACCAAAAACAAATATACACATAAGTAATAATGCAGCGAGCTGGAAGGGTCACTTCCACTCACATGTTCCAGACTCTCTTCAAACATCACTTCTTTCATCCGCTCTATCAAAGCAGTATTATCATGCAGAGGGTCATATTGGAAATTTTGAAGGGACATGAGGGGAATAGATAAACACAAGTTTGTATCCTCCTTGATAAATTAATTTGAATTTCCTTTGTACCAGTTAATATTAAATGTTATATTGATTAAAAAAAATATTTTTCTCTTTTTTTGCCATTTCAAAATGAAGGGATGCAAACCTTTGCCCCCCACTGTGCCACCACATGTCCCCTGATTAAAGAGAACAGCCCACTAAGACGAACCCCTGATGCAAATGGGATTTACTTCCCGTCACTGACATTATAACAAGGACTCAGCAGTTAGTTCTCTTTTAAATACAAACCCGATTTCCAAACAAAGCTGGACGCTGTGTAAGTGTCCAATACTCTTCAAATCAGTTGGTGAAACATATTTTTTAATGGTAATAGAGAAATCTTCACCAGTGACTGTGAGATTTTCTAATCAAATTTGAAGTAAAACTTCTCAATTTAAACACTGGATATATTGTTTTTATACTATTTATGATAAAAACTAAATTTTCCTTTTCTTTACATTTTAACGAGTGTCAAAGATTTTCTGGGTTTGTATTTCCTAACCTTCTCTTATAAGCACAGTCAGAGCTGGGCAGGAGTTGGGAGGTTGATTACAGCTGCCTGTGGAGCAGCATATTAATAAGCTGTTGCACTTTCCGATTATTCATCCTCCACTTAATGAATGAGGTGAGTGAATGAGGACAGGGGGAGGAGTTGGTGGGGAGACACGCTGGGGATTTATTGTGTTCTGTTGTTCACTGGCCTGGCTTGTTGCCTAATGTGGAGACGTGACACCACAAACGTCAATCAGTGAATGTGATACTGAAACACTGAGTATATATGTGTGGAGAAGTTAACAAAGACCCACACAGTCCCTGTTTGTTTCACCAACCCTTTAGCCTTGACACCTCTCCAGGGTCTAATGAGACCAAACATCAGCTGTTTTACGAGGAGGAGTGCAAAAAGATCTGGCCTGATACCAGGTAGAGTCAGCTGAGTGGAAAGTGTGACATGAGTACTGTGATGAGAAAATGGAGTGTTGGGAGTAGATTGGCAGTTTAGAAATGACCTTAGTTAAGTGTTATTTAAGGAAAATGATGGTTCTAATGCAAGAGAGCCCTAAGGACAAATTCCAAAACCACAGTCCATACACAAAGATGCACTTCATTGAGTCTGTCATCAAAGCCAAAAATCCGCAGTTGACTGTTTGTGTGATCAACTAAAAGATCCATCTCTCTCAGGATGTACAGTCACGATTATGAAGGATGTTAAATACTGTATCTTTAAAGTTTAGGCAATGAGGCCTTTTGGATAAAGACACAGATGTGCTAATGTCCTCCAGATCCCAGTGAAGGCAAACCCACCTTTTCATGTGACAGTGATGAAAACAATGGCTCTAAAACATATGATGCTGCTATAAACAGCATCCCCTGGTTTATGTTTAGTAGCAGCAGCCAGCAGTATGGATATCTCCATATTGAGTGTAGGCAGTGGGGTGAATTATACTATATTTTCTCTTTAAAGGATTCAACATGGTGTAGATAGCATAGAAATGGACAATGCATCGCTGAGTTGGTGAATAAACACGGACAATAAAACAGCAGTGGATCTAACATTGGTCCTTGTGGGACAGTGCCTGGGTATGTTTCCTCCCACAGTCCACAGACATGCACGTTAGGTGAATTGGTGACTCTAAATTGCCTGTAGGTGTGAATGTGAGTGTGACTGGATGTTTGTCTGTGTATGTCTCTCAGGACCTGTCCAGGGAGGACCCCACTTCTCGCCCTATGACAGCTGGGATAGGCTCAAACCCCCATGACTCTGAACTGGATGAGTGGTTACATATAATGGCTGTGTGAATGGATGGATGTTCCCTTTGATGAGAAGAAAAATGAATAATATTAAAGAGAATAATTTATAGCCTTGAAAATTAGTCCTAATGATTTATAAAGGCCCGTATACACTGATGAGGGCATAACATTATGACCACCTGCACAATGTAATGCAATCCAATACAGTGGCTCTCACGGCATTCATTTTTAATAGGGTGGCCAAAACATTAGAACCATCCCTTCCAATAATGCACTCCAGTACCACTCCACCACCCACTCTGACCTCAATAATAAACAGGGAGTAGAATTATCACCAAAAACCGTGATGGAATAACATCGTAAAAGTAGAATGCAGGGCAGAGCTGCTGTATTGGATTGTATTAAATTGCACAGGTGGTCATAATGTTATGTCTCATCATTGCATTTGCACTGTCCCAACGAAACGAAAGATGCACAGTTACAACCGCCAACGTTGCCATTCTGTACACTTTCTGGACATTACAATAGAATTTTTTATTTTTTTAAAAGATCAAAGTCTTTTCTTTTCAGAATGCAGTATATAATCCATAATTCAGAAGATATACTTCCCTCAGTTGAGTTTGAGAGCATTTTTAAATTTTTTGTTTAGTTTAATTTCACCATGACTGCCTTTACATTAGCTCTAGTATCAGTTTTAAGTGTCACGTCCTCACTATGTCCGACAGCAAAAATGTCTCTGTGACGAAATGGAGAAAACATTTACACACACACACACACACACACACACACACACAATGGAGATCATTCAGTAACAAAGCCACAACAATGACTTCAAAGTGTACTTACCCTTGACAAAGTGAAATCTGTCAAAAAGACAAAAAGACTAATTTCATTCCTTTATTCGTGTGGAAACTAAATGTCATGTTAATTAACTCAAAGGGTGTAGAAAGGAAAGTGATCTACACTGAAAATGTTTATATATGATTCATTTCATTTCATCTTCATGGGAAAAGACAGAATTAGACTTTGTAATTTTGTTGCCATAAAACCTATTTTTTGCTTTCCCTAGTTATTTCTGCCCTGTGTAGTTTTAACATAAATGCATCTAGCAGCTCATTTGTTACGTCCCACCTTTGTTGAAGGTCTTCAGCTCCTCCTGTAGGAAGTCACTCTGTCTGTTCCCCAACACAAAGGCCAAGAATGAGAGGATGAGGGCGTCGAGGACGCCGATGATGGCCAGGATGTAGGCCCAGCGCACTGAGCAGTTGCCCAGAGTGTACTTTCCCGTGTTTTCACCACACATGTCCTGGATCACCTCTGCGTCCCATCCGTTTGGGAAGATCATGCAGCCGAACACCAGAGAAAGGGCTGGCAGAGAGGGACACATGGAGAGACAGCGGAAGAGAAATTGGACGTTTGGAATGCTCATTAGTTTAGCGGTATTGTATTTTATCAGCCACTGGTGCTGAGCAGTGGGTCAAAGTGACAGGTGTGTAAGTGAAAAGCAGAGCATGGAATAAATCTCAATGCAGGAAGAAGTTGGAGTTGTCAGGACAATAAAACACGAGGAGAGAAACTGGGTTTAAGTGTAAAACAGCACACGGGGCGCAGGGGTTGATGAGATGAAAGTGAGAGCAAAGATGACAAAATATATATGTTTTTTAGTTTGCTGTGAGTCACAGCAGAAGTCTGTTGCAGTGGTATTGCCAGTGTCTGTCTCATCACTCAGTCTCCTCAGTGCAGTAAAGTCTTTGAGTGGGAGAAGTGAAAGGAAACCAAATAAAACATGAGAGAGCAGCAGCACATCATCTTACAACTTTCTTTAAACATCACTAAAAGTCGAGCTGGCACAACATTTCTGTGGAGGAGTCAGTCAGAGGTGCTTATCACCGTGGTAGCAAATTCAGAGCTACTTTGATGTTGAATTTGGAACAAGACCCATCGCCATGGTTACTGAATTCATCCAGCACTGAGCCAGAATTCAAATGCGAAGTGATGGTTTATCCACCATCATAGAATTTTAAGCTCAGGGCATCAGATGTTTCTTGCTTCGACCGATCAGTCAGGTTACAGTTTACGTACCATCTGTCCAGACTCTGATTTTAAATGGCTCATCCATGCGTCCAAGGGGACATTTGTATCAGATGGAATCAAATTACCTGAAGGCATTTCTGAAATATAGTGTTAAGTTCACAGTGACTTTGACCTTTGACCACCATAAATCTCTTCAGTTCATTCTTCAGTTCTGGAGGAAGCTTGTGTTAAATTTAACAAGTCCACATTCCTGTGGTATTGTGTAACAGTTGTGAGGTCACAGGCCTTGACCTTTGACCACCCAACTGTAATCCATTCTTCTTTGAGTTCAAGTGGATGTTTTTACCAATTGATGTATTACATTGACCAGAATGGAACAGAGACACGGACAACTCCAACATTTATTGTCTTCAGCCATTGTTGTGTGCCTAAGTTGGTGTTCAGTGTCCTAATCAAGGACACTTTGACATGTGACCGGAGGAGCAGGGGATAGACCAGCAACTGTGGGATTGGTAAAATGTGATTTAAAAAAAAAATGTGAGCAGTCCAGAGCACTTTGCTGTAACAGTAGTGGTTTTTGTCATTTACAGCTCTAAAGCTCCTAATAAACTGAAACTCTGTGGACATTTAGGTAAAGCTGTGTAGTGCACATCGTCTACACACACACACACCCCTGATACTCACTCAACCATGCGACTTCACTTTTTTTTTATACCTCTCCACAAACTGAAATGCGTTCCAAGTATTGCATATGCTCATATTATTTCACAGATTTTCAGGTCCTTGGACCATAGATTTTTTTATTCTGTCCTTCTGTAAAAACCAGTCCTTCAAGTCGTTGGTGTGGCTGAGGCCAGGTAGGTCCGTGAATGCCTCATTTTTACCTCATTCTTTTTTTTTTTTTTTGTCCTTTCAGCTTATCCTGTGAGTTCAGGGTCGCCACAGCGGATCATTGTCCGCATGTTGATTTGGCACAACCCTCCCCAATTTCTACTGGCACTCCACAGCTGGGGAGGAAAAGGGGCTGTTAGGGGTTCAAAGTGTCTCTATAGCCGGCACCAATGATCGAACCCCTGACCCTGTGGTTCATGGACAACTGCCTTTACCAACTGTGCTACAGCAATTCATATATGAAATCAATTAGTGAGCTGACTTGGGGTTTATCATTTTATAACAAAGGTATTGGTCATTCATTCAGAGCTAGAATTGGAAACTTTGAGAAAGTATTTCACATAAGTACAGTCAAGGGAAATTCATTAACATTGTGCTGTTTCCTTTAGTTTATT
Source organism: Channa maculata (assembly GCA_020496755.1). NCBI lineage: Eukaryota > Metazoa > Chordata > Actinopteri > Anabantiformes > Channidae > Channa > Channa maculata. The sequence goes on from CM035603.1 coordinate 2,401,704, forward strand.
GTATAGATTATTACTCTACATGCCTGGCTGATGTGTGTATTTACCTGGCTGATCTGGTGCATTTATGGATTTTTAAACTGCAGAGTTGTTCGCTAAGTTAACGCATTCACATTTGTTTTCTTATATTTACAGTTTTTATACCGTTTTTCTTATAATAAAGCATCAAGTGAATGAAATGCACCAAACTGAAGACCTGTAGTTTACTGTTGGGAGACATGAGGCAAAGGTTGAACAGAAACAGACAGCAATCACACAGGTGCATGTTTTCATCTATTCCTGTTCCATTCTGATTTCCATAACGTGTGAGGTTTGTAGAAGTGATACACACAGATATACTGAAGTACTTATGTACCTACTGTAGGTGTTTACTGCAGACTGAAACATGACATCCATGTCCTGCAGTGTGCTTTGGAATTAGCTTTAACATGGTGTGAAGAGTGTGTGTGTGTGTGTGTGTGTGTGTTCCCTGTGGTTCACCTTTAGTTTTGCCTGGCTGACAGTAGTCAAGGCTCACTTTTAAATATTCACTGAGCTTCATTTATGCTTATGGATGCTCAACTTTTCTCTACGTGAATGTGTGCGCTCATCTGTGCTAGAAAGAATCAGTTTAACGTGGTCTAGAAGGGAGTTCACTCATGTGCAAAACAACATTATGTGTGTGTGTGTCTCAGCTCCTCTACACTGGCCCCTGGGGTTCCTCACACGTTATCAGCCTAACAGGGTCAACAATTTTAGACCATTAAAAGTAACAGTACATTTACAGGATATGACACAGGATGAAGGCATTATTTTTGTCAAATACTAAAACGTAGTAAAACTCACTGGAGGAGGTGGAGAGAATTAAAAAAAACACTTTTTTAACACTTTTAATCGAATCCATTGAGTAGTTGGGAACAACATTTTTAGCCTTATCACAGAAAGGCCTTTTAGGGGCGGCCGAGCTCAGTCGGTAAGGCAGTCATCCATGGACCACAGGGTCAGTGGTTCAATCCCCGGCCCAGGCTATATGTCAAAGTGTCCCTGGGCAAAACACCGAACCCCTAACAGCCCATTCCCCTCCCCAGCTGTGCAGTGCCGGTCCAAGCCCAGTGAAAATTGGGGAGGGTTTTGTCAGGAAGGGCATCCGGCGTACAAACTGTGCCAAATCAACATGTGGACAATGATCCGCTGTGGTGACCGTGAACTCACAGGATAAGCCGAAAGGCAGAGTCACCTTATTCTTTGGAATTTTGTGTTTGGGGCTTGTTGCCACTGTGTTGGTGCAGCCTGTGTTTGTTTGATTTCTCATGAATCTGAGCGTGACCATGACAGGATTTCTTTGGCTTCTGTATTAGGAAGTTAAAAGCTACAGATCAATATATTGACCAATATGACAAAGAGATTTATATTTACATTCTATTTTTTTAAATTCATGAATAATGTTTTGAATAAAACAATGCATTACTATTTAAATAACAGCCATATTTTATGTCTGTTTGTTGCAATCACAATAAAATAGTTCATAAAAATAGTTCAGGACACTCAAACATATGGCCGGTGGTGAAGGAAGCTAAATCAGAAAATGCCTTTGACTTAACCACATCAGCAGAATAATAGTGAGAAGTGCTAAGTTACAATGTTTTACACCTGAATTTGACTGGATGTTACTAGTCACACAAATATATATATATATATATATATATATATATATAGCTTATTACTGGTCTTGAGTAAAACAAGCATTTGAGGAAACAGGGCTAATGGACAGTCGTGTACACAAGTGTAAAAACGTAACATTTCAAGCTTTCTGGCTAAAAAGAGAACAGATGGCAAATTAACATTAAAGAAAATGTGCATATACAACTTTGAATTACTCTATGTTAGTCAGCACAAAAGAACAGATAACTTCATTACTGTGAACGGGGCAAAAAATAAGGCAGCACATTGCCTGTTATAAAGAAGAAACAGTAGGAACAAAGTGTCAAAAAATATCCATGTAGGAACAGAAACTAGAGAAGACAGACAGGGACAAATGCAAACACTTTGCTCATACTGCAGTCAACTGCAGTTATTCCATCCATCCATTATCTTTAACCTCTTATCCTGTTCAGGGTTGTGGGGGGACTGTATCCTATCCCAGCTGTCACTGGGAGTATCTGGTTATGCGTATAGATGGCAGAGCAATCAGTGTTCTCTGATAGAAATGTACTTGGGGAAACCAAGTTTAGCTAAACCAGCTTTCCCATTTACACGACTGTAACCTGGTGACTTACATCCACATAAATACATTGATAGACTTTAGAAACGAGAAAAGACAACTGAATGTGCAAAAACGCAAACTGATTGGCTGCTTTTAGGACACATTCTTACTGCAATTCATAGAACAAAATGTTCTATGATGCTAGTTGGCTACGTCTACATTGAAGGATAACGTTAGTTTAATTTAGTCTAAATTCACCTTATTTTTCAACATCCTTCATAATGAAACCTACAATTAATTGCTTCTACTCATTGAGATTGTTGCGCCTGTGCTTTGCCCAAAATTGGCATTTATTTTATTTTGGCATTTAAATTGGATTTAGAAAGAAATAATACCACCAGTTCCTCATTTCTGCTGTTTTTCACATTCAGGCTACATTAGCTGCTACCAGTATTAAACACCTGAATCACTGACCAAATTGTTAAGTTGCACAATGTGTCAAGTAGAAGCCAACTTTTACCAAGATTTGAAAACACGGAAGAAAAAACGACACCATTTCCTAAAGCCCGATATATTGTGCCGTGACCAGTAGAATCACAGATATGCCGTCATATCCAGGGTAGTCCAGGATATGCTTTGGGTATTCAAATATGGGGCCCAGGGCGGTTTATGGGGGCATGGAGGTGAATATTAGGGGGCTGTCCAGGGGATGCTTTGAGGTTCAACAGATGTAGCTAATGATTGTCATTCACTGAGTCTACTGTGTGAAAAGTCTTGATGACACTCAGAGTTACTTGGTTCTGTCCAGATGAATTTGTTTATGCCTTCATCTCCAGATGGACAGACTGTTACTGATGTCTGCTCCTAACTGCAGCACATTAGGAAACCAGAGAACTGAGTCCATTCTTGTCACTCTTAAATCTTTGTGATGTTTCAGTTAGTTGGATTGCTGATTTTAAAGTGCTGCTGCTAGTTTCTAAATATTGTAGTGGCCAAGATCCAAAATGCATTTACTAATGTATTAGGTCCTTTATAGCTTTGTCTTGAATGCTTCTATAAACATATGCATCTAAGCAGCACAAACTGTGCTTGTTTTCTCATGATGTGATAACTTAGGTGTTGGCCTGGTAAACGTCCCCTCTGGTGTTTCTGAGAGGTCAAGCATCTGTTGGACGGGCCTGCAGTCTCCTGGCACAACTACAGGGCGCTGTCACAAGGTCCAATAACCAGGTGAAGCACCGCTGTGGACCACAGAGCACCACAGAGTTGATTAAATGATCATCAGCAATCCCATTAGGCTGTGTTCTCCCTGACATACTCATGCAGAAATAGCAATGTTCAAGACAAATGCGATACCTTCCTGCAAAACAAATGTCAAGGAAAAGATAAATGTGAATAATTTAATTAAGTATGACTGCAAAACAAAGACGGGAGTGTGTCTAAACTGCAGGGTCCATTTATTTGACTTTTTTTTTTTACATATAAAACAATCACAACTTCCATTGGAAGCTGTCAAAATAATGTGCTAATTTGGATCATTTAATCACAGAAAAAATTATGTGTTGAAAAAGTTATTAACAGTCATTAATCATGTGCCTATAAAACATAACATTAGATCTATCACTGTTCTCACTCAAGCATTTTCCACAACATTGTGAACTTCATTGCTTTGCAGTTGAGACATTCAATCCGGCATCAATCCGGCAGAAATAAAGGCTTCAGACTTTCGGAAGAACAGCAGGTGGCATGAAAGTCTTGGATTTGTCTGGGTGCATGGACAGGACAAGCCTACAAATGTGTCAGAAGTCACATGGATTCTGATGACCAAGAGGTCATCAAAAGGCAGTAAAAGCAATAATCATCTGAATGATGTCTAGTTTTATAGACTGCTCAATTGTTTTTTTTTTTTTTTTTTTTTGATTGGACTACGCTCAAGACATTGCCAGGTTCCTCAGATTGAAACGTATTTTGTTGGAGCAAAGTCTCATAAATGAATAAATAGTTGAAGGCTGTTAGACATCCAAAGAAGACCTCTCAGGACAGTTGCATGCTGGCTGGAGAATCAGAAACAAATCATCACCCAGGGGTCCCATGGTGTTTCTCGGTTGCCATCTTTAACTGTTGCCAGCCACAAAGAATTCTGCTTTTTCATCAAGAAATGTGATGGTGACAGATTGTGGAGTCCCATATGAATCTACTAGGTTGGTTCCATTCCAAGAAGTACTGGTGTGAGCTATAGGAAGATGGAGCAAGGGGCCATTGCCTGAAGGATGGAATGCACTATCTTCTCTGCTGTGGAAGAGTATGATGGTTATCTAATTATCAGTGCGTGTTGGAGGTAAGCGGAGAAAGGAGTGGTTAGGTTGGGGTTTCCTCTGACCAATCACCAACAAGGAGATGCACACTAGTGTGATGTAGAGTTAAAAAATACGATCGGTGTGCACCGGGCGCGTAGAGGCTATGTTGATGTCAGTAAGGTCCAAGCAGGTTTTCCAACCACTTTGGCGGAAAACATGAATGTCTCTTGAGGAAACCAAACACCTGCCAATACTAATGAAGACGTTTTAGATTTCACTAACTAATGCCAGCTCAGCCGCTGGCCAGTTCATCAGTCAATTTTGTTTTCTTAAAAGCTACAGTGGAAGAGCAGTGGAACAAAGGTTTGACTCTCAGCAGACCAACCCCTATTTTCCAACACAGAAGTAGATTATATGGATCAGTGACAGTGAGATTCAATATTCAGGCTTCAAGATTCAAAGAACCTTATTGATCCCATAGAGAAGTTGCGTTGCCTTGTTACAGCGACTCTCAAAGTAAAAAGTAGAAAAGAAAGGAAAATCACCTCAACCAAAGCAAGTAGAAATTACATAGACAAAAAAATAAATAAATATGAACTAAAATACAACTGAACACAAAATAAGATAGATGAAAAAAATAAATAAAGTAAAAAATTAGATTGTCCATTTAGATCTGTCAGTCCCCCTCCTTTTTACAGAAGGGGGGATCTCGACGTACGGGGAGAGGGGGTGGAAGTAGTTTCAGATTACAAATATCCCGGACTTCCTGAAGTCCACCACCAGTCCCTTTGTTTTGCTGATGTTCAGCTGGAAATGATTGTGCTCACACCACTTAACAAAACTGTCCAAGACTGATCGATACTTCGTGATATCTCCACCCTGGATAGATCCAACAAACGCAGAGTCATCAGAAAACTTCTGAAGGTGGCAGGACTCTGAGTTATACTTGAGGTCAGAGTATACAGGGTGAAGAGAAAGGGAGATAGAACTGTCCCCTTGGGGAGCAGGTCACAGTGTCAGACACAGTTCTTCAGAGGGACGTACATCCAGCCAACGATGGGGTTGTCAACATGCATGATCTCTAATTTCCCCCCCAGCAGGACAGGCTGGAATGTGCGAAAAAGCACTGGAGAAGTCAAAGAACATAATCCGTACAGACCCCAGGCTTGTCCAGGTGGGTGTAGATCTGGTGGATGAGGGCGTCCTCCACACCAAGTTGAGGCTAATAAGCAAACTGTCCAGAGATGTTATCCACAGAGGCCGGAAGAAGAAAGGGAAGATGAACGTGTAAATGATGAGCACTAATATTTAGAAGTGTATCCATTCTGAATTGCTACTCTGTAAATCCACCGCCCCACATCCTGTTGGTTTACAAGAGATTTGTCAAATACCCAGAAGTAAAACAATGGACGCACATTTGTGTGCTCTAGACACAGTCAACATACTGCATCATTTCTTTCTGGAGACTAGTTTACCTTAGTTGCTGGAACTTTATTATTAATATCATTCCACATGTCATTCACATGGTAACAGCATAAACACTGATTTTACCCTGGAATTTCATTTTAATTATTTTTAATTTAGAAACTTGTGAAAAAAGTGAAAAAAAACAGTTTGTCCCGTCTCCAAATCTTATGTGCCACTGAATCAGCTGTATATTGTAAAATGTATTTTGTCAGGGTACCTCTGCACAGCATACTGCCTGCGAGAAATGGCTCCACTTTGGCTGGTTTAGATTAGACTCCTCAATAGTTACTCAGCGTGTGCTCTAAAAAAGGATTCAGGACTGGCATGTTTAATTAGTCACTACTGATGACCCGCCAGACTCTGAGTGCTTAAATTCTCATTTTCATTGCATTGCACTATTTAGCACTGACCGAGCAAATCACCTATGGGCTCTGTTCTTTTATAGATCACTGAGCTTGCAGCTGAGCTCAGTGATCTCACCACTGAAGACAGGCACGAACATGACATGATTTGCTTGCTAGTTAAAGGGGAAATACAACACAAACAAAGTGGCATTCGTGGGTGATTCCTTAATTTTGAATGGTCCGAGCATGAAGGGAACTTTCTGAAGCCTTAAAGCTTATCATGCACCATGTTTGTCCGATGCCCATATAGGATGAAGGAAACACCATGCGTTTGTGCTTCCTTTTCGGAGGCTCCGTTTGTAGTATCGGAGCACATGTTTAATTCACGCACACTTTTCCTGCAGGAAAATGTGAAAATGTGTACACGGGAAACACTAGTCCGCTCAGGGAAGCTGGGAATATAAGAAGAGGAGAAAAGCTTGTGAAGGATGAAACAGTCAGGCAATAACAGGAGGGTAGTAAGGGCTATGTGGCAAACGCACATTTAGGGGTATTTAGTGGAATGCTATTCCGAGCTGATTGCCTAGATCGCCTTTATTCACATACACGGAGAATTGTTGGCTTTTTTCTGTGCCTTGGGAGGTATAGCAGTTTTCAGGGTTTTTGGTTCAATTCCCAGCTGAAGTGTCCTTGAGCAAGACACTGGACCCCAATTTAGTGGCTCCCCCATCGGTGTGTGTGTGTAATTGTGAGTAAGAATGAGTAAATGTATAAGTACAGACCATTAGCTCTATGGTGGCTGTGTTCATGTCTATAAACCGGAGGCTTCTCTGTTGTAGGGTATCCAGTAGTAAGTTATATTACTAATGAAAGCTTGTGTATTTTTGTACCATATCTTGTCTTTGTGATAAATATTCTCTCAACTCTGACACCAGACCAGACTGTGGTAACAAAGTTGGTGACTGTATTATGATACCTGAAAACTACTGGCAATCACGAAAGAAATGAGACGTCTAGGGGAGGTACTAAGATGCCGGGATAAGACCCACGAGCCACCTTGGTGCCGGTCCCGAGCCCGGTTAAAGCAGGGAGAGTTGTGGCAGGAAGGAGATCCGGCGTAAAAACTCAACATGCGGATCAAGTTCTGCTGCGGTGACCCTGTAACGTTCACCTCTGGTCATGAGCTCTGGGTAGTGACGTCATGAATGAGGCTGTGCATACAAGTGCTTGAAATGAGATTCCTCTATAGGCTCTGTCTTAGTTGGACCCCATGTCTCCCTCTATGACCGCTGGGATAGGCTCAAGTCCCCCCACCACCCTACACGGGATAAGCAATTACAGATGATGAATAGTATGTCATTATGTCAGAGGTATATATTATTTTAATTTCTTATGTTAAATATTTCATAATACTGCAATAATCAAAACACCCTCAATAACGGATTTACAGTGTTATTATGTATTTATCATTTTGTAAAATTAGCAGCATGAACCTCTTGCTTGATAATAATATTTTGCATTCGTTGCACATTTTAAACACTGTTCTGACTGGTCCATTAAGCTGCTTCATTTCTAGACACTGGAAATTCCATCATGAAACTATCATGACATGACATGGTTCTTTTTCCACCCAACAAACCTAAATAAGAAGCTTGTCTGTTTTTTATTACCATGCTTTTACTTTGCTTCTTCTCCAGCTCTGTTGGATGTTTGAATTGTTTGCCTTTGTAAGGACCCAGGGAGCCAGAGAGTGCAGGAAAAGTCAATCATTTCTAAAGGTCCCGAGTCCACTGCCATCCACACAGCCCCAGCTGCCATGTTGTAAGGACTAATCTATCCATCAATACATCCTCTCAGATAATGTCAGCCCTTCCAGACCAATGCACAAATAAGCTCCTCTCCACCTCCCTCCACTTCGGGGAGAAAACTGGAGCGATCACTTGTGAAGTCTTGCTGAGTACGGAGACAAAAATCATATCAGATCTCATCTAAGCACATTGAACTCAATCACCCACCTGCCATGAACACGCTGCGCCTTTTTAAACACGTTTGAAACCGGTTTCATCTCCATCGCGCTTAGTTCATCAGCGGTTTGTGTGATTAGGAAAGAACCAGGGGGATTCGTTGGGGGAGACACTTATAGGCTCCACCTTAACTGGTACAATCCGTTCTGTTTTCATTGATGGTAGAACACACACACACACACACACACACACACACACACACACACACACACACACACAAGTTTTGCACAGATGACTGAGTGCGCTGAGCTGACAAGCAGAAACTGCCACTGAAGAATAAGCTGTGACTTGTAATGCAACAATTTTCACACAATATTTCAAACAGCCAAATGAAAAGAACAAGTTGGAAACTTGGGATATGTATTACCTCTTATTGTTGACCGATAATGTGGTGATAATGATGCTTCTCGCCTCCAAGTTTCACTCCATCAAAAAGCGTGGGATTGTCTCCCCCCCCCCCCACAAAAAAAAGAAGAGCACATCAAAGTGTTTGCCATCCTTACCGCATAGCAGCTGCATCCAGGCGCACGTTTTGTAGACTGTGGCGGTATTGCAGAAGAAGAAGAGGGCGAAGCAGCCGATGCAGCTGAGGATAAGCACCGTGGACATCAGCACGAAGACGGAGGCTGCCTTAAAAGATCCCGACGGGATGGAGCTGAAATCAGAGAAGCTGCCCTGGCACAGAAGATCCCGATTGGAGTTCCCGTTGCCCACGCAGTAGTGGAACAAGCCGAAGTAACCAGCTTGGGGCGTACTGACGCTGTCGCCAATCCAGTAGGGCTGGGCGAAGACCACCATGTTGATGATGGCCAAGCAGATGGTGAATATGGCCCACAGGACCCCGATGGCCCTGGAGTTGCGCATGTAGTTGTCATGGTAGATGGTGGAGGCTTCTTGCGAAGGCAGCATTTTTTTCTCTCCCACCCACAGCCTGTGCCCCCCGCACAGCAGCGTACCTGGCGTTCCCTCTTCTCCGGACCTCCTTCGTCCCCTTCTATCACTTAGTAAATCCAGTCAGACGAAATTATTTAGCCTAGAAAAATGGAAAACGGATACTCCGAAACAAATGTCCAGTGTCCGGCGCCTAGTCCGCCCACTCAAACTGGAGCCCAACCAGTAGAACTAGATCCAGCTCTGTTTTGAATCCCCCCCCCCCCCTCACCTCTGTTCAGTCAGTCACTTCAGTGGCTACGCGTGATCCACCGGACAGGAAAAGCGTCCCCTCCGCTCCCCACAGCGCGCAGACAAAAAAAAAAAAAAAGCAGAACCAGTATCACTAACACCTTATCATGCACAGGTGTACGTTCACATCCAAAATACCTCAAATAAGTGATTCGATGCTCCTGGAAATGGACCGAGATTGAAAGGAAAACATGCTCTTGCTTCTTTTGGTTCTAGTGTGGATAGTACATGTACCGTTTAACTCACCTTTGACTTTCACTTCCAAAATCTCTCTCTACTTCTAGCTGAAAAATGCCTCCAGATGACATCACTGGAAAGGAACCTTCAGTTCAGATTGTGTCATCTTGTTGCTCACACTATGTTTGTAATCGTAGTCAACCTGCCTTTCCAGAGCTCCTCCAGATGACATCCCCAAGTCGCCTTTTAACATTTGTAAAACTAAAAGTTCTGCTTTCTGTGCACTTTCTAGAGTAGAATCGGGCAAGTTACTTAAAACAAACATCAAACTATTTTGTGTAGTGGCCAATTTGCCTGTTGCTGTGTGTCACAGCAAGTCATTTGCAAATTAAGTGGCCTTGGAGCTGGTGGCATGGACCAAGTCAAAAGCCTCCTCTGCATCTACACAAGTACCACAAACTTGTTCCTACACTTCTTATCCAAGCACACTGCAAACTGCCTCAATTCACTATCATAAAAAGAAAATTCCTTCCCTTTGTATTCAATCAGAGATGAAGAAGCAATAACAACACAAACTGAGCATGGTCCACTTTTAATTTATTATTCATTGAAATATGTAATATAAGTAGAAAACAATGGGATGTGGTGCAACAAGCAAAAGCCAATCATTCCAGAATAAAACTCAAAAGAAACTATAGCCTGTGTGTAAAATACAGAAAAATATAAAACAGTATTCCCACCAACAGCCCAGTGGCTGCATTATTTTCTAGTATTGCAGACTGTTTTAAAAAGTGAAAATTATTTGTGCTTGAACTGCAAACTACTTACTAACTTTCAGGTGCATATTTGTTAATCCAAAGTATAACGTCATAATGAAGTTGATTATATTTTGTTTGAAAAATGTGCATCTGGACCTTTTCCCAATTAGAAACCCAAAGCTGCCAATTAAATATAGCGAAGGAAAAACATTTCCCTCTGAAAAAGCAACAAAAAAATGGAAATAATCCAGTTAGTTACTACAATTACCAAAACGTACTTTTATTTTCCAAAAACCTGCTCAAGCCCTGGGTAACCAGCAGTGTCTCAAATCAGCAGGTGTTGGGGAATAGTATGTGTGATGAAAGCTGTGTTAGTCTCAAACCTGGGACCTTTAGATGTGAAGCAGCAGCACTAACCACTCCATCACTGCCACTAATCGATATATGGTAAATGTTCTGCACTTATATAGCACTTTTATAGCTATTGACACTCAAAGTGCTTTACACTTCTTCTTTTTCACCCATTCACACACACACACACACACACCAATGGGGGAGCTGCTATGCAGCTGGCCAACACTCACCGGGAGCAACTAAGTCGGGGTTCAGTGTCTTGCTCAAGGACACTTCGACATGTGACTGGATGGGGTGGGGATTGAACCAACAACTGTGAGATTGGTGGACAACCGCTCCACCTTCCTGCACCACAGTCACCCACAACCCCAATTTAAAACCCCAATTCAAAAAAGTTGTAAAACATAAATAAAAACAGAATGCAATGATTTCCAAATCTCATCAACCCATATTTTATTCACAATAGAACATTGTACATAGTCATTTTACCGTTTCATGAAAGTTGAAACAGAAGAAACAAAAGACTGGAAACGACAAAAACAAATGGAGAAGCAGTTGACAACTAATTAGTTTAACTGGCAACAGGTCAGGAGCATTTCAGAGATGCAGAGCCTCTCAAATGTAAAGATGGGCAGAGGTTCACCAATTTGTAATAATATCTAAAAATTGTGGCACAATTTCAGAAGAATGCTCCTCAACATAACATTACAAAGACATTGAAGATCCCACCATCTACAGTAAATAATATCATCAAAAGATTCAGAGAATCAGGAGGAATCTCTGTGTGCAAGGGACAAGGCCAAAGGTCAAAACAATGCGTGTGATCTTCAGGCCCTCAGACGGCACTGCATTGAAAACAGGCATGGTTCTCTACTGGACATCACTGCATTTAAGTAATCCCTGACAATCTTCTTAGGTGCACACCCACTGCTCATTGCCTTAATCCAGTGTGTTCAGTGAATCAGAAGCTGAAAAATACCAATTCACGTCTTCGCCGACTTGACCCTTATTGGAGGTGGTGTCTTCCAGCTTCTTATTCATAGAATACACCTGATCTAGGCAATCAGTCAGCAGGGCAGGGGACCTTGACAACTAGGACTCAGAAAGCTGTGCAAGATGAGGATGTGAGCCAAAAAAAAACATCCTCTAAAGTTCATAAACTTAAGGACATCTTACAAGCATGAAAGGCATACAGATAACAATGAAGGTCGTTACACTAAGCTCTGTCTTAGAAGATTTGCAGTTGCGTATTTTAAACTGCATTTGCTCAAGTTGCAGTGCACTGTCGTGTCATGCTATTCCTAGCATATTTAGAAAAACAAAGTAGGTCCAACTCCAAATGAAGTAATATGGAAACTTAAAAAAATAAATAAAAATACATATTTGAAACTTTGAAGTTAAGTAGAGCACACACAAAACAATAACCAGTGAAATGCTTGAATTAAGTAGACCTTACTAGCAAGTATTTTTTACAAATGGAAATTAAAGTAGTAGAAACAGACACTAGTATTGCTTGAACTACATAATAATCTGACGCAAAATAGTAGACCATGCTTTTTTTGCAGTTTAAATTAAAGCTGTATCATGCAAAGAATAAGCCATATGTAAACACAATCCAGAAACACCACCGTGGTCTCTGGGCCAAAGCACATTTATAAAGGTCTGATGGTCTGAAAATGGAAAACTGTTCTGTGGTCAGATGAATCACAATTTGAAATACTTTTTGGAAACCATGGATGTCATGTCCTGCGGGGGGCATTGATGGAAAGGCTCCATCAATGCTGAAAAGTACAAAGAGGTTTTAGAGCAACATATGCTCCCATCCAGACAACGTCTCTTTCAGGGAAGGCTTTGCATACTTCAGCAAGACAATGCTAAACCACATACTGCATCCATCACAACACAATCACAACTCCTAAAACTCCGGAAACAGGTCCCCTCACTTCCCACACATTTACAGACAGTTGTTAAAAGAAGAGGGGATGTTACACAATGGTAAAAATTGCCCTGGTCCTACTTTTTTGAGATGTGTTGCTCCCATCAAATTCAAAATGAGTTAATATTTTCCCTGAGATGGAAAAATGTCTTAGTGTCATCATCTGATGTGTTGTTTACTTTCTATTGTGAATAAACTATGGTTTGATGAGATTTGCAAATCAGTGCATTCTGTTTTTATTTATGTTTTACACCTTTTTTGAATTGGGGTTTTAAATTGGGGTTGTGGGTGACTGTGGCGCAGGAAGGTGGAGCGGTTGTCCACCAATCTCACAGTTGTTGGTTCAATCCCCACCCCAGCCAGTCACATGTCGAGCATGTTGAGCAAGACACTGAACCCTGACTTAGTTGCTCCCGGTTGGCCAGCTGCATAGCAGCTCACACATCGTCCCAACTTTTTTGAATTGGGGTTGTGTTGTATATCAAATAACCCACAATATAAGAGTGACTTGACTGACACGTTCTCTCTTTCTATGTTGTTTAAACGCTTAAAAAAGCAGTTTACCAAAAACAGTAAATCACATATTGATTGAGACACAATGGAAAATGAAGTGAGTTGCTGGTAGCAGTAAAGACAGAAAAAAATGGAATTCACTTCAGGGAGTCTGCTAGAAAGATGGGAATTATTTAGTGTTGGATGAAATACTCAAATTCGTTTGAGATAATATTGAAAATTTTGTTTTTTCCTACCTTGATCCCATCCAGTCCAGTAGGTGGCAGTAATGTACCTATAAGCCACCTGCCAATTAAAAACTGCAGAAGAACAAAAAAAAATAAATTAAAAGACAGAAGAAGAAGAACTTCCTGTTTACCGGTTGCAGTTTCAGACCTTTGGTAACCCTACACAGGTTGTAACCTCCCTTTCCACTGGGGCTTTTAACCACAACGGCAGCATATGCTGCATAAATATGGACTTCTATACAACTTTAATTCGTTTGTCGTGCTCGTGAATACTTAGGAGATGTGACATTGGGGAAACGTGAAAAGGCCGTGAAGGATCCTGGACGTTTCCTGACTCCAGTTGACAGGATCGGAGTTAGCTTGTGCGGTGTAATACACGACTTCAGTTTGCGTTTGGGAAAATGCAAACAAAGTGGTGGTGATGTGGTGGAGGACTACACATGTCCGACATCGTAGCACTTGAGTATCTGAGGTTTCTGTGTTCGTTGAACCGACAAACCGAGCTAACTCGCCTTCTAGGCTAGTTATCAGTTCTGACTCCGGTGATAAGCAGCCGCTGTGGAGTGAGTGGTTACTGTGCAAGGGTTGCCTTCTGTTTGGAGTGTGGAGCAGCTCGCCGGTGCCCTGAATTCAGGAAGACTCCCCGGCTCCGGCCCCTTCAAACGGGCAGCCAGGAAAAAGCTGACTGGGAAGGGATGGCCAGGTCGGTCTTCCCGTTCCACAGGTCAAGGCTCTGCGGTGTTTGAAGGAGGTCGAGTTCGGCTAGAGGCCACCGACGCGGCACGAAACGTTATGATGGCCGCCTCCCCCTCCGCGGCCGGCGGCTTCACGTCATCCGGGCTGTCGGTCAGAAAGAGCGAGGAAATTGCGGATTTGATAGATTTGTTTTCCAAGACGCAGTACAGAGCAAAGGAAGTCAGTTATCGGGTAGGTTTGGGATCAGCATTGCTGATCGACAACCTGTTATGTCCAACTGGTTTGGAGACTTTGCTGAACTGCTTTAAAGAACAGAGACATTTAAAGCTGATGTAGTTTATGAGCTTTCCACCTCACACCAGGAGCTATTTTGGATCATGTTGGTGCTGATTTCTTTTTCTGTATACACGGCCTACAATCATACACGAAATTATTTTGAAAGAATACACCCCTCTGTGTGTTTTAACTTTCACTAAAACTTAATTGAGTATAGATATCTATATCACAGCAACTATATCACCAATGTACTTTATATCATGTTTGTAGTTTTGCTGAATTGTGAAGAAATCAATAACTTGGTAGACATTTTATGTAAGGTACATATTCAAGGCTGCACAGCCTCCGAGTTGCGAAACAGCCTGCTGTTTGCCATGTGAATGCCCAGTCTTCAAATTATCATGAGCTAAATGTAACAGAAAATCACTATCAATTATTAGAGACCGCATATAAATAATTAATGCTTAGGGGCATCCGTTCATTATACTGCTAGTTTTGGGAGTGTGCATCTAAGTTTTCTTCCATCTCTCACAAAGTCATAGATCTGCTTGAGCAGTGTGTTTTTGTTATTTTTTATAGGGGCTAAGTGGATTTATGAGTGAAGACTAAATTGTAGGTTGTCAATTTGGTAATACTCTTGAATGATAACTGATCTGATTTTTCAAACATTTTCAAAGCTTTGATATAAACTCCTATATGAATTCTTTCAGAGATCAGTAAGTTCCCCACAAATGCTTTTAGACAATATAGATGGATCTAAAAAGATCTGAAAAATACAGTTCCTTCGAAACCGCTAATGTTTTGCTATCTGTTTTTTTTTTTATTTATTTTTAATTTTTTCTCCAGGTGGAGGTTATAGAGAAGCGCTGTCTGGAGTTATTCGCCAGAGATTACAAGTACAGTGTCATCCAGAACCCCAGTGGAGAAGTGTGTGGCCATTATCCTCGGCAGATAGTTTTCCTGGAGTATGAATGCACAGAAGTTGACAGAGACAGGTACCTCTTCACTGCTTAGTTGATTCAGCTTTTTCTAATGCAATGTCCAGTCTACTTGGTTAACATTTGCTTCTTGTTTGTTTCTCACTCCTCTAATCATGTGCACCTTACTGTCATGCAGGGAGCAAAGGGCAGTCCGTTCTCCTGCCCTCTGACTGTCCTGTCAGATATAGGAAACACTTTGGCATGACTCAATAAATCCTTGCAACCTGCATGTGCAAGGAAATATTTTTATCTGAGCATATTTCTATTTCATAATCTTTGGTCCAGCAATTTCGCATCATTCAAAGGAATGAAAAGATTCTAGTTGTTCATAGCAGCACCACAGTCGAGGTATGCTGAAATTGAAAAGGGTTTTTAGGCGTTAATATAACTGTGTAGAACCAGATGTTAAGCACAGCCTTCTAAATTTAGAGGCTCAGAAGTAACTGAAAGAACTAAAATAATCAAACACAAGTTTGAATAGTTGGTTGCTGATGTCTGAAACTGATAAACGTGTTTCATTTACTCCCTGGTAAGGCTCTGCCAGGTCTTTACTGCAGCTTTCACCATGTGTTTACCCATCAGTTTTGGATTAGAATTTGTTTATACTACTTTTTCCAAGACTGAGTACAAGTACTTACACTTGAGTACTTGCCATTTACAGACTGGTTTGACCAATATGAGTATTAAACAGTTTGGCTTGTAGTATGACTCACCGGATAGTAAAATCCTCATCACGCCACCACACACTTACACTGGGCAGACACTGCTAGTCCAAATAGCAATGGTGAAGCTAAAAGCTGGGGACACACCTGAAGACTGGACAGTTCTGACTTAAACACTACTTGTGCCAGTGGTCTCATTATTGTAGTCTCTGACAGTGTGACGGCAGCACCCACCTGATGACTGAGTAGAGTATGAGTAGAACTGGCAGACAATAACTTGCAGATCCAGTAAGAAGAGAAAAAGAAGACAAGACTACAAAAAAAATCAGTAATTTGGGCTTCAGCAGAGTAAAATGCACTAAAAAAATATGAAAAAAGCACAGACCGAGATTTAGCGAGATTTTGGATAAATAGGACAACACAGACTGTAGACATTTACATTTAGTCATTTAGCAGATGCTTTTATCCAAAGCGACTTACAAGTGAGGTACAAGGCAAAAAAAATCAAAGTCAAGGAGAAAACATCAAAGTGCTATCATAAAAGTGTTTACATTTCATGATATACAAGCGGAAGAAAGAGCAGAATGTTTTTTTTTTTAAAGATTTAAGTAAATAGGAAGGTGTGGAAAAGTTCTGTTTTCAGCAGTTTTTTTTGAGTTTGCTGAGCGTGCAGAGTTTGGTGGGTCGTTTCACCATCGTGGGATCATTGCACTGAAGAGTTTCAGCTTTGTTGTAGAGCCAACAGAGGGAACTAGAAGTATAATAACTGTAAAATGAAGCGAGCAGTAGGTCATGAAGACCTGCTTTGGTTGTTGCTGATGTAACTCATAACTATTGAACGTTTTTTTAAATAATCTTAATTGGAATGAGTGGTAGCGACTGGATCTTAAAACTTTAGCTAGGCAGAGCTTGTAGCTTACATTACTTTTGTCGACACCACTCAAAATACCTCTACCACTGACATTTTTCCACCTTCACTTCCCTGCTCAACCAATGTAAGGATAATGTAAAGTGCTATGGAGAAGTTTAAGAACGACGAATACACAAGGAGTATCAGAACATAAATGTGTATTGTGACATCCCTAGTTTTGTTTTCAATATGTTAAATACCTGCTCAGGTGAGGATATAACACTCATCTGGTCATGGAACAGCTGAGCAACCAATTGTTCAAACATTCTTCAGCCCCTGAATTTGGTGGGCTATGAGTGCTCAACACTCAAGTAAAATTAATTACCACTTTAAATCATTTACTCAAGTAAAACTAGAAAGCACTAAGTAATAAAATAAAGTTACTCCACTAAGAAGACAATGTATTCTACTTATTATTTCTATTTGTAATAATATAAATAATTAACAGTGCAACTGGTAATAAAAATGATATTTAGTTGAAGGCCTTGCATGTGCTTTCCATCTACTGTATACTGATTGGATAACTTTGCATAATGCAGTGAAGCATTGGATAAAAAGGTCAACAGCCTGCTGAGTCATTTACCAATGATTTGCATCACTATCACTAGGTCACAAAAACTCTTCTGTATTATCAGTTCTGTGTTGATTGGTGTTATTTAGCCCATGAGAGGATTATTTTTTTTTAAAGCCAAAATCAGCTGCAGTTTGGCAGTGAAAATATATTTCTGTTCATTCATGCAATGAAACAACGGTAATGGTCGGTGAATCCTGATTTGTAGGCAACGCTGATTACCTGTAGCTGAATTTAACTGTAACCTTTACAAAATGGTAAAAGGTCCCTGTTTAACATGTAAATAAAAGGAGAGTGCACAGATTTCCAAAATTATTTGAAATATGTTATTCAGCCTTAATGGCACAGATGACTTCCACATATGCTGTGTGCACTAATGCACCCCCACCATCACCAATGCTGACTTTTGAACTGTGTACTGATACCACGTCAGATGGTTTCTCTCCTTAGTGGACAACACGGCTTCCTTGATTCCCAAAAATATTTCAAATGTTGCCTCATAAGACCACAGGGCAGTTTTCCACTTTTTCTTTGTCCATGTCAGGGTCAGGGAAGGTGGAGCTGTTTCTGGATCTCGCTTATATATGGTTGTTTCAGTGCATGGTGGAGATTTAACTTGCATTTGTGGATTTGGCAACAAATTGTGTACACTGACAAAGGTTTTCGGAGATGTTCCTTAGCCCATGCAGGGATAACCATTACAGTATCGTGTTTGTTTTTGATGCATTGCTGAATTGTCATTCTCAATGTGTTTCAGAGAGTGGTAAACACCGTCTCCTTACTTCCTGAAAGATTCACTTTCTCTGTGATGCTCTTTTTATAACCTGTTGTGTTATTGACTTGGTGCCAAATAACTTTTTGTAAATCAGAATAATAAGAACATTTGATTTTTTGGGGCATCAGCATTGTTAATAAGTTGTTCCCGGTGTTGTTACAGTGTGTAGTTAACACCAATTGTTGATGTGAAGTGCTTTGTAATTGTGTTGCCTGTAAGACGTGTCAAGTTAAAATTAATTAGGCTGTCTAATTAATAACGTGGTGGTTTGTGTGTGCAGGTTTGAGAGCACAGTACAGATCAGTAAGCTCCAGGACCTAGTGAACCGGAGTAAACTGGCTCGCTGCAGAGGGAGATTCGTTTGTCCTGTCATCCTCTACAATGGCAAGGTACTGCTACACTCTCTTCTCTGGGTTTTAAATATCGGTTATATTCAAGTTTACAAGACCTCACTTTATGTTTCTCTAAACCTACTAGTAATCTTTAAAGCACTTTTTTTCATGTTTTTGTTTTTTATAGTTGGGTTGTCATTCTTCTCCAACTTTCCATACATCAATGAAAAATTATAGATGCAGGAGAGAGAGTTAGAACATTTAGAATTTTTCTAAATGTATATGAAGAACTATTGGAATTTAGTATTATGGGAATCTCCCAATTAAATGTCTATTTATATTGTTTCAATCAGATCGACTTTTATGTGCAAAAGCCAGTAGGATCTTGTGTAAATACATGTTTAATCAATCATCTGATAATTTTACTGTGTACACTGAGCATCTTTGGCACAGACATTAGGATGAATTAAATTCAGTCTTATCTCTTCTTGGGTTGTCGCTGGAGGTTGTGATGGGCAGCTAATTAACTGTCTAATTAACATTCAAATTCTTTTAATTTTATTGATGATAATTATGCATGTCCTTTGTGGTGTGTGAGATAACATAACATGCCTTTATGAGTGGCTGTTACTTTCACCTACCTAATATCGGAAAGTACAAGTTTAATAAAAACTGCAATGAAAACAGCACATTCAGTGGATCTATGCCACTGTTAAAATTTGTGATGCTGTGCTAAATTATTTTTCTAGCTTAAATCTGTCTAAAAATACTTTAAAGTGAATTCTCGACTAAATTGTCCTCATACCCTTGTTACTTTTCCCCTGTGTGCACATAAAATAGGTCTTACAAAGTCTTAAAGTTGACAGATTGAAGCCTGCATAAACCACCAGTATTCCATTTTTATTAGTATTTATATTTGATATTTTGATCATGTATTATTCATTCATTATTCAGGTATGTTTATGTTGGAGCAGTAATATTCCTCCTACTTTGGGAAGATGCCTTGTGTTGGATGCAGTTAACAGCAGCTGATAACATTCCTAAGAGATACAGTTACAAATGCAACTATTTTGAGGTTTCTGTGTATTTGAACCTTTAAAGTCAGAAATTAATATAATACATATAGTTGTACTCAACAAGAAAACGTAGTAAAGTTCATATGTATAGATTGGTGTAATAAACTGTCGTCAGAGAAAGTATTTTGAACAAAACATGCAGTAACAAGGATACAACCAAAGTTGGTTACGAAAAAAAGAAATGACCCAAAGTGTCAACATTTCTCAGAATAAAATTGTTAGATTTTCTGTGGCCCCCACTTCCTTTTTTCTGTGCTGTTGCTGAGCAGGTGTCAGGATATTTTTGTAACTTTGTACAAGCAGTAAAACAACTATTGTGTTAATTTTATTTATTCATTTTTGCTCATTTCAGCATATTTGCCGGTCGTCCACTCTGGCAGGCTGGGGGGAGCTGTATGGACGCACAGGTTACAATTACATATTCTCAGGTACAACACACGTGCACACACACACACACACACACACACACACACCCCCACCCCCACACACAGACACGGCAGGTTAAATTTAGCAAAGCAGGGGAAGTTGTGGCTCACTTTTTTTCCATGGAACGCATCAGTTCTGTGTGTGCGCTTTGCCCCTTAAATAGTTGCAACAGTTGTGAGACAGCTGTTGAACATTTCCTATTAGAACTAAATGTTCCACTAAAATGGACGGGCTCAGGGTCACCAAACTCTCAAGTGTCTTTACTAGCACATACTAAAATCTATTTTAAAATAAATAAAGCACAATATTGTAAATAAAGGGAACAAATAAACTAAATCTGTTAGAGTTCGAATTTCATTTGTATTAATACATATATATTATATGTGAAGTGTTGTATGTTGCTAGTCTCAGTTCTCATGTGCTCTGATTTCTGTAAATTACCATATCATCATATCATATTCAGCTAGAGCTAAGCTGTGGCACTAACTTCTTCCTCTATTTACAAATTCCAACAGTGCCAAATATCTGATTCCAGTAATAAACCAGGAGCCTAGTTTTCTCCCCAACTAAATACAATATATTAAATATAAAATCTGAATGAGGAGGCTACTCAAGATTTCCAGTGAGCATCTAGCTTGAATTTCCCTCAGTAATAATAAAATATCCCCCTTGTACTTATCATCCCAATTTTTAAGTTCAAGTGATTTAATGTCTTGGATGGTCGTTTTCGAGTTGGAGTCTTGTTTGTGGTGGTATGAAGTGCACCATATGTTCACCTTGTATGCTTGTGTATTCTGTAGGGGGCAATGATGACACATGGACCGGGTCAGAGGAGGTTCCAGAAGATGACAATGCAGTCAGGTAATTAAATGGCTTTAACTGTATCTTGGCGCAGAGTCAACATATGACACCATTTTCTCTGCGAGTAAATAACAATGTGACAGTAATTGCTTGTGATGAGAATAAACCCCCTCATTCAATCTAAACCCCCCAATTTGGAATGGATGAGGAAGGTGAAACATTTTTCAGCTTAATAACTGACAAGTTATTACCTTGTAAAAGTAAAATTAAAGGTAGAGCTGTTGTGTTGTATTAGATTGTACAGACGTTCTTTATGAAGTGGCCAGTGAGAAAGACGACCCCTTCTCCTTAAAGTGAAGCATCTGTTTGAGAACATACCTTTCCAGTTGTTTTCTTATCAGAGTTTCCTCCTGTTTTGCTCTTCTTCCTCCCTTCTTTCAGGAATGGGGACTCCCAGCTGTTTGACAAGGTCCGAGGCCACGACATTAAGCTGCTGCGCTATCTCTCGGTTCGCTACATCTGTGACCTGATGGTGGAGAACAAGAAGGTTAAGTTTGGCCTAAAGTAAGGAACAGCATGGACTATTTCATCCATACCAGGTGTTATTTAGGTCATGGTTCACAGTGGAGTTTGTAGGAAGAAACCTCATTGAGGGCATTGACCCAGTGTATGTGCAGTATGCTTTGCTTCTTGCAGTATTCTTCTGCTAGAATGCAGGTAATAATGGTCACGACTATTGGTGGATTTTAGGGGATGATATTGGAATATATGTGTATAGGTCAGTGTTAATTTGCTGACTGGGTTGGGAGTCAGCCCTGTATTGTACAAAAGTATTCTGCATTAAAATACTGTACCCATATGCCTACAATGATATCATTCTGTCTTTTGTCTCTGCAGTGTGACGTCCTCCGAGAAGGTGGACAAGGCCCAAAGATATGCAGACTTTACCTTGCTTTCTGTGCCTTATCCAGGTAAACAATTTAAATGGTCACTTCACTAGGCATGGAGATCCTGCCATACCCTTTGTGTTCAAGACCCATCACTTATCCATTTGGATCCGAAGCTTGACATTAACTTTGTTGCTCACTGTGGCTAGTTGTTTTCCAGAGTTTCAAGCCATTTAGCATTTTTGCTCGCCACAATTTTGAAATACTTTTAAATTGGATAGATATTATTGAGATTAAATTACCAACCACAAAAGACACCCTTTACCAATTTACAGCCTTGACACATCCTTGACACATCATACAGAGCCATTTTCTGAAATGTACACTCAAACTACCCTTCCAGATTTACGGTACAGATGAATATTTATTCAGCTGTTTGATTAACTTACTAATTCTGAATGCTGTCACACAGCATTAAGCTTAACACGCTATCATGGTCAGCATGTTATGTCGAAGTATTGTAGAATAAGTTTATAACAGGCCTATCTCTGGATTTTGTCACACATTTAATATGCCACCAGAGACGGAACCACAAGAATTTCAGATGGCTGTTAAGAAAAAAAATCTATCTATCGATCGATCGAGCAGCTAGTGGAAGGTACTATGTTACTATGAAGAAAGTGTTTAGCTGTAAAATGGTAAAGAGTGTTTTATTGATTATTTATCAGCATTTACTGGGTATCTTCTCTGGTGCGATTCATTTTTGCGGGGGAATGAACCGGTTGCCTGTGAATTCTGAAGCATTCCTTTGCACTTTAGAAGACGGGATGTTTTTGTACGCTTCAGAATTCATTTAGCTACAGCTATCGGCATTTATTTTCTCAATGAAAATGACTGAGCTAGTTGGTGTTGTAGCTACATTCCCAAGGCATCATGTCCCCATAACCACTATTGTGTTTCACAATTAAAGGGATGGTTGTAAATCCTGGCCAATTCTGTCTTTCTCCCCTACTTTGCCATGGCTTGGATATAAATTTGTGCTAACCCTAATCCTGTGGTGCAAGAGGGAGAGTGGGTGTCTACTAATCCCACAGTTGCTTGTTCGATCCCCACCTCCTCGAGTCACATGTCAAAGTGTCCTTGAGCAAGACACTGAACCCCAACTTAGTTGCTCCTGGGTTAGTGTTACATTTTCCAGAACTCTAGCTGCTCTTCTAAATACTTATGTGTAACATCCACGTTGTGTTTGTGTCTAACCAGGAGTTTACATTTTGCAGTCTAACCTCTGTATATCTGGTCATTAGGGGTGAGGGGAAATAATACTGATAGACTTAAATATCACAATATTATGTTTTATGATATTTGATTTTTTTTTCTTTCATTAATAATCTCACATAAAGAGGCAGATGGATAAGTGATGATCTCCTTGGGTTGGACAGCATATTGCATATAAACTCTACCTGTATATGTAGTACTCAAGAATACAAAAGAAAAGAGAGTTTTACTGTCCTCAATTAGAATAAATGCATATAGAATTTGAGCAAATGTTAAAAACTTTTCAAGATTTGTTTGTATATCTACATGGAAACACCACATGGAAAACTTGCAGCCAGCTGTGTGTGTGTGTGTGTGTGTGTGTGTGTGTGTGTGTGTGTGTGTGTGTGTGTGTGTGTGTGTGTGTGTGTGTGTGTGTGTGTGTGTGTGTGTGTGTGTGTGTGTGTGTGTGTGTGTGTGTGTGTGTGTGTGTGTGTGTGTGTCGTCTGGGTGCTCCTTTTACCTCCCAAAGTTGAATCACATTTATGTTGGGGTACTTGGTGACCCTAAATTGCCTGTAGGTGAATGTGAGTTGGAATGGTTGTCGGTCTGTGTATGTCTCTCTGTGTTGGCCCTGAGATAAACTGGAGACCTGTCCAGGGTGGACCCTGTCTCCTCCCCAATGACTGCAGGGATAGACCCCTGTGACCCTGAACAGAATAAGAGTTTACATTAATCGACGGACGGATACATTTGTTTGTAAAAGTTTTAAACATTCCTCATTGTATGTCATTTTCAAAATGATTGTAGTATAATCATGTACCATATAATATGATTTTCCTTATTTAGGATGTGAGTTCTTTAAGGACTACAAAGACCGAGACTACACAGCAGAGGGTCTGGTCTTCAACTGGAATCAGGTACAGAACCTGTTCAGACTGTAGTAAATCAATAGTTTGCCTCTGTTGTATTATTCTGATGTCACTCTTTCATCTGACAGGACTACGTGGATGCTCCTTTGACAATCCCTGCACGGTTCACCCAGAACTTGGATATTGACTGGACTCAATACCAGGTCTCTCCTCTCCTTCATTGTCATTGTTTTCTTCTTCTCCTTGTTGTTTGCTGCTCTTAATGTTCTCCTTGGGAATTTATGTGTTGCTTTAGTGCCATCTAATGTTCAAGCTGCAAAGTGCTTGTGTTTAGAGTCATAACCAAACAGTAATCCTAACATCAGAGTTACTCAGATTCAGATTCAACTCTATTGCCAACAATGACTTTAACCTAAGCTATAGTGTAAGGTGTTGTTTTTTTTTTTTTTTTTTTACTTACTTTAAGGAGAAATGTTAGAGGAACACATTTTCATTACAACATCATTGTTTAATGCTTTAATTCCTCTGTTGTACCAGCAACATGTTCACTCTTATCTCTGTATGTGTGTGTATTGATCAGTCATGGGACCTGGTAGAACAGACCCAGAACTACCTGAAGCTGCTGCTCCACATCATCAACAGTGATGGTAGGTGGTGTTTAGGATGAGAGTTGCTGTTAATGGTTTGTGAGTTTAAGACTGCTAAAAGCAGAACGTGGTAAATAGCTGCAACCAACCATCGTTTATACAGTGTGTAAAATAAAGAATAGACAGTGAAATATTAAAGTAACTCCACTCTGTCACCACTCTTACAGAATGGTTTTCAGTCACAGCAGTAAGCTATTCGGTCAAAAAACACAGTTCAGAACACAGTGCCATCTGGCTTCAGCCGCAAGGTCTGAACATTAATTATGCGGCCTTCTGAATTATATACACTATCAAGAACACGTTTGGAAACACAAATACATTATTATGTTTGCATTGAAATACAAAGAATTAATTCCCAAACACAACTTAATGAGTTGTAAATTTGGAGATATCTGTTTTTTCAGAAATTCACGTGCAGATGCTCTTAAATTGATAATGCCCTTCCTAATGTTAAAACATCTTTAAAAAAGTTAATGTCCAATAAACCAACAATATAAGTTTGTTCAGCACTTCTTCCATAGTTAGTGACCTGACGTTTTCAATGCAAATTAGAACTAAACACTGCTTTACTTTAGAAACTCATCAGTCTATACTTGTCTTGAGAAAGGAAGGTTATCCACTATAAGATGTAGCCAAGAATTCAAAGATTTAAAAAAAAAAAAAAAGATGTTTAAAAGGTAGAGACACGCAGTGGATGCCCCAACTGAGCATCTGCCCAAGAAGACAAATATTTACAACTGTCCTCCTTGAAACGTGGCTTCTTACTGCTCCTGATTTTGTTGCATCATTAAATAAAACAAGAGAAACCGCTGTCTCACGAGTTGCCAAGAAAAATCGACTAATTTTGGCAAATCAGAAAATCAGCAGAGCTTTGGGAAGTTCTGCAGAAGGTCTGGGAGGAAATCCTACATGAATATCTGCAAAGACTGATGAGTACAATTGTTCAGTACAATTAAAAAAATAAAATAAAATAAAGTAATGTTTAACATGCAAATTTAGTTTGACCATTATTCTGTGCTCAAATATGCTTACGAATAAATTGTTTTTCATGTTTTATGATCCATTTACAATCATTTGAGAGTTTTATCCATAATTTTTATACCAATTTTTAAAGTTGTATTAAACTGAAGTAACTTAAGTAAAACAGATGATGGTGACATAAAACATAGAACACACCGTGTATGTAACCTATACTAAAACCACACCCGACTTACGTATTATAAATAGTATTGTTTCATTATTCAGTATTATCTTATGATGTTTTTGGCTTCAGTACTTTACCAATGGGACTTCTGTTTGTCAGCTACATATTACTCAAGAATTGTTTGTCTTTTGTAAATTATATTCTCTTTCCATACTTATGGTCCTGTTGTTGGTGTTGAAGATGCCTTTTTCTGTTATTGCAGATGACAGCGGTCTCCTGGTGCACTGCATATCAGGCTGGGACCGGACCCCTCTGTTTGTATCCCTCCTCAGGCTCTCCCTCTGGGCAGTAAGTTTTTTTTTTTTTTTTTTTACTTTTTCTCTGCTTGATTCTCCCCTGGTGTCTCTCCACATAACGCCAGCAGCCCATTTGGCCCCTCCAACATTCATTAGCGATTTCAGTAATCTCACACTGAATCCATCTGCTCTAGCCCCAGCACCCCTCCTCATTGCCACATCTCTGCTTTTATTGAATTTTCTGTATTTACCACATTTGTAGATAGAATTCTTACATCTAAAATATGTGGGGTTTTTTCTCACAACATGCTCCATACTGGCAGCTCCTTGTGAAACCAGAGACTACTTTTTCAAACGGAATAAGAAATCTAGTTCGGTGGCCCGGAGTTATGTTCTGTTAACAGTCAGCGTGTTATTGTTTTAAACACAGCAGTGTTTGTGATGTTTGACTTACTTTTGTAATGTATTTTCCGCAGGATGGAGCAGTGCACGCCAACCTGGAGCCAGCTGAGATCCTGTATTTGACCATCGCCTATGACTGGTTTCTCTTCGGGTACATAATCATTATCATAATTTTATGACTTTGCTCTGAGCCATAACTCACAGCACCTTAGCAAATATAAATATTTCAGAAGTGCACTCGCAAATTCTCTGTGCCATTTGGTTTTAGATGCACTATGTTTGTGTGAGATGCATAATTGAAAAGTGACTAGTTGATGAGGCTGTGGGAGGACAAGGCCAGGACAACATGACTGTGGTGTTGATCTTGACCTTGATTTTTATATTTATTTTTTACCCTCCTACTTCCCACATTTATTTTTCTTACACATGCACACTTGTCTTTTTATCATAGAGTGGACCCTCCCCAACATACATTAAACCATTCTCTAGCGCCTTATTCTAATCTAAACTTAATTAGGCCTTAAGCAGTCTTTGAATTTATAAAGATATGTACAGACACTCTTGGGTTCTGTACTGCAGTTCTGCTGTCATAATTGCAGCAGTCCCTCCAATTTGAGCTAATCACTCTTGGAAACAACCCCCTCACTCTCATACATCAGCAGGCTTGCCCAAACCCTTAGGACATTGGCAAAGAGCAAATATGCAACTTCATGTGTGGGTGTGCATGTGTGTGTTTGTAAAAAAGAGAGAAAGAAATAATTAAAAAAAAAAAACTTGGATAAACCAGAGGGAGGCTTTGTAATTGCAGCACTTCACTTTCAATCACACCTGTTTGAACTGTAGGTGATATCTGGGTCCCATTCTTCATATGTGGGTTAAAACAGCAGCCGTATCATTTTGTTTAACATGTTTTCTTGGTAATAGATATATTGACAATCCCAAACTGGCTAAAGAGCAGGTTTATTCTCAGTCTGATGACATTCCTGGCAAATGTTAACCATAAAAAGCTGGAAATATTTAATCAATCGTCAATAGGCTTAGGTGGGCATGCACAGGCCTTTTTTCCCTGTGCATGTTTTTTTTTTAAACAAATTTACCTGCATTAAAGTCTCCACAATTAGCGGTAGTACAGGACTGAGAGTAACATATACCAGTTTGTAGAATATTCAGCTTTTTGCACTTGTACTTGCTTTGGCGGGATAAAATCCAACTTTTCCAATCTATTTTCAAGTATATTTGAACAACTAGCATAATTGGATATCCTGCTCCAGGATTAGAGCATCCAGCATTGCTTATTTGATCATGACCTGTTATGTTCTGTTCTGTAAATCTGTTGATTTCTGTATGCTGCCACGGTCATAAATGCTGTTGGCAGCACTCAGACAGCTGTGTTGACTGTTACAAAATGAATCTTTGCATAAACACATACTCAAACACATACTTTATGCATGAAGAGCATTTTGACATAAATATGTTGCTTTCCCCCATTTTTCACCAGTCACATGCTGCCAGATCGACTCTCCAAAGGGGAGGAGGTAAGTTTATCACCATCTAATGTTTCTATTTTTGTGTGAAGATGATAATATTGCTTCTTCTGTTTGGTGACAAACTGACAGGTGTCAAGCCATAATTTTAAACAACTGATTAAAAAAAAATATTTTGGACAGTTTCTGAGGTTGAAATGTGTTTTGTAGCAGTTTTGTTCAGAGCAGAAGAGATGACAGATGACATTTTCTGAAAGGCTAAAACTATTTTGAAGATAGCAGACAGCAAAGGAAAGGCTAATCAAAATACATGAGTTTTTTTCAATGTAGGTATTTCACAGTCTGGTGAAAATCAAAACAGAGAAAAGCAGAAGCTGAAACAGGTGAATAGAAGTATTTCAGATATGTATTTTTCATATATGTAACTGAGCAGTTTTTGAGGTAACTCCACATTATTGTCATAGGAAAACACCTGGCTAACATTTCAATTTAATTTGAGCATGCATGGCTGTTTAGGATCAGCAAAGGCATAACATTAACACAACATCAACGTAAAAAAAGATCAGATCTGAGGAAAAAAAAAAAGCATTCAGCCTGAATTTAGGCCTGTAAAGTGAACTAGAAAAAGAGAGTGAGAGGGATGAATTTATCAAAGAAGCAGCAGAGGTGTCAATATCTGACAGACTCGGTGGTGCAGACAAAATTGTCATCACTTTGTTGAACCTGGCAGTAAGAATATGCTGTGTGTTGTCCAGCGTGCAGGTATTTGTGTTTAATATTTCTTTTACACTCTGTAATAAGACTTTTTCTTTTTCTTTTGTCCTTCAGATATTTTTTTTTTGCTTCAATTTTCTGAAGCACATTGTCTCAGAGAAGTTCTCTGCTGTTAAGAAACAAAGGTTTGTTATCTCATGTTCTCATGTGTTTAAGTATTCAGACCCTTTACTCAGTACTTAGTTGATGCACCTTTGATAACAATTACAGCCCAGAGTCTCTTTGGATCTGACGCAACAAGCTTTGCGCACCTAAATTGGGGGATTGTCTCCCATTCTTCTTTGCAAATTCTTTCTAGCTCTGTCAGTTTTAAAAGGGGCCATTGGTGGGCAGTGGACAAATAAACATGATTTCACTTTGTTATTATGGGTTTTTCTGACAATATATAATGTGTATAAAAAGTGAATGGGCTAAATATTTTCTGAAGCCACTGTATATCTTATACAGTGAATAACAAGCTTCCCTTTGCAAAGTCCGGTCATGCTAATCAAGTATATTTCTTCTCTTCTTCTGATGTCTCAGATGTTATTTGATCCTATCTCTTTCTTTCTTTCTTTCTTTCAGAAGAAAGAACTCTCACTTCAAAGATGGTGATTTCACTGTGGAAGACCTCTTTCAGTTAAGTAAGTCATTGTGCTCCTACGTGCCTTTGGTCATACACGGCGCACAGAACCTCTTGACAGACCTTTGATCGAGCTACATAATTTCCCATTCCCATTTTCACATTAATTTTTTACAAGTTTGTTAATTATCTGAGTAGTTATTGTAGAGCTATTGAAAAATCAAGCAACATTTATTTTGAGTTGTTTTTTTTTTTTTTTTTTTAATGTTCCAACAAATTTCAAATATTTTAATATACTACTGGTAAGAAAATAATTGGATAGAGAATAAATATAAATGTAGCTTTTACTACTTAGTTTTAACATCTTTTGAGTGTTGCATTTACCATAGTTCGTGTTTTTGGGTGGGTGACTCTTGTGGCAGCAGTGTGAGCTCCTGTCATTTGCCTTTGGTGTGATGCAATGAGGAATAATAAAGGCTCTGAGAGCCTTGAGCACATATAATGCTGCAGCAACGACTAAGAAAGGGGACTTTGGGTGATAACGCATTGCTTTCATCCCTTTAGAACATCTCAGGACTAAAATACAAAAAATGTTGCATCACATCTCTTTGTGTCTCCAGGCTCATTACCAACACTTCATGTTACACTTTAGTTTCACTGATAGGACTCGTAAGAAGCCATTTCTGTTATACAATGACTTATTGCTGTAATGATAGAGCATTTTTATATTTAGCATACAATTGACATATTAGTCAGAAAAATTATATTTGATAAAGACCTGTATTGGGAGAATTTTTTAACAATATTTAACAATATTTTTCTAATGTCTAACAGACAATGACTTTTATTTTTCAAATCAAATCAGTAACTTTGATGCAATTAAAATAAACAGTTTCTCAGTTTAGACATGGAACCTGAACTAACAGGTCTTTGCTGTCTGTCTATTTGGATACAGAATTGAGGGATCGAGGCAGCGTGACCAGTCTGAGCAGTGAGTTTTCCCTTATCACTGAGGAGGTGTGTGGTGCCTCCAGCCTCACCAGTGACACTGTGGACCTGTTGTCCAGCCAGCCTCAGGCATCAAGCTGGTCAGTATCACAGACAAACATTCAGACACACACAATTAAAGCCGATGTTTAATCTCATTTTTGGAATTATTGATGAAAGTTATTTAATCATTAGTATTTATCAGAATATTTATATTTTCAGGTGCTGAAACCACTGTTGTTCAGTGTTCACACACAAAAAGCACATAAGGATGCACTGTTTAATGAAGTGATGTGATCCAAGAACATGGTTAGGGAAGGTTTTGCATTCGATCTCAAGCTGTGATTAGGCTCATGGGGAAAGTTGGTCGAGTAGTTGTTAGTTTGTTGCAGTCTGCAGCTATTTACTGACTCCTGTGGACCAACATAGATGTTAAAGTGTTTAATGCTTTATGTTAAGTGTTTGTTCCTCTCTCAACATGTTTTGCCAGTCCAGCCTCATGAGGAGCTCCATTGGTCCATATTCACTCTGTTGTTGGGATCAGTGGCACGTTCCAAATATTTGACAGTTTAACAAGATGAAATAAGTTGGGGGCAACCTTTTCTGCTGGCCAACCTTGTTTTATTTAATTTTTTGTGCTGTGTCTGCACACAGTGGCTTAAGGGTACATATGACACCAGGTTGGCTGTCTGAGCATCCGTCTGCCTAGTTTATGCTGGCATGTCCTGCACTGTTTGTGCTAGTTAGACCCCCGTCGGCAGGTTTATAGCTGATTCTACATGTTGAATCTGCAAATTCTGCAAAACACTACGTGAGCGGTAGTAGCAGGTGGACTTTTTAGTCTACTTGACGTACAAAGCCAACTTCCAGAAATGCTGGGACTCATCTTTTCTTTCAGTGACACATTTTATTTATTTAAGACTGAGGATACTAATTGTTGCAGTTTTGCAAATGGAATGTTTGCCCATACTTGGGGACAAGACTTCAGCTGCTCAGCAGTCCTAAGTTGCTATTGGATGATTCTCCTCTTCTTGATGCTCCATAGAATTCCATTAAGAGACAGGCTTGTCTGGACTGCAGGCAGGCCAGACAAGCACACACACTCACTATTTCTATAAAGCCACACTGTTGTAGCACAGGCAGAATGAGGCCTGGCATTGTTCTACTGAAACATTTACTGACTTTCCATGAAAAGACTTAGTTGATGGGAGCATGTGTCACTCCAAAATCCTCATATGCAAATGACCTGTGGCACTGACGCACCTCCATTCTGTTGACACAGAAATCCCAAGGTCCAATTTTCCCAAACACAAGAGTGGAGTCATCTGACCACCGAACACATTTCTACTATATTTCTACTATTTACTATCTGGCATGAGCTCAACCTTCTTCCGCGTTTCTGCACAGAATTTATGTTTGGCTCCGTCCTTGTGTTAATAGAATTTCAGGTTGCGTTTCTGGATGTAGCAGGGGCTGTGGTTGTTTAAATTGTTGTAGCATTATGGTTTTCCGTGCTGTGCTTCCTAAGAGCTCGTAGGTCATGCATGTTAATAGTGGTTTCCATGAAATTCTTTTTCAACTGGGACAGTTCTCTCTGAAGTTTAGCATTTCCCTCTCACCTGTTACTAACTACCTTGCTTATTTTTAAATGAGATACTTAAAAGATCTTAGTTAAATATTTTATAAACTTTCAGTTTTATTGTGTGACGTGTGTTGCAGGCATCAAACTCTTAATTTTTAGCTTAGTCAGCTAAATAAAGGTTTAACTATGTTAACAAATCACACGTTTAAATTTGGGTTTGTAGTTAAAAAAACAAGTCCTAACTTTTGGGAAAATTGGAACAAATCCAATCACTTGCTGAAGTTACATTTATCATCTGCCGTCATCTGCACTGTCAGTGCAGCAGACAGTCTTCCTCTTCCTCTGATGATGGTGTATTTTCCTTTCTTCTTAGGAGAAAAACAACCACCTCCTCTCCTCAGATGGTTGTTTGGAATAAGCAGAACCCTCTGGACGAACACATTTCTCATCCACTCAATGAGGCCCGGTCTTCCAGCTCATCCTCCTCCAACCAATCAGACCATGGCATCACTCGCACTGGTAGCAGCCCATTGGCTGTTCCTGGTAGAAGGTGAGTGACTTCGTGTTCGTCAGTCCAAGTTTGCGTAACATATTTGTAAGAGCAATCTTAAGCTGTGTACATTTTGGATGACTAGCAGAGACACAGCTACATAACTTCATTCACAATCAGCCCGAATGTAGACCAACTGTGACTCCTGCTTATGCTATGAGACAATCTTTTCCTGACATTGAATAGGAAAACTATCATAATAGAATTATGTTTCCGTGTTACAGTTAAGTGTATTCAGCATATAGTGTCAGGTGTTCATTTAAGTACAGCTAGCTGAAGTAATTCCATCAGATACAACAGCCTTGACAAAAGTAAGGTTATAACATTCCGTTTTAGAGAAACTGCTTTAGACCG
Source organism: Channa maculata (assembly GCA_020496755.1). Classification (NCBI taxonomy): domain Eukaryota; kingdom Metazoa; phylum Chordata; class Actinopteri; order Anabantiformes; family Channidae; genus Channa; species Channa maculata. The sequence goes on from CM035603.1 coordinate 2,434,462, forward strand.
CTATTAGTCAACTGTATGATCATTTTGAGAGAAGGGGAGAGAGAGGGAGAGATTAAAAAAAAAAAAAAAAAAATCACAAATGTAATAGTACAGATTTTGATTATATGCTACTAATCCTCCAACAATCTTGTTTTAATTAATGCAGCAGTGGATAAGAGACTGCGGGCAGAGCTGATATTACCGATATTCTGAGAACTTTGTGATTTTAATTTTCTTTTTATTGGCTATTAATTTGTTTTCTTAAACTGATGTACATATGCTGAGCTTCAATTCTGGTCACAGAGAGCAGACAAAGGGGGCGAAACTGCAGCATGAACACCACATCTAAATTTCCAAGTCCTTTAAAATCCCTCATGCTTTATTCAAGTGCCAACAAAATGCATCTGGTTGAGTTACTAACACTAATGTACCCGAATACCTTTATAAAACATGCATCTTATTTACAGTCACATATGTGAGTGAAAAGCTGTCAGTGTAGCCTGCAGATGTGTCTGCATACATTTTTGTTAAACGGGCCGCATGCACAGATGAGCTGCTCTTTGATATTGTAAGCTGCAAATAAGTAGTCTACAATGGTCTAAAAGTGAATTGATCTCAAATGTTGATTTTTCTCTTGGACAGAAAAAAAAAAAGTGGCCAAATAAAATCGTGAGGCACTAAATAAATTTGGACAGGCCAACTAAGTATAGTGTATCTGCAGATATCTGACTCACTGTATCACTATGAGTTTTCTGGTTTCGCTTTCTTTGCCCTGTGGGGCGGATGGAGCAATGGTCAATACAGTCAGACATAAAAACATCCTTGATCTCTCTTTGATGAGCCTACATGAAATCTATGCTTGTCCTGTACATTTCTGCTGCCAGTCAGCCTGGTAAACACAGTTTAGCTGGCCACTTTTTCTGTGTTCTGCTAAGAGACTGATGGACACGCGGATGCTGTTCTGATGACAGAGACTCAATGAATTGGATTGACAGTAGTCTTGGCTGGGGACATTATGTTTTCGGATTGTCTGTCAATCCCACTCTTGTGAACGTGATATCTCAGGAAGGCCTGGAGGAAATTTCATTACATTTGACACAAGCATTCTCATGGACTTATAATATGAGATTTGACAAACTTGTATGTAAACTGCAACATAACTGGTTGGTGGAAAGCGTACAACGCTTTCATTTTAGTTCTAGCTTTGCTGTCAAAACAATCATTTCTTTGCTAACAAGCATAATAAAATAAATGTAAATGGTAACTTTACATTGGGAAATATAGCAGCATAGACAGTTTTTAGATTCATTCATGTCCCTGTTACATAGTGTGAAAAGTTGTGGCTTGAACTGTTGGTTGTTGGTTTTATTGACCAAGCCTTTGAATTAACACCCCGGGCCTGTATTTAACAAGCATCTCAAAATCGCTCCTGAATGAATATTACTGAAAGTTAACTTGGGGGTAAAAACACTTTAAGTTATTTATGAAGCTTCAGCAAGGAGTAGGGCTGTTCCTAGCAAAGCTTGTCACATAACTGTTATAGAACAAAAAAAACTATAGCTTTATAGTAACATTTGTAGTTTTAGACAGTGTGTGAGGAACCTATGCTCCCCCTTGTCTACCGGCATCAGGTATGATTAGTCATTCAGAACCTGGAAGAACAGTGGATAGAGCAGTAGGCTGTTTCAGATCAGTTTTGGATCAAACGAAACATTATCGCCTTCATGGATCTGTTGTAGAACATTTGGATTAGACTGACTTAATTTTAGCTCTGGATGTCTCTAATAAATGACAGCTAGCACCTGGACATCCATATAGGTGAACTAAGTAACTACCTAGAGCAGCACTTGAGCAGGGGTGGCAAAATTTGACCCTCATTCACAGAGAGCAGACAAAGAGGGGGAGACTGCAGCATGAGCTAATCTCACTCACTGCTCTCATCAAGTGCCAATAAATGGATGTAGTTGCATCACTGACACTTATGGGGCCAAATAAGTTTACAAATTCACATGCTCTACTTTTCAGCCTACACTGGCACAATTTTGCACATATGGAACTGAAGAGAGATCTGCAGACATTATCGTTAACCGGCCAACCTCAACAAAGGCGTTGGCTGATGCTGGTGGTTCAAAATGTTGAGGATTCATTTGCAGACAAATCAATCACAAGATTTCTAATGACTAACTACAACAGCATTAGAATTTAATGCACTTCACAGAATGTTTTAATAATTGTTAGCTTATGTTACCTATATTGTGACTATAATCATAAAGTAGTTTTTTTTCCTTGAAAAGTGGCTGATTTTAGCCAAAAACTACAAACCTCCAGTGTCAAAAAAACTACAACATGTCACCAGTGTCTGAGGCCCCCACATTTTTCGAAGTGGAGAAATTAGTGTAGGAAGCTTTATCACCTAAAGTAAGTACTACTCTGAGTCCAGTTCATTTCTAGCATCATTTCAAGGAGTGATTCTGAGATCCTTGTAAAGCACAGGCCTTGATCACTGTGACATTGTCCAGATAACATACACGTGTGTAGAATGTGTAGTAATATAAATGAATGGACATGAACACAGATTAGTGTTGCTCACTCTCTGCTGTCTGTCTCTTTCAGGTTAGCAGCAGAGTACACTCGGTCCAGTTCCTCCCTCTCTACAGAGTATGGGAGTTGGCAGATAGTTTCTGGGTGTGGCAGCATCCATGACCACACCCTCTTTCCTCCACCTCTGGCCACAGCCTCCTCCACCTCTTCTGCTGTTGCTGCTGCATATGACTCCCCCCTCCCCATCAGTTTTCAGGATGAAGGACCCAGTGGACGATTGTGAGTAACAAACTGTAAATCTCCTTTGTAAGCCACCATCATTGGTGTGCGAAGGAGTGTTTGTGTAGGGCCGAATGTGAAGCAACATTGGTAAACACTTTGGATAAAAGTGCTATATAAGCAGACGAATCCCCATCTACCAATCTGTCTCTGTCACCTGACTTTACGGACTTTATAACTTGAATTAAACCGCTGACTATAAGACAAGGCGATGGAAAAACCGCTAAGATTAGACTGAAAATTCAGCAGAATGCCAACATAAAACTCTGAGCTCATTTAATGTTTAGTTAGCCCTGTGTTTGCTAAAAATATCTGCCCGTATTGTTATTAAATAATTCACCTTTGCATCTAAAGCTGAACTCGGTGAACAATCTTTTAGACAATATGTAAAAGTGAATCAGTTTCTGAACGACTATAACAGAGACATGGACTGTGAGAAAAAGTAACAGACAATCCTGGTCTTCAGTGACCACTACCCTGAATCATGTGCATTCGGTCAGGGTAAAGCTGGAAGATACCATTATAGATGAGGGTGGGGGGACGACCCCAGAGTGAACTGGAATTGTCTTTACATTGTCTGTTTGAGGATATGTTGAAGTAGTGTTAATCAGCAGCTGAGCCCTGTATATTTATTCTCTTCTAAAGGTAACAAAAACAAATGTAAGGTATTTGTGTATGTTATGTATTTGTGTAAAAAATGAATGCCGTGCCATGAGATAGTTTTTTTTTTTAATTTATTTTTGATATAACTGCCAGATTCAGTGTGTACTGCTATCACCACTTTGTAAAGGCAAATAACACCTATCCATCTTTATCCAGTGAGAACTAAGGGAAATGGAAAGTAACAAGCCAAGCAAGGAGATGATGGGTGATTCAGGACCACATTGTAGGGCTGATCCACACGGTTCTTTGATTTGATGATTTTTTTATTATTATTATTATTATTTTTTTTAATCTTTGGTTTCTCATTAGTTTTTACACCACTTGTAAAACAGGATCTCCCTTTTTAAGCTTCTCATCCTGCTGCCTGTTGTTTTTCTCCCCTTGCGGTCTCCTGTTTAGGTGTCCCTTTCCCTCTGAGCGTCAGGCCCGTCTGGAGGCAGTGCGGGAAGTCTTCCTAGCAGCCTATAGCTCCACTGTGGGCCTGAAGTCCTCTGCCCCCAGCCCCTCCGGTGCCATCTCTGGCCTGCTGGAACAGTTTGCTCGTGGAGTCGGCCTCCGGGGCACCAACGCCATCGTCTAAACCTTCTCAATGTGACTTTGGACCCTCCTCCCTCTTCCATCCATCCACAGTTGATTGTCTGGACTCAGTATAATAAAGTGCCAAAAATCTCTTTTTATTCAGGGGTGAAGCATTAATCTTTTTGTTGAATTGTCTTTGATTTTAAATGCTTTAGATTTGTTTTTCTTTTATTTTCTGTACTGCTCCGACTTTACTCTTGATTTATAATGTTGAATTTACAGCTTGTGTTACATTGCAGCCACAATATCAAACAAAGGGATGGTAAGAAGGCTGTCAGGCTGCTGAAATGTGAATGGCTGAGAACGGAAGGTCCTGTACCTGTTACATAATATTTATATAATTCTTCCTTCCTTTGTTCTTAATCTTTTCATACATTTTTTTTTTTTTTTTTTTTTAAATCCCTCAAGAGTCCTCACGGTGACGTTCCATGGGCAGGAAGCAATAGGTTTATTTGTAGTTTGCCTGTTTTGTGCTGATGTTGTGGCAGATCTTGAAGGTTAGACACAGAGTAATGGCACTATGCTTTGTTTCGTTTTAAATTTGGCACACGTTGCAGCCCGATCAGCGAATTAGGGCAGAGACGCACACCAAAGACTACAGCCAGTAGGAGAGGAAATAATGCTCCATGCCAGCAGGTGGTGATGGTCTGTATTGGCATTCAAAAACGGAAACTGAAGACCCCAGGACTGGGTACAAGCCGTAAACAAATCAGGATTTGTGGACTGTTTTCACACCACTGTCCAGATGGTCATGTTTCGCAGACTTGAACAGCCAATCAGAACTCAGTCCACAGTTTAACACGCTGCTGACGGGGTGACTGTTGCTCATAGACGACCTGACATTGGCTGACAGTCTGCTTGGTGTATCACGTCCCTTATTTTAAGAGCTTTGTGTATGGAAATCAAGGCCTTAGAATAAGTTAAACAATGCTGAAACACCATATGTAGACTATGTGACTTGTTGGTCACTGTAATCATTACTGCTAATCATTATTCTTTTTCTAGTCAGGAGCGGTTTTTGTTGTGTGGCTAAGGCTGTTGATGAGAGATGAAATTCTTCTAAAGTCCAGTTAAAGCTATTAGGAGGCTTCAGAATTACAGCTGTAGCCCCCTGAGAAATTATTTCTGTTCCTGTTTTTTGTAGCTGAACTACAGTCAGACAGAAGATTGGGTTGATTGGGATGAAGCCTCCAGTATTAGCTGTAGCTGAATTTTACAATGCATTTTTACAGCACAGTGATGCTAACAAGCTATCTCGGCATTACAGACAAGACAAATGATCAGTGACCGACGTACATAAGTTGTTCTTTTGCAATACTTTCTTATGATCATCATGGCTTCACATAGAACTGTTTCTAAAAATTGTAACCAAGGATATTAAGTGCCAAACATATCCAAGCTACGTTTTCACCTTCGCCAGTGTATTATCATCTCCACATTCTCTACTCGATTTCGTATCACGTATCATGTCGTTCTCCATAGCTGTCCTGACGTTGTAGCACACCGAGGCACTGAACATTGTAGTAGCAAATCTGTGAACAGAAGCCTTTTGTGGTCACTGGTAAAGCAGAGTTCCCGCTTGATTCGTGCCACTGCTGAGATTTCTGCCTGTTACCACACATGCATGTGTTTTTTTTTTGTTTTGTTTTTTTTTTTAAACATGAGCCTTGGACAGATGTTTGTATGTGTTCTATTCTCGTGTAGATTCACACTCACATTTTTCTTAAGTGAAATCCGTTGCCAAACGGTTTTGACAGCTGCTGTACCTCAGGACCTTTAGTTGTGCCTTTGTTCTTTTCAGTAACACCACCAGATCAGAGATCTGTACTTCATCTGGTCCAGTTTTAATTGCATTTTCTTTTTCCTTTACTGGTTTTAAGAAAGACTAGAGGGTTTGCAGCTGATTGTATTAGCATTAGCTTTGAGATTCTTCTTTTTTTTTTTTGCATTACATTCTTAATTGTAAGATTAATTAAATCTCTGTTAAATGGTAACTATAAGCTGTTGAGTCTTATGGACATGCTTGATAGGTTGATGAGGTCATTCATCAGCACCCCAACAACAACGTGTGCTTCCTTATTTGTCAGAATATCAAATTGATTTTTTTGATGTGTATTTCACACAATTCACACAAACTTAGACTAAACTGGAGCTTTATCCTGTTTGTTGAATTAGATTGAATTTTTCCTACAAGATTGAAACACTGGCTCATTAAAGTCAGCTTTAGATGTTGTTTTGTGGGAGATTTCGCTCTGAAAGATAATAAGCATATCTCCCACAATTTTAATCTCTTCAAATTGTAGCATTTAATTATCTGTTGGAGTCTTAAGGAGAAGTCCTAAGTTTTTTTTTTTGTTGTTGTTGTTGTTGTTTTTGTTATTTTTGGTTTTTATTTGGGTGCTTTTTTTTTTTTCTCAAAATCGCAAAACACCTTTTTGTTAAAGCTATTTTTAGGCTTCATGTGTTTCCACCCCATTTATTCTGGTAAAATGTAATTGGTTTACAACTGCACGTGTCAGTGTCTTTGCATGAACCAACAAAATGGTTTAACATTGTACCTCCAAAACAAATTAACATAAGAACAATCTTTCTATCTTTATTAGACACTAGTCATTTGAGGCACAGCCACATGTCCCTGTCAGGTTTTAAAATCTCTAAGTATTTTTTTTGTTGTATTTAGTCATGGTTTTACATCATTTGTTTTGATTTCATTATAACGTAATTTGTAGCTAACGAGCAGCTAATCACAGAACACCTTAAAGAAACATTTCTTTCACTTTCAAATTGTTGAACATTGTAAGAAAAATATCTAATCCCTAATTGAAAAAGTCCCCAAACCTTTTTTTTTTTTCCACTTGCGATTTGCATGCCATGCTCCAGGTTTATCTTAGTTTTGAAATATAATGGGTTTTATCGGTTTTGTTTTTATTTTTGGTTTTCTTTTTTTAATTGAAAAATCATATTGAAATGCTGCATTGCACTCATCCAGATGTTCTCTGTGTGAAGAGTGTCTTCTTTGTACTGTTGATGTATTTTAAGTAATTCTGACTTTTATTTTTTTGGTATAAATTGCTCTTAATTAAAGGTAAAAGGCTACAATGACAGGTGAAGTAAACAGTAGGTGGCAATTGTGAATAAAGGAAAAAAAACAAATTTGTGTCTTTCCTTCCTGTTAAAATCTATTTGATTTGGTCCTTAATCTCTGGCTTTGTATCTGTATTTATTCATTATCACCTATGATAAAAAGTAGTTAAAGGATAATTTTAGTTACTTTCTGTATCATATTTTAAACAATTGTTATAGAGACATTGGATTTTAAAGTGACTTCCTCCAACTCTTGTAATTATCGGAAGAAAAAGCTGTTTGCTTAGTTTTAACACCATATCTGTGCAGTGGTCTAAAGTAACCCAGTCAACTGAATTCAAGGGATATCTGGTGACATTATGGTGTATCAGAGCATTTGGGGCAACATTCGTGATAAAGAAACATGTCTCAATGGGCTGGTCTGTCTGGTTGATGTGCTTTTAATCCTTTTGGGACATCAACAGAGGACTACACTGAGAAGCTAACGCAGGTCGTTGGTAGAAGAAAATCACTGTTGGTTTTAGCATCTTCATGGTGAAGTGAACATTACAATGAATGTAGGTAAAGTCAAGATTATGCTTTAAACTCAAAAAATGCTGTGGGCTCTTTTTTTAGTATTAACTCTTGGAAGGATTCAGAACTGTTTTGTCTCTGTTAGAAAAGTGAAGAAAAGTCTTGTACTCTTCGTTCTCTTTATTCTTCAGTGGTTCAGTTTGCATTATCTCACATTTAGTAAAACCCTTCTGTAAACCCGGTTATTGTTGTACATCGATTACAGTTCTGATATGTCATCTACTAATCAGATCTGTCCACCACAAAGCTTAAAACCTCTGTGTGAGTGCAGAGTCGTGCCATTGTTCTACCTTAGTATCTGCTCTCCCAGTTGAAGATGAACCTGACCTGCACTGGGAAGCACCTCCAGTACCTGCTGAGACTCCTGGGAGTTACTAGGCTGACATTGTGGCTCTGCGACTCCTGGCTGGTGCTCCTGCTTCTCTTGAATGGAATGACAAGGTCTGTTCTCTGTAGATTAAGTACTATAAATCTCTCTCTGTCTCTGGATGTTGGTATGTGTAAGTATGTGGATGTCTCTTTCATGTGGTGATGACTACAGGAATGTCTAATGTGTAGACAGGGATGCCTGGGGTTTTTGGTGTTTGCTGTGGCTGGATGGATGTGGCATTGACCATTCAGTGATTAGGCAATATTAAATGTATGAAGACAACATCTGAACCCAAATGGTAATTTTTAAAACATGAATCTTAACATTGTGAAGTTTGTGTGCAATGCAATAAACAGGCTTGTGTCTTATGGTGGCAGTTTACAGCATGAAACAAATGGAGGCTCGCTTCTGTTTTCATGTCACTTGAGTGTTCAGTTAAGCCTGGTTTATACTCTGCACAGGTGCAGCAGTGAAAGTCTCTTCTCCAGGGAGCCAGTCAGGTCAGGCGACTTCTCCATCTAATAGAAAAGAAAATGGCTTTGGAGAAGCTACGTTCATCATGAGTAACTCTCATAACTGCTACAAGTAGTGCAGTGTGTGTCAGTTAATGTTTAGATCAACACTCTCATTGAACCTACTTGAGCCACTTTCGCATATGAATTCTGGAGAATATCTGGAGAATCAAGCCCAGACATTCCCCAGAGTTTCCGTTTCACACCTGCAATGCACATTAAGAGATGGTCTGTATGAAACGCATTCTCACTTGTGAGGTAATATTTCATTTGGTCTGGGCGGAGCGTGTAGGGGGCAGAACATGATACAGGAAGTACGGCTCAGTGGTTTGTTTCCAACACATTGAAGATCGTACATGACAAAAGGCTGTTCCTTGAATTTGTTTCACTATTTTAATGTCTGCCCTTAAAGGGCGACTTCAAAAATTTTCAACTTGCTTTCTACAGCTTTAGTTTAGGATGTAAATGTACATTCTTGCATTTAAACGTCCCTCTGACTTCCCTGTATTAAAATATTTCTCTGCTACTAGCTTAAAAACTCCCATCACCTTTGGGTGATGGGAGTATGAAAGTCTGGGAGATGGAGGAGCTCTGAAAAAGCAGGTTGACCATGATGACTAACTCCATAGTGAGTGCGACGAGATTACGTAATCTAACCTGAAAGTTCCTCCAAGTGATGTCTTCTGGAGGAGTTTTTCATCTAGGAGTAGAGAGATAATTAAAGATGAAAAAGTCAAAGGGAAGTTTAATGGCATTCATTTACATGTACTACTCAAGGAAGTTACATGCTTTGTTTTAGTTTTTTTTGAACAAGTAGCATTTCATCAGCCATAACATTACTACTGGTAGTTGTAATAATGTTATAGAGAACCAGGGTCAGCAGGGCCAGCAGCCTACAGCTACACAGAAAATGTCATACACTGTGTACAGAAGTGGTACAAGTACACAAACTCAATACTAGAGTAAAGGTGCCAGTATATTGGCCTAAAAAAAAATCGCCACTTTAAATATTTTACTCAAGTAGAAGTACTAAGCAGATTATCTACATTTTACTTTGAGTAAAAAAGTAGAAGTACTCCTAAGAAAACAATAGATTTTAAACTATACCGATTATGGTAATATAGCAAAACATGTACAGTAATTTGAAAAAACTAAGGGTCAAAGGTTACAGTTGGTAAAGGTGGAGCTGACCCCTTTGGTTAACCCCATACTGATATAGCAGCATCGTATTTCTCTATTAAAACCAGCAGGTGGTAGTAATGTTGTGGCCGACCTGTGTGAGTCAGTGAAGCAGCTATACAAGCTCTAGAAGTTGCAAACAACTTGTGCAGCTCTTTGCTTCCACCTGGCTCAAATTGATGAGGCAGTGGAAAAGAGAATCAGGCAAGAGAGTGAGAAATCTCGTGTCTGTGTGCAGGATCACTATATTAATATTAAGGCCACTGCAGATATGAAAGAGGAGACTCGTTGTTGTTTTATAGGGATAATCAACAGTGCTCTGACAGCTGGAGCCTATCCCAGCTGTCATTGAGTGAGGCGGGTCCACCATGGGCAGGTCTCCAGTCTCTCAGGGCCAACATAGAGACACTACACAAACTAGCTGCTCAACATTGTATTTAGCACAAAGGTACTCAGATCAAAAGCCACTAAAGATAAAGTGCATGTTGGATGTACAGTCATAGAGGCCAAAACATCTCCAAATGATAAGTGTTACTCCAAACTGCCAGACAAGCAACTATTTGCCTAATATTATTCGATGTCAAGGGATGTCTCAGTTCACTGCCCCAGATCTTGTTATAGTAGGTTTGGATTCTTCTTTGAATGGTATGCTGTATGCCGAATCCTGTACCAGACCGAACACACTGATCGCGCCTAAACGATTGTAAAGTGGTTTAATATAGTTTGCTTTTGGTTTATTTAAAAAAAAAAAAGCTGGTGTGTCTGATAACAACTGTCTATCTGTATGTATGGATCCTTTGTGTGCGCTCAGCTAAATATAGAAAATTGTTGTTTGAATGATGCATCTTCTATCTTAAATTCTTAAATAGAAAGTTTTATTCTCCAAATGAAACAATCATGTATTTAGTATTTCACAAAGTGCAAACATGTGATGGGAGTGTACAGTGGATGAGGCAGGAAGTCGGGTAGAAGTTGTGTTTTTTTTCTGTTTCACATATGTGGCATCTTGCAGATTTTCACCCAGATTTTCCTCCTCTAGATCCTATTAGACAAGCAGAGCATGTCAGCCACCCTGCAACAGAATTGTTGTAGGAAATGAATTAGATCTTCTTTCTCAAAGCTAACACGCTCAATATATCCTCACCACACATCCTGACTTGCTGGAATGTGAACTGGACAAGTAGTGCAGTGTGTGTCAGTTAATGTTTAGATCAACACTCTCATTGAACCTACTTGAGCCACTTTCGCATATGAATTCTGGAGAATATCTGAGAATCAAGCCCAGACATTCCCAGAGTTTCCGTTTCACACCTGCAATGCACATTAAGAGATGGTCTGTATGAAACGCATTCTCACTTGTGAGGTAATATTTCATTTGGTCTGGGCGGAGCGTGTAGGGGGCAGAACATGATACAGGAAGTACGGCTCAGTGGTTTGTTTCCAACACATTGAAGATCGTACATGACAAAAGGCTGTTCCTTGAATTTGTTTCACTATTTTAATGTCTGCCCTTAAAGGGCGACTTCAAAAATTTCAACTTGCTTTCTACAGCTTTAGTTTAGGATGTAAATGTACATTCTTGCATTTAAACGTCCCTCTGACTTCCCTGTATTAAAATATTTCTCTGCTACTAGCTTAAAAACTCCCATCACCTTTGGGTGATGGGAGTATGAAAGTCTGGGAGATGGAGGAGCTCTGAAAAAGCAGGTTGACCATGATGACTAACTCCATAGTGAGTGCGACGAGATTACGTAATCTAACCTGAAAGTTCCTCCAAGTGATGTCTTCTGGAGGAGTTTTCATCTAGGAGTAGAGAGATAATTAAAGATGAAAAGTCAAAGGGAAGTTTAATGGCATTCATTTACATGTACTACTCAAGGAAGTTACATGCTTTGTTTTAGTTTTTTTTGAACAAGTAGCATTTCATCAGCCATAACATTACTACTGGTAGTTGTAATAATGTTATAGAGAACCAGGGTCAGCAGGGCCAGCAGCCTACAGCTACACAGAAAATGTCATACACTGTGTACAGAAGTGGTACAAGTACACAAACTCAATACTAGAGTAAAGGTGCCAGTATATTGGCCTAAAAAAAATCGCCACTTTAAATATTTTACTCAAGTAGAAGTACTAAGCAGATTATCTACATTTTACTTTGAGTAAAAAAGTAGAAGTACTCCTAAGAAAACAATAGATTTTAAACTATACCAATTATGGTAATATAGCAAAACATGTACAGTAATTTGAAAAAACTAAGGGTCAAAGGTTACAGTTGGTAAAGGTGGAGCTGACCCCTTTGGTTAACCCCATACTGATATAGCAGCATCGTATTTCTCTATTAAAACCAGCAGGTGGTAGTAATGTTGTGGCCGACCTGTGTGAGTCGGTGAAGCAGCTATACAAGCTCTAGAAGTTGCAAACAACTTGTGCAGCTCTTTGCTTCCACCTGGCGATGGATGGAGAGAAATGAGAGAAGCCCGTTTTGTGTGTGTGTGTGTGTGCTTGTGTGTGTGCACGCGCGCCTCCCTCTCTCCCTCTCTCTCTCTCTCTCTCTCCTCTCGCCATGAATGGAAGCCTCATCCTCAGGTATGCCTCGTCCTGAACCTTCAGCTGCGCTCCAGCCACAGTCAGCAGCAACAACTACAACAACAACTACCGGAGCCGCTGCACTCACTCTGCTCCTCGTCCTGCTGCTCGTCCTCCTCCTGGAACAAACGCACTGAAGCCAGAGGAAAATCGGTGCTTTGACATAACGTGCGAACTTCAATCATTGACAAGTGATCAAGAAAAGCTTTAGTTATGGCGACAATACGGGATTTCGACCCCCTCAACTCCACCGTACCTGCGACAAAGATTGAAGTCACAGTCTCCTGCAGGTAAGCGCCGAAATACACAACCTCCCTGTTAAGCATTCATCTTTTTCTGTTCACATATTTACACTGTTTTGGATCCTTTATATCTTGGATTTTTTTTTTTTTTTGTATCGTCATAAATGTTCCTATTTGATTTTGCGTAACTCCCTGCTCTTCTCCATTTTCTCTTGGACTTTTCCTCTTAGGTTTTTGATGCGTATTTAGCGTCTTTACGGTGCACGGACCAAACTCTCTTTTTCTGCTGAGGAGGAATTTGCATGTGCTGTGGGGGTAGAAATGCGTGGGGACGTGCACAGACTGTAGCGGCATTGATTCCGTTGGAGAGCTCCGGAGCGCGCAGTGAATGCGTGGATATTAAATGTGCCAGCAGACACGAAAGAGAGGGAGCGGATTCTGCTTTGAACCGTGGTGGTTTTAATAAGGTGAGGAGAGGAAGAGAATACTAAAAGTCCTTTTTCTAAGCAGAGTCTAATATTAGCGCATGGAGACTACTACTCCTACATGCAAACAGGAAGCTACAGTTGGTGAAGCTCAAGACCACAAGTCCTAAACCTACAGGTTACAGAAATAAACTAATAACACAGACATTGGTTTGAGTTAGAGGCTAATTTATTTTGAGCTTTTTCACCCGTGCAGTGGCATCGGAAAGTTTTCAGTACATCTTTGCACTGCCACAAATCTACACACAAGTACCTTGTTTTTAGACGTTTTTGCGTCCACGAGTCCAGAGGCTGATAATTCAGTGTGTAGAAGCCCCCTCTGACATCAATTACAGCGTTAAATCCTCGTGAGTATCTCCGTAAGCTTCTCACAGCTGGATTTGCACGGTTTATCCTATTCTTCCTTACCGATCCTCTCAAGGTCTGTCAGCTTGCAGTGGAATTACCTGTGAACTGCCATCGTCAGGTCTCTCTGCACTGATGTTCTAGCGGGTTTAAATTGAAATCTGCACTGACAAAGTGCTTGGAGTTCCACCCCATAGAGTTCTTGACAATCTTTTTTTCATCGTGCCTGCTCAAAGTGGTTAACATCTAGACATACTTCAAGTTTTAATTACTTTGAAGCATATTTCATTGCGATTAGAGAGGAAACTGTAAAAAAACGGCATACTGCATCTCGTTTCTCTGACAGCCTCATCAAACTTCCTTAAGTTCCATTGTGCCTCAGAGAGTTGGAGCTTGTCTGTCGACTCTCCGTCTGTCATATCTCTCCCACTACTTTGTGGCGGTGCCATTTGGTCACATTCATATTTCATGTTGTAAAATACACTGCATGAAATATTTGATGCTGGTTTTCTGATTTATCCGCCCACAAACACTCAGTTTGCTTGTGTTGCTTTGTTGTGGTTTCTCATTCACTTTAATGTCCGTGGTGCCGCTGTCAGGCACGTTGGCACACCTGAATATAATGGCCATGGCATCACTTCATACAAAAGCCTTTCTATGTCTGGGGTCAGTCAATGTGCGAAGAGAGCACAAAACTGCTGATTGTGACAAGCTGTTCCAACTCTTCAGTGTCTCTGTGCTCCACCAGTTCTGAGGGGTTAGAGAGGGGCTGCTTCAATTACTCTTGACACTGACAGAATGAGGTTGGCTCCGTTGACCCCAGAAGGATCCTAGCTGCAATCCACTGGATATCATCTGTGAATATGGGAAAGAGGAAAAAAAAAAAAGTGGAATCAGGAGTAACAAGTGTGGGGTTTCTGAAGACTGGTTGTCTGCTCTGTCAGGAGAAAGAAACTGGAGAAACTTGGATTAAAGCAGGTGGTTGTTGATGCTGATCAATCCCAGTAACCCAAGAGGCTCGTTCGCCAGGCACTGGATTCATCTATCAGTTGAAAGATGACTGTGCTTCATTCAGGTGCTGCACATCCAGTTCTCTGGAAAAGAGACGCGTTGACCCACTGCTTTGAGAGGAAACTTCAGGAGCAAGTTGTCATGTTATCAGTCGTGCTTGAGACAACTGTAGTTTACGGCAGCTTTGAGCAATAGTTGATTAATAAAACCGCTGCATTTCTGGCTGGTCAGAGATAATAGGAGAAAGTTACACGTGGTCTAAACTAATTGTTATTTTGAACAATTTTGTTGTTTACACGTTGCTGGAAACTCGTCAACTCTAGATGAAGGTGTGATGATCTGCGGTAAATGTGACACGTTAGCTCTGAGGTTTTTCTTTGGAAACAGTTCACCTCTAGTCTTCTGATATGCTTCAAATTGGTCTAAACTATAATCCGTAAAGCTGCACTAGGCAATACTTTACTCTATATGAACACGACACGAAAACAATGTCAAACGATCGTTTGATTAAATCCAATCGACCTCCAGCACCAGGCAGCTGTTCATAGCAGAAATGGAAGAGAGAGAATCTTTATCTCCTGTAACACATTTCCAGGCGAAGGATTTCGTAGTGGGAGGGATTAAAATCACATCTTTAAACACTGATTGGACCACTTCAAAGTGGACAAATAGATGTAGTGCATTATGGAGTTGTACTGTACGTGACTCCCACCCACATTTAAAGAAATCAATCAAAACAGGGAGTAATGACGCTTTTATGGAAGCCGCCTTTTCCCAACTGACATCCAAAACACACACCTCCCACTAATATATTGTTCTGTTAGCTACTACAACCTACACACTGAAAGTATGGTTTTATGTTAAGCAGAAACTTAATTGGATAAATTAATATGTACACCCCCAAGTTAAAGATGAGTCACCGACAGTATTCAGATTCTTTTGCAGGATGAGACATCAGAAGGATATTATAAAAAAATAATGTCATCATTTCAAGATAATTAGGATTAAGTTAGGAACTAAATTGTCCACATAGTGGAAAATTGTCTTTGGCTTTTTTACGAGGCACATAAATATATATCACCATTCACAAGAAAGTTAAAAATAGAACCTGATACACAGATACAGACAGTTTCTCCCCTCGTTTATTCAGGTTCCCCTTTTAATTTGTCACGTCTCTGTATGGATCAACCAATGTAGGCAACAAATTCACCACCAGCAGAAAGTGGAGAGCATCTTGTGTGTTTGCAGAGCTGAGAGGATCGGTGTCCACCATCCGTTTTTGTCAATACCACAATTTGGACAAAACTAGTAACAAAAATGGGATTTATACACACAAAATCTCACAGAAGACGACTTACATCACCAGCTGAGCCTAATAACAAGACACGAGATCTCTAATGACAGAAGGAACCTTGAAGGTGAATTCTAACTCTGATCTTATGCCGCTGCATCTACGTGATCTTGTTATTCCTACTCATCTGAGCAACTGCTGCCTGTCCCTATACATCAACATCTGAATTCATTCTGCTCTCAGCTCCTCACCGTCCTCCTAACTCAGCTTTTTTCATCATCCTCTGTCTGATGGGCCTGATGTGTTTTGACAAATGTTTGACATTTTGGATGATCTAAAGTTTTCATGTGGCTACACTGTCTCATTACTGCGTGAATATTGATTAATGTTTGGCGAGGAAAAAATATGTCTGACACACCTGATTTGCCTCTCATTTTTTTAGGTTTTAGATCTTGTCAGCAGGTTTTGGAACATGAGGAGGATTTGCCTGAGGGGGACAGAAATCACTATCTCTACACACTCAATGTCCCAGTGCATTTATTCTTTCATGTGTCTTTTTTCCATTAAGGGCTTCATCCTGGAACAGCCCAAATACTGCGCTCTAGTTCAAAGCCACTGCTACTGGTAATGAGGTGGATTGCTTTTCCTTTTCAGGTCAAGATGCTTGACACACCGAGGTTTCTGTTCAAATTGATGAGAGGCGAGTGGAAAAAGAGAATCAGGCAAGAGAGTGAGGAAATCTCGTGTCTGTGTGCAGGATCACTATATTAATATTAAGGCACTGCAGATATGAAAGAGGAGACTCGTTGTTGTTTTATAGGGATAATCAACAGTGCTCTGACAGCTGGAGCCTATCCCAGCTGTCATTGAGTGAGAGGCGGGGTCCACCATGGGCAGGTCTCCAGTCTCTCAGGGCCAACATAGAGACACATACACAAACTAGCTGCTCAACATTGTATTTAGCACAAAGGTACTCAGATCCAAAAAGCCGCACTAAAGATAAAGTGCATGTTGGATGTACAGTCATAGAGGCCAAAAACACATCTCCAAATGATAAGTGTTACTCCATAACTGCCAGACAAGCAACTATTTGCCTAATATTATTCGATGTCAAATCCAAGGGGATGTCTCAGCTCACTGCCCCAGATCTTGTTATAGTAGGTTTAGGGATTCATTCTTTGAACGGTATGCGATGGTATGCCGAATCCTGTACCAGACCCGGAACACACTGATCACGGCGACGCCCTAGAAACGATTGTAAAGTGGTTTAATATAGTTTGCTTTTCACTTTTTTATGTTGTTTAGCAAAACACAACAATACACAAAACCTTTTCAGTTCTTATTTTTGGCAGTGCACGTGCAGTGACCGTCCAAAAGAGATGCAATTTCAACAGATGCCCGTCGACCTGTGTGGGGCTGCTGGTTGGTATGACTGGGGTTTGTTGACTCTGATGGAGTTTAGCTACAGCTGGGCAAGAGCTAATCGGATTATCTTGACTCCAAACGAAGCTGAAGCAGGCATCTAGGAATTTCGCGCAAAACAGAAACAAAAGCCGTGGTCCCTGTTTCCCGATTATTTGTGGTGTGACTTTAACAAATTATGTGATGGACAGAAATAAAAATGGTTTATTTAAAAAAAAAAAAAGCTGGTGTGTCTGATAACAACTGTCTATCTGTATGTATGGATCCTTATGTGTGAGCGCTCAGCTAAATATAGAAAATTGTTGTTTGAATGATGCATCTTCTATCTTAAATTCTTAAATAGAAAGTTTTTATTCTCCAAATGAAACAATCATGTATTTAGTATTTCACAAAGTGCAAACATGTGATGTGTGAGTGTACACGTGGATGAGGCAGGAAGTCGGGTAGAAGTTGTGTTTTTTTTTTCTGTTTCACATATGTGGCATCTTGCAGATTTTCACCCAGATTTTCCTCATCTAGATCCTATTAGACAAGCAGAGCATGTCAGCCACCCTGCAACAGAATTGTTGTAGGAAATGAATTAGATCTTCTTTCTCTCAAAGCTAACACGCCTCAATATATCCTCACCACACATCCCTGACTTGCTGGAATGTGAACTGGTCCCTGATACCTGAAAGGAATTTTTTGGCCAGTTTATCAGGAGTGGTCATGTGATTATATTCATTACAGTAAGGGCTTCGTTCCGTTGTCCCAACTTTTTTGGAAACAGCCCTGCACTTTCATCTTAACTTTACAGCTTCTTTTGTTGTGTGTGGCATCTTTCAAGGGACTGAAATTTGGAACCAACTAAAGCGGATGGAAGCTGAAAATTATCAAACTTTTTGGGAAAAATATGAAAAAATGAAATCAAGCCATTCCGACTTCTTCCCGAAGCACAAGCTTTGTCTTCAGAATAAGTTACCAATAGTCAGTCCTACTTCTATAATACTTATGGCCACTAGATGTCGCATATCTATGGCATGTCTGTTAGAAAAGCTGCCTACTGAATCTTAAGTATGGGTGATGAGTACTTTATGCAGTACTTTATGCAGATGAGTACTTTATAATAATACTTTATAATAATGACACAAGGGTCCGAGGTTTTCCATTGTTCTTCATTGTTGTACAGTGGGGGCTTGTGGAAACTGCACTAAAGCTGTGATGGCCTCCCAGTGTGGTTGGTGGTCTGCTGCTAAAATGTGACATCTGGGGGGCTTTCCGAGTCAAATACCAGGCAGGTCAGCGAGCACAGGGAGCCAGGACCTCTCAGTGGGAGAATGTCAGTCACAGCAGGGGCGGCCTCGCCTTGGATACCCAGCTTTCCACATGTCGTGTCCTTAATTTCACAGCCGTGATGACATATTACAAACAAAAACAACTGTCCCCATTATGAGATTAGCATCTAACTGAAATTTAGCTTCAAAGACGTAGGTGGTTCTTTGCTCTTTGAGTGCACCAAACAAAACCCTTCATAGTTGAAAGACAGTGCGTCTGGTCGTATACATGTGATTAGTTCAGTGTTTCTGCAGAAAAACTGTTTGATCTCTCTGGTGCCTAACAAGTACTCCCTAATGAATCCCTCAGTTTCCATGTTGACCCAACGAGAAGAAATGTAACAGTGGAACATTTTCGAAAAATTTGAAATTTCAGCCTCATTATTTTATGGCTCTGTTCACTTAATTTAAAGTCATTTCATTTTCAAATTCTTGGGGATTTGAAAAAGAAAACAGACTTGGCAGCATGTACCAGCCAGCAGTGTGACACACACACACACACACACACACACATCTGTAGGGCTGTTTATTACAGTAATGTGTAGGTATTTATTGATGTCATAAGGATTACGTGGACTAAAATAAGCTGATAATAAATGTGCTGTTTATAAATTGAAGTGTATGTAAATATATGCTTTGGGGACAGAAATAAAATCTATATTTAATATAGGAAACACATGTTGTAGACCTTCCTTGAAGTCAGCTCAAGTCAGACAGAATGCGAATGTTCCAGTGTCACAACTCTTTTTGGGTGTGGAAGGTAAAAACATAGTAGACATTTGCATTTGCAAAAGCATCTTTGGGGCAACGCATATGATCGAACCCATGGATGGATTACTGAATGGGCCTACTGAGCACAAGCCCAGGGGCCCAGGAGGTCAGCATCTGAAGTTACTTTATTTCCTATTTGAGAGAACTGAGTAAAAGTAAAAAGACACAAAATTAACCAAAAACACACAAAATGTTAAAAATGGACCAAAAATCAATGTAACTACAGAGACACAAAATTGACCTAAAATGTCACAAAAAGCCCAAAAACAAACATAAAATATCCAACAAATATTTCAGAGAGCCTTTCCGTGTTAGTGCTCAGGGTCCACTTCCTTATAAATCGTCCTTGCTTTTACCCATCTAGGAGTCAGCGCTGCTTCTGCCTCACACTCCTGACACCGGATGGCTACTGTACTGAAGCTCATGCATGAACATTAGCTTGCTGTGTATGTGCCACTTTCTGCAGTTGCTCTGACTGTCCATGTCACTCTGAAAGCCCTGGAGAGGGGACTGTTATAGTCATTTTAGTCAGTTCTCACTAATAGGACTAAAAGTTGTTGCGAGGAAATTGGGTAAGGATGCTTGTTGTATGTGATATGTGTGATTATAGTGTCTGGTCTTAATACAGTATAGTCTGTGGAGCACATTCTGCTAGATACTGGTTTCTTTAAGCTTTTGTAGTGTAGGCCCAGACCACCATGGCTCTGCCAAGTCCATTCTTTCTTTTTTATTTACTAAAGATGCTGTTTTAAATTCTTTACTTATTTTAAAAGTCTGTCTGTTCAGTGTCGTAGTTGGAAACATTGGCTCAGTGAGCACAATATACTGTACAGTGCCAGCCGTGACCTTGTCTGCATCCGATGTTAGTTTTTGTGTTGGAAATACTTAAAAGCCACCAGGGTTACCAGGGTCAGATATTTTAAATCTGTTTTGATCTAAACACTCTCTCTGAATCCTTGTTCATAGCCTCATAGCATTTATGAGGCTGCATTATTGTTGGTCAGACACCACCTGGAAGCTGCGGCGTTCAAGACAAAAGAGTATTGCATTTATGTACAGTATATATCATTAACTTTATTTTTTTTTTTACTTTGTTTTATTCTCTTTTTTCAAATTTAGTTAGTATTTAGTATTTTTATCTACATTTAATTTGTTAACAATGTGTCCTTATCAATTTTCCATTGATTCTAACCTTTAATTTATTTTTATCTTTATTCCACACAAAAAGAAAATTAGTAACACTGTTTTATAGTCTATTACATCTATGTCTTCTTGCCCTTATATGATGTGCCTTTTTTAAAAGTTGTATTTTAGTACTTCTGTGTTGTGGGCATTATCACTTTTTTTTAACTTTTTGTTCGATTCTGTCGTTGTGCTGGTAAGACTCTCTTTCATCTGTAGAGCACTTTGAATTGGATTAATCTGTACGAAAATTGCCATATAAAGAAAGTTTGGATTGAACAAAGCAGTCAAGAGTGCACCATGACACTCTGTATGTCACAATCAGGAGCTGAGAGCAGAGAATGCTACGGATGATATTCACCTTCATTTATGTATTGACAGTGGAGGATGTTCACTAAGTCCAAACTGGCTGATTTAAGAGGTGACACAGTGTTATGTGTATGACATGATGTTATATATTATGGACAGTTTCATTTGCTGTAGAGGTTCCAGGATAACCATGATAACCAGAACATTTAATTCGAAGTGTCACGGTCTCATGTGTCCTGTGACATTTGTTCAAACCAGAATAATTGATGAACAACAAGTTAGCATGAAGCATAATAATTTACATACTAATTATGTCTCTATCTTGAAATAGCAGCACACTGTCTCTTGACATAGCCCCATAATGACAGCTGACGTACAGGACACATCCTTCGTATGAAAATAATCACCCAGCACAAAGTCAGCTGGTTAGATTTAGGAACAAAAACTTCAAACATTGGTTTGTTGATGTTACGGGATCACTGATGTCATGGGTACAGTTTTTAAAAAACCTGGCGGGACTGGTGATCGAGTCCAGCGCGAAACAGTTTTCTGTGTTTCAGCTGAAATGATGCCATGTGACATTAAGGAAGCAGAAAAAGTATTTTTTTAAAGTGTGTGTGGTAACTACACAGTGACTACGGAGTGACTGAAAATATATTATGTATGTATCTACAATAAAAGTAATTTGCGATCTCTGCCTCAGGCAGAGAAATACCAGCTCTAACTGTTTCAATCTCTTTGCTTTTGTTGCAGAAACCTGTTAGACATGGACACCTTTTCTAAGTCAGATCCAGGTAACTGCTGCCGCCATCACTTTCATTCTTTTAATTAAATTCCGTGTCCATGTTTGCAATTTCAGCTCTGAAGCTATTTCATATCCATGATGCCGTTTACACTGCACAACACATTAATCAAGCTGAATGTGTTCAATTTCATGCAGCAATTATTAAATCACTACCGCATTCCACTTATCATCTGCAAGCATCAGTGAGTGTGAACACTGCAAGTGTCTCACAGAGCATTGACAGACACAATACAGCAGCCCAGTGAAGGAAAAGCTGAATACAAAGGGTCAGTGGGAAAAGACTTTCGGTCAAGTTCTTTGCCAAATCCCCAGTTTGTTCCCAGCTAATCAGAGGAGCCTGATTGACACTTAATGACACATACACACCTAGTGTGAAGCAACAGCGGAGACCAGAAATAGAGGAGGAGGAGAGGAGGAAAAGAATAAGTGATTCTCAAAAATAAAAATACAAATAGAAACGACAAAGGATGACAGAAAAATAATACAGCTGTCGAAAAGGTTTCTGCTTGACTGGCAAGTTTAAGACGAGTAGAGCCAGAGATTGTTCATCTTTGTCTGCTGTGATAAACACAATTCAGTGGGTAGACAGCATTCACCTGGTTTTTCTTTTTTTTTTCTCAGCATTACCACCATCTTTATCTTCTTTCGTGCTATTGTGGAAGCTAGACCACATAGTATGTGGCTTTTTATGTGGTTGTGGTTTTAAATATGTTTTATTTAATTCCATTGAATTTTGACTCTGCACTTATTTAGTGCTTTCCTACCTATTGACACTCAAAGCGCTTTACACTGCTTCTTATTCACCCATTCGCACTCACACTCATACACACACTCACTCACACACCGATGGGGGAGCTGCTATGCAGCTGGCCAACGCTCACTCGCAGCAACTAAGTTTGGTTTCAGTGTCTTGCTCAAGGACACTTCGACATGTGACTGGAGGAGCCGGGGATTGAACCAACAGAGCGGTGGGCAACCGCTCTACGTTCCTGCGCCACAGTCGCCCCTAATTACAATTGCAACAACACATTGTCACGTTTAGGTTAAGGGATGGACCCAAGAGAAGAGACAGAGCGAGGGTTTGCAAAATAAGGGGCTTTTATTGAAAGAGATGTAAATGATGAACAGGACCAGCACACGAAAGGAGTTAACTTGAAAACAAGAGGGGAACCGAATTACCAGAAATAAACACAGCTCGGACTCAGGGGACAAGTTAGAGAAAGAACTAACAGAGGCTACTGATAAACTAAGGCACAGATAAACGTTAAACCACTAGAGCGGGTAAACACAAGGGTAAGGCTAAGGAGACTAAGAAATATTAAAGAACAAACTACTGAACAAAGGATAACACGTAATAATGAATAAAGTAAAACGGAGCACAACTTAAACACACTGGAAGGGAACAATACCAAAGTAACAGAGTTGGGGGAGCACATAAACACAAGGACTAAGGGGAGGCAGTCACAAAAACTCAACATAAAGCACTGGCAAACTGAAGAGCACACGAGCAAACCTATACATGAAAAAACCAGGATAAAACTAGCGGAGAAAACTAGGGACTAGGCCAAAATACTGAATTTAAACAAAAGGCAAACCTCAGACCAAAACCACACAGGAAACACAGAGTCCCGAATACCAAAGTCCAAGATGCTGGAGTCCAGATTTCCCAAGAGTTCGAGAAGCATAAGTTTCAGGCTTTACCAAAAGTCCAGAGTCTACTGTGGGGTTGGTGAGGATAATAACGGCAACGAGGAAGATAGTAATCACGATGGCAGAGACCACATTAACAATGACGAGGATCTGGCAGGGGAGTGAAGGGAAGACTGAACTTAAATAGAGGGTGGGACAGGTGCAAACAATGAGGGACAACGACGGTAAAGCTGGGTGAACAGAACCAGGGACAGGAAGTAAGGAGAAGGGGCCACAAAATAAAAGTCCAGGGACAGGAAGTGCAACAAGATCCTGACAGAGCTCCCCCCTCAAGGGCTGGATTCCAGACAGCCCTAAAAGGCCAGAAGGTCCAGGCTGAGCCGGGTGGGCGGTGGGGGTCCGGAGGAGGGCCAGGGTGGGTGGCGGGGGACCGGAGGCGGGCTTGAAGCCCTCCAGGACGTGACAGGAGACCCAGCAGGGAGCCGAGCAGGTGGCCGGCGGCGACAGGAGGAGACCCAGCAGGGAGCCGAGCAGGTGGCCGGCGGCGACAGGAGGAGACCCAGCAGGGAGCCGAGCAGGTGGCCGGCGGCGACAGGAGGAGACCCAGCAGGGAGCCGAGCAGGTGGCCGGCGGCGACGGCAGAAGCCCTCCGGGGGCCGGACGGGAGGCCGGCGGCGACGGCAGAAGCCCTCCGGGGGCCGGACGGGAGGCCGGCGGCGACGGCAGAAGCCCTCCGGGGGCCGGACGGGAGGCCGGCGGCGACGGCAGAAGCCCTCCGGGGCGGACGGGAGGCCGGCGGCGACGGCAGAGCCCTCCGGGGCGGACGGGAGGCCGGCGGCGACGGCAGAAGCCCTCCGGGGGCCGGACGGGAGGCCGGCGGCGACGGCAGAAGCTGGCGCCTCCGGGGACCGGACGGGAGGCCGGCGACGTCGGCTGAAGCAGCAGCCCCGGGGCCGGACGGAGGCCCATTGGTGAGCCGGACGGGAGGCCGGCGACGCCGGCTGAAGCAAAGGCCCTCCGGGGCCGGACGGGAGGCCCATTGGTGAGCGGACGGGAGGCGGCGGACGCCGGCTGATACCCGGTAGTGGAGGGCTGGTAGATTGACCAGAAGGAGTGTTGGCTGGCCCGGAACCAGGAACAGAAGCAGGGTCAGGAGTGGGCCGTACCACGGCCGACCCGGCGCCTGGAACAGGAGCAGAGCCAGGCCGGACCACGGCCGACCCGGCGCCAGGAACAGGAACCAGAACAGGAGCAGAGCCAGGCCGGACCACGGCCGACCCGGCGCGAGGAACCAGAACAGGATCAGAGCCAGGGCGGACCACGGCCGACCCGGCGCCAGGAACAGGAACCAGAACAGGAGCAGAGCCAGGCGGACCACGGCCGACCCGGCGCGAGGAACCAGAACAGGATCAGAGCCAGGGCGGACCACGGCCGACCCGGCGCCAGGAACAGGAACCAGAACAGGATCAGAGCCAGGCCGGACCACGGCCGACCCGACGCCAGGAGCAGGAACCAGAACAGGAACAGAGCCAGGCCGACCACGGCCGACCCGGACGCCAGGAGCAGGAACCAGAACAGGAACAGAGCCAGGCGGACCACGGCCGACCCGGCGCCAGGAGCAGGACCCAGAACAGGATCTGAGCCAGGCCGACCACGACCGACCCGACGCCAGGAACAGGAACAGAGCCAGGCGGACCACGGCCGACCCGACGCCAGGAACAGGAACAGAGCCAGGCCGACCACGGCCGACCGGCGCCTGGAACAGGAACCGAACAGGAGCAGAGCCAGGCCGGACCACGGCCGACCCGCACCAGGAACAGGAACAGAGCCAGGCCAGACCACGGCCGACCCGGCACCAGGAGCAGGAACCAGAACAGGAACAGAGCCAGGCCGGACCACGGCCGACCCGACGCCAGGAGCAGGAACCAGAACAGGAACAGAGCCAGGCCGACCACGGCCGACCCGGCGCCAGGAACAGGAACCAGAACAGGATCAGAGCCAGGCCGACCACGGCCGACCCGACGCCAGGAGCAGGAACCAGAACAGGAACAGAGCCAGGCCGGACCACGGCCGACCCGACGCCAGGAGCAGGAACCAGAACAGGAACAGAGCCCGACCAGAGTCGAGGCTGGGCGAGGCGGCGAGCGACCGGAGGCAGGTGCCGAGCAGGACTTGTGTCGAGGCCGGACAAGGCATCGAGTGACCCGGAGGCAGGTGCTGTAGCAGGATCGGCATCGGGCCCGGCGGAGCACTGACCGGTCGAAGGCAGGCGCCTGAGTAGGATTAGAATCGGAGCTGGACCTGGGCACATAGAAACAGGACAAACAGAGACGGAGAAACGGCACGCCGACCTCGGCGCCGGACAGGGAGAGGAACAGGAACCAGACATGCGGTCGCCGACCGGCGCCGCGACAGGAACAGGAACCAGACATGCGATCGCCGACCGGCGCGCGACAGGAACAGGAACCAGACGAGCGGCGCCGACCGGCGACAGGAACAGGAACCAGACGAGCGGTCGCCGACCGGCGCCGCGACAGGAACCAGACGAGCGGTCGCCGACCGGCGCCGCGACAGGAACCAGACGAGCGGTCGCCGACTCGCGCCGCGACAGGAACCAGACGAGCGGTCGCCGACCGGCGCCGCGACAGGAACCAGACGAGCGTCGCCACCGGCGCCGCGACAGGAACAGGAACCAGACGCGTGCGTCGCCACCGGCGCCGCGACAGGAACAGGAACCAGACGTGCGGTCGCCGACCTCGGCGCCGCGACAGGAACAGGAACCAGACGCGTGCGTCGCCACCGGCGCCGCGACAGGAACAGGAACCAGACGTGCGGTCGCCGACCTCGGCGCCGCGACAGGAACAGGAACCAGACGTGCGGTCGCCGACCTCGGCGCCGCGACAGGAACAGGAACCAGACGAGCGGTCGCCGACCGGCGCCGCGACAGGAACCAGACGAGCCGGAGCAGAATCACCAGAAGCAGTGTCAACTCTCTCGGGGTTGGACCGAGGTGGTGGTGTCGACGCGCCGAACAGGAGCTGAGGTGGCGGCGTCGACGCGCCCCGGAACAGGAGCTGAGGTGGCGGCGTCGACGCGCCCCGGAACAGGAGCTGAGGTGGCGGCGTCGACGCGCCCCGGAACAGGAGCTGAGGTGGCGGCGTCGACGCGCCCCGGAACAGGAGCAGGTAGAGTGGTGGCTGACCCAGACCTCTGGACCAGATCTGGGCAAACAGGGACAGGTGTAGAGCCAGGGCCGGGTGAGATGCTGACCAGGCCAGAGGCAGGATCTGAGACAATGACAGGAGCAGCAGAATCGGGTTCAGGGGCAGGAGCTGGGACCGTGAGAGGAGCAGGAACAGCAGAATTGAGTTCAGAGGCAGGAGCTGGGACTGTGAGAGGAGCAGGAACAGCAGGATTGAGTTCAGAGGCAGGAGGTGGGACTGTGACAGGAGCAGGAACAGGTCCGGGGGGAACCACAACTTGGACAGGCGAGGGGATTTTGGCCCCCAGCATGGCCCGAAGGTCCCTTAGACTGGCCAGATGCATGATAGCAGCCCCATCTCCCGTAGCCAAGGCCGGGACAGAATAAGGTCCTCCATGCGCTGGACAATGGCACAGCTGGTAGCAGGGTCATGGAGGGAGACCTTCAGCTTGGCCTTGAGTACAGTCAGAAGATTGTCAATAACCTCGAACTCCGCCTTTCCCTAGCTTCCTGGGCTGACATAGCTGGAGTGCTAGATTCTGAGGTGGTGCTAGAGAGAGGCTCCTGCTTGGGGTTTCGAACAGCTGCCGTGCTGGGCCCTTCGACGCCTTGCTGAGCGTCTCCTGTGCATGGAGGGCCCAACAACCTGTGGCTCTGTGGAAAACTGGTCAGACTTGCTCGGGAGTGAGTGGGGAGAGTGTCAACGGACATGAAGCCAGCCCAGAAACAAGAGCTGACACCTCAGGTATAGATGGAGTCGACATTAGGGAGCCAAAACCGAACAGGTGGGCCGCAGACCGGCCTAGGGGCAGGCGGTGCTGTGGCAGACTCTGGGGCAGTGTGAGGGATATCAGGGACTTTGTTTTTGGTCTGAGGTTTGGACCTTCTACGTCGCGGGCCCACGCCTGGAGAACAGAATGCCAGACGGGTCCCTTCATAACCGGTCAGGACCGAGTCTGGTCTTGAGTCTGGGGTCTGTACCCGAGACAGACATGAAAGCCCTTGTGGCATCCATGGGGAAGGGAAAAGGAGAAAAAAACCACTCGCACGTCTCTGGGTCCTAGTCTGGCCAGATCCTACTGTCACGTTTAGGTTAAGGGATGGACCCAAGAGAAGAGACAGAGCGAGGGTTTGCAAAATAAGGGCTTTATTGAAAGAGATGTAAATGATGAACAGGACCAGCACACGAAAGGAGTTAACTTGAAAAAGAGGGTATCGAATTACCAGAAATAAACACAGCTCGGACTCAGGGACAAGTTAGAGAAAGAACTAACAGAGGCTACTGATAAACTAAGGCACAGATAAACGTTAAACCACTAGAGCGGGTAAACACAAGGGTAAGGCTAAGGAGACTAAGAAATATTAAAGAACAAACTACTGAACAAAGGATAACACGTAATAATGAATAAAGTAAAACGGAGCACAACTTAAACACACTGGAAGGAACAATACCAAAGTAACAGAGTTGGGGAGCACATAAACACAAGGACTAAGGGAGGCAGTCACAAAACTCAACATAAAGCACTGGCAAACTGAAGAGCACACGAGCAAACCTATACATGAAAAAACCAGGATAAAACTAGCGGAGAAAACTAGGACTAGGCCAAAATACTGAATTTAAACAAAAGGCAAACCTCAGACCAAAACCACACAGGAAACACAGAGTCCCGAATACCAAAGTCCAAGATGCTGGAGTCCAGATTTCCCAAGAGTTCGAGAAGCATAAGTTTCAGGCTTTACCAAAAGTCCAGAGTCTACTGTGGGGTTGGTGAGGATAATAACGGCAACGAGGAAGATAGTAATCACGATGGCAGAGACCACATTAACAATGACGAGGATCTGGCAGGGGAGTGAAGGGAAGACTGAACTTAAATAGAGGGTGGGACAGGTGCAAACAATGAGGGACAACGACGGTAAAGCTGGGTGAACAGAACCAGGGACAGGAAGTAAGGAGAAGGGGCCACAAAATAAAAGTCCAGGGACAGGAAGTGCAACAAGATCCTGACACACATCCTCAGTAGCGTAAAACTAACCTGTCTCACCACGGTCTAATCCCAGCTCACGTTCCCTATTAGAACTGGGCTGAATTTCCACCGAAAAGTTTCTCATTTGATATTCAGCTTGACAGTGAAAAATATCTTTCTTGTTGCCATCAGAAGCAATGAGTAGATTCCATCAATCATCTAAATGTTTCTAGGAAAATGTTTATTTTTTTGTTTATATTTTAATATTTCCCGTCAAGGTAGACCCAGTTCCACACAAACAAATGCACTAGGAAAGAACATGGTAACCATGGTAACTATAAATGGTGGCTAACGAATGTGTTGATAGCCGTAGCTTAAAAAGACATAATTAATGAGGGGTGCATTCCATTTACCTTGGAAGTTGCAAGTGACTGCATTCCACTACACCAGCCAGGTTACCAGTTCTATTCACGTTTACCATTGTTAGTAATAAGTGTTTATAACTATGCACTTTGCAAACACCATTGCAAAAGTTTAAAGGAGACACAATATATTACTGCAGCTTTCACTCTGTTGATGTGCGGAGCAGAAATCGTGGACTGTGGGATCAAGGCTGGTGAGGTTCATTCAACTTTCCAATTCAGGAATCTGAAATACCGATAGTTGACATTTCTGAAGTTCAAATGGTTTGAAAATGCCTGACAAAATCAAATTTAAATGGCTCTGACTAAAACTAGGATTAAATCTTTAAGTCTTTGATGATAAACATACATATAAGAAACTATATGAGGTTACTAAAAGTACTGACTTGGCATAAAAGATTATGACAACATGTAAACTGTCCTGCTGTACTTTTTGATTAAACTTTATTGACTCAGAAGTACATGACTGTCCAAATAGTGATAGTAAAATAGCAGATAGTACCTAATTCTGAATACTACTGCCTCTTTTTATTTTTGGTCAGAGTGAGAAGTTTGATGTACAGTATATGAACCTGAATTTGCTAATTAAAGCTTAATGATAGATTTTATGCTGCCTGGTCTTGAAGCCACTCTCCCTTACATACTATTGATCATCCAAATGAGTTGTCTGACTGGTTTTCACTTATAACTGTGTTTCTGGTGACATGTAAATGCACTTGAACACAGAACCTCTGACTTTATATGTGGAATCCTCAATAGTCCCCTTCAACAGAACCACAGTGTTTATACAAATAATCATATGTAGTAAATTCATGTTATAGGCTTCATGAAAGCAGTATAACAAATTCCCATAAGTGATTTCATGAGGTTTGATCCAACTCTGGTTAAAATCTGATGAGAATTTGCAAAGATAATAATTTGTTGGAAAAATTAGTTAACTTATCATGGAACCACAGTGCCACCAAATGGTTGTAGTGTTCATTATATCCACGTACCACTTCCTGACAAATCTGAACTTTGTCTCAATTCAGATTTTGTAATGTCTTCCTAATATTTTGTTCCACGCGACATATTGCATACTTTGTTTACTTATTGATATTTGACTGGTTATCTCTTACATGTGATTTTTAACTTGTAAGAGTTTAGGAGTTATCAATGATAACCATATTACCCTTATTATTACTTAACATCTAGGATAAGGACGTAGATGATGCCTAAATACGCACAGTATTTCCATAGGTGTTTATGTCCTGATTAATGTCATTAGAAGTTTTCAGATTGTGTTACATTTTAATGACTACTAGTTTAACTTCTTAAGGATGTGGTTATTAGAAAATCTGCCCAATGCGTATGCAGAATATTTATCTATTGGACCAAGAAAATTCTGCATTTTCTCACAAATCTGACAAAGAAAATACACGATCATTATCTTTAAAATGAAATCAATATAAAATATCATGTAAATCTTCTGAACCGCTGTTCAGGATAGACCCACTGTCTTCACCTCTGTATATTTTTTTTCTTTTTTTGTGACTTAAGTTATCTGAGGATGCCAGCTCGTGATTTTTTTTATGCTCGTTTGTGTTAGTTTTATCGAAGCCAAGTTATAATATTGCTCAAGAAACAGGCTGAGCCAATTTTTGATGTTAGACCAAGTAGATCCTGATCCAGCCTTAAATTCTTGGCAAATTTACATCGCGTCCAATTAATCGTGATTTTTGGGACATCCAGCAAGAAGACACCCAGCGCTGCTCCATGTTAAGCTCTATAAAAGGCTGATGTCCTAAGGTAAATTGCAAGTATATTTCCTAAATGTAACCATAAAATTTGCTTGGAACTCAAATCAAATATTATCCAAGTTTACCCTCTCAGCCTTATCTTTAGTAACTCAAATTATTCTTATTTCTCACAACATCCGCTCGCCTTTCGCTTATATTTAATGATCCATTATCCATCCCACATTGTTTATTCTTTGATCTGTATATCTTAACTCTTAATCTTAATCTTAACTATCAATCAATTGTATTTGTTTTAGTTATTTGCGAAGTTTTCTTGGGCTTTCTGTTTAAACAACTGCCCAAACTTGAAAAAGGCATAAGCCAATCACAGGAGATGCAGGATTAACTTGTTTATTGAAGCTTTGTTCAGTAACAAAACGGGCTCAACGTAGAATCAGAACAGTCAAAACAGGTTGATAACCTTACAAAAAACATAAGTAAAAAAAAAAATTAAAAATACAGCATCAGTTACACTCCATACAAATCACTCCACATGCACATAGCTAATTATCTTCACTTTTTACACTACATGTCATAGAAATACTGATAACACAAACCCAAAACATGTTGTTAGTTAGTTAGTTAGCTAACTAAGTGTTTAAGCAATCTTACATACCATTGACATCCCTGTGGTCAACCACACAGCCTCTTCTTATTCCGGTTGAGTTAAACGAGTAAATCAGAGACTTTTAGATTTAATTCAAGCTACAACTCTTGTCTCACGGTCTGCATCTGCACTCTGCTTTGTTTTCCCCTTTTTTCCTCCTAATTTGATGTATTATTTATCCCATTTTGAGTTAACATTGCATATTTATAAGTTCAACCTCATATTATCGGATCAATAAAAATTCATTTATCAATATCAGGTGATGTGTTGTTTATTCCTTTGGTGTTAGAAGACAAAGCTCTATTATCATGGGTAAGAGCCTGCCTGTGATATGTGACTGATTAATTAATTTGTTCTGGTTATTCAATGACTAACACAGAGGGTATTAACATACAGATCATCTCTTATAGCTGATCTGGTGCCTACAGTGAGGATAAGGAAATGAATGAAAATGTGGTTCTCTGCTACCTTATTATGATGCTCCAGAGCAAGTACTATTATCAATAGTAATATTAAATACTCATATTACTACACCTGCAAGAAATGTGTTCCTCTTTTGCAATAATTGTAAATTAAATTATTTTCTTAGTACTGGTACATTGATGAACCTTAGTGTTCCGTCGGTACTAAAATCAAACCCCACGCAGTGAACTAACAAGTTGGTGTTATATGTAGCCATGATGGTGCCTCTTCAAGATTCAGACGAAAGCTGATAGCAGAGACTGTCTCCTGGATGTTATAACACCAGCTTCATCTGGTGGGTGGCATGCGTGTGTCTTCTTGCTCCCTCAGTGGTGACATGCCCATGTCACATTCCATCTCTCCTGCTATCCCTTACAGGGAAAGTGATGGTGACTGGGGGCACTGTCATCTCACCACTGACCGGATGACTACTTTAGAGGTGGATGGTGACTCTTTTGGTCACCATTCAGATGATGAATAACTGCAGCCAGGATCCTGCTGCAGGATATCATGATGAATCACAGTAAGTTAGGGCATTAGCTTCTCCTAGGAAGCAGCAATGAAAGGTGCCACTGAAAGGTCAGAAGGGACAGTGTTTAACTTAGGAGAGATGGGCATCAGCATGTGGTTAAGTGTACTGCAGTTTGGTGGAAGTACTACTCAGATACTTACCTAATAACCACAATACCACATTCTACAAATATAATATAATGCAATGCATATTATTATTCATGCACTGCTTTTGAAGCTGCTGTACTTAAAGTGGTAGGAGTACTTTTAACTATGTCATTATCTTTTATTGTGCATTTACTCTCTGTTCATTATCTTAATCAATGAATTGTTTAGTTTTCTTAATTATTCTCACATCACAATCACCAAGAGAAAAGTGCCTCCCTTACTGTGCTGTCGCTGCCTAACCTTATTATAAAGCAGCAAATCATCACATTTGGAGAACTGGGACTATGCAGTGCTTAGCATTTTACATTGGAATTTATCATAATGGTTGAAAAAGACTCGCACCGAGGTCCTCGAGGATGGACTAAGATGGACTTTTTTCAGATGTAGCATAGTATAAGTCACCTGCTGTCTCCTATGATGATAGCATCACCTTTGTTGCTTTAATGTGGAGTGAATGATCTTATCATCGCTACAAAATCGTTGCTCAATCTTTAAAACAAATATTAAAACGAGGCTGCCCTAGTTTATTCTCATTGCAACATTATTGTAATGGAGGCAGGGAATTAACTGTCCCTCTGTTCAGTTGGCCTGCTGATTAAATTGAAAGGAAGTGAAGCATCAAAGCTGAGATCTGGGTCAAAGTGAGGAGACTACGAGAAAGGGAGAAGGTGATGGAGATTTAAGAGGAAGAGCAGGTTGTGTCCACTGTGTCCGTGAGAGGAATTAACATGTCTCTGTGCTGTTCACGGAAACAAACAGAACATGAGCGGATCACATTCAAACAGAGCTAATTACCACAGAGAGAGAGAGTTATCACAGTAGAACCTTTGGCTTCATCTCAACAGTACAAACCCAGTATAATCATAGTGTCATAGCCTGTTGTATTATGCTACTGTTTAAATATATGGTTCTATAAAACACATTTTGCTGACATTTATGTACAGTTTGATTTATTTCTATAATTCAAACTCAAAGAAGCAGGATGAAATGGAGATATAATATATATAATATATAATTTTACTAAATCACTTTGGCAGGTGAGATAAGGAAGGAGTCAGTGAGAATGGGACAGGCAGTGAAAACAGGCAGACAGAAATCAAATGATATTAAAAAAAAAGACAAGAGGAGTCGAGAGCGAGGTTTATGTGTTGGTTATTAACTGTAACATTTAACCTGATTCTAATGAAATACTGCATGACAGATGATTTATGCTACTGGCCACTGTTGCTTGCTACTGACTTGGTTTTGAAGCTTGTGTCACTAAATTTTTTTCTGCAAACATCTTAAAATATACTTACAGTATGTAGATCTTTAAACATTTTCACAAGTTCACCTTTTGGGCCTTGGTAATTCTAAAACTCTGCGTATGGCCATGGTATGGAACTCACTGTGACCACAGTCACACTTGTTTAGCCAGCTTTGCTCGAGTATGTGTGCAGATCACAGTGCACTGCTCTTTCACTGTGAAGTAAGACGGCTGTTCTGAGGAAAAGTTGTGCAGCGTGTGATCAAGGTTTGTAGCAAACTCTCAGCATTTATGAAGGAGGTGAAAACTAATGTTGCAAAACCTTTTTTTTTTTTTAAATTTGAAGTAGCTGTTAAATTGGCCTACCTGGTTGACATATTCCATTCACTTAACAATGTCAACCGGTCCATCCAATGAGGTTATACATTCATACTGGAAGCCAGTGACAAAATCACTGTGTTCATTTAAAAAAACCTGACCTGTGGAGAAGAAGAGTGGAAGACAGAGTGAAGGACATTTTTCCCAGGATGACAGATGTTTGTCGGTGAATGTAGTGAAAACTGTGGTCAGCTCTCACCTCACAGCACTGAGCCAACCATTCAGTTTCTACAGCTCCGATTTGAACATGGATGCTTGGAACTGGGTGCAAGATCCTTTTGCCCTAGTTGCAACAGCTTCAAGTGCCCTTACTGGTAAGGCGGAAGAGCAGCTGCTGGAGTTATCCTGTGATCAGACACTCATGCAGAGTGTTGACCCCTCTTTCACAAGGCTTCTGAGGCCATGAAAATGTTGCTCCTCTTCCCCGTGACTTACCCGTATGAGTCACCTTTCTTCACTCTTACTGCAATAAAGCCTGAGCACAACATTTGGAAAATGACATTAGAGTCTCCTTGTTAAGGGCAGCCTTGGCCCAGTTGGTAGAGATGGTCGGAGGTTCAGACAAACGACTCACTGTGACCCTGAACTCACTGGATAAGCTGAAAGGACCAAAAAATTAAAGAAGGTCTGCGTCTCTACCATAACTCTAAGAACTGACAAACTAGAGCAAAGAAAGGCAGGCACACACATTTGACGGATTTTAGGTGAGCTGTTGTTGCAAATGGCAGGAGAACTCAATTTATGCGTTAAAGTTTAAGCAGAAGTTTGGAAAAAAGAGGGTGAACAGCTACAATTAGTTATGTAAGGATTTTATGTGGTTTAGTGCTTTGTATAGCATTTCCTTTAAAAAATGTCCCCTCTAACGATTCCTGCCCTAAAAATATATTTGATAACTTCAAATATATGCCACCTTCCTGTGACACTTATGTAGCTTACATTTACGTATCTTTTTTAAAATTAAACTGTTTCAAGCTGCATGTTTTAGTAAAAAATAAAAATAACTTATGTCACGTGTTTAATTTTTGTGCCGACCCCCTAAACGTTCTGAAACGTTGTTTGTCCAATCACCTTCCTCCCTGTCGTGACCGATACGGGAACGTTTCTCGACTGTTCAGCCTTTTATCAAAAAGCAGGTGCTTTTCGGTTCACGCTTACGAGCATAAATAGTGTTTGGCAGGGCCCTGCAGCTCAGAGGCTGCTTTGCAGGACAGGATGTGCTGGGGTGCCTGTCCATGGCAAAGCAGTTGTCTGCTTTGCGGCTGTCTGTGTTGGTTGCTTGTCTTCAGAGACAGGTCTGGAAAAGTCTGCACCCGGTAAAGTCACAGTTGGGTTATGCTCCTGGTGTTTGCCTTCTAATATATGAGGGAATCTTAGCTGGGTTTGACTGTGATTTGGCTGAGATTCTTTTAGTTTGGGGTTTGTAGCATTGTCCTCGAGGAAGCATAGTATTTAAAAAAATGTGTTTCATTATCAGTTTTAATAGGCCAAATTCATGTTAATTAGAACTCATTGATCAAAGAAGAAAGATGTATTATGTGGTATTATGGCATGAACCTCTGATTCAAGTAATACATGTACATAATATGTCTGTCTGACTAGCGGATGTAGTTCTTCTACAACAAACCTCTATAGTGTCATGTTTTTTTTAATACATTTGGAGGCTTTCAACACACATTAACATTTTATTGAATTAAACACAGTGACAAACAGGCCAAAAGGAGATTTACTACTGTGCCTGTCAGTAAGGATTAAGAACATTTTATAATGTGCTCAAGTTCTTTCATAATCTATGAGTTGTTGTATATTTGAAATGAAAGATTCTAACACTGTTTTAAGATTGAAGTGGCAATTTTCCAGATGGTAGTGTACATTTGTAGACATAAACAAGGTAGATTATGTTTATGATGTATTAAATACTCAGTGATCACCTCCAGTATAAGACTTTTTCAAATAGTTTGTAATAATTATATTGATGGAAAGAACTGTTTAAAAAAAGATCACATACACAATCTACTGCATGCAATCCATCAGTCAGCCGGGGGTCCTTATTGACGTAGAGCGATTTTTTTGTCCAGAGGCGGAGGTGGAGAGTCATGATGGAGGGTAACGATTGTGTCAGAGGGGTCCAGAACTTCAAACTCTTCCTACCCACCAGGAGAAAGAGGGAAGCTGAACTCGCTGTGGCTACAATGCCCCCTCAGCTCTTTCATGTTGCTGGTTAGAGCTCTCTGTTTGACCCAGGTGTCCAGCCACGACAGGACGGGGTCGATGAGTGCTGATAATGTCACACAGCACTGACAGCCTCTGGTATATAACTGAGACGGTTCAGCCCAGTAGATCCATGCCTGTAGGTAACTCACGCAGTTCTTAGCCATAATCAATAAATAGTAATAAAGTGACGGACTGTGTTAGAGGTCGCATGTTGTCTGTCAAAAGGACAGCTTGTTCCTCGTTCCTATATACTACTCAATTCAGCTATACTACATGGCCCAAATGAGCATTTTAAAATGGTGTTGTTAATACAACAGGTTCTTCTTTTGCACTGAGAAGCTAAACGCTCAATTTAATTGGCCTCTTTCAACAACGGCCCAACACAAATACGACACATCAGATTGGCCATAAAGCCACAGGCTGTGCAGTCAAACATAATGTCTAGTCTGAAAAAAGTCGGGATGTCGATTTCACGCTTTTTTAAAAAACTCCTAACAACATTGCAGTGGACATATGGTAGTGGTGGTACTGACTGGGGGTACATGATAAAATGACAACGCAGTGAAAATTTTGACAGCAAATTCACAGACCCTAATATTCCCAATCAGTATCACTCGCTGCTCCGCTGTTCACCTCTTCCTAATAAGATTGAGTGCTGACCAGGTACAGCTGGTAGAAGGAGGGGTACTGGTTCCGTGTGGATGCTGTTTGAGTCCACAAACAACTTCCTAAGTTATTAGACTTACCAGGTTGGCGGGGGTTACAGATTAGGGAGGACCCAAAAGCACAAACAGGACAGAAAGACAATGGCAAGTAGTAAACGGTTTTTAATAGGAAACAAAATAACAGCACACTGTGTTGGGAGCACAACGAGAAGCAGTCTGTGCTCTTCTCTGAATCAAAACGCCCCTCAGCAAATGTGAACACCAAAAAGTTAGAAAACTACAAAAGAAAGTTTCCAGAACCTTATAGCTCTTGGGCTGGTGAAATAGCTGAAGAGGAGAGAAATGGGTGGTGTCATTAATTCAAAATGTCAAAGATCTGCCCACTTAATCGGCTGACCGCTGCTACAAAGACACTTAGTCAAATGGTTGTTTAGAATTGTTAGAGTGATACTTCTTAACTGTTATAGACAATCTTTGGCACAGGCAGTGTTGTTGTACTCAAGTCTGTTTCTCCTGCCCAAGCATAATTGTATATGTGAGAAACACTGTAATCATTTCTTTGGTCTTGTGCTATGATCTTTAAAGTACTCAGAAGGTGTTCTGTTGGATTCTAAGTCAGGGAACATTGATGGCCAGGCCACAGTTTTTACTCTTTATCTTTTGGATTTACAGCATTTGGGTTTACAGCCATTCATATAGACATCTTTAAATACTCCCGTGCCACTTTCTACTGGCAGTGTCCCAGTGTCTCATTCTTCTGCCTGTGGTCTCTGTGTCTATTACATTCAGCCTAAACTCTTTCTGGATCTTTCCCCCATTCCGGTTTTCATTAGTACAAAACGACTACTACTGTAAATTTTAACCTTCTGATTGATTTCTGTGATGGATATATATATATATATATATATAGACACACTTGGAATATACAGCTGTTTAGTTTACTTCTAACACTTCACCAGCTAAAATATTATTTTTATATATTTTTTATTGGTATTTAGCAGATTTACTTGGTACTACCAATTGTATCTTAACCTTACATTGTGCTTTGCCTGCCTGCAGAGCTGCAATTTTGGCCATATAAGCAAGTCAATTACAAATGGTTATACTAGCAACAGTAAAACATCATATTAGGAGTGGTTAATTACCTGGCAACTGCAAATCATAAAACTGTTTTAGTATATCTGTGAGGACTGGCAAACACTAAATCTCCTGTCTGCAGTACAGTTCAACAGCAGCAAAAAAGCCTTTTAAACTGAATCAACTTCTTTTAGTTTGAACACAAACTGAACATTATCACCTTCATAAAGGAGGATTTACTGCAGGACTGCTGGATTAGACTCACTAAGTTTGAGCCTAATAAACTTACAACTGAGTGGAAATTCATTCATCCACGTCTACTACAGCAAAGTCACCACATAGACTCAATAACATCTCCTTTAATTAAACTGGGTGCAGTTTAAGAAGCCTAACCGTGGAAAACAGTCCTTTTACTGATCCCTGTCTTCCTCTGTCTCCTGCTGATGTGACAGCTGATACAGGGTCCCACCTCGTTTGGGCTGCTGTCTTAGTGTCCACCACAACTTTTGGCACATTAGGTTGAGCAGCTCGTGCATTAAGGCACAGCTTTACTTTACACAACTGACACCATTAGCTCTATGGATGCTAACTTGTTCCTAGCAGTTGGTGATTAACCAACAAGGCTGTTGTAGTTAACACATGATGGTAGATGGACAGATCTCAAATTTTCACTTTCGTTCTCTCATAATTTACTCTTATTGGACATTAGCTTGCACAGTGTTTTGTCACTGAATTTGTCCCCTTGAGTTGAGGACTAAGTTTGACTTTACCTGAGCTGTCTGCTCCTTGCCTGCAGCAGCCAGGGACACTTGGCTTAGCTCTGTGTTGCTCATACAAGACAAGATGCTGCTGAGGAAAATATTCAATTCAATTCAACTTTATTTATATAGCGCCAATTCACAACAAAGTCATCTCAGGGCACTTTACAGAATAAAGTCAAGATTATAAAGATATATAAAGAGAACCCAACAATTCCCCCTGGAGCAAGCCATAGGCAACAGTGGAGAGGAAAAACTCCCTTTAACAGAAGAAACCTCCAGCAGAACCAGGCTCAGGGTGGACGGCCATCTGCCTCGACCGGTTGGGGTGAGTGGAAAGGGGAGAGAGAAAAGAACAGAGCAACAAAAAGCAACAACAAAACATCGGGCAGATTGGTAGGACCAGTAGCTGCACGCTGGAAGACACACAGCTTCAAAGCCGGGGGACACCTGCAGAAAGGGACAGAGAGAGGGCGACAGAGGAGGACAAAGACAACTACGGGAGAGAACACACAGAGTTAATGACATACAGTGGTGCAGTGGTGACAATTGCGGGGTGAGAGGAGAGGAGAGAGGAAAGGAGCTCAGTGCATCGGGGGGTGGGTCCCCCAGCAGTCTAAGCCTATGGCAGCATAACTATAACAAACTATATGCTTTATTAAAGAGGAAGGTTTTAAGCCTAGACTTAAATGTAGAGAGGGTGTCTGCTTCCCGAATCTGAACTGGGAGCTGGTTCCACAAGAGAGGAGCTTGATAGCTAAAGGCTCTACCTCCCATTCTACCTTTGGAAATTCTGGGAACCACAAGTAGGCCTGCATTCTGAGATGGAAGTGGTCTACTGGGATGAATAGATTTAAGATCAACTAATTTCACTGGTCTTCTCAAATACTGATATGTTAGAAACTCAGAACACAAATAATTTGTATTTGCATACATTAGTTTATGTTATACTGGAAAATGTAAGGTCATTTTCTTTATTGTGCCAAAATTGTCCCAGATCTTAAATTTTTGTATCTTAGGTGTTTTTTTTACTTTCCCTGGGACAAAGGGACTTTAATTTTGAGCTCTGGAGGACAGGACAGATCAGTGGAAGAAAGAAAACAAAACATTAAGTGCATTTCTCTGTAAAGGCAAAAACTTACAAAAACACACTAATCATTACAGAATTACTATTTCTTTTAAAATAGGACTGTTCAATTTATTTGCTGAAAAGCTATGTATTTTTTCATATTGCAATATATTTCAGAAAAAAACCCACATCACAGAAAAACTTGTCCCTGAGATCAGCACAAAAAATGAAAATGTTTTTTTCTAAATGATTCGATTCTGAATATATATGTACATATATGTATATAAAGCCTTCTCGGTACCCATAAAAGCTAACTGTCTCTTCTTCTAAATATAATTCATTATTATGCAAATTCTATTCTCTCAGTCTCTTGCCTCTTTCTCTTGAGTTTTAATTTAGTTTGACCTGGTCCTTTTTTCTTTTTGAAGATGAGAGCACAGAGAATGGGGAGCTACAGGTCCCAGCAGTGGCTACGTGGTTATGGTCGACTGGTCTCCTCTCCCACTGCAGCTGAAACATTTTCTCCACTGCCTTCCATTACCATGCTCTGCTTTGATGTGGAGGAGAAGGGTTGTAAGAGGACATATGGAAGGGACAGGGGCAGTGGAGAGGAGAGGAGAATAAGCGGAAGAGGGGAAGTAGATGAGAGAGGAGGACAAAGAAAGTGAAGAGCGGGGAAGAATGAGGAGGAGAAGAAAGGATGAGAGGAAAGAAAGAGAGCACCACAGAAGGGTAAAAGGAAGTTTGGGGTGGGGGTCAGAAAGGTAGAGAAAGAGGAAAGAAAAGGGGGAGGAGATAAGGGAAATCTAAAAAGACAAAAATATAGAATAATGCAGTAATTGAGAAAGAGGTGAGGCACAGGCAGGAGGTAAATTAAAAGAGGAGGAGAGCACAGAACAAGAGATTAGGAGAAAAGCAAAGAGAGTGAGTGTGTTATACAGGAAGAGAGAGGAATTAAATAAAACTAACTTGATCTCGTTTCAGCTCAAACACAGCTGCATAACGCTGAAAGTGCCTCTGTGTGTGTGTGTGTGTGTGTGTGTGTGTTGTGTAAGCTGGCAATCTAGAAAAACAACAACAAAAAAAAGTAAAAAAAAAAAACTACAAATGTCACAAAACACAACCCATGCTTGGACAGAATCTGTGATAGTTGCATTGCCTGTCATACATTATCTCAAGAATCTAAACAAAGTGAAAATGCACTAGTTCCATGGAGTGATGTACTGAGTTGTGGAAACAAAAACAACACAGACGATAAAGCTTTGAGTTCAGGGAAGCAGCCGGCTTTTTAGATTTTCAGCAACAGCAGTCACTTGTTGTAGCCAAATAAAGCTATAAGTTTGTACTTTTCCTACAAAAAAATTACAAATGTTCTCACAACCCCAATTCCAAAAAAGCTGGCACGAGGTGTAAAATGTAAATAAAAACAGATTTCATCAACCCATATTTTATCTCCAATAGAACATAAACAACATATCAGATATCCGATCAGACCATTTCATGGAAAATATTAGCTCATTTGGAATTTGATGGCAGCAACACATCTCATAAAAGTTGGAACAGGGGCAACAAAAGGCTGATAATTAGTAATTCCTGCAAATCCAAAACTAATAGGGGAGCATTTGACAACTAATTAGGTTAATTGGCAACAGGTCAGTAACATAACTGGGTATAAAAGGAACATTTCAGAGAGGCAGAGCCTCTCAAATGTAAAGATGGGCAGAAGTTCACCATCCTGAGACTAACTGCTTCTTAAAATTGTAAAACTATTTCAGAAAAATGTTCCACATTATGCATAATATGGCCTCTTCAAAGTTTTAACCTTGGCTTAGTATATACTGTACTGTGACCCAGAAAACCCTGGTTGTGCCTTTATGTACTTGTATGTACTATAGATTTTTTTATGCTTTGTTTTGGCTTAAAATGTTCAAATGTAAGACTAATCCTAAGTCATGCTGTGTGTCATGTTTCTCTTTCCAGTGGTGGTGTTGTACATTCAAGGTCTGGGGACCAAGGAATGGAGAGAGGTGAGTGAAACTTTATTCCAAATAGCTTAGTTTAAAGTGATAACAGTGATGTGACCGAAATTCATATCCTGATAAAATGTATATTGATGGAGCTTCCTTTTCATATATTAAATAAAAGCTGACTTTTGTCTTATAAGCTTTCGCTTCTCGGTACTAAACAGCACACACAAGTGCTACTAGCTGACAAGTTCTGGACTGAATCCTCTGGTGTGTGTGTCTATGTTCTCCCATGTTCTTTGATTAATTTTTTTTAATTTAATCCTCTAATGTGCACCAGGCCATGTCAGAGCAAGCATTTATTTTCACAGCCGTAGCCTGTTGTAGTCTTTGTTGGAGGGATGATTGTTTCCCTGTATGAAAGGACTTTTCTTTTCTCAGTATGAACAGTATGTTAATTTACAGATTATGATCGAAAAGAATTATATAAGGATAATTGCTTGTTTGAAAACCTAAGTATTTCCTTGTGTCCAATATTGGTGGGTTCAGTTTTATGGTGAACTCTAAACCTTCTTACATCCTAACAACTGATTCCATTAAATTCATTTTGCTGTTATTCTGTGCATTTTTAGCTTAAAAATACTCCGAACTATTAAGTTAGGTGGTCATGCATTGATGTGATATAAAACCCAGAATCACTTACATTTCATGATACTCTTGTAGAATTTATGTCAAAAATTTTTAAAAACAATAATTTTAAACAACATTCACAGCGGCAAATAATGAAAACAAATAAAAATTCTCAATTGGTAATTTTATTAAAATATACTAATCAAATAAGACACTGAACCCCTAACAGCCCATTCCCCTGCCCAGCTGTGCAGTGCTGGTCCAAGCCCGGTAGAAATTGGGGAGGGTTGCGTCAGGAAGGGCATCCTAACCTTAACCAAGTACTGCTTGAGTCTAAACACAACCGTAAAACAGTTGTTATCACTATTAGCACATTTGTAACTCACCTCTTACACCATTCACAACATAGCCTTAGTCTCGACGACTAAGATCATGTATCCCAGAGGTCAAAACAAACACTGGCTCTAGAGGAAATTTTGCATTTTATCACATGGACTGTTTTGCGGAGACAGTGCTTTTCAGTTCATTTAGCTGCTGTAGATATAATCACATTGCAGCCCATTGCCCCCATGGGGAGAAATATAGTAATGGGATGAGCAAAGTATTTTATTACTCATCATACTGAGAAGTAAGTAAGATAATATTGTAACTCCTAAGTAACTTGCCCAACACTGGCCATATGAGTTGCTATAGAAATAGAAATGTCTCCGTCTCTCCGAAATGTCTCTAGTGGTTATAAACATGAGGCCACATTTTTTAGGTTGCCATCTGACATCATCCATCACTCCATCTGCCATATACAGGTACGTATACTGGTCGTTAATGGCTGGTTGTTGGCTACCAACACTTTTATCACAGTAAGTTACTCATCTCTCTTTTTGAAAATGATCAAGTATTTTTGTATTTAAGAGTTTGCTTTAGATTCACTAAGGGCTTTTATTTACCTTTAGGGCTTTGCTGTTTGACTGTGTGATGACAGTGGGAGAAAAGGACAAAAGACATTTAATGATAGAGTTTTTAACTCAAGCGGTCAGCAATCTGGCAAAAATGGCTTTAAAAACAAGGCTTTCAACAAAACATAAAAAACAGAAATGCTTCAAAAGGTTTTTATCATTCCCGACATATTGATGTAGAGATTCACAATCACAAAACAAACTCACATTAAAAATTGCCTGTGCTTTATACGTTAAGGTCAGAACTAAAGAGAGTAAAGGAAAATATCCTGTGACCGCCACGATGATCCGAGTGCTTTATGGCAGACAGAATGTAATAAAAAACTAAGCCCTTCTGTGAAGCCTAAGCAGCCAAATATAGGAATTCATAAATGGGAAAACCATCCGAGACGCTTTGTGAGCCCGACCCTGGAATACTGTGGCTTTGTAAACACTTAGAAAACCTCATATGTCTCT
The DNA here is from genome assembly GCA_020496755.1 of Channa maculata. Taxonomy (NCBI): domain Eukaryota; kingdom Metazoa; phylum Chordata; class Actinopteri; order Anabantiformes; family Channidae; genus Channa; species Channa maculata. The sequence continues at coordinate 2,478,153 of CM035603.1, forward strand.
CTCCCTCTCCTCTCTGCCTCGGTGTCTCTCACTCTGACTTGCAGTAATTTGTGCTTTGTTCCATCAAAGAAAATCAGTCTCAACTCAGTAGGGATCCACACACATACACATAGATCTCAGTGAGACTCAATCAGTCTCACAGGGAGAGGACTCTTTCACCAGAACAGTATACAGTCTCACACAAAGACATGCTCTCTCTCTCTCTCTCTCCGTCTCTTTCACACACACACACACACACAAACAAACTGAAGAGCAGTGGTCGATGCAGCCATGAAGCCATATAGATCAGTAGGCACTAAATGGCTCAGCTGCGTGTCACTGTAATCACAACTATCTGATGCCGAACAGCCGCCTCTATCCAACACAAATGGTTTAGAAAGTTAGAAGTTAGTTGTTTTAACCATGTAAGACTGAGAGCAACACACAGCACTCATGTAGGGAGTTCTAGAAAAATTGACAGTTGACAAAGGCGTCTCTTTGAAGCATAACCCTTAATAAACACAGTGCATTCATCAGCATTTCAGTTCAATGAGCAGAATCAAAAATATAATGATGATAATAATATACTTGTCAGAAACGCCTCTAAATCTCATGTCACCCTAACTTTACCACCCCATGAATGGGTCTCATTAGTTTGTTATTAACGTCATAAATGTGAGTTAACAGATTCCTCCACCCTCCTAGTCAGTTGGTAGGCAGCTATCATCAGTTCAGTGGGCCATGATCATGCGTGACTCAGCTGATATTGAGCATTGAAAAATGCCTTTTACCTAATACCTAAGCAGGTAGTGGGGCCCTTCTCATATGTGGTTAAAAATGACAGTGTGCAATTGTAAAAAACATATTTTTGGGTGTGTAACTCATAGTAATTTTGTAAAAAAGAAAGCAGCCATGGTCAGAGAGCTGAGACTGGATACTGATGAAACCACGGTGTCCTTTGATGTCACTTCCCTCTCTCCCGCATCCCCACCACCGTGAGTCATTTTAAGTTTCACAGCCGTCTTGAAAATGTGATTGGACAAAACATAGGTTGTAATGTGGGTAACATAGTCATGCTTAGCATTGCTCTACTGAAAATAACAACATAATATCCATTAAATCGAGTTATCTTCACTCGTTTCAAAGTGACAGGCTCCAAGTGAGATTAACTCATGTTTACACTGTCAGCTGTAAAGTATTAATGAATTTAAAACAATGGTTACCAATAAATTGTGTGCTTAGTCCATGTAGTCCTGTTACTTTACCTCTTGTTATTTAATTTCTAAAATAATTTCAGGAGAAATTATGTGCATATGTGTATGTATACATATGTCTCTGTACTGTAGATGTAAGTTGTCCTTACAACAACCGTCTCCATGAATAGTTTATATTATTTCTTTATCAAGGATCCTCCCTATTATTTTCTTTTAGCTTTTCAGCCTGCATCCAATGGTTTACAATTCTCAGCTTGACTGACAAAAACTGATTTCTGCTGTGCTTGGGGGCAATATACCTTTTTAAACTTAAGACTCATTGCTGGGAAAATGTTAGGTTGCTTGGAGTGATAGTACAGTAATCCCATCGCTGATTTGGAACCTGCAGGATAAAGTCAAGCCTCCATCAAAGCAAAGAGAGCTTGAAAATATCATGCTATGCCTCTTGCGTTTGTGCGAAGATAAGACTTTATCTGTGAGCATCCTACTTTATTTCTCTCATCGACTTCCCTATGTCTGCGGGAAGCAAGATATTTTTTCCCTTTTACTGTGGAGTTTCTGGGGCTTTTACTGATGATTACTGCAGCAACGGAGACACATGGTTTTGGCGGTAAATATATTATCCGTTGCTCTTTATTTTTATAAATCTGGGGTGATTGAAGAGCAGAGGAGCTTTCTTTGGACGAGGTTTGCCAGGTTGGAATGCAGCCATAATTGGAGATCATACATATGCTTCCAGGTCCCACTCAGCTGCCCACTTCCTCCTCTAACAGTCTCCTTGGACAGTCGTATTGCTGTCTGTCAGCGAGCAAATGGAAACAAACAGCCTCCATGCAACACTTGTATTGTCACCATGTTGTAGTGAGTGGGCTGTACGAACACATTGGCAGATTTGGCTCGAGGCGCTTTTTGATGCAATTAGCAGAAATCTTATTCTCACACTAAAGAGGAGAAGAAAATAATTACAGCTTTGCCACAAACTATCTAAATTTCTTTAAATGGGTGAAAGACAAAAAAAAAAAAAAAAAAACTAAACAAAAAAGAAGCTGTTGAAAGAGCTTATTAAAAGATACTTCTGGTTGCGGTGTGTTTATGTGCAAGAGAGAAATGGGGACAGCTCATATTCCATTATAGGAATCCAAACTCACACCCTACCACTTGACTTTGTTAGAGTTGGTCTTGTATCCCCAGAATTGAATAACCCCTTCTCCCATTTCATTTCAGAAACAATATTACTTATTAGTTTGCAGGCTGGTGTCTTAGAATTCCTTCTCTGCTTCATCTCCAGTATTAGAGATTTCAAACTTTTCTCTCTCTTACAAACAGGATGAGTCATTTTCTTCTGCTGTGTACTACCAAGAAAGGAACACAAAGTCCGAATGGTTTCAGCTTGTTTATTATATCTTCTGTACATTGTAATGGGAAAAGTACAGAGCTGGCTTAAAACTGTATAGCTAACAGGAATTCCTACACAAAAATGAAAACAGCATTTCCATAACCTGTCAAGATAATTGTCCGCATTTGGATTTTAACAATGGCTCAAATGACTCTTGAAAAACAGGCCTACACTGTACTTATGAACCCACGGGGAACTGGTGATCACCTGATCTTATCTTTGGTTTTATTGTTTGCTCTGGCTGCAAAATATGAGTTGATTTGAGGACTTGTGTTTTTTAGCCATTGGCTCTAAGTATAAGCAGTTGTGTTACACAAAAAGATTTGTGTAGAGGAATGGACTTCTGCAGATTCTCGTCCAGTGCATTGAAAATAGCCTGCCCTCAGTTTTTAGAGCCTTGCCCCCAAAAAAAAAGATTGGCAAGACACATTGGCCTACACAAAAACTGCACTACATAGCAGATATAAGCCATCAACAAGATGCTGTTATCGTTCATTGTCTTAACAAGCTGGGTGAAATTTAAGAATGCACCTAAAATATAATATAATATAACCTTAACAAGTGAACTTAATTTGACCTCCTCTAAACTTTTGAATGCACATATCCAACTGTTCAGTGTTTCAGTACTTTTTGCATAACATGCTCTTCTCCATTGATCAACCGCAAAAATCATCTGATTCATGGAGCATTTTGTTCCCATTTTGACATCGTGAGGCCAAGACGACACCTAATAATTGAGACGTTATTGAGACCTTGACATTTTTTGTTATGCTATACCCACCACTGGTGTCGATAAATAGTTTGAGATGAAGAAATTACCATTGCATGCTTCTACTTTCATGGTATAAAATTTTCCGTGAATTTCACCTGAAAGTCGAATATCCCACACTCTTTGTGAGTGCTTTCATTTCTGCTGCCTGAGCTATTCACATGGGGCCATCTTCCTGATGTATTCATGGATGTTGGTTGTTTCATCCTGGATCCTCAGCTTTCTTCCTTCCGCTTATTGTACAGTCTCAGGATGCTGGATTTGGGGTGAAACCCTCCATGCATTGTAAGCAGCTTCCTTGTCTTGATGTCAGTGGCCTCTATCTCCTCTTTTGGCCAACTTATTATGCCAGCAGGGTACATGATGGCCATATATCGTTGGTGTTAATCGCTTGGACTTAATTCTTCACATTAAGATGACTTCTCAGAACTTGCCTTACTCTTTGTAGGTACTTGGTAGTAGCTACTTGTGATTCTTCATGATTACTATTTGCCTGTGGGATCCCAAGGTGCTTGTAGCTATTCTCAACATTTGCTATCTTGCCTGCTGGTATTACCCTCAGTTGTGACTACCTTTCCTCTCCTTGTTGCCATCCGACCACACTTATCCAGTCCAAATGATATTCCGTTGTCCTGGAGTTATGGATCGGTGAGACGCAGTCTCGTTCTCTCCTGGCATACAGCTTGATGTCATCTATGTAGATGAGGTGGCTGATGGTCGCTCCATTCTGTAGTCGATATCCGTGACCACTAACCACAGCAGTGGGGATAGAGCATCTCCTTGGTGTATGGCGCACTTGATTTTGGCTTGTGCAATTGGCTTAGAGTCCTGTTGAACTACAGTTCGAAGCATTCCATGTGTGAGGCACTGAGTCATAGGCTTTCGTGTAGTCAATCCATCCATCCACTAGTAGTTTGTTGATTTGTGCCGCCAGGTGCTCATGGAGTGAGGTTAGCCTCTTCAACAAGTAGGCATGGATCATGTCAGGGCCTGGTGCTGTCCAGTTCTTCATTCTTGAGACCCTGTCTTGGATGGCTGTCATTGTGATGGCTACTGGATCTTGTTCAGAAAGATTTCGGTGGTCTGCTCTCAAGTCCACCAGCCATTGTTGTTATGCAATGCCTCCTTCTCGAATATGCTTTTTCCATATTGGAAAAGCATATTGGCCTTGGATGGCTCAGTGGAGAACCTCCTCCTGGTTTCAACTTCTCTGGTGTACCTCTTCAGCCGGGTAGCCAGGGCTGAGGACCTTTGCTTGGCAGTCTCCAAAGCCTCAGGTATGGACAGTTTGTTGTACTTCTTAGGTAGATTATACTTCCTCATCATCATGCCTTTCTGCAATTCAGATAGTTGGCTTGGTTGTTGCCTTGATCTTAGTCTCCCACCTCCGTTGACATGGATGATACTGCACCTTATGACTTATGTTGATCTTATAACCAAGCTTCTCAAGTATCACAGTTGCTGTGGTGTATATCAGCGTGTTGGTCTCAGTGATCCTCATAGTTGGGATTGTTCATAGTGCACAGAACACTGAGCTCCTAGTTGTCTCTGTTAGTCTGGATGTTGGGTTTTGAAGTAGCCAAATGTCCCACATGCTCTGCATGTAACCCCTCTCACTAGGATTACTTCTATAGTAGAATTCCAAAAACTCTTGTCCATGAATGTCTTGTTCTTGTTAAAGTAGCCCACTCCTTATCAGGTTTTGTGCTGTGAACAAAACACTGTTTTCCAAAGCCTACGTTGTCTATCATGTTGTGCCTCCTTTGCGCACTGACTACGCACTTTAAACGCATTTCTCCCGTGAGGACGCTTCTGACTGAACGATCTCCCGCTGACTTACATGTGTGAAATACAACTACGGACAATTATCTTGACAGGTTATGGAAACTTTGTTGTGATTGTGACATGTACAACGAAATTGAAAAAAATGTGAAACAGGCTTATGTTTCAGTTTGTTTTCGAGAAGCCTGACATGTATATTTATTTCAATATAATGGTGTCTAACAAGGTTAAAGTAGAGTCAATAATTAAAAGCTTAATAATTAAAAGTTAACTGAGCAGAAAAAACCTAAAATCTGCCACAGCCTGGGGATTTTAATGTTGTGGTGGACAGTGGTCAGCTGTTGTACTGTGATTGAGCCCCATACACAGCAAGCCGTGATGCACAAGTGTGTTCTGACACACGTCAATCAGTATTAAATGTTTGCTCTTCTGACTCCTCCCAAAGCATCTACACTACCGGGTTAAGGCTAAAATGACTCCTGAAATTTGAATCACTTGGTTAAAAATTGTTTAATTCAAATAACCACATACTAACCACTAACCACATAATAACCACAGTTTTAAGAAGAGCTCAGCACTATGTACTGCTTTGTACCTACAATACCTCCTCTGGACACTAAAAAGAGTAAAATGGCAATATTATAGCCATTTTTACAGGGAAAAAATTTAATATAAAATTTATATAAATATAATATAATATTGCAAAAAGTAGATTTTTGAAGTTTTAATGCAGATAGTAAAATACATGTGTCCCGCCATCATCTCTAAAGAGCTGAACACACTAATAGACCGGATATATGAAGATCAAAGAGAGTTTTTATAGGATGGGAACCACAGAACGATTTATCGTAGAATAAATAAAAAACAATGTTTATTCTGCCTTTTAGGCTTCTATTCTTTAGATTATTATTTCAAGATCATGTATTAGACTTGTACTATGAATAAAGGTTGGCTTACTTGGTGAAGTTCAGCACTATTCATTTTGCCAGGCTAATTAAAAAGGCAAATGAGTGGGACTAAAGGCTGATTTTTAAATCCCATGGGGATTTGATCCCATAGGGAAATTGTGTTGCCTTGTTGCAGCTGCTCCCCGTGTGAAAAGTAGAAAAGAAAGGAAAAAATTTCCACCAAGACAATAGACAAGTGAAAACCACTGATCGATAAGTAAGAAAAACCCAGCTAGAGGAGTAAACGTAAGTTAAATAAAAACAATTCTATTTGTCCATTTAGTCTATTTAGTCCCCGTCCTTTTCACAGAAGGGGCATGAGCTGAACAGTTTAATGGCCTCTGGGAGAAAGGATCTCCTGTGGTGTTTTGTGGAACACTTGACTGTGATCAGTCTCTGGCTGAAAGTCATCCTCTGTGCAGCCAACACACAGTGGAGTAGGTGGGAGGGATTGTCCAGGATTGAGCCAAGTTTGGACAATATTCTCCTCTCAGCCACCACATGCAGAGGGTCCAGCTCCTCCCCTAGAACAGAACCAGCCCTCCTTATTAGTTTGTCCAGTATGTTACTGTCTGCCACCTTCATACTGATGCCCCAGCAAACCACAGCATAGTAGATGGAGCTGGCTACCACAGACTCATAAACCATCCACAACATGGTGTTGCAGATGTTGATGGACCTTAGTCTCCTTAGAAAATACAGCAGCTCTGTGTTTTCCTGTGTATTGATGCTGCATTAACTGACTGGTCCAGTTTATTGTCCAGGTTGACACCCAAGTATTTGTACTACAAAACCACTTCCACCCCCTCTCCTGTATGGAAAGAGGATTGGCAACCATGGGGGTGTCAACAAGCATGCTGTTTAATTTCTCCCCCAGCAGGACAGACCGGATTGTGTTAAAAGAACTGGAGAAGTCAAAGAACAAATCCGTACACACCCCCACAGGCTTGTCCAGGTGGGTGTAGATGTGACGTAGCAGGTAGATGAGAGCGTCCTCCACCCCCAGCTGAGGCTGATAAGCAGACTGGAGGGGGTCCAGAGATGGTTTCACCAAAGGCAGGAGGAAGTCCAAAAGCAGTCTCTCCAACACTTTCATGATGTGGGAGGTTAGAGCCACAGGTCTGTAGTCACTGGGATCATGGACAAAAATGTGTCACCTAAAACACAATGGCATCAATAATCAGTCTAATCAACACAACACATCGTCATTTCAGACATTTTCAAACACAGAGAGATAGAAAGATCAGAAAGATCATTACATGTTTGCATGTTTGCAAGGAGCAACACATGAGACCTGCAGGGCAACAGGACAGATCACAAATCCACTGCTGGAACTTTTAAGCTAACCGATTAGAAAGTTAGGTTTGCTAGGTTAACATCATCTGGAGGAGTTTTTCAGTTGTGATGTTGTCACATGGTTCCTCATACCACAGAAGATGTAACTTTGATCAGCTTTCTCCTCCACAACTCCTTCAGAAGACATAATCTAAACTATGGAACGGTGAATGACTCTAAATAATGTTATCTGGAAGAGTTTTTTCATCTAAAGGGGATGGTGAAGATTTTCAGTCATCCAGGTTTGGTTATCCATGATTCAACCTAGAAGGATCTAGAAGTCGAAGATAGATATTTTAATACAGAGGCAGAGGGCAGTTTACCATTAATAAACATCAGAGTGGGCGATATCTCCATTAACTCATAAAGGAAATGTCTTTTTTTTTCTAAAAATGGTGGAACACGCATACTGTTCTTACTGAGCTTTTGAGTTGCAGGTTTTCAACACCTTTTTTATAGGTAAGAAGTTGAAATCAGCTGACAACTGATTCAATTTGACTTAGCAACAACAGAATATTTTACAGCATCTGAAGTCCTTATTATTCAGCAAATTAACTTTAACACATATTTGTTACAGTAAGCGTAAATAGCTAGAACACATGAAAACAAACTGGAAGAGTGTTTTTTGCTAAAATGTGTGAAAATCTTTTACATTGATGTGACACATTACAGCTCTCTCTCCTTTTTTTAATGTTGGTGATTTGGCAGGCACTTTTATCCAAGGTGTCTTAAAAGTGAAATACAAAGCAAGCGAGAAGCAGTCAGGTAGAAGCCATTAAAAGCCGAGTGCTACAAGAGGAATTATTTCCGTTTCAACAGACATAAGTGTCAGAAAGGAAAGAGAGTCTTAGCAAGTTGCAGAAGAGTCTTGTTTTCATATTTTTGAAAAGCATTTGGCTGAGTGTGCAGAGTTTGGCAGTTGGTTCCACCATCATAGAATCATTGAGATGAAGATCTTTTGCTTGGGATCTTTTCTCGTGTGCTGTAGTGACCACCAGACATTGTTCGTTGGTAGAGCACAGTGGGCGGGAGGGTTTTGCTTAGGTAGGAAGGTACTGTGAATAAACTACTCTGTTGATGATAGACAGAGCTTTAAACTTGATGCAGACTTGCACTGGAAGTCACTGAACTGACTGATCAAATGAGACATGCTGTTGCATTTTGAAGCATCTGGAGAGGTGCCATTGTGCTAGTAGCCTTTTTAGGAGGACATGCAAAAGTCAAGATGAGATATAAGTAGTAGTAGAGTAGCATATTCTTAAAGGTTGAGTCTAAGAAGAACATTTCTAGCAATAAATATGGACTTAATATCCATAATCCTCATTCAGTGAATGTGTAAGATGTTCTATTTATTATTTACAAATTTCTTTATCCATATTTAACTGTGGTGAGACAACAATGCAGTTTTTTTATTGCCAAAATTGCTAAAATAATAAAACAGTAAGTGAAACTGCAGACTGGCTTTCTCATCCTGCAACTAATCCAAATCTGGTGTATCCTGCCCAATGCGTCATCCTAACTCTTTGACCTAATCAATGAGGGTTCTCCTATCTCCTGCCATATGTCAGAATGTTCCCTCATTCAAGCCATGTAGAACCCTGCCACCAAACTTATGCATAGTGTATTCAAGGATAGATTTATTGTTCTGTACGCTGTAATATGGATAAGTCCTCCAGACACATGGAGTCAAGTTTTAGTAAAATTTACAGTGCATATTTAGTCTGTTATTGTATTGTGCATGTGTTCATAGTGCTCCTAAGTTCAGCAGTATGATGAGCTGTGGGTCAAAGCTGCCTTTGAACCTGCTGGATCTGGCTCCAATGCTTCTGTATAATTTCCCTGATGGCAGTATTGTAAAGAATCTGTGGAGCTGCAAATTTCTCCTTTTTTAAATTTTTTTTTCCAGTTTTATAACAAGGCCACAGGGACTTAAAAATATGATATATTGGACTAGTTTCCCAATAAAAATTTAACTAATCCCCCATTTTGACTTCACTTTTTCTCCCAGTAAGGCCTAAGTCTCCATCTAAAGCTTACAGGCTGCACAGACTTGTGGCACACGCAGTGAGTATTACCTACATATGCAATTATCAACAGGCAGACACAGGCAGAACATGGGAGAACTCGGGTCTGGCCATGTTGAACTCACGCATTTTTCAGGCCACGGGAATTCCACCATGGTCAGGAGTGAAGTTCAGTATCCAGAAAACTGAACTGTGTTGCATGGCCACAATCGCCCATATTTACTTTAGGTTTAAACGGTGTTTACCTGGGTTTGTAACACTGCTAACAGCGCAGTCAGTTGGGAAGTGATAGTATTCGGGCCCTCGAAGCCTTGGTCCAGCCCTGAAAACATAGTACTTTGTTTTACTCTAACATTTTACTGAGTTAAATGTTTCCAAATAATGCCGCCTCTTACTCTTTTGCATTATTAGCTTATTCGTGCCAGTGCCTGAATGCTTGCCTAACCTGTTCCCTCAGGAGGCACACACAGCCACGCTAACCTACTTTTCCAACAACTTCTGGGGAATAACACTAACAATTATCTTATCCCTGTTTCATGTGACATTTTCTGTCCACAGTGAGGGTGTTACATGAATTTTTGGACTGCTGATCCGTTGGGACAACCTCACTCTCTCTCTCTCTCTCTCTCTCTCTCTCTCTGCTTGTCTCTCTGTCCTAATTTTTCTCCAACTTCCATGTCCTCGACTCGTCGGCAGTTCATTACAGATGCACCACACTTAGAGAGAAAAGCTGGCCTGATTGCCTCAGTGCTGTCAGGCTGTTTTCCTGCTTGCAACGCGGCTATAATGCGGCTCGTAGGCCCACGAGGGTGTGCAAACACACACATATACATATACACACATAAGCATTTTTGGGGGGATTTGATTGAGTCTTTAACCCCCATGATTGACTTGACTCATCAGCTGCAGAGCAAATGATTCAGTAGATGTTAGTCTACTACTGTTTTGCATCATGTTTAAATGAAAATGACGCAAATCAGCAATATGCAAGGACACTGGGGACATATTCAGTAGCCCTCAGTACATTTGTTTATTTTTTCTTCCGTCTTGTGTTGGTGAGCCAGATACCTCAGTGTCCACACTTGGGGTGTCCTGTCTTTCTTTTAAATTAAAGAATGAGAATGTAAAACATTTACCCTGTTTATTTTACAGCATTGTAGGGATCGCACGTTCAAAATGGTGCAGCCTGCAAAAATCTTTGATAACACTGTTTGTCAACCAGAGTTACTCTGGACTTCTGATCTGCTTTGGTTCTACCATGATGGTAGCAGGGCCTAAACAGGATAAGCAGTTACAGATAATAAGTGAATGGATGATGGTGGTGAAATCCTCTGTGAGTGCCTGAACAGGGAGAGTCTTGCACTGACATTCACTTCTACATTATACATGTATGTCAACCAGGCAAACACCAATAGGTGCCATCACCTTAGTGCTAGATGCAGTAGATGAGAAAACTGGCCAGTCACAAACCATGCAAATAAAAGACAGTACCAAGAGTCCTAGACCTAGATCAGGTGGAGCGACCTGTCAAGTAGGACACGGAGAGTGCGCAAAGATGCCCAGTCTTTTAAGGAACGACATGACTTCTAATGATTCACTGTGTCAAATGCAGGAGACAGCCCAAGCAGCATCACATCAGTGGACAGCGAGTTTGGTCAGGCAGCAACAAACACTTGATCAATATCAAACTCAAAAATTGTGGAAAAAAAAAAAGTATCTTCAAAAGAAAATGAACATGGAGGCAATGTCACAGATTAGGTTTTAAGGAGACGGCAAGAGGAGGTTTTAAAATAAAAGGGGTTTTATTGTAATGAATTGGGAGTTAAAACACTAGGAGGACAGGAAAACACAAGCAACAATAGAGACAATAGACAAAACCAAAACTATAAATCAGGACATAAACCTGGATAGTTGCGCACATATTAAATGACAAAATCCTGACTAAGTCCAAATACAGAGAACAGGCAGAACAATGAAACAGGAGTACGTGTACTGTATGAGCGTAAATAATGATTCTTTAGCAATTTTTGTCACTCAAGTCACTCAATTATCTCTTTTTATCATATGTGGTTTAGCCTGTGAATGTCCAGGCTTTATGGAAAATCATGCTGCTAAAACATAAATATTGAATTTTTTTTTTTTATGTATTACAACTATTAGAATAACAAATAATTTAAAATAAACAAGCAATGCGTCTTAGAACAATTCGATTCCAAGGCTGAGTAACAAATGCCACTGGGATTTTATTCCTTTCCTTTCGGAACAACAATTGGAAATTTTGGAGTTTTGAGCCATTTGACTCTGATATAGCAAAGCCACAGAGTAGACCTCTTCGGAGGTTAAAATTCTAAACACAACCCAAAACATTTGGATGGAAAAACATAATCTCGACATGCATAAATCAATTTTAAAAAGGGATCTGAGGGGAACAAACAAACAGCTTCACCTGAACTGCATAGACCTGAGGATAATTACAACAGATCCAAAATGCAGTTCATTGAAAAAAAAAAGAAAAAAAGAACCCAAACAATAATAGCAGAGAACCAGCAATAATAATAATAATAGTGATAATGATAATAATAACCTGTGCTAACTATATCTCTCCCAAATGCTTTTAACTGCCCTACTTGCCTTGCAAAGATCAAGGGAACACATACTGACCTCAAAAGAGGATCCTATCCATGGTGTAAACTACAGGGGAGCTAGAGGGAGCTCAGCTCTCTTTAATAAGACATGAGCTCCCCATGATTAGCAACGTTTTGGAGCTTTTTTTTTTTAGCCTTTTAATACTGACAATGCATCATCATCATCATGGCCTATGCATAAAATGAAACTATTTTTATTTATGATTCATGCATGGCAGTGAATCGTCACTAATTCATTTTAATAATGCTACCAGCATGGAGAAAATAAGGTACCGACACTGGCTAAAATCCAAGCAAACAAGCTCCACAAATGCTTGAGGGGTTCTGTGACTAGAAGTTTAGTACTTTTTTTTTTTTACTGCTTAAAACAGCCAATATAAACCATATAACCACCTGTCAGTTTAAATTCAACATCAAATTGCTCCAACAAGCCTTTTTAGGCCCACATTTTGTGAACAAATTCAAAATGCACATCAGGACCAACATTTACGCACTTTTTCACATTTAGCTCATCATCCAGTTAGCAGTTAAACTGACCATAACTATGTTGCTTTGGATAAAAGCGTCTGCTAAATGACTACACGTATGTGAGTAATGTTGTTAAAGGCCTACACGGCATTTAAAATCATTTCAGATAGAATAAGCTTATTTTATAAATACAGTATATATGATCTCATGCTTTTTTTAAATTCATGTTTTAATTCTACCTCATCACATTGCAGTAGTGTTTGCACTGTAAAGCTTTGTAAGAATGAAACATGAACAGTGGATAAAGTGTTAAAATGAGGTCATCAGCACGCACAGAACTAACGAGCTACAGAAATTCAGTGTCTCCCAAAACAAAGAAGTCTGTCAGCTCTCTCTCTCTCTCTCTCTCCTTTGCTCTGAGTAGAAATTGTGTAAATTTCAGACCAAGGAAAAAAAAAAAACACTGATGACTATAAGGGCATGTATTAGAACAAACATAAGATCATATGTCTAGGGTTTGGGTGACGCATTGATGTAGTCAATTACATAAATACATTGACTAACTAACGGGCATTGACACTTTGTAAATAGGAATTTAGAAGGCTGTATCTGAAAACTGGAATGTTGTGTCTACTGCGTTACCCGGTGAGTGTACTGCCCCACACAGTAAAATATGCCTCCATCTAACCCTGTCCTCTCACACCAACTAACTTCATGTCCTCTCTCACTACATCCATAAATCTCCTCTTTGCTCTTCCTCTAGACCTCCTGCCTGGCAGCTCCAACCTCAGCATCCTTCTACCGATATATTCACAATGTCTTCTCTGAACATGTCCAAACCACCTCAATCTGGCCTCTCTGACTTTATCTCCAAAACATCTAACATGAGCTGTATCTCTGATGTCCTCATTCCTGATCCTGTCCATCCTCGTCACTCCCAAAGAGAACCTCAACATCTTAAGCTCTGCTACCTCCAGCTCTGCCTCCTGTCTTTTCTTCAGTGCCACTGTCTCTAAGCCGAACAACATCTCTGGTCTCACCACCGTCTTGAACACCTTTCCTTTCATTCTCGCTGATACTCTTGTATCACACATTACACCTGACACTTTTCTCCACCCGTTCCAACCTGCCTGCACTCGCCTGTTCACCTCTTTTCCACACTCTCCGTTGCTCTGAACCGTTGACCCTAAGTACTTAAAGTCCTGCACCTTCTTCACCTCTGCTCCCTGTAACCCCACCGTTCCCCCTGGGTCCCTCTCATTGACACACATGTATTCTGTCTTACTGCGGCTAAGCTTCATTCCTCTGTTTTCCAGAGCAGACCTCCACCTCTCTAGATTTTCCTCCACTTGCTCCCTGCTCTCCCCTATTAAACTAATTTATTTCCATCCAGAATTCCCTTCACAGAGCTCACCTGCTTATGTGTTGGTTGAGGTGAACAGGATCTTGTGCCTCCTGTCCTTTCCAAAACCTGCGAAAAAAAAATTTTCATTTAAAAAAAAAAACATTTTTTAGGGGTAATGGGCTACTTGGTCTTTCTATATAATCACTAAGACAGTTAGTGTTAAGGTTTATATCAGGTTCAAAGTCAAACATCTTATTATGTTTTAGAATGTAAGTAAGAATGTAACCAATATGAAACAATCACTCCCACCACTTTATTTACCTACTGTCACTTGACCTCAGCTGTCCTTATTCTTACTGAGCCAGGGAGGATGGAGCAAATAAATGGTGTGTTCAGGGACACCTATGGACAAAATATAAAGCCTTTAATGGATCTAAGTTGATCAATGTTGGCTGGCTGGTTTTCATTGCTTATGTAAAGGTGAGTTGATGGACCACAAGCAATGAAATTTGGCCACAACATCAAAAGGAACAGCTCTAAAGTGGGACTTGGATTAAATTGTGCAACCCTAGTTCGTAGGGTCCTTGTCTTGTCCACTTGATGACCACAATACGTTCCAACTTGTTGCCTTGGTCAAGTAATTGTGTTTATGACAAGTGTTGTTTCTCAGCCTTTGTTTACTTTGTCAAATCTACCGCGATCTGTCTATAAACAATGATCAGTAGCTTTACAAGATTAAATCCATTATGTAAATTGCCTTTGTAAATGTTTATGCTGAGTAACCCTGGGAGCTTTCAGGAGTTTCCCTTTTATTGTATGGTCCCGTCTCTTTTACTGAATGTACAGGTTTATCAGCATGATGTTGACTGTTTTGTTTTCTATTTTTCTGTCTTTTATCCAGTTTGGTCGGACAGAAGTTATCGATAACACACTGAACCCTGACTTCGTGAGGAAGTTTGTCCTTGATTTCTTCTTTGAAGAGAAACAGAACCTTCGATTTGATGTGTAAGTGGGAACACTGACATCCCTTTCCTCTGCAGCAATGCTGTCTCTTTCTTTCTCGTACAAGGCAATGACGTTGATCTGACCCACTGAGTCAAAATCAATAACCATAAAGCTCAGTTTGACTGGATGACTCTCATCAAACTGTTAGTAAATGTGCAGGATCAAACTATCTACATCACTTCAGGTTTAAAATTAATCTTTTTAGTTTTTCACTTTTTCTGTTTGAATGACAGATTCCATATTTCCTGATATTTTTTGCAATTACTTCTCTTAAAAGTTTTTTTAAAATGAATTTTATAATGTACATTTCTTTAGGTTTCAGCTCTTCTTTATGTAGAAATGTTTTGAGGGCATTAACTGCCCTCTTCATTTTGTCTACATCTGTAGTAATCAGCCTTACTCAGGAAGAGCAAAAGTATAAATAAATATTTTAATTGCATACAAAAGAAAAACAATCCAAGGCAGGACATGGTTACATGGTTATCTCTATTGCATTACATACAGGCTGTATAGTTTCTTTTTTTCTAAAGAGACTTGAGTTGCAGTGGTGCATATAAAAGCATCGTTGCAGAACATATTTCTCATTTTGTTGACTGTCGAGACCACATCAGTGGGTTTGAAATGAAACAGTCAATAAGTGCTTTTATGCATTGCCCAGTATGGAAAGTGCTGTAATTGGATAGTTGACTGCCTACTGTAGATATCACATGGCCATGTTTCTGGTATTAGATCAATGTTCCTTTTCAACTAAAGCAGATGAAATGTATAAAGTGGATTAGTTGTCTTTTGTGGCATAGGCATTCAGAGTCAGTTGTATTTAAAATATCAGTATAAAGGGAGAAGAGCTACTACTGCCAGTGGAATAAACTATCAAAAGGATAAAAAAAATCTTGGTGAGCTCTGGAACATCCAGTTCAAGAAGATCCTGCAGGAGGTTGGGTATCAAGTCTACACTCATAAGAAGAGAAATGTCATGTACAGAGGGTTTACTTCCAGATATAAACACTTGCCAAACCTTAATAACTGCAAAGTCAGAGGAGAGTTCAACAAAACACAATTGTTCCAGAATTATGTGCAATACCAGAAATATGGGAAGAGATGAACACAAAGAAAAGTCACACTCTGAAACACACCACCTCATCTGTGACACTTGATGTAACAACGACACTGTTTTTCTCTATGTGTATGCATTTAGCAAACCACAAAAAAACCTGGGCCCTTTATAGACTTTTCTATATCTATGAAGATCTACAAATGCAGTGGATCATATGTATCATAGTATAAAGTATCATACCATATACTATGTTCTGAATAATATGTTGGCTTCTGGTGGGATCTAGTGGGTTTGCTGATTGCATTCAACACATGTAACACGAATGTAACGATGAGCGCAGTAGTGATGGGGGTTAAGGTGCTACCAGCACTGTAAGAACGCTTGGTGCAGGTCAAGATCAGACTTCGAGTTCTGCTGCAACAACAACCGCTGCACCACAAAAGCCACAAACTACTTTAGGAGGAGAGCGAGCAAATCAGAGAACACTGTTGGAGGCTGAACACACATGTGCCGATCAGTTGTTTTAGAAGCACTGACTACAGCCAAACTCAACAATGATAATATTAGATTTTAGTTTACAATTATTACTTTTGTCATTTATTGAACTTGTCCAACTTCCTAGAACTCTAGTCAGCTCTTGGAAAAGCTGAACCCGCAGTGCAATTTTAATGGCTTTACTTTAGATTTCAACAAGGTCTGGCTCCACCACAGACCTTGTTGAAATCTAAATAACCTCTCCGTTATGTATGTGACTTACTTATTTGTATTATCTACTGCAGATGTGTATCAAAATATAACTATAATATATGAAAGATTACAACAACATCACGAACGTGTTCCGCGATAAATCAGTACTGTGGTTTAATGTGATAACTGAGCTGCTCACAACTTATAGAATGTAAGATTTTTTTTTTTTTTTTTTGTAGTACAGTAAAACACTTAGCCCCCGGCTGCAGAAATGCTATGTGTTATAAAGGTGCTTCTGTGATTATTTAAATCTCTAGATGCCGTGACAGGAGCCATCAATATCTGTAAATAAAGTTTAGTCTTTAGCCATATGACAGGGTCCGGTTTGCAAAACTGTACTGTACTGCTGCTGGACCAGCGAAGCCAATCTGCTACCTCCAATTATCTCCAAACTATTTTCCAGACCAGACTGGACCAGTTTATACAAAACCTTACCTGACCCATAAGTCAACATCTGCTCATCTGCCCTTATTAAAAACTTGCAAATGTCAAAACTTATATAAATTGTATTTTAATTATATTTTTCTTAAATTTGTTACTATTGCTACAACCAGCCAGCCAGCTGCTGCACAACAGACACCAGCTGCCAGTAAATTGAACCATTGATAGTATATGTGTGGAGATGTATGTATTTAATAATTGTGTTGTGTATGTTTTGTTTATGTTTGAACTTCAGGTTGTTCATGAAGTTCAACTTTCTCTCTCGGCCTCTTTTCCCTCATTTGCTTCTCGTGAAGAGGATGAGAGAAGCTGATTTAATTAGCCATTACTGAACCATTATAACAGACTTACCATGGTCTGTTAGCTCTCATCTTAGGACATCACATCTTATTACTTCACGTAGTGCTTAAATTATTTAGTGCTTTGGTGTGATTCTGGTCAGGGGGAAATAAAAAGCAGAGCTCGCATTTATCTCATTGTCATTGTCACGCTGGCCTTGGACAAGGTATTTAAAGTCCAGCTCCAGTACGATTCCGTCCCTCTTAAGCCAGGCAAACACTGTGCCACATTTATCAGTAGCTTCTGATGTGTTACTCTGTCAACTTCAATGCGCGAAATTGTGTTATAATGACCCCTTTCCTCAAGTATAGGGCTTGACGGTGTGAGTGACTCAGAGTAGGAATGCACACTGATTCCCAGCATTTTATTTGCATAAATTTTCACATAACTTAATAGCAAGTTCTCCACCACTCTGCTAACTGTACTGGCTTAGCAGTGAAACACATCAGTAGTCAGTTCACCATTTTAGGACCATCAGTACCATGTGTTCACGCCTATGTTGACTAAATAGGAGTTAAGAATTAAAGCTTGAAAAATGTCCACTAACATTAAATTCCAAGTAGGTATATGTATTTAATTTGATTGTGATTGGCTTTGTCTTAATATAGTGTATCCTTAGTGGTAAAAGTAGTTTTGGGATTCCACAGGAAAAGCAGAAGAAGAAGGGGAGAATAAATAATTATTAGAATAAATAATATAGTATATCACAGCAGTCTGTATGCCCGTCAGTCACAACATTAAACTGCATGGTTTGGCCATAACATGTAAAACACTAACATTACTCCAAATGTTAAGACAAGCTCACTCCCATTTCTAACACATTTTAAGAGCAGCGTTTCAAAGAAATCAGAACGTGGAACTGCTCACACTGCAAGGAAGCTGACAATAAATCTCTGACATGCTAGAAATCCAACTCATCGATTAAAGTGATTAGTTTGGTGAGGGGACCCTGCTCACACTGCACGTTAAAGGACAGTGTGACCAAAACAGGACTGAAATCAGGCCCAATCCAAAGTGTCTGTCCAGCTTAGGTTTCACAGTCTTAGACCACTGTTGTAATTAACTACTCAGATTTAGTTTTGTTTTCAAAACTACTGAGACTACAAATCACTAGATAAGTTATTCATCAAAACATAGTATATATACACTATTGTATTCCTATCTTTCTGTATATGTTATATTTTCCCTGAATCTGTTGTCATGAGGTCTTTATTCCTCCCAAATTTGTTTTCTTCAGTTCAAAGCTTTAAAGTATTTATGAGAAAAGTTATTGTTTTAAAAAAACATATTCTAGTTTTGCAAATGAGCCTACAGAAGCTCTACTGCCTGTTGATGCTCACACCAATCCCAAAGGCTACGAAGAGAGCGATGTTTTCGTTGACTGTTGTTTTTTTATAGGTCAGCAGCATCTCAGTCGTTACTTATGCATTTCAAACTCTTCTCTGTAAAGTCACTCAGTGAGGAGACAGCAGGAAGACAAAAGCAGACAGGATGAAAAAAAGTTACTTTCACCGACTCCATTCTTTCTGTGGAGTTGATTGATGCCTCTGCAGGGGGTCCTGAGAAGAAGCTCAGTGTGGGCTCACATGGAAGAAGAGGCCAACGCATCCACCACATACCTGTTATTGATCCATGGACCATCAGGTTGTGCTCATTAACTGTGAACAACAACAACACTAGGCTGCATTGACTCAACCAATTCCAGTTAATACCAAAAGAATCTGCAGTCTGAACTGATATGTCAGTTATGATGATATACACATCAATGAAGTGTAAAGTTACTGTGATGTCCATAATTGTGGTATTTAGAGTCAATACATAAAAAGATACATTTTACTTTATGACTTTTCCCACTAAAAATAAACTGATATTGGTGACTGATAATATATATCCGATAATATATATATATATCAGATATTGAATATATTACCAGATATATATATATATACTCGATAATATATATAATAATATTAAAAATAAAAGAATTTCTATCTCTCTAAACGGATTACATAACACAAAAAAATGATTAAGCATATTTGAGCCCAAAATAATGGTCAAATCAAATTTGCATGTTAAACTTTACTTGCTGAACTAACTGCCTGACAAATCTGTGGCATTTCACTGATCTGTTTTTCCAGAAATTCAAGTGGGTATGCTCTTAAATCGATCATGCACGTCACTCGCCGGTGTTAAAACGTTTTTTAAAAAAGCGCTATGTCCAGCAGACTCACATTATATTTTTATTTTCAATTTCCTCCTTAGTGACCCATCATTTTCAGTGTAAGTTAGAAGTAAAAATGGCCTAACAGCAGGTGAAAATATTATTAAGTGGGTTCTGTTCATGTTCATTGCCATCAACACATGCTGTACTATATACTGCATATATAGTAGGTTGCTTTGGGATTGGTTGTTATGTCATGCTGCTGGTCTCAACAGGCCCTTATAATGTCTTAGTATCAGTGATATCAGCAGGTGAAGAAACTAAATGTCTTTACTCCCATAGATTTTGTGCATCAGTGATGCAAATGAAATGTTTCTTTTATGGAGTGAAAAATAAGGTTGTCATTTTCATTTCGGATGATTCTTGAGAAAAAAAACGAGTGTTCGCAGAGCAATTACAATTGACTGAAGAAAATAAGAAAATTTGCGGCATCCTTACTCTGAAAGCATAAGTCTTTCATGGCGCTGAGTGTTGAGTTTGAAGCTGTCTCCCCTGGGAAAACAGCTGCCCTGCTTAGTGAGGAGTCTTAATCTCCTGACAAAGTAAATCATTAATGCTGAATTATTAAGTAATGCAAAGTCTAACCCACACACACACACACACACCTCCTTCTCAAAGTCTTTAAGTAAAGTGCATCAGTGGTTTTGGTAACTATGCAACCTGAATCACTGCCTGTCACACATGACAGCAAATCTTAGTGTTGTTTTACTTTCAATTTATATTCAGTGTTTCACTTCTGTAAAAAGAGAGAATTTATTCATACAATCAGTGTTTCCTGTTGTTTATGTACAAACATTAGACATAAGTAATGAACATTGTCCCTGAATTACTAAGTGTTCCACGAAGTGCACAACAAAGACCGAAAGTGGTAATAGTTAATGCTGAGAATGCTTCACTGATTATTAATTAGACTTAAAAAAATAGAAAAACAAATTTCCTTTATTCCTTCTTTCTTTCTTTTTTTTCTTGGCTGTGTTCATGTCACAACAGAGTGACGGCGCAGGGGGAGAGAGTGGGTTTTCTGCAAACTGTCTGAATTGAAAAAAAAAACAAAAAAAAACAGGGGAAAGCAACAATTTCTATCGGAGTTTAAGTGGACTTTGTTTTAGAAATGAGGCGGTTGGTTATCGCCCAGGTATTGAGCTGTTCCTCATTTACTCAGCTGCTTGTTCCCTGCATCCTTTTGTTACACACACGCACAGTTTAAGAAAGTCGATTAGAAAGCCTGGTTACATGTACACATAGCAAGCAGATTTCTGTGTTCTCCCACAGAGATCAACCTGGGGAAATCAGGTGTCCCTGATCCCCTACCTCGATTTAGGGAAACCACCTTTTTTTTTTTTTACAAGACCATTAAGAAATCAGCTTTCCCCCCCAAAAAAATCCAAGTGTAACCTGGTTACCTAAGTACATGTAAATGTACCTATTGATTTAGATGGTGAGCAACAACTCAGGGACCATCTTGGCACAGGTTTGTCATGAGCTGGTTGCTGCTGGAATACCAGCGTCACTGTCTACGGTCAGTTACAATCACTTGAATCAACAGCTTAAAGCTTTACTACAGGTTGTTATCTGAAAACATAGACAAAGAAAAATCCTTCCGAGAAAGGTTTTATGGTGATATGAGACAAAGACCGAGATATTCAACACCAAGAATACTGTAGCTACTGTTAAGCACAGTGGTGGTAGCATCAAGGTTTGGTGCATTGCACAGAGTGGTTGAAATAACTAAGGAGGAGGATAAACTCAGAATTCTAGATGGTTGAAACTTAGACACACTTGGGTGCTCGAACAAAACAGTGACCCCAAACATACATTACATGTATGTGGAATAAATGAAGCAGGCTAATATTAGCTTTTGGAATGACCTTCCCAAGGTCCTCAACCCTGTTCAAATTGGTGGACTGCGCTTAAAAGTCATGTTTGTGCCACTAAACCAGCATTTTTTATTGAGCTCCACCAAATTACATAGTTCCTGCCAGAAGCTTACTCCTTTATTATTATTATTTTATTTTGTCGTTCTTATTGTATTGTTATTTTTATCTATTATTATTATGTGTGCATTAATGTAAAAGATTTTACTTGAAGCTCCTTGGAACTATTTTGTGTCCAAATGCAACTAATGATTTTTTTGCATTATGGATTTTCTCTGTTAATCCAAGTATTGGATTTGTAGAAATTATGAAAACAGTGAGAAATGCTGTCAGAAGTGCTCTTAACGATTATTAAAATAGAAGGCAATTTACTGTAGCCTTGGTGCGTGACAGCCTCACAGATCCTGTCTGAACCTTTAACACACACATGCTTTTGTCAGTTGAGATGCGGAAAATTGTTTTGATGGCAGATGGTATGATCAGTGATTTAATTTTAATGTGATTTTTGATAGGGATTAAAGTTAAATTAAATGATTTACTGTCAGTGCAGCCAGACGGATCCTTTCTGTACCTGTAACTAAAACACACACGTCCTCTTTTAAGTCAGGTCTAGAGGCAGGAAAGGTCGTGTTCAGAATGATTGTTTAAACATCCACACATTTTGTCGTTAGGTATTAAAATTAAGAACGGGGCCCATACTTTGACATTCACATTAGCATATGTCTTGAAGATGGCCCCACATTATTTGAGATGCTTCCTCCTTTGGGAGCCTCTTTGCCTCCACAGTACTTCGAAACTGAATATCCATCCCCGAGGACAACCCCTTGTTTGTATTTACACAGCCAAAGTAATCTTAAGCTGCTGATTTTAATTTCTGGTTTGGGGTTTGGAGATTAGTAACTTCAGCCTAGTTTCCCTGACATTTCTTCAGCTGCATGTTTGCACTGTTGTAGTTTTTTTTTTTTTTTCTTTTTCTTTACCAGTGTCAATAACAGTAATAGACATTTCCTTAATGGGATTAAAGTTAAAGTAAAATCAAGATTGTTTATGAGTCTCAAATCTCTATGTGCATCCAAAGTGCCATTCGAGTCCAAGTTGCAGATTTGAGCCCCCATCTCTGGGATGTATTTCAAACAGGTACAGGTGTGAATCTTCCCTGAACTGAGTTGAAAATAACACAAGTTGAAGAAATAAATGTAAGACTTTAAAATTTTTGAATTAGCGTCTTGCCCGAGACACTTTAACATATAGCCATGTGTTGATACTTGTGACTTTGGTGAAGATAAGATCAAATTTCATGACTAAACCAGGAAATGGTCTGGTCGGTCGGTCTGTTTGGTTCTTCTATACATCGTATATGCAAAGTATCACTTGCATGTTCATATCATTAAACACAGTCTGTTTAAATCACGTCCCTGATACAAACGTAAACCAGTGAGTTGCTGATCTGCACATCTGGAGAGGTGTTTGTCAGTGTCTGGATTCAACTGTAGTTGATTTGTCACTGTGTTGCTGTGAACTGCATAGGTTATCATTGAGCATTAGGTCAAATGCTTCTGGGGGGCAAGGGTTTGACTTATGGAGGTGATTTGTTGGGCTAGTTATGACTCCGCACTGGTGACAGCTGTAGCTGGAGGCCTTATGTTTTCAGATGATCCATCATTCCATTCTTATTAACTCAATATCTCAAGAATGACTTGAGGGAATTTCTTCCAATTTGCCACAAACAACCACCAGGATTTAAACTGATCTAATTTTGATGGTCAAAGGTTTTGGTCACTGCAAACTTACGTTCATTCATTCTCATCAATATTATATCTCAGGAATCCCTGGTGATTTTCTTTTTAATTCGGCACAAATTAGCAAAAATAATCAGAGTCTGTTTTTATTTGAATTATCCACAAGCCCCCAAAATGGTAAAAACAAAAAACCAAACAAAAAAACAACACAGTGTTGTACAGTAGAAAAAGACAGCAGCCTATGAACCAAGAAGGAATATTGGTGCATATCAATAGAAAACACAAAATAACAGAGACAATAGAAAATGAGCCGTTTAACCAGTTAAAATAGCCTCCATGTATTTAGACTGTGGACTGTCTAAATACAGAAGGCCCCCAGCCCTCTGGCAAGTTAGAACCTCGAAACTTTTTGTCACGTGAAAGAACTAACCACTGCCCCCATTGTGCAACCTGGGACTGATGTATCACTACATTTCAGCATTAAATATGATCTCTGTAGACATCATATTTCTGGGAGAGACTGGAAAAAAAGAGATAAATTGCTGCATGAATTCATGTTTGACTCAGGAGTCTAGCACAGATATCCCATTCTAAGCAAACATGGGTAGCGTAAGTGATCACAGTCTCAGCCGTCTTTAACTGAATAATGAAATATCCAAATTGCTACTACGTCCCTCAGCCAGCTGGCAAGTTTGAAGCTAGCCTTTTTGCTGTAGAGTGACAGAACCCACAGCCCCAGTGCCACCTGGGACTCTTGTATTATTATCACAATCCAGCATTAAATCTACATAAAGTCAGAATATAAAATTATTTAGCCGGGAGATGTTTAGGAGATGAAATACATTTTATTTTTACATTACGCTGTTCACATTTTGTCACATTACAACGATAAATGTACATGCATTTCATTGAGATTGTATGTGATAGACCAACACCAAGTGGCACATAATTGTGAAGTGAAAGGCAAATGATAAATGGTTTTAAACATTTTTCCCAAATAACTATCTGAAAGAAATCCCAGTAAAATGCATTTAAATTTGTGGTTGCAACATGACAAAATGTGTAAGATTTCATGGGGTATTAATACTTTTGCAAGGCACTGTGGCACAGATATCCCATTTTAGGCAAACGTGCACAGAGATGTTGTCTATAGGAAGCACAAGCGATGTTCAAATCTCATCTGTCTTTAAATGATAAAATAATTAAATTACTACTAATGTGACTAATGATCATTGTTCATTTATTATTAACATAGAAGGTAATGACTGCATGTTTTTCTGACCATTACAAAGAATGACCATAAAGCATGTTCTTGGTCAATAATAGGCTGATAAATTATCTTCTTTTATTGGTCTCTATCCCATCTTAACATGCCGACACTGATTGTTGCTCATTTCCACACGAGACTGGTGAAAACGCCAACGTAGAAGAAGCAGGAAAAAATGGGTGTTGTGTCAGTTTCCAGCAAGGTCCAGATATAGATTGTAGCGACTCCCAGGAGGATGCTGTGGTCGTCCTGATATGGGGTCATAAGGGAGCGTTCGAAAAAAAGGAAGCGTCCCCTGTAGAGGAAATCAATTATTAAACCCTCACCTCTCCACACAGGTTATTTTTAGCCCTCTAAATAATAACAAAAAAAAAAAAAAACTGAACAGGGGCATTACTTCCATGAGGAAAGGATAGTGACAGCAAAGCAGCACATCATCTACCATTTACTTCTGTTTATTTTTGCATTGTACTAAAATTTACTTTCATTTATACATATATCAAGTAATTCCAGCAGCAGGACTATATTTGCGGAGTGGGTCTCTCTTAACAATTCTGGTTTCCATGAGAGACAGACAAGTTGTTGATCTCCAGAAGTAGGTCACAAGTCTAGCATAGATAACAGCTGACTTCTGAGGTTCTTAGGGTAAATGGAGTTAAGGAAGTAAGACGAGAGCTGCATAGCTGGCAGAAAGCATGACGTGAGTACAGCCTCGCATGTCAGCATGTCAGCGATGTTTTGGGAACTGCAAAGATCACAAAAGCTTCTAAAGAATAAAAGAGAGAACACTATAACATGGACGAGTACATCCTTGAAAATATAACAAGACTCATCTCTGAAGACTGGCAAAACATCTCCAAACACGTGCCTGGTAACTTGGTATCATTCATGACCAGAAGGGTAGAATTTGGTACCGAAAAAGGAAACACAAAATATATACAAAGTATAAGTACATATACACCAATTGGGCAGTTCATTATAAGAAGAGGTGATTCTAATGTTTTGGCCACTCTATTTAAAATGAATGAGGTGGCCAAAAACATTACAACCTTAGATTCTTTTCATTCTGATATTATTTCAAGCTCTACTTGTGTTTTTTTTTTTTTTTACCAAATTATGTTTTATTCTTGAAATGTGTTACAGTCCCAATAGTAGCTGTTACTGTAGCAATTGCATAATACAGCCTGAACAGCTTTAATTTATCTATATTGTTAATAGATTAAAAGGTCATTAGCCTGTAATCGCTATAACCACAATCAAGTCCCAACTCTGTTAATGGTTCCAGCAGTTTTATAAGGCAAAAAAAAAAATCCGAGCTATGGTCTGCATTTGTTTGGTCAGCGTGAGACAGTGTCTGAAGTGCCAATGAGAGGAGACTGAGCTGATCTCCAGCTGGTTGGTTTGAGCTTAAGGCATCACAAAGACACCCCGATAAGAAACAGACTTCAACGCATGAAATGCATATTGCTTCCTGTTTCAGCAAGGCAAGAAGCTCGCTTAATCAGAACTCACAATTTCCTCAGTTTAAAACCATATCTGTATCTAAATTCAAATATAAACTTTTATAGATAAAATCCAACATGTCTATCTGTCACATTTTTCAATGCTGGTTCCTCCCTTGGTCTCTTAGCAGACTATTCTGCGGTTTGCTAATTAAATCCTAAATTGTGATAATATAAAACAAAGCTAACATCCTGTTAATGGTAGTTATTTTTCCAAGTGCTACAGTCTGTGCATGATTGAGCTGACACTTCACTAGGCAACATTATGAAAGAGACCATTTTATTAATACAAAATAGAGGCTTCCATACGTAGAAAAATTGCTTTGTATTATATTGATTTATCGATTTATTGATATAGATAGATAGATGGATAGATAACCTGTAGTAGCTGATGTGGTACATAAACACTGTCACACTGAGAAGAGGTGGCTATTGTACATAGATGTAAATTAAGGCTGAGTTTAATAATGTTTACACTGCAGTTTAATATATAAATGTGTGTGTTTGTGCGTGTGTGTTGCATAGGATAATGAGATTCTGTAATTTTGTTTAACCTTTTATTTTATTCGGAAAAACCTTAGTAAGCTTAAAAATGTCCTGGCCAAGGCAAAGCATCTGCAGCCAGATGACTCATCTTC
This sequence comes from Channa maculata, assembly GCA_020496755.1. Classification (NCBI taxonomy): domain Eukaryota; kingdom Metazoa; phylum Chordata; class Actinopteri; order Anabantiformes; family Channidae; genus Channa; species Channa maculata. The sequence goes on from CM035603.1 coordinate 2,504,884, forward strand.
CTAAACAGTTAGCGATCTCTTAAACATGTCCAATGAAACCAGCTTGTTCCGTTTCAGCTTTGTTAGTCCAGGAACAAGGTGCAGCAAAACCGAAAGCCTTCTTTACCTGTTCGATTCCAGCTCTCAGGACAGACAACAAAAAAAGGCACTGAGACCTGAGACTGTGAACTCCTGGTCATAGTCTGTCAGACATAGTCAAAGGATACTGAGGGAGAAGACCTAAAAGGGCCTGGTAGATCAGAAAATGCCAGTGCTTCACATGGAGGACCAACCAACTCGTTCATAAAACAGACAAAGATGTGTGAGAGCTTTAGAATTAGTGATAAATCTCAGAGCACGTGTTAAACGTTATCCAGCACATACAGGCTCTCAGATGAATGACTAATTGTCCTAAGCACCCGAAGACAAACTGTATGGTCACGGAAGCCAATCGTCGAAGAAAAGGGTGTGAGATGTGTTTCTATATATGTCATTTGTAGGTGTTGAGGGAAATCACGGTCAACTAATGCAGTTTATTTTTCATCTAATTGGAAAGAAGAGTTAGAAAGCATTTTGAATTTCTACATTTTGAATGAGGACGATGGTCTAGCTCACCGTTTGTAGCATGTCTTTCCATGTCTGCATAGGCAGCAGATGCGGCCAGAGGATTCATAGGGTAAAAAGTGATGGCACATTGACAACAGTCAACAGCCCAGTTTCCAATCTGTGGCGGTTGAAGGAGCGCGCTGAGTGCACCTGAGCAGCACAGTGTGGTTTTCCCTCGCATATGTGGGTGAAATGCTCACACTGAAGAGCCTTGACAAAGTCATCATTACCTCCATGCAGTGTATAACTTTAGAAGCTAAACCAGAGCCGCTGGAAGAAATATTCGGAGGGAAAGCAACATGATCGGCTGCACGGAAGGAGAAACGCGTCACCGAAATTATGAAGGATGTTTCTGATTGTATTCATTATCAGTGCCTGTTTGTTTTTGTTAATCATTTTGCTGCCGTGTGTCCTGACGATACCCCGCACCCAGAGCATTATCCTTCACTGTCCGGCAGCATCTCTGTGCCTATATTTAATTATGGGTAAGGTCAGTTGTTGTGTTAATGGGTTGAGTCAGGAATTGATTTAGAAATAATTGTATGTAACTGATGGTTTCTGTGGCTCCTGCATGGAGACAACAAACAACCTCACATATGGCAACTTGCTTTTGAAATATTCACTTGAGATGCTTTATTTGTTTTGCAGCCTTTTTACAGCACCTACTCATATGCACAAGAAAATGCCAAACTCCTAATCACAAAGTTAGGATTTATACATTTTTATGTATATGTCTTGACGTCTTGAAGGTTCATTCTGGGGACAGATTCATTGCTGCCCTTGACTTTACTGCCAAATTTGAAAGTAAAAGCTTTCCAGTTAGAGGTTTAGAGAAATACCACACATAATTCTCTCTTACATTCAGAATGATTCTGCGAGTGTGTCTGGACACACATATGCAAACTCTTCTTTTTTTCACATCGCTGTGATGTGAAAAATGAAACACAGCCTCCCTCTCATATTATACTCTACTTTAAGTACACGTATCCTTTCTGCTGTGGTGAATACAAGCCTAACACAGCCTGTACAGAATGCCGCTATAAAATGGATATGTATAGTGCACAAAGTTGAGAAGCTTTATGTAATCATTCTGGATCATACCTACTGTAAGGATAAATGGTGAAGGGGCAGCTAATGTACCGTGAGAACAAGGAGTTATTAACTTTAGTTTCGCGAGATCCGCTTCAAACCAAAAAGTTCAGTGTTGCATTATTCAGTAAATACACAGTTTATCAAATCATAACAATGCAGCAGTGTGTGATGGTGATGTAGGAACAGGTGAGTCACTGCAGCTTAACATGAAACCAATGGCTCTGAGCCAAAATATTTGATATCACTGACTAATTTCATCTCCCATTACTTTTTGTACCAAGATCAAACTTCTGCTAACGTTACAGCACACTTGAGAAACACAATCCGCTTCCAGAAAATATAGAATGATCTGTAATAATTAGAGTATGCCATGATTTGCAACTCATTTGAAACATATTTCTGGTTGCAAATGGCTCAAAGACAACATTAAATGTTGAAAGGGAGAAATTTGATTTGATACATTGTGCATATTAAATTTTATCCCAGCAACCAATTTCAAAACACTTGTGACAGAGCCCTGTTTAATACTGTTGCGTCACCTCTTCATTAACACTTTTACATGTTTGGAACATGAAGAATCTGGTTGCTTTATTAAATATTGCTTGACGTGGAATTTCAGCTGCTCAACAGGTCAATGCCTTTTTTGTCATATTTTGTACTTAATAATGCTTTTCACCCTCACCCCACACCGTGACAGATGATAGATAGTTTTCCACTTCACCTCAGTCCATTTTGTGCGCAGATAAGTTGGCTGTGTTTCTGGATCATGTTTATATATGGTTGTTTCTTTGCATGGTAGAAATTTCACTTACTTTTGTGAAAGCAGAAACATTGTTCACCGACAATGGTTTCAAAGGTGTAGCGCACTCAAGGCTGCAAAGAAAAATTCTCGACTAAGGAAACAGACTTTTAACTTGTCTCCAAGAGGAACAAGAGGGGAGGTCTCCTCATTTCCTTTTCCAGGACGTCTGACACTCAACCTTCTCCAAATAAACAAAGACTTTGCTTTCTTGTGAAATATAAAGGCACATGAACACAGGACCCCTGACTTTATAAGTGTACATTTTCAACACTCCCCTACAAGTCGACTGCTCTGTGATTCCTTACCAAGATTTAACCAAGGTTCTTACTTCTTGAAGCTGCATGACTTTCTGAATTGGACTTTGTTATAAGCTTAATGGAACTTGAATAATACTTTACCATAAGTTATTTTATAATGTATAATCCAAGTCTGCTCAACAATAACCACCAGACATTCTATGCTTCTACAGTACTTGATGTTGTTACTTCACAACATCAGCTCTTTTTATACCAAGATTATGGATTATGATAACTGGATTTTTCTCTAAGACATCTTCTGATATGCAAACTCAAAAAGGCGGGTAAAATGCTACCCCCGGGAGCAACTAAGTTGGGGTTCAGTGTCTCAAGGACACTTCCACATGTGACCGGACTGCGAGATTCGTGGACAACCGCTCTACATTCCTGCGCCACAGTTGGCCCTGGCTGCAGACAGTGAGCTGCAAGCAGCTGAGTGAATGAAAATAAGGATTGTTAATGAGTTGCAAGGGCAAAGCCGCCTCATTTTAAAAACAAAGTCCACCTAAGGTACAACATACATTTTATTTTACACATAGAAGTCTAAAAAATGGATTTTTAACATTCAGACGGTTGTGGATCAGCTGCATGTGTCCTTCCTTTCTCTCCCCCTGCGCTTCCACTGTGCTGCAACATGAACACGCACACACACACACACACACACACACACACACACACATACAGACACAGAGAGAGAAAAATCAAAAAGCAGCATTTTCATTCATTATGCATTTAAAATAAGTGTGCTTAAAAAGAGCCAGAGGTGGAGGAGAAATACGGTTACTCTCCTGCTGTATGTATACGCAGATTTCCCGTAACCAGGTTTCTTAAGTGCATGTAAACACTGTTCCCTGAATGATTTCTCTGAGTACCCAGGTTAAGTTAAGTGCTTGTAACTGCAGTCAATGATGACAACTAAGCTGCCATGGAAGTTGCTGCTATGACCCACTGGGAACAACTCGAGGCTTAGTGTCTTGGCCAAGGACATTTAGACGTATAGACAGGAGGAGCTAAAGATCGAACCATGAGCCTGCGATTTGTGCATGACCCCTACACCTCCGGAGTCACAGCTGCAGCATTAGCATGGCAGACCAGAAGCTTGCATTCCCCAGTGCTGGAGCAGGCTGGACCAGGAGCTGAGGTCCTACAATATATTACAGTGCCATGGAAAGTAGAAGAAAAATGGCAGAATGAGGCCATGAGAGCAGACTGAAACCTGGGATGTATTTTAACATAAAAGTTTGGAACTTTAAGCCAGTATCTGAATAAAATCTTAATAGACAACACTTGAAATCTTTCAGGGCTTTTAAAGTTGTTCCCCAAAATAATTTGTTTTTTTCATGTTTTATGAGCACAAAGCTACAAAAATGAGAAAGTCCAGTTTTTTTTTGGAATAAACCACAATGTACGGCGTAAACCTGCTACGAAGGAGGACAGACCTCAAATCTGTAAGCGTAGGCTTTGATTAGGTGCAGCAAAAAAAAAAAAAAATTATCCAACCCACAGAAGACCGAAGTAGTTTAACACCGTCTGAGTCCTTTATGTGACATGCACATAGAAATACAAAGAAATAAAGAAGGGCAGTTGAATGAAAAATTATGAAAAATGACTGTATCAAAACACAACTGTTTTCATTGTTCACCTTCATTTCTTATACAAAGCCCCACAGCTCACTTGTCGACTGCCACGTAAATAAAGGTCATTACATTTTTTTTCGCAACTCTACAGCTCCACCACATTCAAATCTCATTTGGACATTGCTCACAGGCTCATTCTACTGCGTGGTAATTATATACTGATCCCACTTTATTTCGGCACAGAATTCAATTTAGCATGGCTGGAGAAGGAGGATTTGACAAAGCAAGCGAGGGGTGGGGAGGTGAGAGAGATTTTAGATGAAATGAGTGAGCAGAGATATGGAAGACTAGCGGTGTTACACCGAGGATGTATAATGAAAGCATGTATGTGGGGCGAGGGGGGGCGGGTATGAGTGACTTTTAAAAGGTAGAGAGCACTGGATTTGGCACTTCTGGCATTTTTTACTGTGGTATATGCAGATGATCTCTCTCTTACATATCCTCTCTGTTCCATTATTTCCATTAGTCTGGAGCTTTCATTTCCCTCTTCAAAGCCCTATAACCCAGCTCTTGGCATATGCCGACCAGAGAAAAAAATCAAACCCAGAAAGCAGCTGGCAATTGAAGTGATTTCAGTGGATATTGTAGTTAGAATCATTTTCCAAAATAATTCTCTCTCAATCAACACAAGCAGACGATAAGGTGGTTTGTATACAATTGTTTTTTCCTAAAAATGTTCATACTAGTATTCCCATTAATTTCTGGTGCAATGTGTGTTGGTCAGACTTTTCATTCTGCAGCACCGTCTTAGTCTCTTTTCTAACCATATAGAATTCTTAGCTGTCCATCATAGCACTACAAGACCAGAGGAGGAAATAATGAAGACAGGAAAGAGGTGCTGTAAAATTCACAGGAGAGAAGGATCAGGGGACAAACAAACGAAGAGGAGAGAATAAATAGGTGAAGGCAAGAGCGACCTTGTTTCTTTCAAAATATTTTTATATACTAACATAGGGGGATAGTTATTGAAATGTTGCTAAAATGTTTGTCCCTCACTTGCATTGGCTGACATCTCAAATTATTTTTGTGAGATAGACTAATTAGACACGAAAAGAAGCCACAGATTGGGTCCGCAGGAGGTAGAGCGGTCTTCCACCAATCCCAAAGTTGTTGGTTTGATCCCCGGCTCCTCTGGTCACAGGGCGAAGTGTCCTTGAGCAAGACACTGAACCCCAACGAAATAATGGAATTTGATGGACATGAAAATGTTATTTCTTAATTTATTAAACTTAAAGAGCAACTTTACCGATTTTGAACTTGCTTTTTATGGCTTTAATTTTGGGTGTAAATGTATATTAATGCGTTTAAACTACCCTCTGACCTCCCTGTATTAAAATATTTCTTTGCTTCTAGCTGAAAAATTACTCCAGATGACATGACCTGGAGGAGTTTTTCATCATTAAGATTTAGGATAATCTGGAGGACCTCTGGAAAAGCAGGTTGACCAAAATCACAAACTTCATAGTATGAGCAACAAGATGACATAATGCGAACTGAAGGTTCCTCCAACTGATGTCATCTGGACGCGTGTTTTCAGCTTGAAGTAGAGATATTTAATATAGGGAACTTTTATGGCATTATATGTCATACATTTTAGGCGTTACATGTACTTCTCAAACAACAACCAAAAAAGCAAGTTCAATATCCAAGAAGACGTCCTTTAAGGAAATGCTTATAACCCAAACCAACACTGTTTTATTGAACCTAAACAGTTGTTGTGTTTAATGTAACCAAACCATGGATCAAACCAATTTTTCTGGGTCATTTTCCTAATGTCATTAGTCCACTGCGGCTGACAGTAGGACAGTAACGGATCCAGATCATCTGACTACAGTTTATGTAATATAAGGAACATCTGTTCACATAACATTAGCTGAACTGAAAAAACACTCGAAATTACATCTTCTGAGTTGGGGTAGGAGGTGAAGGTGCCTGGAGCTGACACCATACCATACAACCTATCCTCCTAACATCCCCTCTTACATACGAAGAATCACCTGACTTTGAAATGCAAATGTAGCTGTAGGAAGAATGAGAACTGATCAGTACCATGGGGAAGTTTTGTGCTAACCGCTGACAATTTTCTAGTCAGTGATGAGTCTGCCCTGTCTGAATGGTGTCATCTTTATTGCCTTTTTCATTCTAGTTAACATGGGCACACTCAGTCTAGAGGGCTTTAGTACAACACTACAACACACAGATGAGATGGCAGCAGAAAACAGGTGAAAAGATTGAAGCCGGTTCCCGCAGACCTCGGTGTTGTCCTCCATCCTCTGTCTAGACTTCAGAAAGATGCTGACAGCAAACGAGCAGAGTAGACAGGAGACAGAGATGGAGCACTGAAGAGCACATGGTGTCTGAGTAATGCCGTTTGACACACGGGCGGATTTCGTTCCTTTGCCAAGAACGAACAGAATCATTTTCAAAGAAGCCCCTGTTGACAGCTCCTAAGAGGACGTCCTCAGAGAGTCTGTAGCTTGTAGTAGAAAGAAGAAGCAACACGTCTGCCAAATTTCAATTTGTTCATTGATCTCGGAGTCCTGCTTCAAAATATAGGTTTATTTGTTAAGCAGTCCTGACTCACTACTGCTATACTGTATACGTATACCATCTAGTTATTTAATTGGCATGTGGGATTTTCATCTTCGTTCTTGCAGGAGAGCTGTCAAATATGTTTGTGTCGCTTGTCACGTCAAGTATACAGTACAAAGAGATTTGGGAATTTTCTGTTTTCTTAAGGTTGTGCTCTCTGTTTTTCGTATAGACAGAAGAGTGGGCAGTATACTGTGTAGGAAAACAGCTGAAAGTCTGCTGTCTTTTTTCCAAATGCAGGTACAATGTGGATACCAGGAGCTCCAATCTCTCAAAACATGTAAGTAAGCAGTTCCACAATGACCAGTTATAGGAGAAAACATTGGCAAATAGTAAAAAAAAAAAAATAAATATATATATGAACGAATAGCAACTGCTAGTTAAACAATTGAAATGGAGTCTAAATTAAAAAAAAAAAGTTCTTTAGAACCTTTTATTGCCTATGTCATGATCACATCACAGTGTTAGCTGACTACTTGGGCTGACTTACTTGAAGATTTACATCAAACCACCTGAGGACAACTGTGGTTACATCCATCCTGAATAAGCCCAATTTCTGGTTAATGGCAAGATGAACATTTAGACTAGAGCTGGACTATATGGACAAAAAATGTATATCTCAGTATTTTCGGCTGAATGGTGATACATGATTTATATTAGCAGTTTCTACAAAGTGAGCTAACTGTTCAGTTGTACGTCAAAGCCACTTGTGAGATGTCAAGAACCTTTATTAAAAGTCATTCAATGTTCAATTGCGCAACTGATTTTTTAAAAACTCAGATTTTTTAACTCAGTCAGTTAAAACTAACTTTTTCTGCTTTAGTTCCATTTCAATTGTTGGAATTTGCTTAATTTCATTCAGGGACCTTTCATTGTCATTTTTTCCCTGTATTTGTAATGTGTATATGTAGATTTATATAATAATAATATTAGGGCATTACCATAGTGTTCTTGTTATTGGAAATCCACATATGCAAATTTACCCATAGAATCCTGGCTCACAGATTTAACTGCATAGCGAAAGAAGACGTGTCCCTGGTCACAGGGCAGGGAGACAGTAAATGGAGCTGCACAATGTGAACTGTCCAAATAAACAAAAAAAATGCTGTTTAAAGTGACTTATTTAGACTTCAGCAGGCCAAATTATGATAGTTTCACCTCGATTTAAAAATAAGAAGGCATCATTCTGTGTTATGATCTCTTCTTGGATTCAGCCTTGTCTGCAGCCTTTTTACCCTCTTGTAAAAATGCTGATTAGAACACTGGTTACACCGGAGACATTGGCAGAGAAATTGCCATTTTCCAGGAGAAATGTACCCGGGGAAATCAAGTGTGGAAAGTAGCGGAAAGTAGTTTCTCCCTTTATATTGCTGGAGAAGTTGTGAATGGAGCTGCAAAGACAGAGGGTAAGGGGTGTTTGCAGAGTGGGGAGGAAAGATGACAGAGGGCTATGGAATAAATCTAACTATATCCCATCCGACACCTCCATTGAAAATATATTCATATACCTTAAAAAGCTGATATACTGCCGAGCTCCACTAGAGACACACCCATAGCTACAACAGACTATATTTAACTTTACCTCCAAACCTTTAATGAGTTTTTTCTGACTGACAGTGGCAGCTGGTATGAGATTAAAGGTTAAGGTATCAGCTTAGGAATGTGATAGTTATATGTATATATGATGGGCTTAGTTTCTCTTTAATATACGCACCAGGTAATATACACACCATCTGATCGCTCCACACCAAGTAACCTCATCCATCGAGTGACCATGTAGGGGGACATAAATCTGATCCCTTTGGTCAATGTGAACTTTTTCAATACGGGTGAATAGTGATAGTACTGTACATATTCAACTAGACATATATTTTACATTATTTTATATAAAACCTGCTAGTCAGTGTTAGCTGACATGTCTAGGGAATTATTTTGCCTCAAGCTACATGCTGCCCACAAAGTTAGCTTTTTTGCCAGTAGCACTTTACATTACAGCTTTGATTTAAAAGCTATTAAGGGAACAGTATTTCACTAATACATCGGTAGCAGTACAGTAAAATCATGGTACAATAAATACTGAAGTCATACCCAGCTTGGAATTATACAATAAATATAGGTAATATTAGAGTTTTGAAGGACAGTAATATGGGCAAAAAGATGTGATTCCAGTGTGGAGACACATTTGGAAACAGTATGTTAGTCTGCAAACAGTGGAAGTGTAATATTTTCGTTCTGGTACTATTAATGAGGCAAAACATTCTTAATTAAACATTCAATAATGTGATATAAGTTATTGTTTTTAAGATGTTATTGGAAATTATTAACACAAAGAGTTATATTCCAAGCCTTTCCCCTTGTTTCACCAAAGCTCTCTGAGTTGAGTTAATTTACTATATAAAATACTTAAATAAAGTAGAAACAGGCAGTTGAGCATTTTACAACCCTGTTTTGTCATTGTTACACAGAAAGTGCCAAACGCACCCACTTCTAAGCATTTTAGTTTTTGTTCTTGAATTGTTCATATGCTTTTGCTATATATATGTAATCATTTTTACCCTGCCAAGCACTCTGTGTACACGAGCCCATTTCTTTACAAACATAGTTTAAAAAAGACCTACTGATAAGTCCTTGACCAACAAATACAATAACGCCCATCTCATATTATATAAGCATTTGGAAAATTGAGTGATGCTTAACAGGACAGTGCAGTATATACTCTATATGTGTTTGAACTCAGTTATATATTTGAATAATTCTGCTTTTTCTCTACCTTTGTTGATTTTAAGACTTCATCAAGACTACTGTTAATTTACTCTAAAGTTCTTTAATTTTATTTAAAATGCAAAGAAACAGTTTGTAAATGAAATTAAGGATTATTATTTGAGGGAAAAATTGGAAACATTATGACTGGTGGTGGATACGAGCATTTTACATCAGCTTAGATCACCTCACTGTACTGAGCAACATTAACAGTGATGCTAATCATGTTTTTTCTAGGTTTTCCTCTAACTTGTGCCTTTCTTTACTGCTTCCCCCACCTGGATGAGCAGAAGGTAGGCTGACATCGATTCGCATCTCTTTACTTCATTTCTCCTTGTTATCTGTTAGCCATTTACTGATCTTGGATCTTATCACTGTGTTAAACATGCAGCTAGGTGACCTTTCAGTGTGTTTGGGGTGTATGTCAAAGTGCCAGGAGATGCACATTACCACAAGTAATACATCATTGTCGGTACAATATGAGAAGATTTATAATATTTCACCTAAATCACCGCTTGTTCCACTTGTTTTAACCAACTGCCACACAGTCAGTTAAATGGAGATCACCTGAGTATAAATACACCTGTATCTGGAATGTAACTCCGTGAAAAAGTTACAGAAAAGCAGAATTTTAAGGAGGGATACAAGAACATTTTCAAGTCACTGAATAGCTCTTGGAGTCCAGTTAAATCCATTATTAAGAAATGCAAGCACTGTAGTACAGGCATTAATCTGCCTAAACCAGGTTGTCTTCAGAAATCAGACCCTGTTTGGCAAAAACCAGCCACTGCAAACAAACAGCAACACACCATCCCCACTTTGAAGCACAGTGGTAGCATCATCATGCTATGAGAATGCTTTTCTGCAACAGGCCCTGTAATACTGGTAAAGGTAGAGAGTGAAATACACAAAGGAAAAATACGATCTGCAAGATATTTTATTTCCAGTAAAACCATGACCCTAAAGCAAACAATCAAAGCCACACACAAGTGGTTCTAAAAGAACAATGCTAATGTTGTAGAGTGAGGCCTATAATGAGACTTTCTATGTGTGTCATTGACTGCAGAGAATCAATTTGCTTTTTGGGGAGACTATTTCTAAAGCCTCGTGTGAGGAACTGATAACTTGTCCATTCATCCTTTCTTCACAACAATGCATTCATGGGTTTTTGTCAAATAGCCACAGTGTCTTTGCATGTTTACATGGGTTTTCCACCCCCTATCCCTACCACTACCCTCTCATCCAAATTATCTGGGAAGGCTTCTGGGCCTCTCTTATCTGTTAGTCATTCATATAAATCTCCAGCCTTTAGAAAAAGTGTCAGCCACTGTGTTGCCGAGCTCATACAGACATGGAGAACACTTTTTGTGCCCTTATAACCCATTGAAAAGTGATGAAATTAAAAGCAATCGTGTCATAAATATTGAGGTGTTTTTGGCATCTAACCAAGTAAAGCCAAGAAAGTATAAACTAAGACCAATTATCGCTTATTCTTCAAAGATATTCAGAAATGGCCGGGGCAGATTGTTGGTACTTCATTTCAACAGGTTTCTGTGATTAGGATCACACATACCTTTGATGTTTAAGTTTATTTATTTAGCACCTTCCAGTAGCAGACGTCAGAAAGAGCTTTACAATAAAAACTGTATTGATAATAATGACAATAATGTGGAAAGCTACGTTGTAAAATAGAATATAAAACAATAAAGCAAATATAATAAAAGCTAAACAAATACACATCTAAAGCAATAGGTGTTAAGCTGCTTTTTAAATCTTTTCAGTGTGCACAGATCTCGGGGAGACTGAGTTCAGGAGCTACATCATCAAAAGCACAGTCTCTGTTTGTCTCGAACCTAAAGCAGGAAATTTCCACTGGTAGTAAATGGCTGCAGTAGCTCTATAATGTAGGCAGGAGCCTGACGTGCAAAGTTCAAAAAGTAAACACAAGAATTTTAAACTAGATACTGAATTTGATTGGAAGCCAGTGGAAAGAAATCAAAATGAGGGTAACATGAGATCTTTTAGAAGACTGTGTCAAAAACTTAGCTGCAGCATTTGGAATGAGTTTAAGCAATGGACTGATGTCTGGATAAGGCAGGTGACAGAATGAAATGCAATCACTTTGCTGTTCGGTATTATTGTGTGTCCCATGCTCAATATGGACCGATGTGGAGCAATGAAAAGACTTACTTGAGGACATCAGTAAGAAAATTATAAAAATGTTTATAGGTAAAGGCTATAAGATGGGCTCCAAGCATTTTGATATTCCTGTCACTACAGTTTGCAAATATTAAAATGTTTAAGGTCCATTGGATTTTATCCAACCCCAAATTAAAAAGACATGTTAATGGTAGACAAAGAGACAAGGACTCAAGACTCAAAATCCAAAAATAACTATATTGTCCCCAAAGTGTAATTATTTCTGCAGCATCAGAGAAGCGTCAAGACAGAAAATACAAGACAACATCCGACATAAAGTACGGAAAGAAATTGGAACTTATGTAACAACGTATACATGCATCACAATAAAAATAAATGAATCAGGCAAAATCTGGCATTTTAGGCCACAACAATTACAGAAATATCCAAAGTCCTGGAGGCTTCCATGGAGGAAAGAGGTACAGACTGGAATTTGCTGAAATGAGTATTGACAAGCCTCAGTGTTTCTTGGAGAATGTCCTTTGGCCAGATGAAAAAAATCTGGAGCTGCATGGGCAAGTTACATCAGATGTCCACAGAAGAAAAGAATCTCTGAAGTGGCCTTCTATGAGTCCTGGTCTGATTCTTATCAGGTAATAAATAAGGAGTCTGGAAAAGAAACAATTCAAATGTAATAAGACAGCGGAAGCAATCTAAGAATAATGCGTCAAACTACGCTCACCGGCCACGCTTAGGTGCACTTTGCTAGTACCGGGTTGGACCCCCTTTTGCCTTCTGAACCACCTTAACTCTTTCTGGCATAGATTCAAAAAGGTGCTGGATGCTGGTTGCTTAAAGATTTTGCTCTATATTGACAGGATAGCATCACGCAGTCGCTGCACATCCTTGTTGCAAATCTCCTGCTGCACCACATCTCCCAAGTTGCTTTACTGAATCCTGTAAGTAGCCATCAGAAGATGGGTGGTATGGAGGTGGTCAGAAAGAAATATTCACGTAGGCTGTGGCATTAAAACAATGTTGGTAGTAAGGGGCCCGAAATATCTTAAGAAAAAATATAGGTTATAAATAGGTTAATAGATCGCGTACCTCTGCACCAAGCATGCACACAGTGATGCCAGGGCTGTTTCTTCCCCCCTGGCCATGGTTTCAGTGAGAATTGCTGTGCATTACTGACATTGTAAGTATTGTTAGATAAGATACTCAGCATTTTTGCTCACTGCCGTCTAATTAAGCCACTGAACTGTCTGTATCTCTGTGTTTATTGTCACAGGAACCTCACAAACACTGTGTTATGAGTCATACATGTCAAATGGATTTTTAATGAACAGAAATCTCTCTTTGTCAAACCTTTTCCATCCTTATTCACCAGTCATTAAAAATTCAATTTATTGTCATATGGTGGGATACACAATGTATGTAGGTGCTATCTCCTTTCTTCCTCACTTTGGGTTTCCAAGGGCCTGCGTCTTGATTTTTCTCTCCCTGTCTGCTCCTCTAATCGTCCTGCTCTTTATTTCAAATTCAGCCATATAAACAAGCAGAGCTCAGTTTCATGCTGATGCTGACACACAAAAGAAAAATGTCCATGTTTTCATTTAAACTCTTATATTTATCTATCTTCTCCCGCCTCGACATGCGAAATAGGTTGTTTGGCAAATCATTTTCCCACTCAAGCAATTTGCTATAGTAATGTTCTGCGAGAGCGTTTACAACACACACAAAATGAGAAATGACAAAAATGTTGATGGAGTGTAGCCTCTTACCAGAGGGGAATTCTTCAAAAAAGTTTAAAGCTTGGTTATACTTGCCATTCTGCTTGAGGATAAAATGGTTTTGATTGTGTGTGTGTCACAATGACCATTGTGATGAGCTTAACCACAGCTTGAGGTTGTGATGTCAGAGTTTTGTCATGATCTTTTGCATATGTATTAGGGTGCTGGAGTCATAAAGGTCCAGGAGTGATAACAGATAGCAGCCAATCAACCTGTTGTCTTTTGTAAGCAGATTGATCAGATTTGCAGCAATGGCAATAATGCAGTGTATTTAGCTGTTCCCTCTTCTCTGTTTAGGACTTTTTGGGTCAGATGTTCTGCACGCTGGGGGAGATCATTGGCTCAACTGGCAGCAGACTGGAGAGGACGCTCTCGTAAGTACAGCATACTGTACACACACACACTCAGTTCAGAAGCAATCTGTGGCGTTTGTATGAACACACTTGAGGTTTGCTATAAAATTTCTATTGTGAAATCTAAGGAACAACATGTTTAATGGCAAGTGCTCCAAGAATAAAATAAAAACTTGATCAGGCCTGAATGCAGTTAGGTGGGCAGACACTGAAAGCAATGCACAAAGTGGTCAGAACTTGGGAGTGATAGCTCACTGTTAGTCAACACTGATGTCCAAAATTAAAAAGGCAATATTCAGTGACCTTTTCAATAAAAATTGTAATGTTTACAGTTGCATTTGATCAGACTTTTCTCTGCAAATACCTGCGATGTTATCCGCATTGAGTCGCTGCTTTCAACCCTTAGATGCGTCTATAGGGTTTTTATTTTTACATTGGCTTGTCTCTTTCTGTCGGCCCATATATAATAGTGAAATGAATACAGTATCAACCATCTGGTAAGGTCTTAAAAGCTAAAAAGGACTCTCTCAATTCAAAATACTGTTTTGATACGGTAAGGAAACAGAAAATATGATCCAATGCTGATGAAATTTTGTCACCTGTCAGCCATCTGTCCCCATCGGCTTGGCTGTTGACTGCTGGTCTTATACTTTGGAGAGAGCGGCGGAGCAGTGGTGTGTTTGCCCGTGGCAGACAAGGTGAAACAAGATAAAGCTACTATTTTATCAAGCCTCCTGTTTATATGTTTTGGGAGCCTGGGGTTGCCACATGTTGTCTTTAATTAGATGGTCATTGTGAAGGGTGTGTGTATGAAGTATGATGATTTTGCTGCGGTATCATTTACCATGAGACAGGTGTGTTATTGGGCATTAACTAAAGGCCAACGTTGAAGTTCAATTAAACCCTTTGTCGTGTTTCCAAAGTCCTAACATATTAATAAAAGTCATTGGTAAAATGAAAACATAAACAATCTCTAACAGTGAAAGAATAATTCCTCTACACAGTCATAAAGACACACTTAACGATCAGTCACTTATAAATCATATTCCTAGTGTGGGACTCTCCCGCGTTTGTCAAAGCCGATTGGGCTGCACCTCCTGCTCTGTCATTTATCTCTGTTGAAGCCTGCGGGAGCATTTCCTAATTCAGGCAGCTTGTCAGTGAGAGGGAGAGGTACTAATGCCCTTCAATGCTAGTGCTCTGTGTGTGTGTGTGTGTGGCTGCTGTGAGGGGTGTTGGCTGCATCCCATCAAGAGAAGCCATATAAGGGACATGGGTTGTGTTATCAAGACGCAAAGAATGTTCAGCAGTAGATAAAGGTAATTGATTACAGCCGACTGCCACATGGGTGGAAGTCACAGTCACTGGGTAAACAGCCAGATAGATAAAAGTGTATATCAAACCCTGAAAACATTTGATGGACGGACACATGCTGCACTTAGGGCTTCACTAGTATCCAGCAGGTGGATTCATGCCCCGGTGAGATCTCATTCTTGCGTGACAACAATTCTGTCATGCTCGTGTTAGCAGGGATATCCACTGCATCAGACAACAAGTCAAAATGTACACAGCATAAAGGGGCACATCTGAAAACACGGATTTACTGTCAGTCCAAACTGCATGTAAAGCTCAGAAAGCATCAGAACCCACATGTGGCGATCATGTTCTGCACCTTTCAGCTCAAGTTGTGATTGGTCAGCAGGGCAGAGGAGAGAGGGAACAATGCAACATTACTTGTGGAGTAGACTTAGGATTATTGATTCGATTGGTTAATAATAACTGAAGACATGAACACTGAGATGTTTTTTTTTTATATCCCCATTAATCAGCAGATGTGACTGTGTTCATTTATTGTTAGCATTGCATTGCCCTTTCTATCTGATGGTCCTGACAAGTTTGCAGTGCAATCGGACACTCCACCGTGCTACAGCTTGATTTTAGGGTGTGTGTGTATGTGTGTGTGTGTGTGTTCATCGGTTCTAGGAACAATGTGTGATGTGACAGCATCTCTTATTCTCTCATCTCTATGTGTGGGGTCTGTTTCTGACCTGCTGTCACGTGTGTCAAGCTAATGCCAGAAATTGACTTGGTAATGAGCATATGCCTGATGCTACTGACATCGAATCTCGCCGGTGGCAGGTTGTCACAAACATTCATTTGTGAGTGGCCTGTTACTCAAAGTGTCTCTGTAGCCGGTATCTGGACAGGCTGTAGCCAAAGATTGTTCGTGATAAAAGACGCTCCATGCTGTACAATAACACTGTAGTTACAGAAAATCTACTGTCTTTCCTCAATTCTCTTCTCAGTTCTCTCTGTCATACTATACTAACATAAGCTTAATAATATATTTTTGTACATATTTTTGAACCAGGACTTCCAGTATTTAGATGAACAAGCACTTGAAATCTAAGGTGTGTCATATATTAAAGCTACAGGATGTCAATAGCCAAGTTCCCAAACAGCACACACTCCAACAAACGATGGTTGTACTGACATGGTACACACATATGGATATATATGTTAAGAAAAAATATAAGAAAAGAAAAAGAAAAAATATATGTAAGATATGGCTTGAACCACACTGCTACAAACAAGACAAATGGATTCCATGATCCACTTTAAGGCAGCAGTGAGATCTAAAAGCACCAACAGAACCAAATCCCTGGCATCGCTGACCAGTGGAACATCGTTGTTAATTTTTAATAATGCACGCTCAGTACTATACCAGGCTCAGTACCAGACTGAATTTTCTTCAGTGCCATTGTTTCTCAGAAGTGACTGCAGTTGAATAAAAAAGGTCAAATTTCAAAATCAAAAACATAGGCACATGCAAATCTCTTGGACTTTGCACAACACGTCTCGGCCCTTTGGCTAAGATCAGGTGTAGTACCTGTTCTACCCAGGTTTGTCTTTGGCTGCTCACTGCTCCCTCCACAGTGGTGTGTTTGTTTAAGGGGTAATTCCAATGTTTTGGCCACGCTATTTAAAATTAATGAGGAGGCTAAAACATTAATTCATTTTCAATAATTTTGGCACAGCTACAGAGCTCTAATAGATTAAAATCAAATTAAAAGGTGTTTTACCTTTTAAGAACCGAAGGGGATCATTTTTCCTCTCCCTGCTAACCTGTTCTGAACTCACAAGTGTCTCTATTGGACACTCAGGGATGCGATTGATGGTAATTATGCAGGCATCAGTAGGCTGCTTGATTGCTTCATCTCTGATTTGTGTTTAAACAAGCTTTCAATGATGGATCACACTGACACATTAATATCTACTCAGTGTCAGTGTGTTTGCACATGTGAATCATAACCTCAGAAATCTAGAGGAAGAGGATGTCCTTGATATAACAGTATAAATAAGTTTTAAGTTTAAAGCATAAATGCACATCCTAGAAAACACACACACACACACACACACAAACTTAGACACACACAGAAATTATAAAAAAATATTGATCTTCTTTTAATGACAGATGGGTTTCCAAGGCAACTGAGAGCATGAAATGTACTTTATTCTCTGTGCTGCTAAAAAATCCAGCTGGGTGGTAAGTTGTTTGCTCCATTCTGCTTCATTCTCCTGTGCTCAAGATGACATCAGAGCCACAGTGAGGATCTATTTTCAGATGTTGGGTGGGGAGAGGAAGAGAGCCCTGTGGCATTTAGCACATGGAGGACAGGATTAAGAGGGAAGCCCACCTCTAGCATTGAGTCACAATGCATTCTCTTCTATTTAAGCCGCTTAAGGGCTTTCAGACTGAAGAAATGCATCTGTAATAGCAATCACCCACCTGCCAACCCAAACTGAATCGCCTCCTGCGTCTTGGTAATGTACTCCACAATCAAGTTCCGCATGAAGTAATATGGCTGCTGTGACACTTAACACATCAGCAAACTCACTAGAAACGCAGCATCTAGTAATAGTGTCCAACCCTTATTCCTCCCCGCATGAGGTTTGCACCTTAGAGTAACATTGGTGGTTAAGTTGGCTTTTTTCATACAGTCATTTGTCTGTTTTCAATTTTTAATTAGATTACTTTGTAGAGATGCATTTTTACGTTGAAGTCAGATTGGCCAAAATCTGTTATCCCATTGCCCCTCTCGCATATTCTTGTAAATGTTAAAATATTTTAGGAACACTTTGAGGCATTTCCCTCAAATGTGGCAAAAATGACCACTTGGCTTCAAAGATAAACTGATTAGATTGTGGGGATTCAAAGTCAAAGGTAAATTTTACTGTGATCTTATGTTTATCCCATTCTTATATTCCATATTCATATATCGAGAACACCGTGAAGGAATTTCTTCATATTGAGCACAAAGGAGACTTTCATTTTAGTTTTATTATTAAAACTCAGAAGCCTCTGGGCTTCAACCCAGGAAAACCTATCGATTATATCGCCTACTGACATTTTAGTTTATCAAAATAGTTAGAAATGACAACTCTCTATATAAATAACTAGTTTTACTGCATATAAATGACCAGCTGCAAATGTTTAAATGTAGTGTTGCTCTCTTTATCGTATCGTAAGCCAACACAAAGAGATCTCAAAAAGGTCTGATCTGCGATTATTGAATGGTATCCATAGCAACGGGCATTATGGCATCCAGTCTAACATTATGGAGTCCATCAGCACAGCACACCACAGCACTGTACTACTAACAACTGTGTACTATGTCACATGTAAGGTCAGTGGAATTCCATCAATCACATAGTGAGGATTAATTCGACAGTTTGTGCTTGATGACATTTCTGACAGTATTATGGTTTGAATATTTTTAGTTAGATTCAATTTTTACTTTTTCTTTCACGTTCAATAGCAGCACAGTGGTGGATTGGTTAGCTGGTACAAATTGCGCGTGCTTGCGTAGATCTCCTCCAGGTCCTCCGGTTTCCTCCCAAAGTCCAGAGACGTGTAGGTTAATTGGTGACTCTAATTTGCCCATTGGTGTGAATGTGAATGGTTGTCTGTGTAAGTCTCGCTCTGTTGGCCCTGAGAGAGACTGGAGCTCTGTCCAGGGTGGACCCACCTCTGACAGCTGGGATAGACTTCAGCGCCATGTGACCGTGTATAGGATAAACGGTTACAGATAATGGATGGGTGCACTTCAAATTACTACTTAACCTAGTTTCAGTTTTTCTGGCGACTGGGTTTGTTACATTCAGTTTAGTTTCAATTTAGCAAAGAAATCAAGTTCTAATTTAGTCCTCATGGTTTGCACTTTCCATGCACTAAGTCTAAAGTTCTCTCTGCTTTCAGATTTGAATATTTGAATATTGGGTAATGTAAAGGCCAACGGTTCCTTAGAGCTCCTTTGAGGTGTGGGTCTGGTACTGCAGATATCAGTTGATACTCTGCCCTTTGCTTGATTCCACTTTGGTCTTTTAATGCAGTTTCTAATAAAGTCAAACCATTAATGTAGGCTAAAACACTTCACACAGTATTTTCATCTGAGGTTTGACAAAAGAGTGTACATGAGCTGTCACACGTTATTAACTTTTGTTCTTAATGAGGGCTTTGACTCTCAGATATAAACCTTTTTCCATTGGCAGTCTGAATAAATATTAAAAAGCCCATTG
The DNA here is from genome assembly GCA_020496755.1 of Channa maculata. Taxonomy (NCBI): domain Eukaryota; kingdom Metazoa; phylum Chordata; class Actinopteri; order Anabantiformes; family Channidae; genus Channa; species Channa maculata. Next base: position 2,524,513 of record CM035603.1, read on the forward strand.
TAGAGGCTTGATGTGTCCCCCATCCACTGATCCACAGAAACAGGACACTGGCATGAGCTCAGCAGGATGGTTGTGTTGTGATCTGTCGACTGAATATCTTTGAGTGTATTTATTTAGAGGCCTATGAAAAGAGGTTGCTATGGAAAGAAGAATAGTCCGTGCACATTAGACTGTGGTCAACAAGGCTGAGGCCGCTGGTAAGCCCATACACAGAGCTATATACATGGTGAGAAGCGGGGAACCATGATGGATGTCAGCTTCCAGGTTTCCCACCTGTTCACCATAGTCCCGTGTTCTGTACAAACACACATACAAGTTAAGGGCTTAAAACTCCCAAGAAAATCTAAAACAGTGAAACAGTCAGGGCTGTATTAACCCCTCTGTGGGCCCATTGTATATTTAAGATTTATTTTATTTTCTCACTTTGCCAAACTTCCTATTATTTCATCCCTGTTTATACATTCATACCTTTAAAATGCCCTTCCAGTCATACAAATGTAGTCATCACAGTTTTTCTGTGCAGTATGTCTGCGGCACCCTACTGGTGGCGTTATGTTATTAATGCAGTGTACGGAAGTAGAATAGTAGCAAAATTATTTGTATCTCTACAGGGATTTGTTTGTGTGTAATTAGACTTGTATGTCTCAATCTGTGTGTCTACTCGGATTTGTGTGTGCGTACACAAATCTGTAACTGTAAATAATATTTGCGTGTATGTAAAATAATGTGCACATGTATTCACTGTCTAATAATCTGAGAAAACACTTAAAGTGCTGGAAAGCCTCACAAATGGCTGTTTCTATTTTGCTACTGTTCTGCCGTCTGCAAGATTTGTTGGAAGGTTTTCTTTGCCCTCAGCTCGGGCTCCCAGGCTCAGCCTTACCGTAAAGACAGTGCAGCCTATAACTTGTCCAGTCACACATTTTTATTGTTTCGCCTGTTTATCGCACTGCGGTTTATCGTATTTAACATGAAAGGAGATTAAACCACTGGCTTTAGGCTTTAGGCTCTTTTCTTTAATTTTACATCCATGCTGGTTCATACACACAGCTAATGCTGCCAGGGAGTTTGTTATAGCCCATCAGTGGGATGACCTTTACTTCCAGGGTCACCTGACCTCAGTCCAGCTGTACAGGTGTAGTAATTTCTGAGCTATATGGCTCATCAAGTCCATGAATGAAGGATGTTGGCCCCAAAGTTTAACTATCAAGTCCAAATTGTATCGTATCTATGTCAGGGCATTTTCTTTGCCACCGTCTACATGAGGCTTAGTAGACAAAACACACTCAAAAAAAGAGAGGTAATTGACACTACACCCAAAGAACTGATCCCGATGCCTCTCCAGCCTTCTGCTCCGATCTACTGAAACTCTGCAGTGAGATAAAATATTTTAAATAGATGGTGATTGACAGTTCAGTTTGGACCTTTTTCACAAAGTGTGTAGTAAATTTACCCCACATACTTGTACATGTTGCCAGCGTGAACAGGTGAACAAGGTCTGGGACTCAATCAAAGTGCAAGCGAACAGACCTGTGAAACACAAAGGCAACATTCCCTGAAGAACTCCAACATCCTCTGCTCCAGCAGTCACATTCTAATGAAGGCTCTACTAAACAAGAAATAATAACTTTTCATGAGTACCAGCTTTAATAAGGCCAGACTAATAGGTAAAAGTGGTCCACACCCACAGCTCTGAGGTTAATCTTGAAGGGTTGGATTCACATATGAACAGTGGACTGTAGCTATAGATTTTAGTAGTGATGATACCTGTAGCTTTAGTAGAGCAAAGATCATTTCACCAGTTATGATACAATTTGGGCCTGATATTTAAACTTTGGGACTTCATTCAAAGACTGTCTGAGCCATATGGCTCAGAAGTTACTTGACAACGTTGGCCATCGGCCTGCATACACCTGTACAGCTGGACTGAGGTCAGGTGACCCTGAAAGTGAAGGTCATCCCACTGGTGGGCCATAACAAACTCCCTAACAGCATTAGCTGTATGTATGAAGCAGCATGGATGTGAAATTAAACACGAGCCTAAAGCCTAAAGCCAGTGCTTTAATCTGCTTTCATATTAAATACGATAAACCACACAGGCAAAACAATAAAATGTGTGACTGGACAAGTTATAGGCTGTACTGTCTTCTTACCTGTTGCCAGTTTTATCCTGGTTGGTTATCACCAGTTTATAAGGTGCAGTTGTGCGCAGCCTCAGTAATCCATCCTCCATTGGTGTATTTGTATCTGATAGGCACAGATACAAATACACGTCCTTGTTCATTACTCTGGTGAGTTACTCTAGTTTGTCTTGTCTCTCCCCAGGCCCTCTGTGGGCTCATCGAGTGCTGGGCACCCCCCCCTATTTTCATCTGCTCTCCCACTGCCTGCCGGTGAATTCACAGCTGTGACCCCCCCTGCCCTTGTGCTTTTCACGGTTCGGGTCAGTCCAGCTGTGAAGCAGGGTTCTGTTTTCTGCTCCTAGCTGCTGTATGGCACTAGTGGGGCGTCAACTACTACATTGTAACCCCAGATTCTATGACTATGTTGCGCAGCCCTCTGGCTTTTTGGGCCCCAGCAGTGCCTCTTACTGGTTGAAGGAAAAGGGTCAGTTAGAGGGAAGAAGTGCTACAGTCGCCACTCTCTTATGGTGCGATTGCGGACGTAATTGAGCGCACCATGAGACCGCTAAAGTAGCAACTTTTGGCCCACTCACCGGTGGGCGTGGACTATACTGCTTCAGTTGGCGCGGATTGGTTCATTATGCTACAGCCAGAGGGCAAGCAACATTGTCATAGAATCTCAGGTTACAATATGTAACCATCATTTTCATGGAAGACAAATGTCAGTGTTAAACAACTTGATGTTGAAATATGCTGTGTCTTGATCACAGCACTTTGGATGTAAGGTTAATTGTGCTGAGTGACATGTTTTCAAAGACACAGTTATGAGTGAACCGCCATAAAAGCTGCAATAAGCAGGTTGACCAAACACAGATCTAGTCACTGGACTTGACACTGTATGCGTTAAAACCCCGATCTGTGGGGATTCTCAGTCATCCAGGTCATGGTTATCCCAAAGTGCTGTCCAGTGGAAACTGGACTTTTGCCTCAAGATGTTTCCCCTCATCTCTGAAAGTCTTGTTCAAGCACAAGTGCAGTAGCCACTGAACAGCACTTTTAGGAGTAAAGTTAGCTCCCACTGTTTGTTCGCTGTTAGCTGCACTAGCTGTAGCTTTTTACCTGCCTGCATCGGCTAATGTTACCTGCTATAGCTAACAGTACAGAAACAACAGAAACTATTTTGGCTGAGCAGGAGAAAGTCAAGAACAAAACACCACGGCCAACTCAAAGACAGGTAAAGGAGAAACTCACCTGAGGGACTGTAGCGGCGGCTCTGCGCTTCTCCGTTCAGCACTGGCTTTACTTGACCGGCCTCGGAGCTTCAGGGTTCTTCACTAAGCCTGAGCACGGACTGTGAGGGACCCTGTAAGATAAACCGTACTCGGCCTGTAAGGCTGAGCCTGGGAGCCTGAGCTGAGGGCAAGAAAAACCTACCAATACAGACAAATCACTTTACGTGCACCCAAACTTTGCAGACGGCAGAACAGTAGCAAAATTCCACCCGTAAAAAGACAGAACATCGTGAAGCTTTCCAGCACTTTTACTTGAAACCTAAGTGTTTTCTCAGGTTATTAGTCATTTAAAGTTATGTCAGCTCCTAACAAATCCTGGGGACTGAACACACATTTGCTATGTAGTGAGCATTATAAAGTCAATGATAAAAAATGTTTCCAATAGACAGTTTGCTAGGTTTAAATTCCTCTGCCTCTATATTTATCTTGATAATTCCCCACTAAACGACAGGTCACCGTGCTACTATGGCATGCCTATTTATTTGCTACATCCATAATTAATTGTCATCCAGTGTCTGATTCCCGAATTAATTAAATCTAACCAAACATCAATTTTCAATTTCAATTTTAATGTTATGTACTGTGTTGCATTGAGGCTGAGCGAACAAACCACCACCAACCTTAAATGGAAGCCTTTTGTTCCTAACACTTTTTGAATGACTTTCTTTTTTCTTTTTTTTTCTGTTCCATCCTCATTGTTCAGCATTGACAGACAGTGACCGACTGAATGAATCTGTCCTTTTGGGCCATACTTAGCCCTTTCATGTAGAATGTGGTTATAAATTGCATAATGCACCACTGCACTGAAACCGTTCAGAAAGTTATTAGGATGACAGACAGTACAATAGACTGACTTAAAATGTCCAGGATGTTCATTGCCAACAGGTATTTTTTTTTTTTAGCTCATTTGGCCTTGTTCTCTTGTCCTTCCACCACACACATGTGCAGGGCAGCATCCCGGCTGCTCACTGCCTCTTAAATTCCTGCAATTACATTGTCACACTGTCAGTTCCTCCTTAGCCAAGATAAAATTAGGATTCGGATGAAAAATGGTTGTGGATTCCCCTACAATGTTCATCACAATGAGCTTTTTCTACATTTTATCACTGACTTTTTGTTTTAACCCTGCCAATTATACCCTTTCTGTAAATGTAAGAGGACTTCAGATTTATCAGCTTAGGTAAACAGCTGCTGAGCATTTAAAGTTACAATAGACTTTTAGTGTTTTCTGTAAATGCATAAACAGCTCTCAATGCAAATACAGCAAAGCATAGTACATCCCTCAGCCACCAGCACAAGTCTGGTGTGCACCGTTTAGAATGCATTTTAATTTTGAATGATGTCTTTGGGCATAAATATTGAAACACAGGAAGCAGGGGAGAAAAGTGAATAAAACTGTGGAGGTGAGAGGAGGACAGCCTTTGAATAAAAGAGTAATACAAGCGGGTTACTGTAGGAGGAAATCTGACGGACTCTTTCCACTTAGAACCCCAATTACCGTTGAGCACCAACTCAAACAACCTCAAACGATATTTCATGGACTGATTTTGTATGAGAACTGGGTATGTGACTCCAGCGTAGCAGCCACTCATCTGAGTGAAAATTGCTCACTCAGCACATGCAACAAGAATGTTCTCTCTTCATGGTTTGATTCCATTCCATCTAATGCAAACGTGCATTAGTGGTTTGACTGAAACTAGCTTTTTTTATGCTGTGGGAGAGTTTCACAAGTATTAATTATGCATGGTTGAAAAAAATTATAATATTTTTTAATCCTGCTTCTTGAAGCTGCAACACTGTTTACAATAATAAGAGAATAAACATACTATAGACTGTACAGTACAAAAACATATCAGATGTTGAAAATCACACTTTATTTATTTATTCTTTTTCGTTTTCTCATTTGCATTTACTGCCAGAAAAACGTTTTAAAATTTAATGACAGGGTCTTATTTACCAAGGTATCTCAGCATTTCTCCTTCCACCAGTAAGTGTTTGTGAACTGAGGAGATTCCTTTCTTGCTTGATATAGGATTTCAGCTGCTTATCAGTTAGGATATTTCTCCAGTAGAAGACACTGACGATCATTCAAATATGTGAAGCGCATGTTTGCATTTTATCTTTAAGCTTTACCTTGCCCGGACGTTTCGTGTCATGGCCAGAGGTCTGACAGGCAGGAACTCTTTGGTTCCTGTGGCATCACATAATGGTGCTCCTGAGGCGTCCAGTGGCGACGCCAATGGGTACGTGTATGAGAAGTCGACTGTGAGGAAATAGTGCAACATGGACAATATACAGTCTACACGTGCTGTAATTTCCTTGTAATCCAGACCCACCTTCAGAGCAAACATTTGAGCGCATTTAATGGCTTGATAATAACTTTTGCAAAGTAATGGAGAATATTGTAAATACATGTTAAATGCATTGTTAAAATTAACGCAGCAGAGCGCTAGACTTTTTCCTTTCTCCATAGCAGAAATGTAATTTCTGTTTTTATCAAAAACAATGTTTGTCAGTAAATTACACTTTGAATCACAATTTTATATTGAATATATAAAAATGGCCCTAATCAGAAACAGCTTACCAGCTATGATTCACGTGCAGCTCAGTGGGCAAAGGATCAGCAGTTTGGCACACAGCGCACAAAATTGGAGCCAAAATATCACACCTCACTTTTTATTGAATTGAATAATTTTTTAAATTGAGAGTCAAAAATATTGGAATCAGGACACGAAGAATCAAATGAAATTGTGAGTTTGCCAACGATTCCCACCCCTAATTTCAGGAGTTCTGGAGATTTTTGTGTTTCAGAGAGTAGACCACTACTACTTCAGAGACCACTACTATTTGGACCAGCAGTGTCCACTAGTGTCTCCCAACAGCTTAACAGTGTTTGGATCAATGAAGATTTTATTATCTAATACCAACAGATCCACAACAATTTAGTACTCAAATGTTAGTACTCAAAGCTCAGTCTGGAAAAATTGGTATTGGGACATCCCTACTTTTCATAAAATGATTTTATATACTGTAGATTATGAAATTGCCACATTCTTTTGTAATTTTTACAATATTAGAATGTTTTACAATAAGTTTTTGAGCTACGCAGTCTTTCACGGTGATGGACCTCGCCCAATCTTTTACTTCTGAAAGACTTAGCTTCTCTAAGATCATATTTTTTTCAAACTATTAAGTTGGGCTGATACTTAGCAATGTTTGTTAACCATGTAAGATGCGTTAATTCTCCCTACATGATTTAAACAACGTTACCTCTTGGCCAGAAGTTGCGTAGGTTACAGATGTTTTCGACATAATACTGTATGTATAACCTTATAAAACCAGTCCACTGCTGTTTATAACAAGTATTTGTAACAGCAGTCATGTAGAAAAATTTGACGATGGAACTGCTAATACTGCAAGTGGCCGACCACAATTTATTAATTTTCAATAGTCAGTCTGGAGCTGAATCATTGGTCATTTGAGTGATGAATCCACTGCACGTCAAACAACAACTGGTCAAGCTGAAATTCGACCCTATCCTGGTCAGCTTTACATGATTTTTCCAGTCTTCTTTTGGCGCTGTAGCACATTATTACACGTTGCTAGCACAACATTAAAAATGAGCAAATACTTGAGCTGAACAAGTCAAGATCAGGTTTAATACACCTTCATTTTCTAGTACACTGATTAGCCACTTTAAGATTTTACTGGTGGGCAGAGGCAGGCATGGGAAAAATGTTACGTTATGTTATAAACTTAGAAATCAGTGCCAGCAATCCTCAAGTCCAGAAGGAGGGGAGCACCTGAAGCAAAAATCAGTGGATTTTGAATCAGCAAGTGGTTTGAATGAATGTCAGTCTGATTTCTTGAATGCTTCTTTAATTTGTTTACAATAAAGGCTTTTTAGACCGACAAATGTGGTCAGGTTGATTAAAAACATAAAATATGCTGTTCTACTTTCCTCATCTGACTCTAGCTAAGTTGTGAGAAGTTGCTTGGTAAATGTTATTTGAATATGTGCACTGAATCTTCGGGCACTGCTGTGTTCCTTTTATACAATTCAAATTCATAAAAAAGCATATCCCTGGCAAAAAAAGGTCACATCAACATGAACAGAAACCATGGCAACAGTGGAAGTTATTAATGTTGACATCACAGGAGGTAAAACAGCTTCAGTGACACAAATGTGGATAGATAGATAATCAATGCATAAAGTACAATTTATATTGGGTGTCAACTTATAATGCTGGAAAGAAAAAAAAAGGTATATTGAATATTCATAAAAAATATACTGTAAAGTAAAAGAGAGTTAAAATAGGGTATTGCACAACAAAATGGCACATGATATTGCACAGTAAATATAAATGTAAGAGATGAAGTACTTTGATGTATTGCATTACAATATTGGACCTGATGGTTTAAAGTGAGAATTTGACTTTGAATTCTCTACTGGACATCACTGCACGGGCTCAGGAACACTTCCAGAAATCACTGACGATGTATGAACACAGCTCATCGTGAAATCGACAAATGTAAGTTAAAGCTGTATCATGCAAAGAAGAAGCCATATGTGAACACGATCCATGCACACTACTATTCTGGCATCTCTTCACTGATGTCAGAATAGTCACTGCTCAGATGGGGATGGGAATGGGCTGTTGGGGGTTCAGTGTCTTGCCCAGAAACACTTCAACGTATAGCTGGGACCAGGTATCGAACCATGGATGTCGATCCGTGGACGGCTACCCTACCAACTGAGCTACAGCCGCCCCCTATCGATTGTTCTTAGAGTTTTTAGTATTATTTTAAAGTTGTTTGTTTTAAAGTGATTGTGTTATTATTGGACTGACTATGTACAGCACTTTGGTCGGCTGTGGTTGTGTTAAAGTGCTCTAGAAATGAAGATGAGTTGAGTTGAGTTGTTTTTAAGATGTCTGGCTGCCATCCAATTCAAAATGAGCTATTTTCCATGAAATGCTAAAATGTCTCAGTTTCAACATCTGATATGTTCTTTATGTTCTATTGTAAATAAAACTGGTTGATGAGATTTTCCAATCATTGCATTCAGTTTTATTTACATTTTACACATCGTCGCAACTTTTTTAGAAAGTGTGGTTGTGGTTATATATAAACCCTTAAATTAATCTAAAGTCATTTGTCATATCGTTGGTTTAAATGTTCGTTGTTTAATGCTGTTGCTGCTTTATACTTCAGTCAACTTGACACTAACTCCGCAGCTCCCATCCTGTATCCACACTAATTTTACTGTTGCCCTTGTAAAATGGAAGTGTATTTTATTTCTGAGTGAATGAGGGAACATAAACTTTTTTTCAAATCATCCAGATTTTTTTTTATTTCGATGTTGCCAAGGAAGCATTTGCAGTAGTAACATGTAGAATAAACCACAATATTAAAACTGGGCTATAAAACCGCAAGAGTGCTGATGAGATTTAGATGATAAATCATCTATTGATTTGACGTAAGATACTGACAGCTTTAACAAGGCAGGCAATTTATACATTCAATCATTGTTAAAGTATTAATCAGAGGAGCTCATCAGTTAAGAAGAAACCTTGATTTCATATTATCCTCCTCTGTTTAAAAGGCTTATCTACAGTTTTGATGAGGGTAGAATGGTAGTGTTCAAGACAATGTGTTTTTCAGTTTTTGCACATGTAGAACCCAGAAGAAACCTTAAAAAAAACAAACAAAAAATAACACGGTGAATATACAGTTCTTGAGAACAAAAAGAGGTGCAGAGTCTGTAATGAGCTTTTGTAGTGTAGTGTACTGCAGTGTGTTAAACACGTTTCTGTGAGTATTTTCACACCTTGTCAATGCTTCAGTTCAGTTTTTTCTCTCTTGTCTTTCTCTTCTCTGTAAGTAGACTTTTTGGCACTTTGAATGCTCCGCTCTGCATAAACACTCGCCACACACAAAGATAATTTCCACAGTGGCTTTGTCCAAATCGATAATTAGCTTGAGATGCAATAGCCTGCCACCCACCATCTCCCTGTCACCCTCGTGCCGTGAGAAAACGTTGGCAAAATAAACGGGTCCATTTCTACCGATGGGGCCCTTTACGGCTGGCATCGGTGACGGGAGGGATCTTGAAGGGTTTCCTGAGGGTTTTTTTGTTGGCAGGCTTTTTTACAGGCTCTGGTTATTTATAGTGCACTTTAGCCTGCATATCAAGCCCATAATCACCACAGGGAACAGTGGATTGCCAGCATTTCCCTTTATTTTACTGCTGAAGTTCTCAATCTGGGGATCTCTGGTTTTCTTCCTCTTCCTTTTTGAGCGCCCTTGGGAGTGGTGAGCAGCTCACAGATGAAGTGAAGTAGAGCGGAGAGGAGCTGGTATTTTGTATAAGTCTATCACAATGTTCATTAACCATATGTGCTACAAAATGTGTTTATGGAGACAATTTTGGTGTTGTTACCCTGAGAGTTACTGAAGCATCGGCGTTCTACTGCAACTTTGGTAACTGAATCACCATGAATATATTCTATAAGAATATAAAAATATCTGTCCAGGAAAAAGAAACACATCACACACACACACACACACACACACACACACACACGCTCACTTGATGCTCACCAGGCTGGAAAAGAGTTTGGACTTCACCAGGTGACTGTCAAACAGGATATGTACCGTACAAATGGAGGTCATTCAGTTCCAATTAGCCTCTAATGGAGGGGTCAACCAACAAAGTTGACGCCACAAGCCAGGTGATTAATAGTCCTTCCATGCTGATGTGCAGGGCTCATAAACAGTTACTAGAAACCTTAGATTAAGCGTTTGCTGCAAAAGCGGGTCTGACCTGTTCATTGGGACTCACTTTATCTAGTTTTAGAGGTTTCAAAAACTTTCAAGTGTTGCTGTGTGTGTTTGTTTGCTCCAGTGGGTTCAGGTCTTCCCCAGGGTCATTGCCACAACATCAAAGAAGTGTCCAGGTGGAAAAATAAGAGAAATAAGATTATACAGGATATGGATTTGGATACTCACAATATATGGAAGTCTGATCAGTTATTACACTTTTTTTTGGTCCTTTATCCTTTAGGACTGCACCTTGTAGTTATATGATAAATAGTCTTATAATTTATTATGTTCTCACTATGCTTTCTCAGTCTTTTTGCTTCTTGTCTATTATAAGTTATTGCATTCAGTTTTTTTTTTTCTCTGTCAGTCAGTCATACTATATTCCGGCCCAAGGCCATATAGTATGTATGCCAGTCTCCAACTGTGCCGTTACGACTACTCCTCCAGCTTGTGTGGATAAGTAGGTGCTGTTGAGTGTGTGGGCCTGAACTACGAAGCACTCATGGACCTGACCCCTATGTGTTGTGGCATGTAATTGTGTGTTTTTTCCTGAAAGAGAGATGGGTAATCAGAGAAGAACAACATAGCAAGAGCAAAGTTCACTTTAATCAAGGAAGGCAAGTTTACAGAAGGATAAAATAAAGTTTTGGAAAAGGGAATGAAAAAAAATCTTTTGGAGAGGGAGTTCTGAAGTGTCAAGTGACTACTTTGCCAAGTGAAGTACTATTTCTCCCTCCGGCTCTGTCTTTTACCTATCAGAACAAAACATACTGTTCCATCTGAAAAATCCTTGAATGTGAGTAGTATTTTTCAGATCACAGGAACATGGTTTTTCTTAAATTCTTTTCTCTTAAATTCATTATTTTCCTCAAAGTTCTACATATAATACCCCATAATGACAACGTGAATAAAGTTTGTTTAAAATCTTTGCACCTTTATTTTGATGGTGCAGGGTTTCACTAGTGCATACCAACAAGTTCTCTAACTTTAATGCATGCAGAAGTCTCTTATGCATCCAGTGAACCATTTGTTGAACTAGCTCAAAATGGTGCATTTTTTTTTCAATTAACCCAAAATGGCTCCTGTTTTGCTCTAAACACTCACGTGACACAGTTCGTGAATAGTATGTCAGTAAATAAGGGTTAGCAAAAAGTTAAAAATCTACTTCCTTGACATCACGTCAAATGACAGTTGTATCAAAAACACGTGTTCCCTTAAAAGTCTTGTGTTTTCATTATTCCACTAGCCTGGTTCAGGATAAACTTTAGGGGGTCTAAATTGGGGGTCTCCAACCTTTTATCCCCTGAGAGCTATTTTTACTAAATGAAAATGGCTGAGAGCTACTCGTGTTTTGTAACATTTAGTCTCATAGCTTATTTCAACCCAAACAAAACTGATAAGCTTCTTTCCGGAACCTTTTTAAATTGTTGGCATCCACATGAAAAAATGAAATGAAAAAAATATTTTTGCATGTGTTTGTGCATTTAGTGTGTCTGTATGCGTTACTGGTTTGGGTACCAGCAGCGGCTTTGTGCATGCGCCATTCATTTCATTTGCAGTCTGGACACGGTGGATGGGTGAACATCTCCTGCTCTGACTGCAGCTGGGAGGGGCTGCTGTTTGAGGACTGGGCCACAGCACCCACTGCTCATTGAGAACAATACGTGTTTTCACGTCAAAGTCTCCAAAAGTCTCCAATAACATGGGTCATTTACATATCTTTGAAGGCTCCATTAATGCTGACTGACATACAGGTTTTGGAACAATATATGCTGCCATCCAGACAACATATTTTTCAGGGAAGGTCTTGTTTATTCAGCTATTCAAAATGCCAAACCACTTTCTGCACATACATATAACATTAGCATGACTCTGTAGTAAAGGAGTCCAGGTGATAAACTGACCTGTCTGCAGTTTCAAAACGTCACCCGTTAAAACCTTTGGACCAATGTGAAGTGAAAATTATAAACTTTTGAGACATGTGGGCGACATCAACTTCAAAATGAGCCGCTTTTCAAAAGGCTGTTGAATTTCTCCATTTCATCATTTGATATGTGTGTTAAAAATAAGTTTCAAAGGATTTATCATTGCATTCTCTTTATTTACAATCCCACTTTTTGGAAAAAGGCTTAGTATAGCAGTTAAGTTGGGGGCGGCTGTAGCTCAGTTGGTAAAGGCATGTGGCCACGGACCACAGGGTCAGCGGCTCAATCCCTGGTCCTGGCTATATGTCGAAGTGTCTCTGGGCAAGACAACGAACCCCTAACAGCCCATTCTCATCCCCAGCTGTGCCGTGCCCGGTAGAAACTGGGGAGAGTTGCGTCAGGAAGGACATCGGTCGTGAAAACTGTGCCAAATCGACTCGCGGACAATGATCTGCTGTGGTGACCCTGAACTCACGGGATAAGGCTAAAGGACAAAAAAAAAGACAAAAAAAGTTCATGCTTAGCACTCGAGTGATGACAAAATTACAAAATCAGTAGTAAATGATTACTGAATTCTCACTGTGCCTGATGTTTATGCTGTACACAACCCTAAAACAGATAAATATACATTTACAAATACACATATACATTACAGCCTCAAGTCTTTTTGATGCTACAAGCTTGACACACCTATTTGTGGCCAGTTTCTCCCATTCTTCTTTGCAGTACCTCCCAAGCTCCATCAGGTTGGATGGGGAGCGTCGATGCACAGCCATTTTCAGATCTCTCCAGACATATTCAATCTGGTTGAACATGTAATTATCATTGCAGTGCTTCAGGGTGACTATTGTCCAATTTAGCATTTGTCTTGTGTTCTATAAACATTTTGGTTATAGATGCAGTATATAAAGTGGTAGATACTACATAATAGCCAGCATGATAACTATATAATGTAGACTGGGGGGGAACAGCAACATTGAAATAACTCAGTGTGGGGCTGGGCTGGAGAGCTTAATTATTTGGGAAATCCTCTTCTGTATCTCCCTCTATCACCACCCCCTGTATTTCACAGGACCAGCAAAAGGAGGTCAGAGTGTCTCTGAAGATTTATTTCTGTCTCCTCACATCCAGCCGGCAGTTACAAGCCAGCACCTCTCTAGCCTTTCAGTTAGCATGAACACTATATCGGCCCTTTATTAATAAATGAATCAGCCTAAATAGGAATGAGAACACAGCTGTTAAGAAGCCATCTTGTTCAAATGTTTTTTAATTGACTCTCCTGAAATAGCATTTGCAAATGTGCCAAAACTTTAATCTGAGCGAGAACTTCAGACTCTCTTAAAAGACCGGCTATTCACATGTGAACATAAATTACAGCTTATCACTGTTTTTATTGTTTTTTTTTCAACCTCACTCTTGACACTTGCAACATGTTGCCATGAGCTAGAGTATTACCCCGTGTAATGAGAGCAATATCCATTGCAAGGATTGCACCACTTACTAATAAATGGGCTCCTCTGTATTTCCCTGCCCCTCCCAGAAGCTCAACCTCAGCCCTACCAGCCATTTATTATTAAAAGCAACCAAATAGCTGCTCAGTGGGCCGTCCAGACAGCTCACTTTAGATCTGAGATGACACTGTGCATGTAAGATGAAAGCATGGAGACTGTGCAGCCACAGATTATACTGTGTGCCTCTGTCTGCTAAGGTCCAACCTCAAAAGCTAGTTTTAACTAGGGATGTCCTAGTTTTTGGTTTTACTATAAACTGTGGGGATATATTAATGCCAACATCAACTTCTATCAGTGTCATTTTTGGAAAACATCATATTGGCTATGTTAGCTGTTTTATTTTGATTAGCCACAGCCACCTACCAGTAAAACAGCCAAAGACCCACACTAACTACCAGCAAATCAAATATAACCACATACAACAAGTTTCTCTTCCAGCTACTTTTAGCCATGATGGCCACAGCGGGCTATAAAAATATTAGTCAACCTAGTTAAAGTGGCACAGCCTCGAGTGGGTGTTGAGCTATACCAAGCAAAATCGTTCATTTGGAAGCAACCAACATAACGCCATGCTGCTGCGGATTAGACTGATAGTGAATTTTAAGAACGCCATCTGACATGGCGAATGACGTTAAACGGCCCTGTGCTTAGACATACAGTACATTTTTGCATTTGATAAGAGTATTACAGTTTGAATATTTGCATTTTTCCCATGTTGGAACACATTTTTAAAAATTCTAATTAAAAGTGACAGCCCTACTGTATGTCATGGATAAGGGCTGATTAGTACTCAAATGCCAGGGCAGGAGGTCTTGACAGAGTTGCAGTCAGGCAGGCAGATAAGAGTTCAACAAGGTTTATTAACAAAAAAAAAAAAAAACGGTTAACAGTGCTGACGAAAACCATATCCAAAGAAGCCAAAGCAACTTCGTCTCTTTCAGAATCAAACAATCACGCAAACAAAAGGCAATAGAGGATATGCTACTTTCATAACTAACAACACAAGAATAGAAGAGGTAAATAGCTACATCATCTTTTTCTTAACAGATGGCAGGACTCAGGACAGAAAACTCCTCGAGCATAAACCCTGAACGACTCCTACAATAACAGGAAAGAGGAAAGTAGATTAGGGTTTTCACATCATGCAGATAAAATTGCATCCCTCTCTCAAGCAGGTAAACAGGTAAAGTGCTATCACTTCTACAGGCAATGTGAACCCAGGTAATTCTTTTCAATCATGGGCAACATGAAGGGTAGAAGAGTCAGAGTAGGTTAAATAGTGAAGTGACTGTAGAATGAAAATGAACTCGTGGTGAGGGTAGGCAGGGGTAGGTGAACTGAGGGGAAACCAAATAAAGGAACTGCAGGTCGTAGGAGGTGTGTGAGTGTGTGTATGTGTGTGGCAGGCCTTAATCGGGTGAGTGAGAACAGCTAAATGTGGTTGGCAGGTAATAAGGAGAGAGAGAGAGAGCGTGTGTGTGGCAGAAAATAGGCAATTGAGTTTGTGAGTGAGAGCAGACTGAGGGCTGTGTGTGTGAAAACCAGACTGGGGGGGGGGGGAGAAGAGACCAAGGAACAAAAGGAAACCAGAGTCAAAGATGAAAATCATAACACTAGTCCGTGTGGCTATAGCCATGCTAGTAGCTCTGTGAGACTTTACTCAAGGCAGATGCACACTTGCAGGCTACGACCGTACAGCCAATTATGAATGTGATTTGGTTGGACTGGTTGGACATGGTTGGTCCTGGTCAGTGCCAACCTGGCCCCTTCAGAGGCAGGGTAGTGCCTCTCACCTCTCTTATCACGATATTAATGAATATCGTGATAATACTATGTGTCAAATAATAATCTTGCGCTTGCACACCCCTAAATATGATCACAGAAATTCAGCAGAGAATGTGAATAAGAATTCTAACCTGGTTTCATATGAGACATTGTACACGTTTCAGTGTTTTCCTTTCTTTGAATGGTCAGTCTTTGTCTTGCTATAGGCCAAATCAGCACAGCGCTTCTCTAATTCCCTTCTTTTTGCTCTCTGCTCTAAAACACATTGGTTCATCTCAGTACCAGGAGAAATAGACCCACAATGACCCCCGCACCAATTAAAACAGCTTTCATCACATACTACCAATTTTCTCAGGAGGCTGAGTGGCAAACACAAACATGAATGCTAACCCATCCTCCTGATAAAGGCTAACTGATGTGTTTTATCTTTCATGACCTGGTCCAGAGGGACGCTAGAACAGGGCAAACATCTTCCTTCTTCTCTCATTTGCCTTGTCTTTATTTCTTACTCACATCTTCATATATGGAAAGATTTATCTTCTTCCACATGCAATACTCTCCTCTAGTGAGTTACACTGTGTGCCTGACATGCTTTGTCTTGAATTATGTATAAATGAAGTGTTCACAGTTCTCTTCACTTTGTCCCTTCACGCAGGTTCTTTTTCTAATTACATTTCTATTTTCGGGGATTCCCTTCTAATGCTTGGCTGACTCAGTTTATTATGGCTTCACTTTGGCTTGTGGGTTTGTCCACCTACCACGAAACTTCAAACAGCCTGGTAATGAATTTCTACCAGCCACTCCTGAGAACCTAGAATGCTTTTAGGTCCTCATCTGGGGAATCAAGTCAGTCCCCACGTAAAAGGAACAATCTTGATGCCTGCTGTTTTACACTAGGCTGCAAAATGTCTGGCTTGATGAACCCGACAGAATCATTTTAATTTGGACAAAGCAGAGATGTAATCCTAAAGCCACACACTCATTGACAGGAAACTACTTAGTCAAAGGCCAATGCTGAAAACACACTTTCTTTCCTGCCAGCTTTATGGGCAATGGGCAAACTGGCTGTTCAGCTAGATTTGATTCAGTTCTGACTCTTGATCTAATTCAGTTCATGACAACACTTTAAAAAAAAAAAGGAGGAAGGGGCACAACATTTTGAGTTACCAGCTAAGTTGCAAATCAAACATATTTGGCAGTTGTGTCAAATGCCAAATGTCAATTGAAATGTGAATGATGAAATGAACAATGTCAAATTAAAATGTATCTATCTTTATTTAAAATTGTTTTGAAAAATAGTTATTTACTGGCAAAAATGGTAAGTGGTGGGGGAAAAAAGACAAGTTATACAAGTATATACCCGAATGTACACAGGTATATAGAAACAAGTTATTTTCTTCGATCCCCTACATTTAACTGAAGGTTTAGAAAGTGCTGCAGTGTGTGCTGCTGAGCTGCTCGTTTGTCAATGTCAGAGTTCATCTCTCTGCTCGATTAGTCCTATAGTTATGGAGTACAGAATATTCACTAAATCTTCCAGTATCGCCTTGCAAAAGTCATCATTAAGTCACTGAAATGTGCTCAAATGTTTGCTCTTTACTGTCCCGAAGGTGGTGATGAACCACAATACATAGATCGATTGTTAATGTTTGTGAATCCATTAAAAAGCAGACTTTAGCCCACAAAATTATTAGGAACCTTCTAGTTGCTGTGAAATGTGGGTATCAAGGGTAAATACAAAAGAAGGATTTCCTTTCTGCTTTCAATTCTAATAGCACTGTCCCGCTAAGACATGGATTCTCATGCAAGCTGGTCTCTCGGACAGCCAATCTCTCGCTTGAAATTGGTGTCCTGCAGCCACTGCTGGACACAAAGAGTGTTCAGCGAATTATTTTCACCTCCAAGGCCATTCTGTCTCACAGTGTGTTAAGTCTTGAAATTCACCCAGCTATTGAAAACATCCCAGTGTTTTGACTGATTAGATCTGTCTGCACGGAAAGAAATCATCTGCAATATGTCATCTAGTGCAAAACAGGTACACCCTCACCTTCTTCTGCTAAATGTCAGCTTAACAAAACGACACATATTATGAATGACTTTATTACTTATCACAAATTTGCTTTCGTGTTGTTGACGGAGCTCTGGCTGCTTCAGAATGTGTAGTGAATGAGGCCACACCTCATTGCAATTCTTACTTTTAGAAGCCAAAGTCTCCTGGGCTCAGTGGTGGTGTGGCTCTAATCTGTTCCAGTTCACTGAAATGCAGCTTTGTCTCTCTTATGTTTTAGATTCCTTTCAAATTCTTAGCCTTTTCATTGAACAGAAGTAACCCAATTTTGTATTTTGTGCTTAATATATATGATGTCGTCTATTGCTGTCAAATGTGAACTACACATTATCTCAAATGGTATTATTCACACTGAAAAATGATTCTATATAAAATATATTCTTGTTTAAATATTAGAATTCAAAATGTTGTGAACTCCAGAAATTTAATGTACTATAAATCAAAATCACATCCACTTTGACTTGTTCTGAGTTATGTTACTGTCACATTTTCATGTAAATCCTGTGTCCGACATCAATTACTTTGACCTTTACCTACTAAACTGTTAAAAGACAATAATGGGAGCTTGGTGATATAGCCAAAAAATGTAATCTGTATTTTTCAGTGTTTTGGACAATTCAGAATTTTTCACTAAAAGTATAACACCTGAAGCAGCTGTGTTGCAATAAAAGTAACACCCACCCATAGTCACAACATACTGGGCTATGAATGCCTCCAAAGCACAAGTGACCTACTCTGTGTAATGTCCCTGAATGCAACAATGCAGCCGCACACCTTCATACAGTTGTTAACAGGTAGCGAACCCTATGAAGCCATTGTAAATTTCTGTTAATGGGAGGCCAGCACACAAAGACAAGGGACAGACAGAGGAGATGAGCAGAGCCTTTCCACATCACTAAGGTAACGTGAGTAGCTTTCGTGGATTTCATTTCCCTTCAACCCCTGCTGTGGCCGCCCTTAACTCTAGCTTATTGACTACCAAGCCAACACACATGCGAGTGTCTCCAAGGAAGAAATGACAACTGACTTTAGTTAGTTGTTAGTTTAGTCAATTTTGTTTCTGTATTTTAAGATGCCCCATAACTTTACCAGAGGATATTGTGGTGCATAATATTGAATGATAATGACTTACTGAGTCTACTAGCACGAGGAGCAGATACCTACCTACCATAGTAGGTAGGTAGGCCTGATGACATCCAAAGCGGGTGTCAGTAGCCTGGTCTCCATGCCAGTCTGTCTGTCTGTCTGTGAACAGGGCAGAAAGACAGCTGCTGGACAAACAGTTTTTGCCAAGCCGAATAAAAACAGCATGTACACTAAGTCAGTACCATCAGTACCACGTGTCTGTTGTATGCAGTATTTACGCAGGTTGGGGTGATGCGTCGACGTAATCAATTACAAAAATAAGACGAATTACGAAATCACAAGATGGACTAGAAATTATTGGTACACAAAGACTCCGTACCTGGGACCATTTGGGAACAATAAAAAATATTAGAAAATATAGTACAGCTGATATTAACGAATAAGGAAATAAACTTCTCAGCTTCTTCCAAAACTAACCAGATCAGGGCTCCATCCACTTCCTGAAGCTGAAATATGCTTTTGTCTGTCTGTGTACAAATTCTGCTCCTTATCCTAAGGAGCAAAATACATTATTTAGCTCATTCAAACCACATAGCAGCAAATGCATAGAATTGGTTTCAAACATGTCAGATTAATGCAGTTAACTGATGAGATCATATCAAGCACCAATACCAAACAGTTTTCTAGTTATTTACTGTATTTTCCTTCTTTTTCACAGTTTCAAACAACAGCAGGTCTTTATCATAGTTATCAAATGTGAGCACATCTGGTCATGTTTTGTAGAGAAGATGAAACAAGTATTTCTCTACAGCTTCTGATAACCACTGTGTGTCACACACAATGTGTTTTGGTGCACAGACTTTCCACCCCTGGCAATGACAAATATTATGGGGGGACATGTCCCCTGGTCCCCTGTGGTCCACTTTTCTGTGACCTTCTCAACTCCTTTTGTATCTTTATCTACATTTGCTCTGTCTCTATTTGTGCATGATTGCCCCAGAGTGCGAAGGGTGTTGAATGGTGAAAAGGTGAGATGCCTCACACACTAGACAAACTCTTTTCTTTCTTTCTTTCTGTTCTTCCAACTAATTATCAACCTGACTCACATCTCTTATGTTGGAGCCTGAGTAACTCCAAATCCAGGCCACTTACCTCCTGTTCTCGCTCCATCATCTGCACTCTTTCATTGAGAGCGGTGTAATTAAATGTGCTGCTCATACTGTCAGTTTGCCCTTTGCCCTGTCATCCCCATCAGAGGGTGAAGAACAACTATTTCCAGCAGCTGAATTTCTAGGCTACTACAACTGAACAAACTGTGTACTTGGACTGTGAGGTCCAAGTACACATTTACTTCAGAGAAATTCAAATGTCTTGAGCAGGCCCTTTCTGATAGCCACATGTCACCAAAGACTCAACCATGACAACGCTAATCCCATTTCCCTAGAGAATTTGTTTGCTTTCACAAGTTCAGCCTCATAATGAAAATGTGTGATCACATATAAGCTGGAGGAAACTAAACTGGTATACTAACCTAACACTCTTCATGCTCTCGGGGACACAAGGCCACATTGAGCTCCATCCATCCTCACTGCCCATAGCAAGATATTGAGTCTCCTCTCCAAAATTAAGTTCAGCCTGGCTGTCTCATTAGTTGATGTCCAGAGGCAGTCTGCTAACATTCATTTAATCCACTTATCCACTACGTTTGGTCACAAGCATCAGCACGGGATCAGACACCAACAACATCAACAATTGAGGCATCTCACAAAAGACTGTGATGGTACAAAAACTGCGGGATTGATGGACGACTACTCTACCTCTTGCACCACAGTCGTCACATATGTTTTACCACCAGGGAGCATAAGTTCATCAAGGTCTCTGGCTCTAAAACACGGGCAAATTGGCAAAATGGATGTGCTGCATGGACCGGAGGTCAGAGTCAAAACAACTTGTTTAAGCAGAAAATCAATAGCGGGTTTGAAATTTTTTATAGGGGTTAGAGATGACAGGCGATTCTATGTGAGCACTAGATCTCAGAGCTACTACATGGATGGGCTGAGAGAGTGATGGGCAAAGACAAGCAAGTGTGGAACATTTAGTATGAACGCATAAGTGTATAGTGTGGCTCTTACTAAAATGAGGTAGGGGATGGATTTGATGGATTAACAAGATAACTATATGCTAGCTCACGTAGTATAGGTGGCTGCTGCTAGCACTTTAGCGAGGCATGCTGCATGATTAAACATCTTATTTTTTTGTTTGTACACTTGTAACATGACAAAAAGTGGAAAAGGTTAATCGCTGTGAATAATTTCTGGATGCACTGCACATTTTATATTAAAACCAGCATGTGGCTGATCAGTGTACATACATGAAGCTCGTGTATCTCACAGGGCACAGCCTCATCACCAATTAAGTACAAAAATACAAATCTGCTAAAAGTAATTTTGTTGCATAAGGTGTTTAAAAAAACTAAAGCAAAACATAAGAGTAAATTGTAAATTGCCAATAACAACATACAATAGATAAACTTAGTGTTTTTGTTTCGTTTCAGAGAGCACGAGAAACATGATTATGAGTTATGAAACAGGTATGTAAAACCTGCTCCGTTATCTGGATTCTTCAGAATTCAGCTATTATTTTTACCCATCACATCACCATGGCAATCGGCAGGAAACTCAGGGTCACTGATGTGGCACTGCTCCTAGAGCCATCACCCTGTTCACAGAGGACCTCTCGATCTCTCAGTGCTGATTGGAAATGATTAGGGTTGCTCTGCGTGGAGTAAACTGCTGGAGGCCATCGCTGCAGCCTGATGACAGACTGAAGGCAGAGTGCTCCATTTTCACTACTTAAAGAACAATGTAACTACATTATTTAGCATTGTACCAAAGTGATCAACAATTGATCAACAATCATGTAGCAAGTCATCCTAACCCACAGAAAATCAACTGCACCTTCAATATAGTTGATTCTAATTCTAACAGTTTTCAATATGAAGACTAGAGCTGTGCTATGGATGTGTGAAGACCTGCAACAGTATACAGCTTCTAATGATACTGATGTTACCATCTTCATTACTGCAAAGCCAGCTGTAGCTTCTTAAGTTTACAGTTTGAAAGACATTTCTTCCATTATGTTACCTGCACATTTGCTATCAGTGCTGAAAAGCTCTCAGACATTGCAACATCCTAAATAAATTGATTTCCTGTTGGTTTACTGCTTTCCGGGTCATCGTTTGTGGTACTGTTTGTCCTCTAAGTTAACTTATGGACTTCAGAAAAGTGGATGTTGAAGTTCAGAGTTTAATTATGGCCCGATCAGTCTTTGGGTGGTGGCAGAGGGCTAATCTGATAGTTAATGTGCTGTAGCTAATTACATTAGCTAATTTACTTAACCAAGGATGAAAACAAATTTAAAGCCTATTCCCCACCAAGTCTGATAAAGTTTATTTCTTATCTCTCCGGGTGAATGAGGTGATGCAGCACGAGCGATACATTGAACAACTATGTTCAATGTTTATTATAATTTATTAAACCAATAAATTGCTCTGTTTTTTACAGACCTGCTACCCACTGGGCAGCTTACCCCAGAACTATTCATCCTTAGGGGCTTTTTCTCTGTTTGCAGTTGCACTGCCAGTAGGAACAATGAAGTGACTTAAACATTTATGTATCCCTATATTGATCTGTGGTGAGTCTGCAAAAAAAAAAAAAAAAAAATTATCATGTTAAAAACCTCTGTTTTTACTTGCTACCAGACGTGGGGCAAAGTCACTGTCAGGTTTCTCCGGCTTTGAAGCTGTGTGTCTTCCAGCGTGCAGCTACTGGTCCTACCATGAATTGAATTGAACTGTTTTGCAAATCTCAAGGAAGTCTTGAGTTTCTAGGACAGGTTTCATGACATGGTCCAAGTTAAGCACGCAAAGCTAAAACACTAGGGGCTCTAGCTGGTCCACCAGGTGCGACTATTGCCGATACTTTTGGTTAATGCATATTTCAGTTCTCGACATCAGTCATGTATGTCTCTTTCAGATTGATGACACAGATCCTGTGGCTTATCTTAAACAGGATTCATTCAAAGGACTGAAATATTGGCTACCCAGATTCTGCTTGAGCTTGAGAATTTCTCTTGAAAATGACCAGCACAGCTAGGTTCACCTGGTAATAACTATGATAAGTCGATAGCAGACACGTTCCTCTGGCTTGATGATGAATCTTCTTGAATTTACACAGAGACACTTTTTCTCCGTTTTTTTCATTGTTACTTTGACCTCATTCTGCTTATTACTTGCAGTATAATGGTGTAACATGAATATTTATTGTGATGCTTCTGTCTTGGCCTGGTTTTTCCTTGAATAAAACTTTTTTTTTTTAAATCTCAGTAGGGCTAACCTGGTTAAAATAAATTATGCATTTGATTTGCCTTTAATTAATAATAGAACCAAGTATAGTTCAGGTTCAAATGAAATGTGAATATCAGTAAAATGATTATTTCAGTGTAGATATATCAACATAAAAACTGTAGAAAGAGGCTTCAGAGGAAGAAAAGTTACACTGTACCAGTTCTGACAAGTTTAAGTTACTTAGACTTCGTAACATTTCCAGATAAATACATATAAAAATGAATTAATAAATAAATAAAACTCAGAGCTTCACTGCATTCAGTTACTGTGCATTTGGCTGACATATTTTATTGATAGCACTTGAAGTGCTATTTAATCTTAGCTGCTGAATATTAGATGACTATTGTTAATGATCTGCAATCTGATGTAGAATACTGCTAAAGGAGATCTGACAGAGCTGTGCCCATTTCTCAGCTTTGTATGTCAGTCTCTGAAATTAACTTCCATGAAACCTTGAGTCAAAGATTCAGATTGGAATTACAGTTTTGCGCATACTGATATGCAAGTTAAACATATTCTTTATTTGTCAAAGCCATTTCAAGAAACCTCTTTCTGGAGCTAGTTAAGATTTTGTATGATGATTTACAAGAAAATATGCTTAAAGAAAAATGAAGGTTCTTGGTAATAACTCGGGTTATTCTTGTTTTTCTGATCAGAACACTTATCAGCTATGATAAGACTGTGGTGTGGTGTGGTCTTATTTGTAGCTGCATCCTGGAACATTGCAACAATTTCTGTCCAAAAGGATACAAAGCATAAAAAAATCAGACAAATCAGTAAGATTAGAACACGAGACAACTGTGAGCATACAACAAGTAGTGTAGTCAATGTAAAATAGGTGTTTACAATACACAGTTGGATGAGAGAGTACCATTTTTTTTAAAATGTTCTCTTTCAAATATACTTAATTTGATCCTCACAGGAGTTAAAGTAACAGAACTTTTTTGGCTTGGCCTCCCTTGGTTGGTCCAGACCATTGGACTTTTCAGTATGGTCTGAATCAAAAAGGCAGGTACAAAAGGTGCCTTGGACCCCACTCTAGACAAAAGAACCAGAATGACCAAATACATTTTTCAGTCCAGATCAAACAGAACCATAGTTCTGTTTCTAGTATGAGAAAGGGTTTTTGAGGTCTGAGGAAGGAAAAAAAAAAGGACCCAACTTGAAAGACAAGAATACAGACACATTCCTTTCTTTTCTCTTTCTTTTTAAATGGAAAGGACTGTCTGCCAAATTGGCAATACACGAGCATCAGATGCATTCTCTATAAACCGGTCATTGTGAAATATAAGGATACAAAGGCCATGTGGGCGATGGTGACAGGACAGAGGTACAGTATGTATGTCATCTAAAAATATTTTGTTTACTTGCAATTTTGGAATTTGACACAAAATCTGGGAATCTGCAGGTCTTGATAAGTAAAGATAACTGATTTTCACTTTTAAAGAACATTGTTAATAAATAATCAAAAGTCATTATGATTAAAATACATTAGCCGTAGCATTAATTCTTTTTCTTGCATCAGCATGTTTGAGATGCTGTTTGTTGTAGCCCCTTCTTGTAGTCTAAAACTCATATAACATGAATGTATGATGAATCGTGTAGCGTTGGCCTTAACTAGACTGGCCCAAGAAGAACGGCAGAGACGAAGATGGTGAACAAGATCAGAGCCATCTCTGACAAAGCCTCCTCACCAGTTCTGGGATTAACTGTGGCAGATTGAAAGCTTATTTAACCACAGACTAATTCCTGTGAACAGAGAGATCAAGCACTTCTTTGGTGCCCATTGTCATCAGACTGTAAAACCAAATCTGTGTAGCATTTGAACAATAACATACACTTACATAAAAAAAAAAAAAAACACTATATTCTTTTTATAAGAATACCTGTCTCTCTGTTTTGGCCCTGAGATAGACTGGAGACCTGTCCAGGTTGTACCCTGCCTCTCACCCAATGACAGCTGGAATCGGCTCCAGCAACCCTGAACAGGATCGGTGGTTACAGATAATAGATGTATGGATGGATAAACTATGGTAGTATTTTATATATAAAACCATTTCTTTAAATTACATTATAGTTTGTTTACTAAATCTAACGTACTAACAGGAAGATAAGTGTTAAGAATTGTCCGAGTAACATCTTAGCAGAACACCAAGACCTTAGCAGATATTTTAAATGTTTTTATAAAATGTATTCCCACTGTTCCATACCTAAAAATAAAAAAAGCCTAAAAACCGGATGGTGTGACTTGAGGGGAAGCGGGGCAGGTAGCCACAGTATGGCACACCGCTGGCGGTGGACTAACATTAAAACTTGAGGTTCTCAGGAAGAAGTTGGAGCGACATGTTTGCTTTGGAAAAACTTCAGATTCAAAGATTTCTGATTCTGAGTAATCATGCATGCACATGTGGGTTTCAGTTTTGCTTTTAACTCGTGATGAAAGCACCTGACATCAGTGGTAAAAAAAAAAAAAAATGCATGTTGCTGCACTGCCAGCAGCAGTCAGTGGGAGTGGGTGTGGTGTATCAAAGTCCAAAAGTTACCTGGGCCATGGGCATAAACGCAACGTAAAAACTAATTTGCACATTGGATCAAAGTTAATGCTCAGTATTTTCAGTATATTATTATTTTTCAATAGTATATAATAATCTTCTAATATATTAATAGCAAATAGGATCTAGTCAGCTTTGTACCTGTACTTTTTCACTTTTACTGAAGAAGTTGAATAAGTACTTTTACTTTTACCAGATTCTTATAGTATCTGTACTTCTATTTGAGTAAAGAATATTTGTACTTTTGCCTGTAAATAATTGCAACTTACACTCTTTTTTTTTTTTTTTGTCCTTTCGGCTCATCCCGTGAGTTCAGAGTTCGCTACAGCACTCTATTGAGGCAAAATGATGGGGACAGCCTTTCCTGCAGACTGGGGTTTCTAACATGCTGGGATTGTTTGGTGCATAGGTCAACTGAACTGGAGCCTAATGTCTGGACCTATTTCGTGTGCTTTGCGTCTTCATGTTATGAATTAAATAACCCCTCACAGAATAAGTCTCAAGCAGAGCTACAATCATATCCATTATAATGTTATTTCACTGTGTCTTGGTACCAAACAGGAGAATACAGTCAAGAAATACTAGTTGACATTTGTTCCTACTTATCTGTGATCGCTGTGAGCAGGTCAGCAGTGTTAGGCCTGGGCAATGGCAGGCTGCAAGCTGGAGTAACGCTGGCTGCAGCAGACAATGAAATGATGCCAAAGAAATTTCATGTTAACTCATGGAAATGGTTTGGTTTTGAGGTTGGCTATGCAACAGACCACTGTGTAAAGTTTGTCAAAACTTCCAAGTGGCAGCAAAAAACCAGCATGTGACACAGAAGCGCAAGTGTGTGTGTGTTTGTGTGTCTCTTTAGAATCTGATGCTACTTCCTGTCCCAGTTCCAAAACCACAGCTAAAAATTAGAAAAAGCTGCCTCACTTTCCTGTGTCACCCTGCATGATAAAACAGGAAAAATGTTGTTAGTTGTAATAGGCATTGTGTTTCTCCAGTCCCTGACCACAAGAGGTGCTTTATTGCTTCATAGAAATACATAGCGACTTCCTTGTAAGCACTGTTTTTATTTTTATGGTTCCACAACAGTTCTCTATTCTGTATAAAGTATACGTTAAGGAAGAGAATTGTATAGTTTAGAGATAGAAAGTAATCAGTGTAATCAAATGTGTAAATCATATTTAATCATTGTTGTCATGGCAATAATGCTTCTCAAATACAGTTTTTTGTTTTGGTGAACAGTGTTTAATTTATTTGGGGGTTTCTGACACCAACACAGGATACAAATTACACAAAGGGTCAAAACTACACATTCAAGATCCATAAATGTCAGTAAATTTTGGTAGCCATCAAAAAAACACCTACTGACCACTCTTCATGGCAGATTTGGAGATGAAACAGTGCTGGGCAATATATATATATATAAATTATTTATTTGAATTTATTTCGGGAAAAATGTTTAAATTGAAAAAGTGAGTTTATTACTTCCTCTGCTGCCAGTTAACAGCAGCATCAGCAGTTCTCTGGAGTTACAGTAATGTCAGCTGTTCCTCTTCTTGGAGACGCTTGCATGTGTGATGGCTTTGCCAGACAACAATCTGGAGTAATGAATGCCAGAGGATGTGAAGACAATAGAATCAAATCAAATCTGTGTAGTCATTTCATAAGAGTTTAAATAATACATGTATTTTGAATAATGAATCTTGAGACTGTCACATGCATAGCAACCGAGCAAAGCAGTGAAATTTGGATTCTTCGCTTTTGTTTTGAGTTTGTAAGAATCAAAATGTAGTCATTCATGATAACTGACAGGAAGTTCAGAGGCCTTAGGCTTGGTCAATTAAAGACATTTAGAACTTGAAGCACAACTAAAGTAATAACTGAGAGAGTATGAGTGTAGTTTTGACCCTAAACGTAAAATTTTGAGCCTGTGTTGACCCCAAATAAATGAAACCGTGGCCACATTCTTGGGGTTTTTGTTTATTAGAGATGTCAACATCATTCTGCCTCAGTAAAAACAAGCTAACAAATAAACTTTTCAGAGATCTCATTTAAAGTGATAAGTGTAAACGTTCATTTGCATCTGTATGAGATAAATGATGCTGTATTTCGGACTATGGGAAGAAACGTAAGTAATCAGATGAACTCCAGTGAAAACATGCAATCATGACACGGGAAGGCCCCAGCTGGAAGGCAGGTTTTAAACCCAGAACCCTCCCGCAGCAGTGCTGACCACCCCAACATGGTGACACTCCTTAGCTGGAGTTCACATTAGGAAAAAAAATCTTTTTTTTTTTTGTTCTGTTTTGTTTATTGCTGTGTTTGTTTAGAGTTGTGTAACTGTGTGTGTGTGTGTGTGTGGTATTGTATAATGTGTGGGATTGGGGACCTACATCAGACAGTGGAAGACGTGGGAGAAGTAAAAGAAAGGTGTAGGAAAACTTGTGCTAAAGGACACACAATCATGTATCTTGCTACACACACAGACTCCCTTTGATTCCCAGCTTTAAGGTATTTTTCTCATCTTCACTGTATCGATTTCTTCCATCCTTCTGTGTAGTGTGTTCTGTGTAGTCAAGGTAGCTGCAGCTTTACCTCTGCTGAGCTTTTAGAGATGAGTAGCACCATCTATGACAAGTGTGTGTGAATGTATATGTGTGTGTAACGCTGCAGGTATCCATTCTGTCTTTGTAATCATGCAGAAGTCATTATCAGAGAGATTGTCGCCTGCACATGCTCATACGTCACTGTTAGGGACATGAGAGATTGATTACAACGAAAACCAAACTGAGAGGACATCGGAAGAGTAAGATTTCATTTTTGTTTCAAGTGAGTTTTACCTGCCCTCGTGTGGCTGAGGCTACGTGACTGTGTTCACAAAAGTGGTGGCAGATTACAATGGTTCAAGGGCACAGGAAACATCCTCTCAAGGAAAATATATGGTGTGTGTGTGTGTGTGTGTGCGTGTGCTGTTCTATCTTATGCAGTTCACTCTAGCATAATGGATTGTGTACAGTGGGATGTTTTTACAGTGGCATCCTTGAATCTCAGCCATTTTAATCACAGCGCAGCAGCAGGCTACTCGCAAGCGTGCAGGTTCAAGTGGATGGAACGAATCTCGGTGGCATCTTGCAGTTCAGAGCGCGACTCGCAGCCACAGGGAATTATCAAGTGGATGAAAGGTTTTTCAACTTGTTTTCTGGGTTTGATTTGACTAAAAATAATTTAATTAGGCAGCTTTTTCACGTCATTGTATAATCTCCTCTCTCTCTCACACACACACACACACACACACACACACACATCTCAAGCATTTTGTAGACCATGAAGAGGAAATTAGACCAAAATCCTTGATAAGTGTGGTTGAGCTACTGTTAGCCTGAATGTGTACACAACAAAAACCTGAGCGATAATAAAATAGAACTATATAGTTTATCACAGATAAAGACTTCAGGACGCCTGCAGGACAGTTTTCCACTTCACCTCAGTCCATTTTTTAACGAGCTCAGGCTCAGAGAGGGTGGTGCTGTTTCTGCATGGTGGAGTTTGAACTTTATTTGTAGACGCGGAGACAAACAGTGGGTTTCGTGATGTTCTGAGTTCATAGCAATGATTTCCACCACAGAATCCTGTCTGTTTTTAATGCAGTGCTGCCCGTTCACCTACGCAGTCTCTCACAGAGTGATGAACCTCACCCCCTCCTTACAGACTCTGGGTTGTTTTTTGTACGCAATCATGGAATTGACCTGTTGCCAATTAATCTCATTACTTGCAAGAATATATTTAGCATTACACTACTGTCCAGGCTTTTGTTTTTCTGTACATTTTTTGCTTGCAGCAATTAGCTTTCATAAAACAATGACATTTCTCAGTTCCAGTGTTTTCTCAGGATTAAAGAAGAGTCTGAAAAATCCATCTGTGATTTTAATACAGAAAGAAGTACAAGACCAACATCAGCAACAAAGTCCAGCGTGAAGGCAGAGCAGAAAACGGCACAGAGCCTCCGCAGTCCGGGGGTCCTCCTCCTGAGAAATGATTTCAGGCCTCATTTTCTAATCTAGATCCCATCACAGTACAATTACAGAGATTGTTCCATAATCTATCACTGAATGAAAAGCTCAGTGTCCCTTGAAAGACATTAGGAGGCAGCAGCTCATCTATGATTAGATTGAAGAGAGTCTTCTTTTTCCCCCCATATAAAGTATGATAATTATCAGTGGCATAGTGGCTCTGGGGTCAATACATCTGTCACAAATTGCTGTGATCAAAGTGAAGGATGGAAAGTGACAGTACGTGATGGGATTGGTAGATGAGGGCTATTGTGCTGTTTTGGCATTAGAGAACCATTGGTCAATGTGGGGTCATCGGTGAGTGTCTGTTCCCCTAGTGCACGAGGGGAGACAAGGGCTGACAACACCTCTAGTTCCTTTTACAACTTCTTGTGTGACATAGAAGTAGATTAAGGCTTCAGTAAGCTGTGTTTGCATTATCAATATAAGCAGGCATTAACAATATCTTTGGCTCAGCGTTACTTTTTCATAATCTGCCGCTCTGTGTGCCTGCTGAGTCCTGCATCCTTGCTCGAACCGTTCTCTCCAAATGGAAAATGAACCAAAATTACATCAAGGGCCTCTCACACCTAATGTGTTTGGCTTAGTAAAACTGAGCCCTGGGGCATTTTCCTGATCCAGTGGTGTGAAAAGCTGGAAGCTGTTACAGTATTTTATGTCATTTCATCACAATTTATAAACTACTAATACAGTAAATACATCTACTGATCGGGAAAATGCAACCGCAAGGTTGTCCACAAGCCAGTGTTCTTCTTGTGCCAGTCCCAAGTCTGGATAAATGCAGAGGGTTGTGTCAGGAAGGGCATCCGACGTGAAACACATCCCAAATTAAAAATGCGAATCATGACTTTCACACCGAAAATGACTTCCATACCCGATCGGTCGTGGGGCCCAGGTTAACAACAGTGCTGTTGACCTACAGGGTACCGGTGGAAATTGGACTACTGTTGGTCGTAGAAGGAGACGAGGAAGGTGTGTTCGTAGGCAGAGAGAGAAGAGGAAAGCTAAGAATGTAGGACTGACAGTAGGGACTTTGAATGTTGGGACTATGACAGGGAAGGTTAGAGAGTGGTGTTCAGAGGAGAGACTGTGAATATGTCAGTAGAAGGATGCTGAGGTTGGAGCTGCCAGGCAGGAGGTCTAGAGGAAGAACAAAGAGGAGATTTATGGATGTAGTGAGAGAGGACATGAAGTTAGTTGGTGTGAGAGAAGAGGATGCAGAGGACAGTGTCAGATGGAGGCACATGATTCACTGTGGCGACACCTGAAAGGGAACAGCCCAAAGGAAAAGAAGAAGATCAGGAAGCAACCTTTTCATGGATCTATGTAAAGCCATGTATATATGTATGTAAATGATTTGGTAACCATGGTTACACATGAGTTTCTGATAAGGAGATTTTCCCTGATCAGTCCGAACATTAAAGAGCAGATAAAACTGCAGTGTGATGTGTTTGTATCCCCTCTTAGTGGAATTCCTGGGAAGAAGTGTGGAACCATCATCTTCACAGCCGAGGAGCTCAGTAACTGCCGGGTTAGTATAACATCCTATTCAGCAAACTCTTTCTCCAGGCTGACACACTCACACACACAGTGATATAAACTGTCCGAGACAGGGGTCTGAAAGTTAAGCACTACAGTCTGAATTCATGACACGTTCAGAATTGCAGGCTGAATTTAAATGGCCGTGCAGGCTTAAGAATTATTTGTTCATCTGCATCAAATGGTGGGAAAGTGAATTTTTACTTTTTCCCCTCAAACTGTTGATGACAGTCGTTCATAAATTATTTATGCTGTCTCATTGTGTACTTTTTTTTTTTTTTGCCATAGTAGGTAAATAATTAGACATTGCAAACAAAGAGAGAAGCACATGCAAGCTCACATGCCACACACAAATATTCTTACCATGATTTTATTGCATGAACTTTTGAATGCAAGCATAAGCAATCAAACCCATACAGGTAATGGTGTGAATATTAAGAAGGCATTTTCCTTATGTATACAGCTGACAGAATTAAGTTTAACCTCACAGTCTTGTTCTCCCAGGACATAGCTACCATGCAGTTCTGTGCCAACAAGCTGGACAAAAAGGACTTCTTCGGCAAGTCTGACCCGTTCCTCGTCTTCTACCGGAGTAATGAGGATGGGACGTAAGTGTGCATTTTTGTTAGACTCACTGTAAATCTCTTATTCCCTGGATACCGAGGGCGAGTGTTCTGGTCCTCTGACGGAACTCATCCGCTGTTTAATGGCAGCAACTTCAAAACTGCCAGCAGATGTCTCTGTTGGATCTAGTCCCACGAGCTGTCTGAAAGCTTCTTGCCTGTCAGTTTGAAGAAAGGCTAATAGATTTGCTTGTCAATGACAGAAGCTGCTACTCTGTACTTACTGTAGATCACACAGATCACCCTCGCTGAGCCTGTGCCATCTCTGCTTTCTCACACTGAAGATTTTAACATTGTGCTTATTATCTGTTGGCAAAAAGATCCTACTTTTATATACTATAGCAAATGTAACTCAAAAACAGAAATGTTGTCCATGAACATATTTCCAAGGTAAAATAGAGATGTTTAAAATAAGGAGGTGGACAGACGAGGTGGTGGACAAAAGAACTCACATTTTTTCTGACTTAAAACTTACAAAAGTAATAAAAGAAATGAAAATCTGACTTGGATTTTTGATTCAAGATTGGGTTTTAAATAATAAAACTAAAGAAAAAGATCCAGACTAAAATGACAAAGTATCCCAGTGATTAACTTTTTCCACATTTTTTTATGTTACAGCCTTATTTCAAAATGGATCAAATTCATTATTTTCCTCAAAATTCTAAGGACAATGCCCCATAATCACAACGTGAAAGAAGTTTGTTTGAAATCTTTGCAAAATTATTAAAAGTAAAATAAGTACTCAATACTTTATTAATCTCTCCAGAGATGTTCAATCAGGTTCAGGTCTGGGCTCTGGCTGGGACACTCAAGGACATTCACAGAGTTGTCCTGTAGCCACTCCTTTGTTATCTTGGCTGGGTGCTTGGGGTTGTTGTCCTGTTGAAAGATGAATCATGACCCCAGTCTGAGGTCCAGAGCTCTCTGGACCAGGTTTTCATCAAGAATGTCTCTGTACATTGCTGCCTTCATCTTTCCCTCCATCCTGACTAGTCTCCCAGTTCCTGGCGCTGAAAAACATCCCCACATCATGATCCTGCCACCACCATGCTTTACTGTAGGGATGACATTGGCCAGGTGGTGAGCGGTGCCTGGTTTCGTCCAGACATGACTCTTGCCATTCATGCCAAAGAGTTTAATCTTTGTTTCATCAGACCAGAGATATTTGTATCTCGTGGTCTGAGAGTCCTTCAGGCAGGCTGTCACGTGCCTTTTACTGAGGAGTTGTTTCCGTCTGGCCACTCTACCATACAGGCCTGATTGGAGGAGTGCTGCAGAGATAGATGTTCTTCCAGAAAGTTCTCCTCTTTCCACAGAAAATCACTGGAGCTCTTTCAGAGTGACCATTGGGTTTTTGGTCACCTCCCTGACTAAGGCCCTTCTCTCTCGATTGCTCAGTTTGGCCGGTGGGCCCGCTCTAGGAAGAGTTCTGGTTGTTTCAAACTTCTTCCATTTACAGATGATGGAGGCCACTGTGCTTATTGGGAACTTAAATGCTGAAGAAAATTTTCTGCACCCTTCCCCAGATCTGTGCCTCGATACCATCCTGTCTCAGAGGTCTACAGACCTCTGGACCTTGGACTTCATGGCTTGGTTTGTTCATTGACACGCACTGTTAACTGTGGGACCTTATATAGACAGGTGTGTGCTTTTCCAAATCATGTCCAATCAAGTTGTAGAAATATCTCAAGGATGATCGGTGGATGCACTAGAGCTCAATTTTGAGCGTCATGGCAAAGGCTTATGTACGTGTGATTTTGTTGTTTTTTTATTTTTAATACAATTGCAAAGGTTTCAAACAAACACCTTTCACATTATGGTGTATTGTTTGTAGAATTTTGAGAAAAATAATGACTTTCATCCATTTTGGAATAAGACTGTAACATAACAAAATGTGGGAAATGTTAAGAATACTGGGAATACTTCCTGAATGCACTGTATTGTTGTACAATGATTTTATCACACAGAGGCATAGGATACAATTTCAAAAAGTGGTCGTTGAGGTCATCAGACACTTATATAACTTGACCTAACACCTAAGCTGGTTCACTCATTATTCTCACTCTCCTTCTGTTCAATCTGTGTTTCAATTTCCTCTTGCAGCCACATCCAGGGAAGTTGGCTACATTCACATGGACCTTATACCTCTTCATATTTGCAGCTATAGTCACAGGGACATCAAACTGCTTGATGGTGGTCTTACAGCATTTATATTTAACACGCTTTTCTACAATTTTCTTTCTGATATATTCATGGTCAGTGAGGTGCACACAATGATACCAAAAGGCACAATGACTACATTAAAATAGATGGAATGACTTTGATTTAAGACATATTTGACACTAATTACTGGAAAAAATAAAATAATGCAATAATCGGTGCTTCTTTTTTGTGGGAGGGTACCAACAAATTTGTTCACAGTACTTGACTGATAACGAATAGTCGTAACATTATTAAAGTCCCCACAATTGTGGATGGCATGATTCTGCAGTGTGCTAAAGTTGCAAATGCATTGGTTTATTTGTGAATTTGTTTCGGTGAACAAGCACCATCCAACGGTGGTGCTCTTCAGTTGAGTCGACATGTTTACAGTGGAATTTAGACAAACCCCAGAAGCAGGCGGGAACCTGGTTGACAATTCTGAGTGGCTGGGATTTTTGGGACTGCTTTCCTATCCTCCCTCCTTCAACCTGGATTTGCTTATATCCGAAGTACCCACTTTCTGACTTTTTATCCTCACTGTGTTGCGTTTCCACTTTGTGTTTCCAGGTTCACCATCTGCCACAAGACTGAGGTGATCAAGAACAATCTGAACCCTGTTTGGCAGCCATTTACCATCCCTGTTAGAGCACTTTGCAATGGAGACTATGACAGGTGAGGGGACAGTAGTTAATTAGTAGTAGTTAGTAGTTACAACCATCAAAGAACTCACAAACCTCCTTTAATCGCGAAGAAAAGGGAAAAACCATTAGCAAGCGCGACAGAGGAAGAAGCCAACACAGACAGCCATGCAACAGATGTTTACAGCAAAGAGCAGCACAGACAATCAACACGAATAATATTCACATGAAGAACACGATCAGGGAGTGTGTCAAGTAACTTCCAGACTCAGACGTTTGTATTCTCACACACACCAACTCCGGACAAATTCAGTAGAATAGCAGGATTCCAGTGCATGTGTGAAAGGGGCTGTTGCTTTGCAGTAAACAGAGCATGCTTTAAGTCAGTAGTCATGGTGTGGACTTATGGCTTCCAGTTTTGCCTTATGCCATTTGTGCTCCACTCTGCATTCATACAGACCTCCTTGGTGTTGGTAGATTTGGCAGTGAGACGTGCAAATGAATCCAGGAGACCAGGCAAAATTTCTGGCATCATTTTTACAGGACCTGTCAGAGCAGTGAAAGGACCACAGGCAATTGCTCGTTAAGTGCCATTACAGCTGGCAGACCACTGTGGCAAGTGGTAAATACACTAGTGCTAACGTCACTAGGACTAGGAGCGGAAATTTAATGAGCAAATGATCTAACCCCGTGAATGTGAATGCAGTGACAGTGAGAGCAGAACTGCTTTACTTAGTGAATGCAGTCCTTACTCGGACACACACACACCACAGCTTCATGTCTACTGACATTAGTAAAGCTGCACATTGAGCAGTGTACTAGTGTAGTCTCTCCAAAGCGCTTTGAATCTTAAGTGGATGATGAATAATATCGGCAGAGATTGGACTCTGTAGTGATCAGAATAATGCCAGCAGTCGGCCGTACGGTCAGTCTCAGGCCAGTGCTGGTGTTATTGAGACCAACATGGAGTCAGTGCGGCAGCAGACACATTGCTCTGATACTGGCCAGTTAGACCATTAATCTAAGACACACAGACATGCACAAATACCGCTTCCTGTTAGATGTTGGTCACAGTCTCAGTGTGTGTGGAGTTGGTTTGGGCGATATTTTGAATATTCTTTAATGTGTATTAAATGACTATATCACCAACATGGAGAATAAATTGTAACCTCGTTATTTTCAAACTAACTTTGGAGTTTCAGTTTTGAGAGTGTGTGAAGCAAACAGACAAGACATATTCAAGAAGGAAGAGGAAACACCCAGCAGTGTTTCCCCTATATGTATTAAACAGTGATGCACCGCTAATAAGATTTCACATGGTTCATTAATATTCATCAAAAAACATAACGTTACAGTAAGTTTACTGTAACAGAAAAAAAAAAATTTTTTTTTATAAATCATAATCTAAATCCAACTCGTTATTGGAATCTGCCATAAAATAACTGACAGATATTTCAAAATAGGGATAAACACTAAAAACTATCTATGTAGGTCAACTACATTATTTATTAATTTCCACAGCTGTTAATATTTGCCTAGTTAGAATAAGTATTGCTTTGTGATTTCCCCCTTTTTACATGCATTCTGAAAAATGTTCAAAAGAATTTCTTATTGAATATATGAGAACGGTTTAATGCAGACTTATGTTGCAGGGATTAATAGCATCTTCATACGGGTGAGACTGTACATCAAAGGGTTAAATCCAGCCTTTATGAAGTGCTTAAGAGGCGATGTCACGCAGCATGTTAATAGTTCAACGCTCATCATTATGGATAAGTGTCAGAAGACACAAAAATTCCCAACATGTTGCACACAGGGCTGTGTAGCTGTGTAGCATGTAGTGCCCGTGATGTCCACCACCTGATGGATGCATGCTTAGTATTTAAGAGTTTAAAGATTATTTTGTGGCTAGTCTGCTTTTTTGTGTTTTTATTTAGTTGTACCCTAACTGTTGTGCTGTACATATTAAACAATAATGTTATGGAGAATAATTTCATGAAGGGCAATGGTAAGCGTGGTCACTCTGCTTAGTCTGCAGTTACACAGCTCCACAACAAGCAACTCAATATTTATCTAAACGTGCAAGTATTGGTCTAAAAATTCCCGCTGTAACTACCACTTTAAATCTTTTGCTCAAATAAGGGTACTAAAAAAAGTACTAAGCATTTTATCTACATTTTACTGACAGTACAAAAGTGCTGGCAGAAGAAACCACAGAAAACTCTGCTTTGTTGACTTCGTTTCAAGGTTTTCCTGTGAACTCCAGCAGCTCTCAGACTCCCCGAGTCAGTCGTGTGTACGAACATTGTCAGCCCTCAAATGGACTTTGGCTTTGGTTCCCTACCTCCACCTTTAAGAAACGGGAGCAAGAACCCAGAGTTAAAAAAGAAAAAAACGTGGAATCCCAGAATAAGCTGTATTTTATTTTTGTTTAGGACCAAAAGTTGGTATTCCCCTAAAAATATTAATAATAATATTTTTTATTCAACTGTTATTTGTGATCTGCCATTTTCGACAACTCATATTTCACAGTGCCTTTCTTTTTAAATAAATTCTTTGTCTTGATTTCTTAAATTGGAAACATAGTCCGATGTAAAACCTAAGGGACATATTCCTCCTGACTCTGCTATTTGTCTTTCTCATCCTCACCTTTTGTCTCTGTGAATCTCACCTTTCTTCCATCTCATCTCTCTTCAGGACGGTCAAGGTGGATGTGTATGACTGGGACCGAGACGGGAGGTAAAGTCTATCATTCGCTATCGTTCTTGCTTTTGTACCTTTAAAATGTTCAGTTCCTCATGGAATCCTTCAAATGTCACTCCTTGTTCTGATTGACCCATGGTTTACTCAGACCCTTTTCTTTTGCTCCAAATATATTTTTAGACATTTGAACAAATGCAGGATTCTTCTAGCTTGTTCCTTGCTAGACAAGGAAACTAAAAGTTAATATTTATGACATTTATTTTAAAGCTTCGCTATATTCTTCATATTTTCTTTTTCTTTAACTAAGCATCTCCTGACTTATTGCATTGTTACTAAATCCTTATCTATTGTTGTGCTTCGTCCCCCTTCTCTGCTTCATACCCCAAATGTCTCTGAGGGATCCTCTGAGGAGATTTTCATTCTGTCAAAGCTCAAATGAATTTTACAGTTACGTGCCAAATAAAATGCTTGGACACGAGCACACTTCTAATGACAGCATAGCTGAGCCTGTATGATACAGCACACAGATGATACTTATACCTTTAAATGTATTTGAATTTCTACTCACTGGTTGTGTCTTGACACACATTACTTGTCTAGACAAGTAGCAGTTTCAGCAAATTGACCACTATTTATATCAGAATCACTGATGCCTTCTGCCAACAAGACAGTAATAAATATATGAGCAGATGAGGAGAGAAAAAAGAACGGATACATTCAGAAAAGTTCTTAAGTAAAAATTATTGTTATGATATGCACAACAGCAGTGATGCATCTTTAGTGAGCCATTTTAAATGTCTTCCTATGGGGTCTACACACTGATCGTGGTAAGTAGGGTAAAGACATGGCTGGAGTAGATGTGGACTGAACAAGAGTATGAAGAGCTAGCGAAGGAACCTTGTGATGATGATACAGTACCTGAAGATGTTGATGGAGCAGTGGTCTGATGGTGACGTGATGACAAACGGTAATGAATACATGGGCTGGAGGAGGGTTGCTTTGACCCAACACCTAAATTACAACTAACAACAGAGAGAGAAACTGATCGACAGCAATGGGACGATTGGCTTACGAAGACTGAGGCAGGATCTGATGGAAGTGCAGAAGGAAAATCCAATAACATAAAAGGCACCAATCTGTTTATGAGCAAACACGGTGTATATGTAGATACTGTATATCTGACAAAGAATTGGTTTGGTGGCCAGAACAAGGAAACATGGGGCTCCACTGATTTCCCCCACTACTTCTGCCAGAAAGCTGGGGATCATCACTGAAGAACAACTGAGGTGTGCTGACCGCATCTCCACCTCTAGGGAAAACATTTTTGCCCTCTACATGAGAAAGATCAGACCGTACCTTTCTCATCTCAATTACTGCAATGCCCTACTGATGGGGTTACCAGCAGGCACATTCAAGCCTCTCCAGATGATCCAAAATGCCAAAAATGACACACATCACACGGATCTTCAAGTCTCTGCACTGGCTTCCTGTAGCTGCCTGCATCAGGTTCAAAGCTCTGACTCTCACAGCTTGTCTAGTATATGAAATGTTTTCATCCACCATATATATTTTTTTTTATCATTTTAAACTAAAACTGATTTTTGAGCATTGAGGTACTGCTAACACTCACAGTCTCTGTCCATCCATCTTCCAGCCATGACTTTATTGGAGAGTTCACCACCAGCTATAGAGAACTGTCCAGAGGCCAAAGTCAATTCAATGTCTATGAGGTAAATGCAAGCCTTGCAAATATTCTTGATCTGTAAATAATTCAAATAATTAGCAAAACCTAATTTTCTCTCACTTTTTAAGAGCTTTTCTTGACAGCCACCCACAGGAGCTCAGACAACAAGTTCTAAATGATTTCACATTGCTTCTCAGATTTTATTTCTTCCAAAACTAATCTCTTGTTTCCTGTCTCGTCAAGGTTTTGAATCCTAAAAAGAAAGGCAAGAAGAAGAAATATGTCAATTCAGGCACGGTAAGAGCACTCAGAGCGTGTTTCACCAGCAGCTGTCAGATGTTTCAGTGATGCGACTCATCGCAGCAGTGACATGTCACAGCAGTAAACGATGGTGTTTACAAGGCTCCTTGTGATTATTTATCACTGCTCTCTTCCTGCTTTCTCTCCCTTTTTCTCTTGTATCTCTTACTCTCTTTCCCTCTTTAAGGTGACCCTGCTTTCCTTCAAAGTGGAGTCTGAACACACATTTGTTGACTTCATCAGAGGAGGGTAAAAGCTCACTCGGCTCTCATGTAGCCATGTAGAGTGGGAAGTAGGCTGCGATTCTCCATTAACTCGCTATAAGAAGTCAGAGAATATACTGGGGGTTTTCCTGTTTAGGGGTCATTCTCCATCAGAAAGAGGCATAGAGATATTCTTCTGTGCATCCTAAATATTTGGTTCTAGTCTTGGTTGTATAGTGGCTGCATTGGTGCACTAGGTGAACATGTTTAACTTGTCTTTTGGCACACGACACATGTTGCAGAGCTTCTTTTTTTTTTTTTTTTCCTGGTCTGTGTACCGGCATTTTGTTTATCACTATACATTATTTCAATCAATAAAAACTGAACAGGGAAAATAGGCCCAAAGCTATCTGATGCAACAAACCCGCTTATAAGTGAGAAAACTCGTACCTTGGTCCCTAACAGGACATTAAGGTTCATACAGTTAATACAGAAGAGATGGATTCCTCTCTCTGTTGATTTTTTACAGGCTTCCTCCATTTTGGACTCTTCAACCATTTATGTATGATGTAACTGGATCAAAACATGGAGCGCATTCTTTCTTAGGAATGTTGCTCAGTGGGGCGGACTGTAAGAAATTTGGAATCTCACATCAAATAGAAATAAGATAATATAGAGGGCAGATTTTACATAGCTGGATTTCTGGAGGTCTTTTTTTAAGATTTTTGTAGTCAGCAATAAGTTAAGCATTTCAGCATTTGGTATTTTACAAAGCAGAAAATGTTTAAGTACTATATGTAAAAGAACGAAATAGAAAGTCTTCAGCAGAACAGCAGTCAGGTGTAAAGATGTTGAATACTAGCAGAACGCGGTGGTTATGTTCTTCAGCTTAAACTGAATTAATGAGTTATTCAGTCTGAGCTGTACATTAGGCTCCAATCAGAACAGTTGGCACAGTTGTAACATCTTTGCTATGAATGATACTGTGTCCCATCTCCCACCAGGACACAGCTCAATTTCACTGTGGCCATAGACTTCACAGCCTCCAATGGTAGGACAGCATTTGTCTTTGTGCATGCAGGAAATGTCCTTACATGTGTTTTTCAGTTCTAATGTTTTACTTACCGTGTGTGTAACAGTCAGTGGGACTGTGTTCTCCTCATGAGTTGGGAAAAGACAACAGGGTTGTCACGTCATTATATTTAGTTGTCTCTGTCTCTAGTTGTTTTGTGTGCATTTTGTCTTTATTGTGATCACATTTGACATGTTTTTTATTGCAGCTGATTTAAGCTCCATGTACAGTGACTATTTTTGTACATTTTGAAATCAGAAGCAATGAATGTCTGAAAAAAGTTATTTCAGACTGTAATTGAATTGAACTCAAATTTTATTATTTTGCTTTATGGAGTCCATGTGCTTTATGTGAGACTTTGCTTGTCGTGATTCTCCAAAAGGTTTGTTCATGTTAATGTTGCCATATGTATTTTTCAAATTCTATTTTCAAATTCTTCTATTATATTATATATGCATGTTGGGTGGGGTTTTGCTTCTCTCACTGCAGGTAATCCATCCCAGCCCACCTCACTGCACTACATGAGTCCGTACCAAATGAATGCATATGCCATGGCTCTAAAGGCTGTGGGGGAAATCATCCAGGACTACGACAGTGACAAACTCTTCCCAGCATACGGCTTTGGAGCTAAGCTTCCCCCAGATGGCAAGATCTCCCATGCCTTCCCACTGGTAGGTGACACTTAAGAGTTGGACTGTTTGCAGTCCAAAGACACGCATGTTAAGTTAATTGGTGACTCTAAATTGCCTGTAGATGTGCATGCGAGTGTGAATAGTTGTCTGTCGCTGGTGACCTTTTCAGGGTTGACCCCACTCCTCACCCTTTGACAGCTGACAGTCATTTTCCATTATTAAAAAGCAATAGTAAATGTATGTAATACTGGTCTATAATATGTCTTGTCTGTAATATATTAAAATGTTGGGTGGTAAAGTACCTCGATATTACTACAATTTTATACTACTCATCTGAAATGATTTACAGACAGAATAGACTACAATAAACTGCAGAAAAACACAGCCCATGCCCCTCCCCAGCTGTGCAGTGCTGGTCCAAGCCCGGTAGAAATTGGGGAGGGTTGCGTCAGGAAGGGCATCCGGCGTAAAAACTCAACGCAGTCAACATGCGGACAATGATCCGCTGTGGAGACCCTGAACTCACAGGATAGGCTGCAGTCTGACAACGAAACAAAAATTTATTTAGTGTCTGTATGGTGATTGTGGAAAATATGATTCATTTAGAAAATAACCAAAGTTATCATTTAACACATTAAATTGGTTCTTAACCTTTAATTTTTTTTCCGTCATTGTACGCTTCGCTCAACCACAATAAGAAAAATATTACTTTAACCCCTTGTAGCTTTTAAATAATTTGACCACTGTTAATGCTATGGAGCCATGTTTTTCTAAATATGTTCACATTTTTTTTACACATAAGGAGGACGATGTAAGCCAAAGCTTATGTAATATACAGTTCCGAATTCAAGTTTATGTACACTGATTGACTGTCATGGTTGAGGAAGTCAAGAACAGCTACATTGAAATCTAAAGACGATGGATCACAAGATTCCAAACAGAAGAAGCAAACGGTGTCCGGCAGGAAGTAAATGGCAAACGAGCTGTTCAGGTGTGTCAGTAGTGAATATAAAATAACACACAGACATGCAAAAAAAAAAAAAGTATGGGATGCTATTACTCGTTTAGTATGTGGGGAATGACGTATGGCTGAAAATGAGTGAGGAAATATCTATACATATATATGACACAGAAGATTAGATGTGAATCTATATCCAAACACAAAAGAAAAGCAGCGTCTGAATGTCTGCTGTCTGGTGAACTCTGGTTAAGACACACATCCTCTTGTTGTGAGGAAGAGGTAGTTCACCACCTTTCATGGTGATGTTGTGCAATGTAAACTGAAGTGTTAGTGTAGAGCTTATTATTTTAAGACAGTTAGTGGTTATGGGTTAGAAGCAGAATGTTGCGGGTTCGCGACTTTCTGACTTTCCGTGGCCTTTCTGTGTGGAGGTTGCACGGGTTTTTTCCGGCTACTCCTGTTTCCTCCCATAGTCCAAAAACATGCATGTTCGGTTAATTGGTGAATCTAAAAATTGCCCGTAAGTGTGAATGGTTGTTCGTCTTTGTGCAATGCATCCAGAAAGTATTCACAACTTTTCCACATTTTGTTATGTTACCGCCTCGATCTAAAATGGTTTAAATGTATTATTGTCCTTCAAATTTTATAAACAATACCCCATAACATAAAGTGTGTTTGAAGTCTTTTCAAATTTATAAAACAAATAATAATAATCAAAGTATAGCATGTTGGTGGCAGCATCATGCTGTGGGGATGTTGTTCAGCGGCAGGAATCGAGGGAAAGATGAATGCAGCAATGAACCAAATTGAACATCTCTGGAGAGATCTGAAAATGGCTGTGCACAGAAGCTCCCCTTTCAACCTGATGGAGCGTAAGAGGTCCTGCAAAGAAGAATGGGAGTGTTTCCCCGAAAATAGGTGTGCCAAGCTTGTAGCATCAAACATCAAACTTCTTTCACATTGTCATCATGGGGTATTGCTTGTAGAATTTTGAGGGAAATATCGAATATAATCCATTTTGGAATAACGGTGTAACAAAACAAAATGTGGAAACAGTTAGGTGCTATGAAGCACTATGACCCGGGAAGCAGTGACAGATAACGGATTGATGGATAGAAATCATTAACTTTTAGAACAAACATGTCAGCACTTAAATAGGTGCACCTAATATTCTGTTCTTACCTAAGGGCAAATCCCAAAAGAGAAAACACTGAATAATGTCTGAATGTTTGTGAAAAAAAGTTGGTTTTAATAAAAAATTTGAACGGTTGGTGAATGAGGCCTAGTGTATATTGGGTGTCACTGCAGGGACCTTTAATAC
Organism: Channa maculata; assembly: GCA_020496755.1. Classification (NCBI taxonomy): domain Eukaryota; kingdom Metazoa; phylum Chordata; class Actinopteri; order Anabantiformes; family Channidae; genus Channa; species Channa maculata. Next base: position 2,568,030 of record CM035603.1, read on the forward strand.
ACAACCTTCTATCTGTATTTATACTTCTCTATCTTACTTTGCATTGCTAGTAAAAAATCATTTCAATGATATTCATTGTTATGCTTTCATATTCTCTGTAAAAAGCTGAAGGACTGCAATTTTTGCCTCTGAACTGGCAGATTTGCGTTTTGTGCAGTCCAATTCCATCCTGCAGTCTCTGCTAGGAAACTGGTTATTTTGCAGGCATTAAAGGTCTTCAGGTCTTATTATTTGACTCGGTATTCAGACGAAACCATTTAGCATTCATATTAAAAAAAAATACGGATCTCGTTCTGAACAATACACAGCGATTCAACTCGGAACAACTGCATAAGTCAATGAAAGGAAATGTTTCATAATCCCACAAGCTGTAGGAATAGTGGAGTAATCTTGTGAAGTGGATGACTGAGCAGAGGAAAGGGACAAAAGGTGGGAGGAAGAAAACCCTTTGAATCACACTGCACTTCAAGAGAAAAGAAGTTCATCCGTTTGATAGTTTGGCAGTGATGGAGAAATAATAGAGAGCAGACAGACAAGAAGCTGCAGGGACATTTTGATGATGCACTTCTTGCCTTAGCATTGTTCAACAAGATGGCAACAATAGCAATTAGGAAAAAGCAGAGTTCAGAAATAATGACTTATACTCATAAGTCTCCGCTGACTTTTGCTGTCTCCTTGAACTGTTAGTTTAGAAATTAGAAATTTGGGAGGGAGGGGGAGGGGGGTCATTAAAAAGTTTTCTTATAATTGATGCTGTTCCAAGACTGCAGGATAAGATTACTGGGAGTTTTTTTATTTATTTATTTAAAGAAGATGATTATATGGCTCGAGCTTCTCATATGGGTTAAATGACATGCCTCCAGTATTTTATTAGTGGGCTGAAAAAGTTTCTACCCAAGTTTCTCTGACCTGAAACTGTCATTTTCAATCAGCTTTGTCAATTCCCATGATCTTCCTGGCTGCCTCACCGTCAGGAGTCAATGGTGTTGGAGAGCATCAGCATGTGTCGTGTCTAAATTCCTCACTTTATTTAACTTTGCTTATTCCCATGTGAGTGGCTGTTCAAATAGCCCCCCCCCCCAATTAGGTTTCACCTCAGCATTACAAATCGTGCCACTGCATCATTTTACAGCAACTCTAATTAAGAATCTGTCCTTTAAAAAACAGTTTCTTGAGAAATCTATTCAGTCTAGTCCATCAAATGTAAAGTTTTAGTATTCACTTATCTTAAATGGCTCAGGTGGGAGAGATCACAAGTATCACAACGTAATAACTTCTGCAGATGTTCCCTTACCAGTACCAGCATTGGGCAAACTACTCTGCTAAAGTCTCATAAAGATTACGTTATACGTGTTAAATGTTTTAACTTACAAGACTGTCAGAGACTAGAAATTTATTGAGAAAACTCATTTTGGCTGCTTGTATTCTAGATCTTATTCTTTCAGACATTACCCTCGTGGTTCGGTATAATGTCTGCATTACTTCTGATGGTGCACCAATACACTTGTCACCCTCACTTGTGAACAAGACCCTGAGATATTTAAACTCCTTTACTTGTGACTCATTCCTAACCTGAAGGGAAGTGTCCACCGTTTTCAGGTAGAGTACCATCGCCTCAGACTTGAAGGTGCAAATGTGCATCCCAGCCACCATACACTAGGCTGTAAACCGAGTGCATGCTGAAGATCATGGTCTGATGGAGCCAACAGAACCACATCATCTGCAATTCTGAGAAGGAATTCTGATGTCCCCAAACTGGATGCTCTTGTCCCTTTGGCTGTGTCTTGAAATCCAAAATGGTAGCATGTTTGACTTCTTAACAAGAATATGGACAAAACTCTCACTCCCGTTATACAAGGACCGAACGGTTTGTAACATCCATCCCATTATCCCACAGTACCCCCCCACAAATACCTCGTAAGGACATGGTTATAAGCCTTCTCCAAGTCCTTAAACCAATGTTGCCTTGATTGGCATAGACCCCTTCAGTAATCTATCAAGGAAAAAGAGTTGGTCCAATTTTTCATAGCCAGAACGCAATGTATGTTCCTTGTCGATTTAAGGTTCAACAATGGCTTAAAGACTCCTTTCTAGTATTGTGGCATCGTTTTTTCCAGGGACCATGAGCAGTGTGATACCTAACAATTAGAACACTCCCTCCGGTCCCCTTTTAAAATTTGGAAACCACTACCCTAGTGTGCCAGTCCCCATGTACTGTACCCGTCCACCATCCGACACTGAACGGGCGTATGACCCAAGACAGCCTGACCACGTCCTAAACCTTAACGAATCTCATCCACACCTGGTGCTTTGCCAATGTGGATCTCTTTGACTACTAACTACTTCAGAGACCTCCACCATCAATATGGATGAAGCTTCTTCCAAGTCTTCAGACTTTGTCTACTCCTCAGAGTGCATGTAAATGTTTTTTATAGCGTCAGAACTTGGTTCTGATCCAACTCACCACCATGTGGTGATCAGTTGACACCTCTGCTGCTCTCTTCACCCGAGAATTATGGCCTAGGATCTGATGATATGTCACAACAAATTCAATCACTGATCTGGGCCATGAGTTGTTCTGGTACCAAGTACACTTATGAAGAACCCTATGCTCGAACAAAGAAGTTCAATGAGAACGCACTACTCGGGTTCAGATTAGGCAGGTCATTCCTCTCAATTACCCACTACAGGTTTTTCCATCATTGAGTTTTGAATGTTTAATTAAGAGCAGTTTTAATAATTCTGTAAAAGTTTACCTGCCAAACGGGGGTCAGCCCTGACTTTTTTCCCTTCTTAGCAGAGATTTTAATAATGTGTTTAATGTACTTTAGTTTAGTTTTGATCTTGGAGCAAATCCACTACTGCAAATATTTCTGGAGTAACACTGATCATAATTTTATTGCAGATTACCTGTTGTATTAGGTCTACATAATTGTGCACCCTTCCTCTCTCCCACATAACTTAATTTTAGATTTGTTATTCATGGTCAGACAGTCTAAAGCTGCAATGTGTTTCACATGATCAGAGTTTATGTTGCTTAATCTGTGTCACTTATGCAATGAGCTGGTTCAGGTGCTACATCAGCTCAGCCTGCCAGATCAGCTCAGGGTCTTGTGCTTAATGACGTCACAATTATGATTGGCCGAACAATGGCGGATGCATGTGATGAACTTTTGCTATTTGTTTTGATTGGGGGCCACCGTGGCTCAGGTGGTAGAGCCATCATCCATTAATCCCATGATTGTTTGCAATACAATTCCTGGCTCCTCCTGTCAAATGTCAAAGTGTCTTTCAGCAAGACACTGAACCACAAATTAATTGATCCCTGTGAGTGCAGGTCAGCTGCGCAGCAGCTTTCCCATTGATACGTGTATGCTCGTGAGTGCAAATGGGTGAATGAGAAGCACTGTAAACTGCTTTAGGTACCAATAATTAGACAAATGCTATATACTGTGAGTACAGTACATTTACCATTGAGTGACCATTTGCATACAGAAAGAGATCCACATCCAATAATGTATAAACTTAAATAAGTCAAATAATTAGACTGTGAATTTCTCATTGAGATGAATAAATTATCGATCCATAAGATACTGGCCCCTAGAAGAGAAGAACGGGGCCAGACCCACTCTAAGCCCAAGTATGACAATACAGGAAGCAAAGAGGAAAGCGGAATGGAAGGCGAATGATTCTCTCATTCGACTGCTTTAAACAGTAAATAATAGCACAAAAGTCCTCAAGTAGACAGGTTTAGAAAGTTGAAAGAAGTTCCTACACAAGATAAGGAAGACATGCCAATTCTGTTCTTAATTAAAATAAGAGTACTCTTGAAATATTAGATCGATAAGCAGTATTGACAAGAGTAGTAGTACTGTTAAAAACTGTGGTGCAGGAAGGTAGAGTGGTCGTCCTCAATCCCCGGCTGCTCCAGTCACATCTCGAATTGTCCTTGAACAAGACACTGAACCCCAACTTAGTTGCTCCTGGTGGGCGTTGGCCAGCTGCATAGCAGCTCCCCCATTGGGGTGAGAAGCAGTGTAAGGTGCTTTGGGTGCCAGTAGGTAGAACAGTGCAGACCATTTACCATCTGTAGTCACAGAAAGCTTTGACAGATTATTTCCACATAAGAGACATTTTTTGAGCATATTTCTGCTAAAATATTTTTACCGTTTAATATTGTAGTTTTGAGTAGCTCATGTTGCAGTAAATCAAGAGTCAGTGAACTTCAGAGTGGCCTCTCCTCCACAAGGACATCAGACAAAATATTTGTCTTTCATGACACTGGTTTAACTTGGCGCTTCTACTAAAGGGCTCCTCTGTTTAGTGCTTAATTAACACTCAGTTCCAAATTTGATACTTTAAAGAAATGCATACTATTAAACCAAAACTTTAGTCTCAGAGCAAATCATTAAAAAGTAATCGTGAAGAGAGAAAGCACTAAGTCTGTGCATGCACGCACCTGCCCTTGAGATGATTAGCTGTAGGTCACTGTCAGCATCGTTTGGTGTTGTACATTCATTTAATGTGGGTCACATTGTCATATGAAGGGGTAAGTGATTTTGATTATGTTCATGCTCTGTGGATGAAGACTTGGTGCATTCATGTTGGATAATTCCCCTCTATTCAGCACAGAAGTGTTTCCACAAGCTTAATGCTATGCAAAGACAATCACCGGGGACCTTCACTGTGGTAAACAAAAACTTTAACTGTCTTTATTTCACACTATATGCTAATCCTGTTCGGGTCTTTGCGTCTGTAGTGTACACAGTGAAAGGAAATGCATATTTTAAAATGCAATCGCGCGGATTAAAACGGCAAGAAAGTGCAGCAGAACAGAAGAAGCTGCTCATTGTGGAAAGCTGAGCGATGGCTTAGTATTTAGTACCTATTTTATGGGGAAAAAAAACCATTATTACTTACTTTTCAAGCAGACTGCAATTGTAAACCTCAAGCACCATTTCAAACTTTTGGAATTTCTGTGTATTATTTGCTGTTGGTGCAATTTTGGAAACTGCCAGAATAGTACATAGTTCACATACAGGACATGTATTGTACTGTATATTTGTATATAGAACAAGAACAAGTGATTTGTTATTATAATGAGGAAGAATGTGAATGTGAAAGTGAATTAATATAAATGAAAAGTTGGAAAAATTCTGATACTAAACATATGAATGAGCCAGACCACAGTCTTTTCCTAAGCTCCTCCCAGACCAATTTTCATTACTGTAACCATGAGGACATTATGTACATGATGTGAGGCTACTTATGTAACGTATGCTGTGTATTGCCAAGCTAAGCATGTTTATGAACCCGCCCAGAAAAATGATCAGCTGTTATTTAGGTGCCATGCACGTGATAGTATCTGAATAGAAATGGCAGGCACCAGACTTTTGGTATCTATTGGCAAAGTAGTTAAGTTTCCGTAGCTGCTTGCTGAAATGGTACCACTGAATAAGCAGGTGTCTTTTTTATCAATATTGCCTGTTGATTGTACTAATGATAAAACAGACCATCGTTGTTCATTCCCATTAGCCAAAACTTTCATTTTACAAGTTTGTGCAGGTCTGAAAGTTTGCTAAATCAGTCTGAGATTAGAAATAAAACCCCCGGGAAAATAACAGAAGTTTAGAATATACAAATATTCTTGCATAAGGCCCAGTGTCTAGCAGACAGTCTATAAAACCTGACTTTAGACACTCAACAAAACGAACAGCAACAATTATTGCTCTCTTAATTTGCTCAGACAGAGGGAGTTTAACAGGCAGCATGATTACATGGATTGACAATACAAAGGTGCAATTAGACACAAATTCAGTCTGGCATAAAATTCTCCTTGCTTTCTGTCTGAAAGTTACAGAGTGCTCTGCAAACTAATGAGCAACCAGGTCAATTATGTTTATTAAATCCATGTATGTATGTGTGGATTGTTCAGTGTTATTTCCCTGAAGGGTCTTGTAAGATGTATCAGGTCACTTTCTGTGGCCCTTCAGCTCATTACATTAAATTAATAAGACCTAAACTATCAAACAGTTAATACGTAAAAGCAGGAGAGCATTGCTTGCAATTAAGGAGAGTTTCTCAGGAAGATGTGTTGAAGATAAACCTGCGACTTTTCAAAGCGAATAGGATATGGAGAATAATTGACTTTTGCTAGGTTGAAAAACTATTGGTGGCCATGAGTGAATCAGTATGTAGCTCGCATTGATGAACTACACATTCACGATTCGTTTGGAAAAATAGGGTTATGAAATGTGATATAATATGTCAAGTAGTCCTCAGATTTTAACCTGAGCAATGTTATTTTAACTGAAGAAGGAGATGTGAGGACCAGCCACATACTTGCTTAAATGATACAGTCATGAGAGCAGACTCGTCCAAACAATATATGTATAAATAAGGAAGTATTTTTAGAGTGATTTAGTCCAACTGTAACTCGGGCAGCTTGTAAGATTTCAAAGCATGGGGTTTTTTTTGTTTTTGTTTTTTTTTTGCTTTTGGAATAAAAAATAAACACATGAGAATAATATGTCCTAGATATTTTTTCTCAAAACTTTTGTGTTTCGTAAACCCAAAGACAACAACTTACTTACTTTGAACAGAATGAAGGGACAGAACCTAAATACTGCTGTGATCAGATGTCATTATATAGTGTGTATCCTGATATAACCATTGCACCAGCCTTAATCGACCATCCTTGAATAGACACGTCCAAACACAGGCTGGTCATATGTCAAACATAGCATATGGAGCCATAAATCTATGGTGCGTCTGTGTTTTTAGAGTAAATGAGTTTCACATTGTATCTCATGACTTGTTAGCTTTCTGGTAGTTCTGGCACAAAGTTGGATCCGATGAAGTGGTCACTCAGTGTATATCGAGGGGCTTGGCCATTTGGACTGTGTCTTGCCGCCATAGGGCGTAGGAAGGTAGCGCAGTTGTCCAGCAATCTTGCAGTTGTTGGTTCAATCCCCGGCTCCTCCAGTCACATGTCAAAGTGTCCCTGAGAAAGTAAGAACCCCAACTTAGTTGCTCCTGGTGAGTGTTGCCCATCAGTGTATGAGTATGAGTGTGTGAATGGGTGAATGAGAAGCAGTGTAAAGTGCTTTGAGTGCCAATAGGTAGAAAAGTGCCAAATAAGTGCAGACCATTTACCATGAGCACAGAAATGAACCATGGATGGTTGTCAGGGCAACGGAACATACAAACCATGTGTTAGAATATGTCCCAGATTCAAATTTACCTTCTGGTTGCAGCCTTTCCATGTGGAGTTTGCATTTTCTCCCTGTGCTTGTGTGGGTTTCCTCTAGTTACTCCGGTTTCCTCCCACAGTCACACAGACACACACGCATGTTAGGTTCATTTCTGACTCTAAATTGCCTGTAGGTTTGCATGTGAGTGTGAATAGTTGTCTGTCTCTGGCGACCGGTCCAGTGTCGACCCGGCCTTTCATCCTGCCACAGCTGGGATAAGCTCGAGCCCCCTTGCAACAAGCGGTTACAGATAATAAATGGCTGGATTAAAAATCATTCATTGTCTTCCAGTTCGTTTGTTTTTTGTCTTTTCTCTCTTGCAGAACTCAAACACAGAAAACCCCAACTGTGTAGGGATTGATGGTGTCCTAGAGGCATATTTCCAGAGCCTGCGAACTGTTCAGCTGTATGGCCCAACCAACTTTGCTCCTGTCATCAACCAGGTGGCAAGGTGAGAGGAAGTCTCACACACACACACATATACAATCACACACTCCTGCTGATGTTTCCCCTACTATCTTTTGATCATTTTGATAACTTTTAATGGAGACCCTGTTTAGAAAAAGCAAGACTAATTCATTTGTTTCTGCTGTGCGCAAAAGAAAAGTTTAAGATCAAAAGTTCCAGATTTTTACATTTTATATGATAATATTTACACCTCAATATGTTAAACAACATGGATAACATTTCTTTCAGACCACCCACCTTTTATCTCTTCCAAAAGTGTGTGTCCTGTGAGATTATTTCCAATACTTGTGGAGGGGACTGTAGCTTGTTGGGTAATGATTGTAAATTTTCCTTCTTTAAAAACTACAAAGCAATCTTCCCCACAGCTTGTGCCCTAATGCAGCTCCACATATGTATGTGTCACTTACCTTGTGCTCTCACGGTAAGCCAGTGGTTCCATGTGTGCATAACTTGGATACAAACACAACATGTCTGCTGGTAACTTAATGGCAGAAAGCTAGAGAGTTGATAAGTGTATCACATAAACTGTCATCCCCGTCTTTGTTTCGTGTTATTATTTGCCATTGTCATACTTTAGCACTGTGTAATACATTCACGAAGTGAAATTATTCAGGTTATATCAGGCTAAGCCAGTTGAGAAATACTATGTTATTTTCATAGAAGGTTGCAAACTGTAGAAACTCCTACCACGGCTGTTAGCCAGCACACTGACCTTACATATGGAGCTGGCCAACACTCCCTAGCTCTCTGATATGCATGTGATATCTCTTTGAGCAGTGTGTTCTCTTTGGGTTTGGTTATCTACCAGCTTATTCACACACACACTCACATACCCTTTCAGAGGACTATTTACTTTTTAAGCAAGGTTTCCTCAGAGCTGCAGAGCTCATAATAACTGGCTTAGTGAGACCATTACAGACAGTTAGCTCAAACTGCTCATGCATTAATGAGAGGAAACAACTGGCTCAGGACTGGTTTAGGCCTCAGGGTCGTCTCAACCAAGGATGTGTGTATTTGTAGATGGTAGTTTTGTTGTACTGGACAGTAATGGCTCAACATTATTTGCCTCTGCTTAGGTCTTAGTGGTGTTACTCTGACCTGTCCCCTGATAAACAGATACAGATTCCTCTGCTAGTCTGAAGAGCATGGAGCTGCTCTTGATAGGGTTACATCTCACAAACGGATAACCTGTCCTAAATGCCTGCTAGCACAGATGATCAAAATCATTATCGCCTCCCGCTGCATTCAATCCCAGGCGAGCAAAGTTACACAGGCATTTGCGTTACCTCGGTAGCACAGAGGTTAATGATAGCAGATGCTGTAAAATATAGCAAATCTTTTAAATCAACTACATTAAGACCGTGATGTTCTACTATTTGAGTCTTACGTCCCTAGTTTAACAACCCCCTAATAGGACTAAACTATGCTGGCTAACCTGGATGTGCAACCCCCCTAGCGTGGGCTCTTGGACTGGCAGGGGACGTACTCCCACCAAAACAATCCTGTCTTGTACTAAGGACATATTTCCTGTAGTTGTTATGCATCAGGAGGCAATATTGTTTACACTACAAAGCTTATGAGGTCAGATGCACTTCAGACCAATTCAGCGAGTGGTTTGAGTGATGAGGTTGTACATTTTAAAACCAAGTGTAAACAGATCTTTGTCTAAAGGCAGGTATCTCTCAGTGTAGCTGCTAAGAGAGAGATATTTTTCTCAGAGTTGGTGGAGACCAAAACAGAAATAAAGAATATTGGATGGAACGTGTGATAGCCAAAAGATCGTAGTCCTTGGCCCGTAATCTCTGTACCCGCAGTTTGCATCTGGTTGGGGACCTCTGCGAAAAACCGTACCCCGTGTCTTCTGCCAAAGTTTAGGGACAGATTATGGTCATGACAAAAAGCTTATTGGAAACCAATACTGACATATTCCTATGACATACCCATTTGTGTGCCTCTTCACCAGGAAACTCATTTAAGAGAAGAGCTTTAGAGCTGCATCAGCTGTAGAATCCCATTCATAAGCCGGGGATGAAAATCTATTAGGGATATTTGACTTGAACTGGCCATCAGTACCCACCTGAAGAAATAGTACTTCTATGTCAACCTTTATATTGATTAAGATTTGAAATAATGGTGTCATAATTTCTTGAGCCATACATGTTTTATAATGACAGTAATCCTAATAACAATAACTGGACAAAGAAGTTGGTATTAACTGCAGTTCCATTTGCTCAACATTGTAACTGCTGTTTGTGTGTTTTTATTGTGTGTCCCTACTAACAAAATGTAGATTATTGTATCCTGCGCGACAATCTGCCCACCTTGGCAAATGTCATCAGCCCAGGTTCCTGTAAGAAAATCTAGTTAAAGTGCTCTGCTTGTTTTCATTTCAGCTATTAGTGAGACTCGACACAAACTCTTGCTGTAGGAACCTCTTCTCTTTTTCTTTTTTCCTGAAATGCCGTCATTAATAGAAGCCTGGTTGTGACTGTCAAATGGAGTTCAGCAGATGGCAGAAGTCAGTGTGACGCCACAAGTTAATGTTACCTGTATCATTGTTAATGAACAATGTTTACGGCGAAGTCAAGTATAATACATAGTTTGTAAGTATTTAGAATGTTGATCAATTTCATTCAATTTAATTTCAATTTTTGCTTAAGTTAATTTAGCTTTTGAGCCTCATCACAAATGCAATGTGGGTATAGAGCAGTTAAGAAAGCTGAAACTGATAAGAACTGAACTGATAAGAAAACCAGTGCTTTGTGTTTTGTTTCCCAGCTGTTTGACTAATCTCACATACCTACTGTAGTCTAACTGACAGATGAATCCATTATTGGGACGTTGCACATTTCTACATTACACATTTCTTAAAAAAAAAAAAACGTCATTTTCTATCTATATAAAAATGCTATGAGTGCTTATAAAAAAACCTATGTACGTAGCATTAAACACAATCTCAATAAATATTTGTGTAATATTTACTGTATGAATTACATGTGTAGGATTTACTAACCTGTATAAAAACAATACTTATTTCTCCTCTTTAAATATTTTACACACAGTTTTACACTCACTGGCCTCTCGTATTGTACACCTGTGCAATCTAACGCAACAAAATTCAACAGCTTAGCCACAAATTCCTGCTTTAATTTCTCAGTTTTGAAGTTGAAACTGTCGATAATGTCCTTATTAATGGACCTAATCTGCTCACCCCCCTTCTCACCAGTCCTTCTGTGGTTTCTTTTGAGCATTTTGTGGCACCTTGCAATGAATTCAGCAGCTTATGCAGCTGCGCCATTAACCATTTGGAAAGTGCCTTGAGTGAACTTTATTTTCCAATATACTATTTTCTAAACAACCATTCACAGCAACTGCATCAATATTACGTGGGGGAAAAAAGTCTTCCTGTTAAATTTTGCAATACAAATGATTCTACAAGCTCCTTTTAAAAACAAATAAAATGTTACCAATTCAAAATTTTTTGGAGCAAAGCCGGTGTTAAGGTTGTAATGGATTTTTTGGCTGGTTATTACCTGCTATTGTATTTTTATCTCCCGTATAAAGCAATAATATCCTTTCTCAGTTGAGTGTGATTGCAGTTGCATAATCAAATGGAGTGTAGCAGTGCTGTGTTGTTCAGCTGTGGGCTCAAGAGCTTCAAACTACCTCACCGTCACTCAGATGGAAAGAAAGAATAGAAAAGTTTATTTCCACACTCCCTGTCCTCACACTTTTTTCTTTCCTTCTCATTTTTTTTTTATGACTCCACTTATGTTTTTGCTCTGATTATCAGATGCACAACTGTTTTTGACTTCCCACCTCTATACCTTCACCATTTTCTGTAGACCAACGTCCTCCCCCACTTGTTAACTTTTACATCCACTCATTTCTTCTTTCTTTCTTCCTTTTCTTTAATTAAACTCCCCGCTATACTCTTCCTGATACTGTGCCTTTTCCATGTCCTCATCCTCCCCCTCATCCTCCTCCACCTCTTCATCTGCCACTACTTTGTTGTTGTCATCCATGTAGGAGGTTTACAGTACTGATGAAGAGAAGAGAGGAGGAGGAGGTAGAGGATGCATGGTATAATCCATATGTACATAAATACACAGAGCTCCTGCCATTTGCAAGTTTTTGGAACAGCAATTACATTTTCTCAGCCAGTGAAAGATGCGCTACTTCTCTCCAACAGTTAGTGCGTGTTTACACTTATTGTGTTGTCTTTTGTCCAACTTTTGTCTGGATATACACTTGTGTGTTGTCTGCAGAGAAGCTGAGCTGTTCATCTGTGTCTGTCTGTGTTTATCTGGTCTATGATCTGGTCTTTGTTTAAAGAACTGGCATTGTGGAAAACAAGAAAACTGAGCTCAGGGATGGATTAAGTTTTGGAATTTGTGTCATGTGACATTACACGCAAATGTGAAATTAGCTCCACTAGCATTAGATACCCCCTAAGAAGTCTTAACCCATAGCTTCTATATTTGACTTTTACTGCTTTCTTCTTTATTTGTTCTAATTAAAGGCAGAGACAGTGGGATAGATTTTGGCTTTGACCCTCCACTGTAAAAAAATGTTTTAAAGATGACAGTAAAATATATTGAACTATAAAGTTGCATATGACTTTGTGTAATGCGCTGCATCCGTGTAATTTAATGACTGGATTCCAGATAAATTGGGATTTTCTGTATATGCACCATGAACAACCAACATGAAGTGAATGGGCACAAGCTTTTAATCTGGTCGACACATCCATTGGGCAAGTAATCCACTGAGATGTACATCATTCATTTATCCCTTCATCTATTATCCATTCACACCTATTAATAACTTAGACTCACCATTTAACCTGACATGTGGGGTGGTAGTAGCTCAGTTGGTAAAGGCAGTTGTCCACGGACCACAGGGTTAGTGGTTCAATCTCCAATCCCAAGTATATGTTGAAGTGTCTCTGGGCAAAACACTGAACCCCCAACAGCCCATAGCTTTGCAGTGTCGGTCCAAGCCCGGTAGAAATTAATGGAGGAACGTGGCACAAAGGTTACAGCTCCAGCAGACTTTAGCGTAAAAGGTATAGCAAAATGTGGTCCCCTGTTTTATCATTCCATCTATTGGTATATTTTTCTATTGTTCAGCAATACAGAGAGCTGGTTATCAGGGAAATTGAAGATGTATGATGAGGGAGGAAACAATGAGGAAAACAAAAGGGGTGAATGTAAAGACAAGCATGAAGGGAGACTGTGAGGAATACAGCAGACAGACAGGCACAGCTTGCCACTTTGACTCTTTTCAGCCTCGGGCCAGACTGAGTATGAGCCAATCAAACAGTGAGTCAGACATCAGGTCTCCCTGCTGGGAACATAGCATCACCTGGACATGCAACAAAAATTCTCTATTATACAGCACAGTTTTACATGGAGTTTCATATGTAAATGTGAGTGGTTATGTGGTGGTCCGATAAGTAGGCTGAATTGTTTGCATCAAGATTTTAAGTCATTTTATTAGGACTTCAGGAACATTGAGAGTTGAGAAGCTTGTCCCATCCATTAGAAAATATTACTGTATGCATTAGCATTAGTGTAGCAGCCAACATAGAGTCTAAGGACTGAGAATAGAATATTGGTATACAGTTGATCAGAAATATCCATACACCTATCATCATCATCATCATCATCATCATTATTATCATTATCATTATCAAAAACTTAAAAATGCAGCACGTCTGACCTTTGGTTAAATGTCCCTTATCAAGTTTTATTCTTAGCAAATATATTTGGTAGCCGCAACAACCTTCTGGCAAAGATATCTAGATATTTTAGATATTTGACCACTCTTCTTGGCAAAAATGGTTAATCTATTCACCACATTAGAAAAATTATGTCACTGTGGAATTTAGGTACACACACAGACCATTTAACTGTGTGTGTGTGTGTGTTATGATCTTAGGTGTGCTGCAGAAGTGACTGATGGGTCCCAGTACTTTGTGCTGCTGATGATCACAGATGGCGTCATCTCAGACATGGCACAGACCAAAGAAGCTGTGGTTAATGTGAGTAGACACAATACCGTAAGGACACCACATAAACTCACCACATGTTTTGTATATTGTTATTTTTCACACACAAAAAAATGTAAATTGTTATATTACACCTAAAATTAGACCTAGTTGAATGAATGTACATTTCATTTTCAGAAATTGAATTGCTGGACAGGTTTTTATTTTTTTCAAACTAAAGAAGAAATAAGTATTTTAATAAGCCACAAAACAACATAAACAGAATTCAATTAATAATACTAAGAAAAATGGAAAACCAATCTTACAGAAATAGATATGGGGGTGAGAGTAAGTCTAAATCAGTATAGTATTATATAAATGTGTCTGCATAAACTTTTCCCATTTGCCAGGAAACTTTCAAGCAACTTAGTTTCCCTTCCTGGATTTCCACTGGGGGAACCTGGGTCTAAATTTAATCAACATAAAGTACTAAAAGACAGTGTTATTTACATTAAAAATGTGTATGCTAATTCTACTAAATTATTCATTGTGAGCTATATAAACATGTTTTATTATTTGCAGTTGATTATCAAGTCCTTCAGTGTACAGGTATTTGTGTCATAAACAAAAGTGACCTATACTATTTATTTTGTATTTTTTAAAAAAGGGAAAGACTTGATAAACAGCCAGTATACATTTATTTAAAATTTTCATGGTGCTAGAAATGATGTTGGTCATGTTGTTCATTACGATGCCAGAAAATTGCAAAGAGTTATGTTGTTGCACCCATTAAAGACAACAAATACATACACACAACCAGGATATACACCCTACATATACATCATATCAGATTGTCTATTATGTAAGTGGCGAGACAAGTGGCCTTCGTGTCACAATTCAATGTAGTCATTTGGCAGGCACTTTTATCCCAAACTACGTAGCAGTGAGGTACAAGGCATCAAAAATCGAAGTCAAGGGGAAAACATTAAAGACACAGTGCTATAAGAACCAGTGCTTCTGTTTCCGTGTCCTCTGCTAATGTACAACCCCAATTCCAAAAAAGTTAGGAGAAAGTGTAAACGTAAATAAAAAGGAATGTTGATGATTTGCAAATCTCACAATGGAACATAAACAACATATCAGATGTTGAAACGGATACAATCTATAATTTCATGGAAAATATTGGCTCATTTTGAATTTGATGCCTTCTTTTCAAGGTTGGAGGGTCTGTGTACTGTACATTTTATTGTATTACACACTGGGAGTATCTTTCAGTCGTGACACAGCAGCCTGGTTTACACCTTTTCTGTGTTTCATCCACAGGCAGCCTCTCTGCCCCTGTCTATCATCATAGTAGGAGTGGGCCCTGCTGAGTTTGATGGTGAGTGTCATTTCGGTCATTTCAGCGCTGAAGGATACAGTTCAGAGATGTCATCATTGATTTATTCAACGAGACCAAGCATTTCTTCACTGCCATTGTCGCTGCATTGTGAAAATAATTCCAATATCACGTAGCAATTTTCAGCCTATTTAGAGGCCTTCACAACGCTTCTGTGGCATAGATATGCAAATCCTGTGTTTATTTCCCTCACCCACCCCCTTTACATGCTCGTAATATCAGTCATCCACACTCTTTAATCATTTTTTTTTTTTAAACAGCAGGGGGCCGTGGCAGGCACAGACAGAAAATAACATCTATTGCTGGAAAATAAGCATCTCACTGGAAAACCCAGTTTGTTAATACCATGATTACAATTTGCGGTTTGCAGGATTTTTGAATGACATGAACAGCCACTGACCTTTGATTATTGGCTCACTTTTTCAAACCTTTGTTCCAGAAAAACTGGGACACTGTGTAAAATGTAAATAAAAAGAAAATGTGGTGGTTTGCAACTTATCTGAACCCTATATTAGACTCAGACAACATGTAAAATGTAACTGAGAAATTTGTTTTTGAAGCATATTTGCTCATTTTGAACAAAATATTGAAACAGGGTCATGTTTACCGCTATGTTGTATCACCTCTTCTTTTAACAACACAGTGTGTTTAGAGACTGACTAGACCAGCTGCTTTCCTTTTTATTTTTCTTCCGTTCTTTCTTTACGTAGGATTTCAGCTGCTCCAAATCCTTTCAATAGCTGACAGATCTGGACTGCAAACATATCAGTTTAGCACCTGGGCT
Source organism: Channa maculata (assembly GCA_020496755.1). Lineage (NCBI taxonomy): Eukaryota > Metazoa > Chordata > Actinopteri > Anabantiformes > Channidae > Channa > Channa maculata. Next base: position 2,583,926 of record CM035603.1, read on the forward strand.
ATTTTATCACTGAACCACTCCGTTTTAAGATGTGCAGGATGTGGGTTGACATTGTGTTGCTGAAATAAAGACCTTTTCTGAAAAAGATGTCAACTGTATGACAGCATATATTGTTCCAACACCTGCATTTATCATTCAGCTTTAATGGAGCCTTCACAGAAATAAAGGTTACCCATGGTGTGTGCACAAATGTACCTCCACACCATAATAGAAGCTGTTTTTTTTAACTGTGCACTGCCAAGTCAGATGGCTTCTTTCCTCTTGAACATGGAGGATGTGGATTTCCAAACAATTTTAAAGTTTGTCTCGTCAGACCACAGACGTTTTCCACTTCACCTCAGTCCATTTTTAATGAGCTCAGGCTCAGAAAAGGTGGTGCTGTTTCTGGATCTTGTTTATATATGGTTGTTTCTTTGCACGGTAGAGTTAAATTTATCATTTATGGATGTGGAAATCGTGTTCACAAGGGTTTTCAGAGGTGCTCCTGAGCGCATTAAGTGATTTTAATTAGAGGTTCATGTCTATGTTTAATGTAGTTAGGCCTGAGGGCCTGAAGATCATGACAACTGACTACTGATTTCCAACCTCATCCCTTGCGTACAGATTATCAGAATGTTTCAAGAATATTATAGTTGATGAAAAATGAACCTCATTCCATTCTTTACTTCTAAAAGGCTTTTTAGCATTACACAAATTTCTTAGTGTTTAGTTCCCTCTTTCCCCATTATTTTTTTTTTTTTGATAAGTTGCTTGAATCGATATGAAAATGGGCAAATATGTTTCATTATTCCTATTCTATTTCACCATTTGATATGTTCATGGTTGTTGTTGTTGTTATATAAGTTTCAAATGATTGGCAAATTGTTGCATTATCTTTGTAAGACCTTGAATATTTTTAACTGTCAACAGGGTCTGAGTTAAACATCCAGTTATAATGGGTCTCCATAGATTTTAATGCATTTTGTAATTTATAGACAATGATAGTGTGCAGGATTCTGGGGGCGGGTGTAGCTCAGTTGGTAAGGCAGTCGTCCACGGACCACAGGGTCAGTGGCTTGATCCCCAGTCCTGGCTATTTGTTGACGTGTCTCTGGGCAAGACACTGAACCCCCAACAGCCCATTCCCCCGCCCAGCTGCGCAGCGCTGGTCCAAGCCCGGTAGAAATATGGGAGGGTTGCGTCAGGAAGGGCATCCAGCATGAAAACTGTGCAAAATCAACATGCGGACAATGATCCGCTGTGGCGACCCTGAACTTACGGGTTAAGACTCTAAACTCTTTAACTCTAAATGGCATCATTTTGAGCACACGTTTAGGTGATAACTGTGCTCAACATTATGCGATAGAAAAATTTGAATGGACCAGATGAGCATCCATATACTTAGGACATTTCCAGTCTTGTTTGTATTTTTTTAAATATCTGGATGAACCGTTGCTGTGTTTCAACTGTCTGATCCTCAAACAGCCTTTGATTTATTGGATATAGCAGTGTTTCCTTGTAATGGCACTGGTGACAACAGTGTTATAATAACTGAGAGGAATGAGGAGGAAAACCATGGCAAATATTGTTTTGAACCATAAAATTATCATTTATTGTTACTTTTAATTCAATATTCATTGACTGCTTGTGTGCTAATGTTCCTATACAAGCACACTGTCTTTAAGATACCTAGATCTGTTTAGTAAATCAGTTGCCATGGAGATGTGAAAATACTTTGAAGACATGATCTGGCTTCCTCCTGTCTAGCCGGATAACTAATAATTTAACATGGCCCGTTTTGCGCTAGTGTTAGTTATTTGTCATACAAAGCGCCTGTTCTGAAATCATCCAAACTTGTCACATGTGATGAGGTTTCACTGCTCAGATAGTCGCTGCCTTTCAGGTATCCTGCACAGTATAGTGCCTGAGAGAGAGAGGAAACTTGATGTGACGAGAATCCTCATTCTCACATGATAGTGTTTAATAGTTCCTGTGACATTACAGCTCACAATGAAACTGATTTATATCACAGCAGATTTGCAGCTTCACCATGGGCTGCTGTCCAAAGTTAAGAGGTTTTTCAGATATAATCAAGTTTTCGATGTATCTGCACAGCTCCACTCTGAGTCTCGTAGACAGAATGTCCTAGATTTCCATCCTCATTCTGCGATGAGTAAGACAGTAGTTAGATATTTGCCAAACTATACATTTATTTTTGTTTCCTCAAAGACCGTGATATCGCTTGTTTTCAGACCTCTCTATCTTAATGCCCCACATAGAAGGAAATTTCCTTTTCAAGCATACATTTTCACAAGCTTGAGTTGTAATTGGCCACTAGGCAGGAACAGAATGTATTTAATTAAATGATCTTGTATTATTTAGTTTATTGTTAAAGAAAATGTGCATTTTGTTTCAAATTGGGTTTTATTTTCAGAGGACCACTTCTCAGTTGTTTTATGATATTACACAACAATGTCTCTGAACAGCTAAGAGCTCATATTATAGTTGACGTATGCATCAATCACAACTTTAAGACCATCTTGTTTGTGATGTTCATTTTGTCAAATTTGTTATCCTGTTGAGGGCCATGGGCCTATTCTAGCTGTAAAAAGGCAAGAAGTAAGGTCCACCCTGGACAGGTCTCCAGTCTATCTCAGAGCCAAGACAGAGAGACATACACTGACAGACAACCATTCACACTCACATCCACACCTTCAGGGAATTTAGAGTCACCACACAACCTAACATGCTTGTCTTTGGACTGTGGGAAGAAACAGTATGCAGAGGAAACCCACCCAAGCACAGGGAGTTTTAGTTCTAACCACTCTGCCACCTCTGCCATTAAAAGCATAGAATCATAAAAGCTTTGACCAAAGATATAGCAGCAATCACACTGGACCCCAAACATTGATAGATGTTTCATTTTTCTGAACCTTCATGGTTTACATACTACTGTAAAAGCTATTTCATCTTTATTTTTTAATTTTTTAATTGAATAAAGTTGATTTAATGTTTTTTATTTAAAAAAATGTAATTAAAAAACAGTTAAACTTTAAAAACCCTAAAATCTGCTTGAGTAGCTTGAATCCATTGAGAAATGGAAGAAGGCAGTTGTCCACAGACCACAGGGTCAGTGGTTCGATCCCCATGTCTCAGCTATATGTCAAAGTGTCTCTGAGCAAGACACTGAACCCCTAACAGCCCATTCTCATTCCCAGCTGCGCAGTGCAGGTCCAAGCCCGGTAGAAATTGGGAAGGGTTGCGTCAGGAAGTCCATCCGGCAAAAAAAACAAAAAACTGCCAAATCAACATGTGGCATCCGTTGTGGCAACCCTGAACTCACGGGATAAGCCGAAAGGACAAAGAATAAAAAATGTAGAGGCAGGCTTTTAAATGATTCTTTCGATTCACTCCAGAGATCATTGTATGACAAACACTGAACATTTATGTGATTCCACGTTCCACAATTGAGCTGATAGCAAAGGCATTCCACAGTACGTGTTCACTAATAATTTAATGAACACATTTCTCGTAGTAATTCCACACGTTTCACAAATCAGTTCCTTCCATTATTAACCGAATGCTAATCCACATGTTTAGTCCACGTAGAGATGGTTTATTTCGAATGTAGAGGCAGGCTTACTAGAGTCCAGTGGTCCAACAATTATCCACTCCAGAGATTTCCCGGATGCATAGATGTTTGGGTTTTAGAGAAAATTAGGTGATTTGGTTTCAATGCCTCCAAGTCATTTGGATCAGGTGTAGTTATTGGCTAACTTTATATAATCGTCCAAACATTGATCTTTCAGTGAAGCACCAAGTACATTTCCAAAACCTGGCCTCTTCTTGCAATAATGCGTCAAACAGCATTAATAAAAAAAAATTTGTGTCCAATGAGGCTGCCACCTGTGTGGACAGCTCAGGCAGCCAGACATAAATATGACACAGTCTCTTTTTGCAGTTCTTCCTTGTTTGATATTAAAAGGACCAAAGCACTTTAACACCTGTTCTGGTAAATGGTGGTTCATCAGGTAAGTCTGATGCAATTCAATGTTATTTTTCCCCAATTCAACTTTATTTATATAGCCCCAATGACACAACAAAGTCATCTCAAGGCACTTTACAGAATAAAGATGTATAGAGAACCCAACAATTCCCCCTTGAACAAACCCTAGGCAACAGTGGAGAGGAAAAACTCCCTTTAACAGAAGAAATCTCCAGAAGAACCAGGCTCAGGGTGGACGGCCATCTGCCTTGACCGGTTGGGGTGAGTGGAAAGTGAAGAGAGAAAAGAACAGAGCAACAACAAAACATCAGGCAGGTTTCTAGGACCAGTAGCTGCACTCTGGAAGACACACAGCTTCAAAGCCCGGGGACACCTGCAGAAAGGGACAGAGAGAGGGAGACAGAAGGAGAAAGGAGTTTGCATTTGTATTTCAGTGCCTTTGACGTAAAGTAGACAAAACATGGTTGCGACCACCATGGCCCATCCTTTCATGGACGTCCTGCAATATGAGCTCTGATAATCAAAGAATGGCAGGGTGTTCTGATTCCTCAGGCATGGCAGCTCAGCCTACCACCTACACGGAGTTTATGTATCCCGCTCCTGCTCCGTTTCACTGGTTCTCCCTTAAGTAATACTGGCAGGAAACCAGGAAGAAGGAGAACTAAGGCTGAGGGAGAAAACACAGCAAGGCAACAAAGTAACAACTAAAATGGAAAGCAACAATTATAACGGCAACTAAAATAGTCTGTAGCAGAAATACAGAAACTCTCAGTCTTCAGACTTGCGCAAAATCCTCTTCTATACTTAATCCATTAGTCTAAAATTCCATAGGAATAAAGTTCAAGAGAAAGTCACTTACTGCAATGCAAGAGCAGAAGCCTCTGGAACCAGCAGCCAGGCAAGATGCAAAAAACAAACTAATAATCGAGGCAAAAAAAAAAAAAAAAACAGGTAACTCGGGAGGCGAAACAAATCAGAATACACAGGAGAAATAGCAGCTCGATGCTTGGGAGAACAGGAAGAGGACCTGGCAGAGGGGAGCAGGTAAACGGGGCATATGTAGGTGAAATGACTTGGGGCTAAATAGGCGACCCAGAGGAAGAAGAGAAAGGAGACAGGAGGAAAGAGACAGCGCTGATCACCAGGGCAACACGGATCGTCGCCACAGCCGTGACACAGCCTACCGGACCCATTATCCAAATGCTGATTAAGTCTGGTGTTCACAGATCTGCTGATCGCTGCCTGTTCATCACCATCCACAGACTACCTTTCCTTAATAATTGTGTTTTCCTTGAGTTTTATGTGCAGCAATGTGGCGTACTGACAGTTTACGTTCTCCTGACAGGAGTTTACTCATATGTCCTGGTTTCAGACAACATATGCTTTTGCTCTTGAGGAAGTCCATCTTCCTTCTATCCTTATGAGGAGAATTATGGAGTTTTTTACAGTGTTCAAATGTATCGTCACTGTGGCAAAAAAGACAAGACTTAAGCGATGATACTGGGAGGGTCTTTCTTGTTAGAGCTGGGTTCTACGCTCACCTGGGCTTGTTTGGTCACGAACTCCACTAGGTCTTTAAACCGAGCCTTATGCTCGCTTTTCTCAGAAATGTCAAAGACCACATCCCTCCACTTCTCTCATAACTTGTATGGAAGTTTGGAAACAATAGCACACATGTTGGCAGCACCATTAAGCTCCTCTGTAATCTGTAAGAGCATTTCCACAATCGGTCAGAAAAAGAGCAAATGAGTTGAGCGCCTCACTATTATCAGCTTTAATTGTTTGCCAACTTCGGGCCTTATGCATGTAAGCTACAGATATCTTATATTCATTCCCAAAATGCTCCTTTGAAATTCTCTTGGCCTCTCTTTTGTATCCTTGGCTCAGTTCCATGTTAAAGCAACTTCACACTATATCTCTAAGTTGCCCACTTGTATACTGCTCCAAAAATTTCTCATTTCCAATTGTTCTTTCTTTGCTCTAATTTTCTCTTCTTCTCCCCTAATTTTTTTCCTTTTCTGCCTTAAGCTTAGCTTCTTGTTCCTCCAGAGCGTGTTTTTGCTTTAAAGCCTCAGCCTCAGCTAATAAAGCTGCCCTTTCTAGTTTAACCTTAAGGCGTACTGATGAAGCTGAAGATGCCACAGCGTGCTCAGAACTTCGATTTCCTGGATCTCCTAGAGGATGCCAGAGATACACTGTCTTCAGGACACTGTCATCCTCCCTCACCTTATTTGTTTCCTCTATGCGCTGATGTGCCTCTTTAAATCAACGGGCAACATTGTCACAAAATGTTTTGAATAAACTTGCCCTTGGCTCAAACCAGCATTGCTGATCACTATTCATTTCCTCTTCGGATTTAAGCTTGTGGAGTACTTCTTTGACTGAGATGTTCATATCACAAAACTCCCCAAACAGATGGTTGACCTCTGTAATCAGTTTGGTTTCCACCAGCTCCACGCAGCAATCATCATCCATTAAACAAAGTATCTTGTTCTTTTGTTTCGCCAGCTGGTCTAACTTGGCCTTTCTTGCGTTTATCCAGCTTTCCAAAGCATTCTCCAAGCTCTTAAGACTTAGCTTTGCCTGTTGTTTTTCCACTGTTGTCACACTTACGAAGTGCAGTCAATATTAGTGGACCCAGAAAGAGAGACGGAACCAGGTTATTGGGAGGGTACGAATGGTTTATTTGGCTGGGCAGCACAGGTAGAAACGGGGGGAAAGGGGAGCGCTGACGGAGAGCGATGTCCGAGGAAGGAGAGCCCGGCCCAAGGAGCTTGAGACCCGGGTGCAGGAGGGAGCGATGGAGCACCGAGTCGCGGGAGGAGGTAGCCGTGGAACTAGTTGCTGGGGAAACGAGGAGTCGAATGAGGTGACTGGACGCGGCAGGGTGGCCGGAGGTTCTGTGGGTGAGGAGACACAATGAACAGGTAGGTAATTCTATGCTGGTCAGTGTTGAGGAGCCTAGTGCACTCGAGTACCGTGGAGGTTACTGAGACGATCTGGCGACTTGTGGTGTGCAGGAGACCGGTATATGAACTGCTGTCATTAGGGCCAATGATTGCATGCAGGTGTTGGCCACCGCTGAGGTCCAGGTGCACTAGGGAGGAAAATCCAACACACGAACACAAAACAGACAGGGAGAGGGAGGGAAGGAGGAGAGGAGGATGGGAGAGCGGGTGCTGTGACAACCATAGCTGGATCAATTTCTCCTTCCATTATTACCCTGAATGTAAATCCACGTGTTTAGTCCATGTAGAGATGATTTATTTCTAATGTAGAAGCAGCCTTACTAGAGTCCAGAGATTGTTGTATAACAAACACTGGACATTTATTTAATTCCACGTTTCACAATCGAGCTGATAACAAAGGCATTTCACAGTACACGTTCACTAATAATTCCACAGAACACGTTTCACAAACCATGTGCCTCCATAGCTACACACTTTCCACCGCTCCCTTGTTGCTGTAGTCAGCTCCTTAGCTTCAATAGTGTCTGCTCTTTCCAGTAGCTGAGCTGCACAACTTCATTCGGAAACCTTCTTTCTATCTACATGGTTTCCTTGACAACCGGTTAAACAAACTTAAAAGGAAAACATCAAAGGTGAGCACTTCAAAGACAGCCATGTAACGTCATTGATGACATCATCAGTACGCTAACTTCTTAAACTAACTAACCTTACAATACACAACATGAACAAAATGTGAGGAAAGCCTGGTTGGCTCATACTCGTAAGTGTCAGTTGAATGACACTGAGAGATGGAGGCTCTCAATACACCTCTGACTCCTTTGCAGGAGTTACAAATTCTGAGATGAGGAGAGACTGTACATACAACTTCCCCTTCAACTGAACTAATAATCCTGCCACGCACAAGCTTTTCCAAAGTAAATAAATGAATAAGTTACATTTTGGGGGGGGTCCTTCATGTAGCTAGACCTTGCATTAAATTCTGATCACCACACTTATGTACAACTATTTTCACTTTAAGGTGCAGCCTCATGCACCAGAATCAACTGGAAACAGTAATTCCCTTCTTTCTTTGTTAAAAGTACACACTACAAATTTAATTAGCCGCCTTCCAATTTACCTAATGCATGAGGAAGTGGTGCTATAAATGTCTGCATTTAGTAGGAAAGAAAGCTGGTGTTACTCACCTACACAATCGCTTTCCTTTCTCTGAAAATGTACCTCATGGGCATTACACAGATCTCTGCAGCTTTAAAATGTATTTGTCATTATCTTAACTACTATTTCAGTTCTATATACCATTACTATTCCTGTTTCTAATTAGTGTTTTAAATCACCTAAAAATGTTGTAATCCATGTTGAAACTGATTTAATAAATATAACTCATTGATCATTTGCAGCTACTGTATTTATTAATTTACCGACGTTATTAATCACCAATCTTATTTTATTATCCTGATCACAATGTCATGGTAAATTACTGTGCATTTCACTTTTTCTGTAAGTATATAGCGTCTGAGGGCAATGCATCGATTGTTTAGGGACATGGCTTGTAAAACAGGCAGCTTATTAGTTAGTGGGATCCGTGGATGCTGAGACAAGTTCTTAATCATGTAATGTAATGCTCAGTGTGTGGAATGTAGAAAAATAGATAATTATTATGCACTCACCTTCTGAGCACTATTGAATTAAAAATTGTTCTAGCTGAACAAATGTAGAGCCCTCACAGGGAGCTATTATTCAGTGAGCAGGGCTAAGATGAGGGTGAGAGGTGAATAATTGTGTGTGACAGAGAGTCGAGATCCACTGCAGGAGCTTAACAAACCACCTTTGCGTCTGTCATACATCCCCAGGTCTATTTTTACCAGCTTGTACTCTACCTATCAGTCGATCAGCTATATTGACATTTGAAATGAGTGAAGAGGAAGAGTTACATGTTACCATCCATCCAAAGCTGAAATGCAGCTATTCTTTCCCAATTTGTTAAACACAGGGGAGAAGTGAAGCAGAATCACCTTTGTGCTACAGGTTCAGACTGTCACAACCTCCATGTTACAGGCTACAAGTTCCTGCTGCTGAAAAGGCCTGTTAGAGAGTAAGATGGTTCAGGTGTCACAATCAGGTTTAAAAATCTACTCTGGCTAGCTTCCCTTTAGATTTTTTTCAGAGAAGGCTAAATTATGATTGACTTGGGAAAATTTAATTGACAAGAGCATCGCTTCTTCCCTGCTGTAATCCTTTAAGCCTATTCACCTCCCATCAGTGCCGGTCTGGGCTCTACAAAACATGTTGCTGCTTCTCTAAGTCAACATACAAAACTATTTGGCGAGTAACTGAGTTACCCTCTGTGATGTTTCTGAAGAAGCGATAAAGTAAAAATGAAGCACGTCTCTGAATTAAGTAGACCTCCACACATCATCATATGCACACTTGTGCATCTGATATCAAGTCAGAAGAAAAAAACCCAAAACCAAATAGGAAACAAAAGCATTTGTGGAAAACCTCCTAATACTATTGTTGTACTGATTAGCACTGATGCTCGTACTACTGTTACAGCCTGATGAAAATGATCATCTAAGATCATTGGCTTTCCGCTTGTCCCTTCAAGGGTCGCCACAGCTGAACGGGTTCCACACATTGATTTGGCACGAGCCCTCCCATTTCATCCGGGCTCGGGAATGGCACCAAGGTGGCCCTTGATGGATGGGCGGGGCCGCACCTGGCGGGGTGGAATTCGATCCCGCGGCCTTCTGCATCCTAACCCAATGATCCCATTCAGCCACCAGGCTCCCTTACTGCAACAATATCATCTAAACATCTTGAATTGAACGTTTGGCGTCTGTCACGTTTTCAGATGGTGCATGTCACTCCATTGGTCTGTTAGTGTGTGTGTGTGCGTGTTTTTAAGCTGGACACTTGAGTGAATGTATTTCTATACATCTTCTGTCTTGAGTGTGAGGCACACACAAATACATATGGTGTGTTATTTAGCACAGTACAGGGGTTTCTATCAGTTCATGTGTTTGAGTGGACCTCTGCCTCTACGTGCCAAGGTTTACCCACACACACCTTGACAACTGCTTCAGCCTGAATTTCCCCTCCTCTCATGTCACTGTTCATCCTGTCCTCTGTTTGACCATCTCCAGCCTTAGACAGCCCTGTCAGTTTTTTCTTCCCCCTTCTTTCTCTTTTTTCCCTGCTTCTGATGACCATCTGCCATCTCTGTTTGCCATGTGGAACTTCATTAGCTTCCCATCAGCATCCCTCCTTCTACATGCTTTCCTTTAAATTCAGCTGTTTCCATATACAGCTCCTCTTCAGAGCTGTATGGTCAATTGATTTTCTTTCTTGAAGACTATAACTAGGCAGATGCAGAATGTTCATCCAGTCCCATAGGAGCTTTACATTCCCTTTCTTTCCTTAGCCTATACCATTGAAGCACTAATGAAGTAGGTTTAGAGAATAATTTATTGCATCTTCCTCCACTTAAACAGCAGCAGGTTAGAAATGCCATTTAGAAGAACCACAAACCCGTGTTTTGTCTGATCTCTCTACCTTATTCCCTAAAGACTCAACAGTTGAATAATTTTGAGGCTGTAACCATGAAAATCTGTATTCATTATAAATTGGCTGCAAAGACTTGTAAGATGATAGTAAAATCATAGATGTAGCACAGAAATAAGCTCTCTTGTATGCTGTCACATTATTACATGGGGATGAAGATGTTGAGGAAGGGATCACATTTTGCAGTTGATGATAAGCAGCTTCCCTACATTTTTTGTTTGACCTTTGCTATTACAGATACTTTTGTCCCTAAACCATGACTATCTGACAACATACTGCACAGTCAAGAAATGGATTCTGTGAAATTGTCCTCCTGTAAAATACGACTACGTAGTTTGTTTATACCAGCAGCCAAAAATGACCAAAAGATATATACAGTATTACCGTTTGCCAGTGTCTAGTAGCCGTTGGCAAAATAAGACCATCATCTACCATTTAGACTCACTAAAGTTTCTTCTACCTTTGTTTTTAAATTATTGGAGGCTATTTTGCAATGGAGGCAAAGTGGACTGATTGGTTTGAAGCCTATTATTATTAATAGTAGTGTGGATAGTAGGTTTAAGAGTTTTCTACATACTGATTTTCACCTAATTCCAGGTTCTCACTGGTGTCAACTGTTCTAATCCACTTTTCATGTGAGGAAGAAGCGACATACAGTAAACGGGTATAGAATATATCCAGAATTGTGTTGTTCAACCTAGAAGTGAGTTAAGTTGGCCAGCTAAACCGTTTGGTGCTTGTGCTTATAATGAATGTGAAACACTCCTCTTGCATCAACATGAGAATAAAAAGAGTAGAATAATGAAAGCTGTGGACTGATGAAAGACTGCTTAGCATAAGATTATTTTATATACACATTCCCACAATAAAACGGCTCCGTGACAGAGCTGGAGACCAAAAAGCCGCCTCTTGTGGGACTACGAGACAGACAACTGCAAAATAACTTCTTTACAGTCTTTTTTCCTGTAGTTGCACAATAATGGAAATACATTTCACATCCAAGCATAGCAAGAATAGAAGGAAATTATTTTTACATAATTGAGTGATGCTTTGACTTGTTAAAACTGTTTGATACATGTTTTTTATTCATCCAGCTGCACAGAAAATATTTCTAAACAAATTTCTACTGATGGTATGATAATAGGTCAAGACTTAGCATGTGTTATTTATTTAGCAAGGTGCCAGTTATCACTGCAGGTACGAAATACCTCTACCTAACAATAAAGTGTATTTACTGTCTGCAGCTATGGAGGAGCTGGATGGGGACGAAGTCAGAGTGTCCTCCAGGGGACGCTTTGCTGAGAGAGACATTGTCCAGGTGCAGTATGTTCTATCGTACATCCTCACTGATATCCAAACTTCATCAGTCACAGATTTGATGTTTATTAGCCAGTAAATACATTTTTTTTCCCACTTATAAACTTATGAACAGTATTTGTATGTATTTACAAGTAAGTAACCCGGTTGCAGCTGGCGTCCTCCAGTAAGCGGATTTTTTTCCAACTACTGCGAGAAAAAACAAACCTTGTTTCTTTAATTGTGGTAGGGGTTAGAGAAGCTTGCATCTGCAGGACATATGCATGTTTTATTATTACAGTAGAGTTAGCGTAGACAACATGTCCATGTGGAGACATGCGAAGCCTCTAAATCTTCTCTATTTTGTCGTACTGTGTAGCCAGGATCTCAATAGCCAGGGAACAGACTGGAATTAGCTATCGGCTAAATCTGGTAAAACACATTTCTTCACATTGTATGAGATGAATGTTTCAGTACGTCATCACTGATGAACAAATGTTGTGATAATGTTAGGGCACCAGCCATAGTCCTTGAGAAGGATTTCCTGTGAGATTAAGTAGCTCTAGCAGTCCTTTTCTTTTCACGTATTTAGGCTGTTCTGATTCTTTTCGATCAAAGGTGAATGCACTAACTGATTGTTTGCAGTTTTACTCTGGTTTTAATTAGTGGGATAAATGCCAAACTTAATTTTAATTTATTAAATCCTTCTTTTTCCATCCAGTTCGTTCCTTTCCGAGACTACATTGACCGTTCGGGGAACCAGGTCCTGAGCATGGCCCGCCTGGCAAAGGATGTCCTGGCAGAGATCCCCGACCAGCTGCTTTCATTTATGAAGAGTCAGGGGATCGAACCCCGTCCCCCTCTACCTGCCACTTCTGACTCCCCTTCTATGTCCACTACCACTTCGACCACTACTCCGGCCTCCAACGTGCACCACCTGTAAATGAGGGCACGGAGCTGAGCAGTATGGTAGTCGGCTTTATCAGTAAAAGGGAATGTGTGTTTGTGTCTGTGTGTACATGTGTGTTGCATGGATCAAGGTCGGGAATGGACTCAAAGGGACCCCTACCAGAAGAAATTACATTCCTGTAAAAGGTTTGTGGCAATGTTTCCTCTGACAAAATCTGGATTAGAAGTGTGGAAAAAATTTACATTGGATTCCTTTAACATGTCTGACTTCTGTGGTCACCTGTCACTATACACCCTCTGCAAGTGCAAAGCACACCTCTACAGTGACACACAAACTGCAATGAAATAAAAGGTTTCAAATGTAGCTTAGCACTTTTACCCCCCACCGTCCATTCTAACATGTCAAATGAAAAACAAAAGGTACTCTGCCAAATTTAAGTGTGTTTGGCTCCATCTCCCCTACATCCGTTTCTGTGACACTGTTCGTGCTCATCATAGTAAGTGTTTAATTGCCTGGTAATTAGACTTCTGTCAGTTCTAAAGAAAGACAGCGCTGAGGCTGATGTTCTTTCCTTGTTTGTTTATTCTCAGGGTAATTTTAAAGGGTTGACAGCAATGCAGGAAAGCTGAAAATAGAGAAGCAGAATATTAATCCTGTCCTGGTTGTGTTATCTGAGTGCCAGTGGACTTTGGCTCTTTTTATTGCTTTATGAAAATGTATGCTGTATATTACACTACGCTGAACATGAAATTTAATATGTAAAGGGGTGGTGAATGCTCTACATTTCCAGGTCAACGTGAACTAATCCTACTTGGCCATGAAGGGCGGCACCTGCAAGCACCTCCTGAAAGCAGGAAATATATAAGGCCATGAAATTGGCTCGAGATGGAGAACAGACTGAAATATCCTCCACTCCAGCACCTCCACTTCCTCCAGGCTCCAAACATTTTAAAAATATTAGGCAGCGCCGATTTTTTTTCAGCCCTGGCTGCAAAGCTGAACATAACGGTGTGTCTGTGTTCTGCCGCCTCTTCATCCAAATTGTAATTCTCTTATGTGAGGCTGTCCTGTGGGATGAAACTTTCATTAGGTGGACGGCGCTGGAGCATACGCCAGGCCAGGATACATCATATGTAGCAAAGAATGTGTAAAAACATCAGGGTCACCTTTAATTATTTATTTTTTTCTCCTTTTTGGTTTTCTAGAAAGAGGAAGAGAAAGTAAAAGAGTGAGTTTCAGTAAACGCTGCAGTCCTGTGTCAGTCAGACTCCACTTTTACAAACATTTCCACACTCTTCCCAGTTCTAGTGTTTCATACAGTCCCCTCCAAAAGCACTTGAGCAGCAAGGCCAACTCATTTGTTTTTCCTGTGCACTGAAGACATTTGAGTGGAAGATCACAAGATGGTTATTACAGGAATGTTTGACGGTATTTACGCCTTTCAATATGAAAAAAAAAATAGAACATTCCACGTTTTGTATGAGATGACACAAATTTTTAGTGAGCAAAAGTATTAGAACATGTGACGGACATGTCGTTTGTTTTTAATTCAATTTCAATTCAACTTTATTTATATAGAGCCAATTCACAACCAAGTCATCTCAAGGCACTTTTACCCTTTGGGTTTTGTCTGTAAAAACTATTTGTTGTTAGGTAGTGTACATCAACATTAGGACCAGATATCTATGGGAGAAACGGAAGCCATGTTGAAAAGAATGAAAACCAATGAGAGGCTTTGCTCAAATCTTGGTCATAGCCAGTAAAAATTTCAAAGTGACAAAGAAAGAAGCCTCTGGTGGACTGAGCAAAAAACACAGAACAGGTCAGCAAAGAAAAAAATAACAAGTGAGGACAGAAAGTGAGCTGTGAAGACAAACTAAAAAGTGACATCACCAACAACCTCCACAGAGCGGGTGTGAAGGTAGCACAGTCCATCATTTGAAGAAAACCTCATGTTTTATAGACGGATGAGACAAAGAAGAACTTTTGCCAAAGTGATTGAAAGCCCAACAGGAAGAATTGATCTGTCCTTGATCCAACTCTAATGTCTTCAGTGTACAGCAAAGACAAATGAGTCGGCCTTGCTGTTCCAATATTTTTAGAGGGGACTGTATATGACTCCATATATTCATTTGTCTGCCTGTCAACAGCCACTATAAAAATATGCTGATCTGCAGTACATGTTACGTGTATAATCAGGTGTGCATATACACCGATCAGCCTCAAAATTACCACCTGATGGTTTTAATTTACAAATACGATATGTTTTTAGAACAGTATTAGGAACTAATAAATGCGTATGTATTATTCTGGGCTACAAATTGGCTAAAATCAACTTCACCTTTGCCAACAGTGAGCTTTGACGCTTATATTTTTATTAATTGCAATGCATGTTTTGCCATAATTTCTATAATCATTATTGTTAAAAATACAGTGTATTCTTAGTGAACTACTTTTACTTTTGTAGTTTCATTAAAATGATGCTGACCTTTTTCCTCCTTGACATTATCAAGACCACTGCTAATGTTGTGGCTGATCAGAGCATAGGAGCCAAGCCCCCCCATATGTGCAAATTGTCAAGGTTAACGCAACAAAGTCCAATAATGAATTTTGGTGCCATATGCCACGACAATGGATTTAAAATGAATCAATTCAGATCTGGTTTAGGGGTAACTGTCAGCTTTAATTTAAGTGTTTGGTCGAAAATATTCAAAAAAAAAAACATTGTAGGAATTAGCTATTGCAAAAACCCAACACCTTTTAAGGCAGTTAAATGTTTGCTATTGTCTTAGTCCATCACCTGAACTGAATCCGATGAAGGATTCACTTCACCTGCTGAAGGCAAAACCACTCAGAAACAAGCAGAACCGGGAAAAACACCTGGCATCTTGTGATGTCTCCAGACAATGACTGACCCCAAAGAGTTTGCAAGAGTGGGCCTATGAATAAAAATGATTGTTAATCCTGGTTCAACTAGTATTTCCCACCAAACCCTTAAATTAACGCTTACAGTCTAAACTTTAAGAACATCTTAATCGTTTAATTTCCAACTCATTGTGGTGGTGTCCACAGGCAACATGGATAAACATTATGCCATCCTCAAATAGCATATATGCACCTAACTGTATACTTTTTCCAAATTCTATTTGTTATGCCTGTGTTGTACACATGGATGAATCAAGTACGAGTGAGTTAGTACTTGATGACAGTTGTGATTTGCTGTAACACATTGTTGTCCCTTTTTCCCCTTATGCAAAATATGTAATACTGTGCAAATATTTGACCTTTGACACTTGTTGAACAACAAACGAAGAATGGGTCAAGTGAAAGTCAAACAAAAAACACAGACGTTGACATGTTTTAGCTAATAACAAGCTAATAACAATAATGGACTGATTTATCTGGTTCCGTCGGGGATATATTGATGAAGTGTCGTATCAGAAAGGAAATGGATATGTGGCCTTATTTCTGTCATAATCCTACAAGTATGTGCGAGGGAAGACTCTATTTTTATATGATAACACAGGAAATCGGTTATTTTGCATGCGCATCTGGCTAATATGCTGCCAATGATTGTATTTGTTCAGAAAAAGAAACTTTCTCTATTCATATCAGAAAATGACTTCATTTGTGTGGACTTGTGTACTGTGCAGGAGCATTCTTTCAATTTCTACTAGTGTTGTGTACAGTACACTTTGAGGATCTGCCAGTGTAATAATCCCAAACATATGGGAGGTACATAAGTAGTAGGCTAGATTTGTATGACACAGTGTTAAAAAGATGCATGCATGTGTGTATTATGATCAATAAGTACAAAAACCCAAATCACATAAGTGATTTGTTATTTTTGTATGAAGCATGTTAAGCTTTATATACAGTGTTTATATTAGTTATTACACCAACAAACACTATACAATATGTTTACTACTTCTCCCCAGTCTAGTGTGTTGCGTAAAGCCTTAGTCAGTGTAGGACCAATGTAAATACATTTAAAGTGATGTACAGAATATTTGGTGAACAGTCTTCCTTTCTTCCATTTTGTTTCTCTCTGATGCTCAAAATGTGTCTGTTATTTTCGTCTTTATTTGTGTTGGTCACAATTTATAATGTAACTTACTGGTCGTTTTCGATATTATGCTTGGGAACCAAATAAAGATATTATTTAAGGCCACATTCTAGTCTGTGGATAAAAGTGTAGTTTCTTGCTATGCCAATAGTAATTACAGGGTTGGGGTCAGGCTGTACAAAAATATGAACATTTATATTTTAACCATTCCTTGAGGGATTCTTTTTTTTTTAGCTAAAATTGTTAAGTCACAAACACACTCTTTGTCATGTAGAGTCTATATTCTATAATCAGAGTTGAATTAGTGTTTGCATTGTTACTTTAGCCCACACAATAATAGATAGTTTAAAAACCTATAGTGGCCTAGTTATAATTAAGGTGAGATTAATGTCATGCTCTTGAAAGACTGGTTGTATTAGGGGGATAATATATATTGATACTTCTGAGTAGGAATGTTTTATATAGTAGTTTATAGTACTGTGCTGCCACTTAGTGGGAATAGAATGAAAACACTAATTGGTTCTGGGAATTTTGATTTCTGAATGCATGAATTGAGTTTTAATTTCACATTGATATGAAAAGTAAAATAATTTCAATCAAAATAGTTCTTACAAATGTATCAATAAAGGCTCATTAAACTAATCCCACTCTGATCCACTCCGCAGCTTAAAGTATACTTTTGCTGTCTTTAGGGTCTCCTCAAGAGCTGCTACGTCTACATTGATGGACTTCCCATAATAGCGTCAAATAATATTTTCCTATTTTTAAAGCCACAGTATTGGTATTTCATATGAATAATCTCTTATGAAATGGCAAGCTGAAACACCGCCATGCTTTTAGACGTATTTAGAGAGTGTGCGTCAGTGACGTCATCCTTCCTTTGTTTTCCACCCCCTTGTTGATATAAACATGTCAACATAAGCATTAATTTGATTAACTACAAACACCAGCCTGAAAATCCATATGTAAAATTCCCACTTTGGTTTGTTTTGTTTGGTTTTTTTTCTAAAATCCTCCAAGTTAATCGCTCCACCGTTAACGTCAGAAATTCCGAGCCGGGCGTGAATGCATCGCTCGGCCTGCTGCAAACCTCGTCCTGGCTCCGCGGATCATCTCCAGCTACTAGGGCGGTGCTTTTTCTCTGTGGCTGCTACAGGGATACCAAGATGGAAATCCAGGGGCTTTCAGATGCCCAAAACATTCATTCTCAACATGGCGCCCTACACAGAACCATTTCGCCGCCACATCGTTTAGCGACAGGGTCGAGATCGCGTTTTATTTGCACCGAAAATGAAGTGGGTGGACAACTGGAGACGCCTGAGCTTCAAAGTGACGACAACAACAACAACAACGGGCCCAGGACAGCAGCGTTTCGCCTACTGGTGGAAAATGGCAGCGGGACTGCCAGCAAACTGCAACCAAGCGATAAACCGAATTTCCCCGGTTACAGGCCGAGTGCTGGACTTCATAACGTGAATACTGAGAAGGAAAACGAGCTCAGCGCTCTGCTTGGACCTCACGAGTCTCTGAGGACTGTGTGGAAGTATGGGGTGGAAAGTGGGGAGAGCGTAATGCAAATGGCGCTGCCTCTTTTCGAAGGGGAAGAGGAACCGATGCCGCAGCGGCAGCAAACGTTACCGTTTCCAGTTTTACGGCAGCAGCGTGAGGACGGCGCCTTGAAGCAGCCTTCAGTGGGCAGTAACACGGCTGCGGAAAAACTCGTTGAGGAACTGTGTCTTGGTTTTTATGCCCTGCAGGAGAATGGCGGCGGTGGGGCAACCAAAAAGCCGGCGGGTGTATCATCCGAGGACGGCGATAAACTAAAAGGCAGAACGACGGAGTGTTTCAGAGCAAGTCCGTGCGGCTCCATGGAGGTGGGAGACTGTGGTAATGCTGTTCTCTGTGAATCTGCCGAGGGCACGAACTGTGTCGACACCCAGCCTTTGAAAAAGATTGACCAGGTTTTTAATTTTCTGACCAACAATTCCTCCGCGAAACAGACCGTTTGCCACCACACGGTCGAAGACGTGGTTTTGACGAACAAATATGGCGATAAGATTTGCGGGCAGATTTGTACCGAAAACGACGAGGGGAAACTGGGCAGGGAGCTGTCGTCGCTGTCTCGTATTGACGAGAGCGGCGTTTTAATTTCGGGAAACTCCGGTATCGTCGAAGCCATGGACACCTCGGGTTTTATTTCAGACTCAGCGGGACTGCAGGACAGTGCCAACCCTGTCACGGCCTCCACAAGTCCGGCTTCTAGTGAAACCTTCTCCGGAACCATCACGATAAACAACCAAAGTATCATAGTGACAATAGAAAACGGCATGTTGACGCTCGCTGCCCCACCAGAGGGATATGTACACAAAGAGGACGACATGGTCAGCCTGAAAGAACATCTGGGCATGAAAGACCATGAGGACATTGTTCTTCTCAACTATGACAGTGGCACTAAATCCATTGGAAAGATCAGCACGCTGGCAGTGTCTAGCAGCAGCCAGCAGGAAGAGCCCAGACCCGGCTTGTCTGTAAGTGACTCAGAGCTGGGTCTGGTGGATGACTGCTCCTTGTCAGAGGTGGGCACGTCTCTGGACTCTTGCACCATCATCAAGCAGGAAGTGGCCGCGCTGTGTGCTGTTACAGAGGCCGATCTGGTCACTGCATCCCCCAAAACCACTGTGGTGGACTGTAACAACGAGGACTTTCAGTCTCTGCAACTAGTCAGGTCCAAGAAAGAGACAGTGGCTTCTTTCGACTGCCCAGAACCCGGCTGCTCTGGTACATTTGACACACGTCAAAAACTCAAGGTTCATCTTTTGAACCATGCAGAGGATCCACGTCCATACCAGTGCACAGTGGAGGGCTGCGGCTGGGCTTTTGCCACCTCCTACAAGCTGAAGCGACACCTTCAGTCCCATGACAAGCAGCGGCCACATACCTGCCAGGTTGAAGGCTGTGGACGGCGCTTCACCACAGTTTACAACCTTAAGGCTCATCTGAAAGTCCACGAGGAGGACAATTCCTTCATCTGCGAAATCTGCAGTGAAAGGTTTCGCAGTGCCACACGACTCACCAATCACCAGAGGGTTCACTTTGAGCCCCAGAGGCCCCATAAGTGTGAATTCCCAGGTAGATTTAAATTTTACAGCTTCTCTTATCTGATCTATTTAAAGTTGCACAAAGCATTGGAGCTGCTTGTTGAGCCCTGAGCAATACGTATCAGACACGTTTATCTGCTGAGTTGGTTTTGTTTCAGAGATGACTGAGACTGCCATTGTCTTATGACAGGTTGTGAGAAAACCTTTATCACCTTCAGTGCCCTCTTCTCCCACAACCGCACTCACTTCAGAGAAACGGGCCACTTCACCTGCACATACCCGGGCTGCGATAAGACCTACGACAAGGCCTGTCGCCTCAAGATCCATATGAGGAGTCACACCGGTAAGCAGTTGCTTGACTCAAGTGCCAGTAACATTGCCAGAACCTTCTGTCATTTTACCTTAACTTTTTCATTTTAGTTAGCCTTCGATTCAAAGATGTTTGAGGCATTTTAGGTAACTCCCCATGTACTTGTCAATGCTGCATATCTCTTGATTAGGTTCTGATTAAATAAACTAGGTAAGAACCAGGTCATGTCTGATTTGCCTGAACCACACTACATGGGTTAGAGCTACGCCAGAGGCAGCTTGCCATGTTTTGTTACAGCTGCACTCTGCTCCCAAAAAAATAAAAAACTAAATGGTAAAAATCCAGACCAAAGCAATTACAAAAACATGAACACCTGACAGTAGAAATAAAGAAATTAAAGAACTAATAATAAGTACAATGTGTCTTGATTGATCACGGCCTGAGATCCTGTTCATTACAGTTAACTTCCTGTCTGCAGGTGAGAGGCCGTTTGTCTGTGACTCAGAGGGCTGTGGCTGGTCCTTCACCAGCATGTCAAAGTTGCTGCGACACAAAAGGTAAGTGAGCTGTCAAGTAGGGCTGTGCTATATGGCCCAAAAAAACCCTATATATGTGATTCATCAGTAACTAGGGCCATATGTGCCACATTGTTTAGGATATACATCACCAGCAAGATTGTTTTCATTTTACATGTTGTAAACTCTGTAAAGTACAACACAGTGAGAACCTGCAACAATACCAAAAGAGTGAGAATTATCCATAGTGCACTTTGTAATGTCCCTGAATGCAACAGGGCACATCACACAGTAAAGCTGCAAACAAGTGGCCGAGGCTACTGCTTCTGTTGAGGCACAGTGTTACTTTTATTTAATGTGTATTTAATGTGTACAAAGGGGAGCAACAGAGGGAGAATGTGGGCTGTTCGACACTTCCATATCATGGAGGTAACATGACCTTTCTTTGGTTTATTTTGTTATTTTCACATCCTGCCACCACCATTACTCCAGCTTGTGGACTTAACAAACCAAATGCACATGCAGGCATCTCAAAGGAAATGGTGTCTGCTGTCACATGTTGTAACTTGCAGCAGATGGTGCAGTAATCTCAGTTATTACATTTAGGAAAATACCCTGGAGCCCACTAATTGTTCAGCAGGTATAGCTGATGAGTGAAATGAAAATGTTTTATATAGCTAAATCAAAACTGAAGGTGTTTGCCCACCCACTGTCCAGAAAATGATGAGTTGAGATGATGGTGAGTTGTCTTCTCTGCAATATCAGGAAACACGATGATGACCGTCGCTTTATCTGTACAGAAGAGGGTTGTGGGAAGTCCTTCACCCGGGCAGAGCACCTCAAGGGTCACAGTATAACCCATTTGGGCACCAAGCCCTTCCAGTGCCATGCAGAAGGTAGGTACAGGTTCCACAAACAAAATATACATTGGTAAGATTTTGCTTGGAGAAGGTTGATGATATATTTTTTTTATTTCACTGGTTTAAACTATTTGTTTGACCTTCTAACAGTTTGCCATTTATTTGAACAGGTAATTTTTTACATTTGTGTCCTGCATATTTTTCTATTTTTATTTTTATTTCAGGCTGTAATGCAAAGTTCTCAGCACGCAGCAGCCTGTACATCCACTCCAAGAAGCATAAACAGGATGCCAGCACCCTGAGGACACGCTGTCCCGTGGCCAACTGCTCCAAGCACTTCTCTTCCCGCAGCAGCCTTAAGAGCCACATGCTCAAACACCACCACCTCAGTCCTGGTTAGTCACTGTTTGAATGCTCTCTGAACGTTATGATTTGCTGAGTGGAAGTCTAAAGTGGCAAAATAACATTTCAGAAATACACTACTAAAGCCTTCTCAAGCCATGGCAGAGAAAATACACTTTTCTTAAAAAAAAAAAAACGAAACCTTTTATTTTTTTAATAGTTGGTGTTTCATCTGTATTACCTCATATAGGGATAAAACTTCAAATAGTTCATGAATATTCACAACAAAATGTACCATAAAGAACATAACTTTCTACACACTATTACTTGTCAGATTCTGAAAAAATGTCGATGTACTGAAACTGGGCTGCTGTTCTCAGTCTGCTCTAAAGACTCTAGGGTGTGCTTGTTAGCATTGTTAACATTTTGTACATCCCCACGTCAGGACCTTTGTATTCTGTTACCATGGTGCAAATATTAATCTACTCACTACCCACTTAAAAATCAGAATCCAACTCTAATCCTTAATCTAAACCGGAGCCTGCTATAAAATAAGTGTCACAGAAAAAAACTCTAGAATGTTCTTGATTTAAGCAGTTTGCATCCGTAAAGTTTGTGAACACCACTACAAAACTATCAGATGTTTTTTCTCAAGTTCTCATCATCTGACATACAGATATAAAAGCCAGCAGGCACTAATTTGTAAACTTGAGTAAAGCTCTAACAGACAGTTTATGAACCTCAAAATTTGTTGCACTGCATGTGAAGATATAGTAAACATTTTCTCCTGCACTTGTCGATTTTCTCAACCCCAGATGTTTTGAGCCAAATGGAGACGACACCCACCCTGACCCCCAGCAATGAGCTCCTGAGCTCCACTCAGACTATGGTTGCTGGGCCTGGTATTGCCACAGGCGACCAGCTTACCAATTTGGACCTTAGCTCTCTTTTCTCTGCTGTTCCTGGAGGCACTGCCCCCACCGGTGGTATCGGAGTTGGAATTCCTGTCGGTGGTAGCAGTTCTAGTGGCACCTTTACCGTGGACCTGTCCCTGGTCAGCTCAGGCATTCTCACAATTGACCCCTCCTCAGTTGGCACCACCCTTAGTACTGGCAGTAGCACCACATTGGCCAAGGCTGTGGACCCTCTTATTCTAGCAGCAGGTGCTGACTTGGGTCCCCACCATGGTCTGGAGGGAACTGTGGGTGATGTCCTACCCCCACAGGGCACCCTCAACTTAGATGATGTGCAGACAGTTACTCCAGAGGCCCTGGGGACACTCACAGCTCTAACCATGCAGAGTGCTAGTACCTCAATGGACACAGCACTACAGCACCCTCTCAGCTCCTCCAGCACCCTGAGCGTGGAGCCCACAGCAACCCTGGCTGTGGCTCCTGTGGCCGAGCTGCTGGCGTCACCCACTAAAGTGGTGGAGGTTGGTGCACAGGGGGGAGCAGGGCCTCTTCTGGGCTGCGTGGAGGTCCTAGGTCCTCAGGAGGGGGGGAAGGTCCTCACCCATTTTGTTTTCCCCAGTCACAGCAGCAATTTTAGCCCTCAGAAAGACTCAGAACTCAGCGCTGTGTCACCAAGTAGCTTCCTGGTGAGTAGTCACGTGTTTAAGATTAATAAAAATATTCACTGTTGATTTCAGTTGAGAACTAATTTTTTTTTTTTACCTTTTTTACTTAACATGGCTACTGATTTTTAACTGTTTCTTTTTTTTACCTGAACCTTCTAAAGATACGCACATTTGCTGTGGTGTAGTCTTTTGTAAGACAAGATAGTTTTATTTGCAGCAAAATTGCTATAAATTATGAACTATTTGGAGAACCTGTTAATTTAAAACATTGAAATGTATTTATTCCAGCATCTAAAACATCAATATTGTTTGCTGTCTTTGCTAGTTTCCTTAGCCTATCTGATAGCACAGGATTTGTGAACTGTTAGTCAGGCAAAAGAAGACATTCACACTGGGGTCTGCATAATCCTGATCCAACACTTCTCACTAGTTTTACAAACCCCTTTAGGGACTATTTCATGATTACATCACAGTGCAAGTTGGAGACAAAACAATGTAACATTTGAAGCAAAGAGCAGCTACTCTGAAGCTCTGCATCGCCTACTGAAAATGTTCTCTTGCTGTGTTGTGTCAGAATTGAAGAAGCAAAGGTCTAGTTCAAAGTTACTCCTTTAGTTCTTTATAAGTTTTACATCTTACCAGCTGGCACTGCAAGTCACAAAATCAAGACCCCTTTACACACATACAACAGACAATCAACCTTACCGTATATGAAGTGTGTTACAAGCATAAGCTTTTGTGATAATCGCCTCATTCCTCTCATTGCATTTAACCACAGTTGTCTTCACTGGCAGCGACAGCTGATATGTAATAAGACAAAGTTAGAACCGCTGGGTCTTTAATTCTCTCATCAACACAGCAAGCAGACATTTTAGGTGTGTGATGTAATTAAGCATCAGTAGATAACCCCTGTCCCACCCAAGTGAGTGAGAATCAGTTACTGTACATATTCAGATAAACTTATTTATCAAATTTGAAGCCAGTGATATGTGCTAGCCAGTGTTGCTTCCAGTTATGCCCCGCCCACAAACCAAAGAGTTGATCAGCAATCTGAAAAACAGTCGACAGATTGATTGACAATATATGTTTGTAGCAGCCCTAATGAATATGGTTATGTGTGTCAGGAGAGTGGGGGCTCAGCCAGAACAGACTACAGAGCCATTCAACTTGCCAAGAAGAAGAAGCAAAGAGGCCCATCAGCCTCCTCTGGTAACATACACACTGACTAGTTTCATTTTTTTTTTTCTTTAAATTAAATCATCCTCATTAAGGCTGGACAGAAACTAGCTTAACTGTATGACAGTGAGTGATGGTGATGTTGTATCTTCCTCATCCAGGGAATTTAGGACTGAGTCAGAGAAAAAGTAAAGGAGCAAAGGCAGCCACTGCTCCAGCACCTCTGGCTCCCTCTGGGGCTCGTTACGGTGAAGGAGCTGCAGCAAACACGGGCCTGGCTCTGCGGGACCCCGTCACCCAGTATGTGCAGATTCAGCTGCTGCAGGTGAGGTCCCCACACAACTCCCAGCTAGTCTGTGTTCAGGTTTAATGTTGACAGATTACACAGTAATTGGACCTGTGTTGATAGAAGTGTACATGGCTACAGTGTACACGGCTATGAAAAAACAACAAGACCACAGCAGCAGCTTTATGTGGCTGATGAAAGTGTTTGCACATGCAGGATGACCCAGCGAGCGATGGTGACCTGGCTTTCCAGCTCAGCTCTCAGCCCTCCAGCTCCCACTCGCAGCTCACTGTTGACCTCCCTGTGAACATTTTACAGGTCAGAACGTTTTGTCATTGCTTCCACACGGTTGAGAAATGACACAGCTCCTGCAGTGGTGGTTTTGGTTAGTTCAGACGGAAGATGTCTGACAGTGACTGTTTATTTTTACAGGAACCTTCAGTGATGGCTGAGGATGACAATGGCTCTGACAACTCCCAGTTCACAGGAAGCACAATCAACCTTCAGGACTTGGAGTGATCACCACAGAGGTCTGCAGTGATCACTGTCCACAGTTTACATCAACACACATAGCCTGAGATGATCGACTCCAACGGTTGCCTCTTGTGGTTGAACAAGTTGGTGGACATTGTTCTACATATAATGCACCTTGAATAGAGGAGACAACGTTTCTTTGTTCAGAACATTGAGTAAAGTCTTTACCAAAATCAAACCTAAGAACATCATGTCAAAGACACACCACAGACTTTGGGTTCCTCTGTGTCATGTGGGTGTTAACAATAACTGCCTATTCCATGGTGCCACATTGCCACTCATGCACACTCAGTGTGCTGTCTACGCTCCAGTTGCCTTACACACCTCACACTGCACACATCTCCTCTAGCAGGTCATCTGCTTTATTTGTTATTTTAATTTCTTATATTTAGATTTATTTTTCTACGGCAGCAGCCAGTTAATGTTAAAACATGCCTGTTTGTACACAGTCTGTCATGAGTTACTACCTTCTTGTAATAATTCTGTCTGCTTATTTATTGTTTCCCTGTGGGTTTACAGAATGGCAGAGCCATAACACAAAGATGAATTAAAGAATCAAAGCACAATCACCACAGTTTGTGTGTGGACCTTTATTTCACTTTAGTTTCCATATGATTAAGATCAAGTCTATATGAGGATCAGGAGGTTCTCAAAGGAAACCATGGCAACACAGTAATAAAGCTACAATATGGAACCGAAGCTATTGTTAGTGTGAGACTGCATATTAATCCACTTGGCTCCACCAAGCCACTCAGAGACTCTTTGTCTCTGTTCCCCTATTCAGTTGGTAGAGTGGCCGCCTACCGACCATAGGTGCGGAGGTTCTTCCCGGCCACATGTCGAAGTGTCTGGGCGAGACACTGAATAGCCCATTCCCATCCCCAAGCCGGTCCAAAGCCTGGTACAATTTGGGGAGGTCATCTGGCGTAAAAACTGTGCCAAATCAGCACGCAGACAAATGATCTGCAGTGGCGAGGCCTAACTCACAGGATAAGCTGAAAGGACAAAAAAATAAATCAAGTGGAGAAGTGATCTTCACGCACAAACCTTTATGAACAGGTATCTGATCACAGTGTCATTCGCTGAGCCTGGATTATATTTACGTATATATAGTAGATTTCTACCGGATTTAAGAAAGAAATAGTGTTGGGAAAAACTGGACAAACAAGTGTCTATTTCGGCTAAGTACAGTTATCGTGTATAATGTATATCACAACTGAAGCTAGAAAATATTTAAAGATGATATAAAAAGTATTAGAAATCAAGGTATGTTAGCCAAATAAGTTTTAACATGCAAGGAATGTATCTTGCCAAAACTCATTATGCAAAATGAAAGACATAATGCACAAAGTAAGAAACATAGGTAATAGTTTTTAACGTAGAACAATCCATTTTAATTGGAGCGTGCAACTGAACCAAGAAAAACGCGGTGTGTGTAATTAAACTAAATTCAACATATAGTATCTATACATATTTACTGTAATCTGCTCACTGTTATCAGTGGCGTAGCAGCGCCCTCTCGTGGTTTTGCAAATCAAATCAAACTATTTATATAACGCCTCTCATTCATGTTAATGCAATATAACGTGTTTCCAAATAATCAGAAAGATGGTGGCAAGACATACCAAATATTGGCAGGACTTTATTACAATCAACAATTGGTGAACAATTGGTGTGCATTTATATATGTGAGAAAAAGGGTAAAGGCTTAAGGCATTTAAAACATCGCACTTCATCACACAGACTGTTCCAGTGGCTCTGAGCATAAAAGCTAAGAGCTGTATGAAATGTTTTAGGCCCTACACTGTGGAACAACTAAAGGGCTCATGTCAGAGGATCTGAGGGCACAGACTGGTTCACAGGCTGAAATCGTCAGACAGACTGGTGCAAAACCATGACGTGCTTAAAAAACAGGCAAACCAGTGTAAGGACTCGAGCAGCAGACAGAATCCACTGTAACCGGTTTACAGGGTATTTGGATCGACCAGAGAGAGAGAGCATTACAATTCTCAGAGGGAGAAATGTTTGTACTTTAGCAACGTTTTAAGGTGAAAAAAAAAAAAACGCCTTATCTTTGCCTTAAACGTCAAAGATGAAACAAAGGTTACTGGCCTGTTTGGCTTGGGTTAAGTCCTGGAGAATTCAATTTTGAGGCCAATTTCTCTGTCTGAGCCTTTGAACCAATAACTAATGCAACAACTTACAAGCTCAGTTCACCAAAATCCTCGTAAGGGAAAATCCAGTGAAACCAAACCCTGTTACACAGCAGTGTTTCTGAACCAGTAGATGGAGTCCACGTCACATGGCTTTCACACACGGGTCACCACCTACTGTAGCTGCACGTATTTTACCACAGTTTGTAAGGTATTAAAGTATTGGTGTTTGCACTCACACCACCGGACATCGATATCTGATCAAAGTCTGTGACTGAAATGTCGCGTCTTTCAGTTAACCCAGAGCTGACAGTGTCCACAGAACTTTGGTCATATTTGACTCTGTTGCTTCTGTTGACCAAATTCAGTCTGTGTACGTTTCTGTCACTGCTGATTTTCAGCAAAGAAAAGATGATGATCAGCAGGTGTCAGAAAACTCCGAGTGCCCAGTTACTGGATTCAATGACTGTCCATTTTTCTGAGGTCCACAATTTCTCCCATGCAGCTGTTTGACACTGGGCTGAGCAGAGCTCCATTGTTTTTGCGAACAATTCAGGAGCCGAGTGTAATTTGGATTCACAGCAGTGACATTTACATGTCAGTAACTCACAACTCTAATGAGCACATCACTTTACTTTAGCTCCTCTTTTACGACTACACAACACTTTATTGACTTTCATACAGGCACGAGTCATGTAGAGTGTAGAGACTGGAAGAAAAAAGAGTTCATAAGGACATTATAAAAAAACTAAGGTTTTGTTAATGCACATAATAATTATATAATAGGAGACGGTTGCAGCTGTGTCCTCTATACATATCAGGGACAGACACATTCTCTGCAGACTGTGCACACTGTATTTGGATCATTGTCTTCTGTGACTGAACTGTTCCCTGCACTTGGCAACATTGGTCATGACAGTAATTTCCCCACCAAACATTTAATCGCCTTAGAAGTTACATTGATCTCAGGTGCTGTGTGTATAGTAACCATAGTAACCTCAGAAGGACGTCAGTTGTTCACTAGAGGTACATTTTCTGACCTGTGAGGCTCCTTTTGCAGCTTGTTTTGTGGTAATAAGGCCAGAAGATATTTTGTCTTATTTTGATTTAAAATGTTCCTCTTTTATTCAAAACTTGGGGTTCAGCCTTTGGCCTGGGACTCAAACCACCAAGGCTGCAAATCTATTTCCCAAATAAGAGCCACCCCAGAAGCACGTGTACAAAGTAATATGATGAAGATAAGTGAGATATTTGAACATATTTTAACCTCAAATGCTGCATCACTGACAATCAGTCTCTTCGCTTGCTCACACTCACCACTGCTGTCTAATCGTCAGACTTGTGGCATCTCTGGAGGGAAATAGTGCCCAGAATCCACTATCTAAAATGCAAAATCATCGCCGGGGACACAGACAGGGCAAAAGGGACGTGACTAGTCCTCACTCCATCCACCGTGAGACTGGAATCTGTGGACCAGACACAGCCACTCTGCAGGAACCGTCTTGTGGCTTTGGGTTCCACCTTGTTTGACTAGAATAAAAAGTCAAGTGGGGTAACTTGGGCATGCTGCTCCGCATGAGATGCCCAACCCCAGTTCCTTTAATGAATTATGTTTAGGAAAGAGGAGGCGCCGGTATGGGGAGGGTAAAAAACAGGAGATCATCTGCAGTAAAAAAAGAGACTTTTTTTTTTTTTGAGGATGTCTAATTGTATCTTATATGTTTGTTCTTGTCAAATAATCCCATGAATGAGCAAAACCAAAACTGTAATAGTTCAAGTATCAAGCTTTACGAACCTATTAGACATAAGTCTTTCCAAAAGACAAATCCTAAACTCGATCTGCCAAAGGTTCCACATTAGGGGGTTCAGTACATTGGGAACACAGTCCAGCCTGCCAAGAGCGGCAGGGGTAACCCGAGAACGTTTTATAGAAGGAACACAAACCCCCACAAAGACAAAAGAGCTGAATTTGTAACAATCACAACTTCTCAGCCATAACTACAACGGAGAAATGGAAGATCACGTGAAGATCAGAACAGAACTCTTATAAAACCTTTTCCTGTACATTACTGATGTACCCTAACGCTTAATATCAATTCAGATTAGTTGACCTGACTGGAATTGTATTTGTACTTGCAAATTTAGTTTACACAACTATAAAAACTGTGTAAAGTACTTGCAATTTTCCTTCATGTGTACTTGTAAATCAGTACACAGTACTGTAGAATTATTATTTCAGTGTGTATTCTGAGCAACAAACAAATTGGGCCGATTAATGTGACATTTGCCACAATTTTAAATGTGTGAGTTGTAGTTACTTGAACATAAAACTGATTTTGTCATTAAAAACATGCACACTAATTGCCTTAAACATACAAAAACACGTATTTGTGTAACTTTACTACTTGAATCCTCTGTTATACATGACTTTCTACTTTGGTCACACTGCCTTCAGTCATGATCCCCTTTCACAAAAGCACTGGAATCCTGAGATCCTCCTGACTTTGTCCGAAGGGGGTGTATGTGTGAATGCAAATGTCTGAGTGAGATGCTCCAGTTATCTAGACTTTATCTTTTGATGCCCTTTTTATGTCTGTATTATGTGCGTGAGCTTGTGTCGCACGCTGCTTTGTCCTGAATTGTCAGGAGGATTTAAAGCGAGCGACTGGGCGTGTTGATGACACTACTATCACTCGACTGTGGTTGAAGTCGACTATTCCCTCCTTTATCAGCAGAGGATGTTTCAGGGGCAGAAAAAGGTCAGTGGTCAACTGCACTGGGTTGATGACCTGCACTTGGCTGTTTTGACCCTGTTAATACTCATCTACTGTACATCACCATAGTTGCTGCCTCCTTCTGGTGCAGTACTGTCATTGCCTCATTTGTTGCTACTGTACTTGATTGTTTTAAGTTAACTTCCATGTAGTTGCAGTTGGACTTTAGCTGGACTTCGTTCATCCAGCCTCTCCACCCTGCTGATTTCACTCTGTCCTAGTGCACACTTCTTAACAGCAAACCTGGCTATGCGGGCTTATGGAGGTCTTTCTAATCCATTACAGTAACCAGGTTTGTCATTTACAAATCAGCTCAGTGGAGACAGCTGACTGTAACCAGGTTACCTAAGTACAAGTAAATGCCTTCATTGTATGAGTTCAAACAGTTCGCCTTTGCTCAAGGTAGTGGAAATAAACACAGGCAAATGGTAATGAATTGTTCCCGTGCACACTTTAGACCCACACCAATAGTGTGGATCTTTTGTTGGACGGGATTTAGACAGACACTCCTGAAGTCAGCATGAACAACTGGAAACATCATGTTTTCAGTCTCACCTGTGCAGCCCAACAATAAACCCACCAGCTGGAATTAATGTTGGGGCTGATCAGTGGAATTTCTCAGAGATTTTCTTTTTAGTGCAATTCTCTTTCAAAGCTTCGACCTGGTTCTTTTAAAGTAATTCTCTCTTTAAGCATTGCAGAACACTTCTAAAGCTTTATAAGATTCACTGTGGCCAGTTGTTTTCCTTTTTTGGTAATTTCACACTTCCCGGTGTCTCCATTATCCACAATGCAACTTCTCTACCGTTATTTTAAAATTTGTAGTTTTTAGGCTGTTTGGCACAAAGTCCGATTGTCTAAACCCCAAACCAGTTTTTCATGTTTCAAGAACCCAAAAACCTGCTCTCACCGAGAAAAACAGACTTGAGACGGACACCAGCAAGGACAACGAAAACTTTGGGACTGAACTCGAAGCTTGTAAAGAGACATTACAGTCCACCAGTGTTGTTGTTGTGCTTGGCACTAGCGCTTGAAGCTAAAGTCACCTCCATTAAGTCAAGTAAATCTGTAACTGCATCTTTCTCTGTCCCTGTTGGCTGTCTGTCCTCGCTGAAACCAGAACCAGAGCTTTTCCAAAACAACCTCTGGAGTGTGTAAATCTGCAACCAGTGGCATGGTGTTGTAGTTTGTATGAGGAGAAGAAAGCTCTGTTATATCTGTACCCAAGCAGGTGGTTTGAATGTTAAAAGCTGTTAGACTTCTTTGTCTGGACGGACAAAGATGGTCAGATTGCTGGTTTCTCGATCGAGTTCTCTGCTTGTTCTATGACAAAGCCTTATAGTCGGCTCGAGATAAATAATGCATGGAGCAGATCCAGAAATAGCAGACAGTTTTTTCTTTGTTTGTCTTCTGAGGCTGGTTCGGTTGTCAGTCCTCCACACGTGTTCCCCTGTTGGAGAAAAACCTCACTTTGGAGCTTAGAGAAGTTTGGTGTCTGCACAGTTTAGTTTGGTTTTGTTTTGTTTTTTTGTCTAAATTTAATACATTTACAAAACAGTAGTGTGAAAAGCACTGTGACCCTTCACTTAAAGCTACAGTATGTAACGCTTTTGAGTATTTTTCGGCAGAAATATGTTCGAAAATGCAAGAGGGGTGATGGTCCAAATAAGACTCACAGAGCTGCAGAGCGGAGATATTCACTTGTAAAAGTTTTTGGGTGGTGCTCACACTTCTAAGCAGTCAGAGAACTTTAACAATTTCTGCTTGATTAGTTGGTTTGGTGCAGTGGCAAGTTCTCCCTGTGCTTGTGTAGGTTTCCTCCAGCTGCTCTGGTTTCCCCCCACAGTCCAAAGACATGCGTGTTAGGGTAATCGGTGACTCTAAATTGCCTGTAGGTGTGAATGTGAGTGTGAATGGTGGTCTCTCTGTGTTGGCCCTGAGACCCTGCCTCTTGCACTATGACAGCTGGGTTTGGCTCCAGTCTCACAGTAGCGCTTAAATTTTACATTGTAGCTTCAAGACCAAAAAAAAAATCCTATTATATTAATAATGAATAAAGTGTGGATGATTTTTCACTCTCTCTATGCTCTTATTAAAATTTGTTAAAATTAAAAATGGTTTTATCATCGTGCACAAATCCTCAGTTACAAATTAAACATCATCCACATCCATATTTTAATAGAACAGTGCATAAGTTAACAACCTGCTCATATGTTAGATGTTAAATTTGAATCTGCAAAGTCATTTGTCATTTCAGCTCATCGATGTAGTAGAGTAAAACTATTATTATCATATTATAAGTACTACACATTTAGTGGAAAACATCTTGTTATATACTTGACAGAATCTGTTGAGTAATTCTTCCATGAGTACTACTACTTGCAGTAAGTACACATCTTAGACCAGCTGTACTTTCTGTAACCCAGTCACCAGTCAGAACTCTCCTTTTCTCCACAGGAAGAGAAGAACAAAGGCCCACCAGAAAGGATGGTTTTCCATGTAATCACCGACACAATGAGAACAAAAAAAAACAACAAAAAAACACGTTACCTCAGTCTATGTTCAGCTCATTTCCTCTAGGGAATTAAATGTGGAAATTTGGGGTTAAAAACGTGCACCTCATTGCCAGTTATGTGGAAACAACTTATTACAGCTACAGAAGAGCTCACTCCACTGTCTCTGCTTCTGACTGTGTGTCTCTTCAAATCTTGGAGAGTTTGACCAAAGAAACACCCCATTGAAGAAAGGCTTCCTGTCAAGCTTGACTGGTTCGCCCACATTGTTTCTTGCGCTCTGTGTGAGGAAGTGGCATCGTTGCCGCTGAGCTCTGAGGGCCTCTGACCCACAGCGACCTCCACCTACCTCTTACGGGATTCTGACTGCCATCAGCTGAGGATCTGTTGTCGGCGCGCCGGGACCGTAGCAACAACATAAATACGGGCAGACACGTGGGCATGGCTGTCCTGCAGTTATGCAACACACCACTGAACCACAGAGGCACATCATAACATTACTTGGCTTCAAGTGCTAGTGCCAAGCACAACAACAACACTGGTGGACTGTAATGTCTCTTTACAAGCTTAGAGTTCAGTCCCAAAGTTTTCGTTGTCCTTGCTGGTGTCCGTCTCAAGTCTGTTTTTCTCGGTGAGAGCAGGTTTTTGGGTTCTTGAAACATGAAAAACTGGTTTGGGGTTTAGACAATCGGACTTTGTGCCAAACAGCCTAAAAACTACAAATTTCAAAATAACGGTAGAGAAGTTGCATTGTGGATAATGGAGACACCGGGAAGTGTGAAATTACCAAAAAAGGAAAACAACTGGCCACAGTGAATCTGATAAAGCTTTAGAAGTGTTCTGCAATGTTTAAAGAGAGAATTACTTTAAAAGAACCAGGTCGAAGCTTTGAAAGAGAATTGCACTAAAAAGAAAATCTCTGAGAAATTCCACTGATCAGCCCCAACATTAATTCCAGCTGGTGGGTTTATTGTTGGGCTGCACAGGTGAGACTGAAAACATGATGTTTCCAGTTGTTCATGCTGTGTCTGTCTAAATCCCGTCCAACAAAAGATCCACACTATTGGTGTGGGTCTAAAGTGTGCACGGGAACAATTCATTACCATTCAGTTAGTTAATAAATATGATAAAAGTAGAACAGTCATAGTGGGAACTGCACCTGTTTGTCTGGGATAAAGCGGCATCAGAGACACTGATAATGCAGGAGACATAAATGATCAACAGGACAAAACAGAACAGGGACCAGTGTCCCTGTAAAGATGGAGATGCCATGACAGAACTGTAGCGGATTCCTTCTTGTTAGATTGTGGAAACACTCCTCAGAGCTGGCAGTTTTAGGACATCCCCATGGGAACCTGGACTTGGCTTTCTCAGATACAGCTTTGCTTAAATCAGCCACATTTATAAAATCGAAATATGAAATGACTCTGACCTCCTGAGGATCAAACATATCTGCGTGTTTCCATCATCCACTGCTGCTCCTTTAACTCACATATAAAACAAATCTCTAGAGCAGCCTTCTTCCACCTACAGAACTTTGCCAAAATTAGGAGCATCCTGTCTCAAAGTGATGCCGAAAAACTGGTCCATGCATTTGTTACCTCTAGGTTGGACTGCTGTAATTCCCTACTTTCAGGATGTCCCAGTAACTCCCTAAAGAGCCTGCAATTAATCCAAAATGCTGCAGCAAGAGTGCTGACTGGAACTAGCAAGAGAGATCATATTCCACCTTCACTAGCTTCTCTCCATTGGCTTCCCATTAAATCTAGAATAGAATTTAAAACCCTGCTTCTTACATATAAAGCTCTGAACGGTCAGGCTCCATCATATATAAAAGACCTCATAGCACCATATCATCCCAGTAGACCACTTCGCTCTCAGAATGCACAACATGTGGTTCCCAGAAGTTCCAAAGGTAGAATGGGAGGCAGAGCCTTTAGCTATCAAGCTCCTCTCCTGTGGAACCAGCTCCCAGTTCAGATTCAGGAAGCAAACACCCTCTCTACTTTTAAGTCTAGGCTTAAAACCTTCCTCTTTAATAAAGCATATAGCTAGTTATAGTTATGCTGCTATAGGCTTAGACTGCTGGGGGACCCACCCCCCGATGCACTGAGCTCCTTTCCTCCTCTTGTCCCCCTCTCCTCTCCTCGGTCAAGGCAGATGGCCGTCCACCCTGAGCCTGGTTCTGCTGGAGGTTTCTTCTGCTAAAAGGAGTTTTTTCTCTTCACTGCTACCTATAGACTTACTCAAGGGGGAATTGTTGGGTTCTCTCTATTTATCTTTATAGTCTTGACTTTATTCTGTAAAGTGCCCTGAGATGACTTTGTTGCGAATTGGCGCCGTATAAATAAAGTTGAATTGAAAATTGAATTGCCCACTTCTCTCACACCCACTGTGCTTGTTATTTCTCATAAAAAGAGGTTTCAGCTCTGCTTCCCTGCTCCACAGGGGCGTCCCACATGCTGTTCCACGCAGCACGGCCTCTCTGACTGACAAGCCCCTACGACCCGCCTCGATCCGCGACGAGCGACCAATGAGGCTGCGGAGCGGGGACGAGCCTTCAGCAGCAGCCTCTTACTTCTCACTACGGTGAGTCTGGAACACAAACACACACACACACAGACACACACACACACACACACACACACACTGGCAATCACGTGACAGCTATACAGTACAACTCAGTGAGCGCTCAGTCCAGTCTGACTTCTGCTGCTGCTGCTGCTGGTGCATGGCGAGTCTCAAGGGCAAATCGCGCTCTGGCGATAGACTCATCGATCGCATGCAAAGAATAAAACTAATCCTCTGCCAGCTGCTTGCACCGGGGATATATTCACTTAGATAAACAAGGTAAGCTGCAGGTTTATTTCCTCCGCTGGGGCGCGGGCATGTGTCTGCTGGGTGCCATATGCTGCAGGCTGGACGAAAACATGTTTACGTTGGGAGCGGAGACGCGCGCCTATCGCGTTATTGCACCGCGGAGAGGACGGAAAAGGAGAAGACGGGACACAGTTCTGCACTGTGTCCTGATGCAATCATCGGATTTAGCTTTTCAAGTTTCCTGAAACTAAGGGAATGAATTTGGAGTTTTTGTTTCCTGGTTGCAGCTGAGTATGTGATGAGATTTCTGAGGGATCTGATTCACGCTGCCTGCACAATCTGATAGTGTGAAACTGTTATAAAGTCTGTTGTTATGCATAGAAATTAAGAGGTTTTGTGAAGTTACAGGCCTGATTACTGATGTTGGCCCCGGTAATGGATATAAGTATGCGCAAATTAAGATACGGAGTCCACGCTTTCTGCTCCAGGAACATGTGCAGTGAATCGAAATGCGCCCGCAGAGGACGCACCACGCGACAGAAACGCACCGACCTGCAGTTTAATGACAAATATGTAAAATAGTTTACGCGTTTCCAGCTTCAGTGGCAGCTATGTGACGGATTTACTGCACTTTAATTGTCCAAACACGCAGAGCAAGGCGAGGAGCGCGCACCGCTGCTGGATGTTCCATGCGCTCTTTTCTCATAATGATGTTGACAGTTTTGGGTTTACTCCCGGTCACTTAGTCCGTGCAGGGGCCCCTATAAAAGGGAGGGCAGCTGGAGACTAAGTGCGGGGGGGGGGCGACGGGCGACGCTCCCTCTTCCAGAAAAAAATGCTATGAAGTCTATAGTAGGACATGATAAAAATATGATAAAGTGGAACCACATCCTCTCATCTTGGTATAGCTATAGCCTCCATATACATGAGTCATAAATATGTTACCTAATACTTAATATTAACCACGAAAAGCACGTGAAGTAATACAACAGTATGCTGATCCATATTTCAAAAACTATGCAACCTTGGCCCATATTTGCTTTGCTGACTTGTATCAGCATTTGGCAAATAGGATGTGAGACACCAATGACAGTTGCAGATTTTATTTTGAAAACAATATTTGCTCGCAGAACCAAAGATTTCTTGGTTTCCTTTGGACACATTTGGAATTAATCTAACAAACAAAACTGCTATTGGTATTTGCCAAATTATCTTTTAAACATCTGTATCAGCCCCACATTTCCTAATTGGTGCATTCCTAGTTTAAACCCCCCAACCCTTAAATGAACATATATGAAAGTCAGGCAACATTGTAAAAAGCTTTGGATAAAAGACTGTATACAGTAAACAGACCATTTACTTATATTTCTAGAAATACAGTAGTGATGTCTTGTTAGGAGATTATGTTATGTTGTTTAGATGTGCTGAATAAAAAATATGCACTCGTATTTTGGATATTTTCCTTCTATATTGACGGCTGGGGGGATACGAGTGGTGTCAGTGAGATGTGGTCTGTCCCTTTTCAAATCCAAATGCATGCGCACCTTACACATGTGAGTACGCTTTGCAAGTACAACCAAACACTGTTTCAGAGAATTCATATTTCTCTGTATTCTGACTCATTAACCAGCTGCTTGTCAGATGTCCACACACACACACACACACACACACAGTGAGTGCATGCTCCAGTGCACCCTGCTCACACCCAATATGTTTATGACATGCTGGTTTATATTTAACATGTGCATCAGTGGAAGATGGATGATGCTTAAGGCTTAAACTTAAACTCATAGTAGCAGGTCAGAGGTTGCCAACCAGGATCATTCTGAAGGGTCCCTAGATAATTCAAAATATAGAAAACGAGAAGATACAACAGAGCTAAAGCTAGTTTAGCTGTAAGCTAAATATTCTTAAATCGAGGTCAACTTGCTGAATGTCTTCTCAGCTGCATCTCAGTTGTCTTCATCAGCAGACGCCAGACATGTCCGTCAAACTACTGTTGTTAAGCTTAAGGATGAGCCCTCAAGCTCAAAAGTATTTCGATTTTTCTCAGATTATTGCTTTTTATCAAAAGAAAAAGTAAAATGTATACTGTGCTGTAGCTGCTCCTGAATGACAGTTGCATTCCGCTGTTAAAAATGTAACATTTGCACCTGCAGACTGTGAATAGCCTCTCCTATACACTGACAGCTGAATTAGAGGATATGGCACCTTACCGTGCATTTTTCAGCAGATACATTACCAACCAGTGCTCTTTCTTTTTAATGTTTTTTTTTTTATTGGCAGTACCACAGGTGCACGAGGGGTTAAAATTAACAGACTTCTTGCTGTCTCTGTTTATCTCTGTTTAGACATACTGTGTCCTGGCTGAAGACCTTGGATTGCAAGATCGTTTCCCCGACGCTTACTTTTCCCAGTCTGAGAGAGAAGGCAGGTGTTTCTCTATCTACACCCGAGTGGGAAGTGTGGCCTTGCTGACCTGGATTTGTTTGGCCTAACTTTCCCAGCTGCAGAAGGAATAATTCTCTAAGACAGATTTTGAGTTCGACAAGCGGCAGTGTTTTGAGACTAGCCAGGGATGGTAGACAGCTCCTCAGCGAGTGAAGAAACGCTGTGTCTTTACAGTGCCTCTCCTCCAGGCTATCGGTTGTCTGACATGGTTACAGATCTGGGTTCCTACCAGGCAATGCCATCACCGTTCTCAGAGGACGACCTCAGTGAGTCGTCCAGCCCTCGTTCCTGCTCCAGCCCGGACTCCCAGGTGCTCAGCTCCAGCTACAGTAGCAACTCCAGTGCTGAGAGCCAGGACAGCATCCTGGACCACTTGTTGTCTCAGGCCTCTTTAAGAGGTGTCACCAGTGACCCAGCAGGGTCGGTGGCACCTGTACCACTCTCCACTTTTTTCTGGGACTCACGGAGAGATGAGCCCTCCAAACGTGAGCTTGTGAAGGAGGAAAACTTTGATTTACTCACTTGGTCTAATGAAGAGACAGTGAAAATACAGGAGTCCTTCCTACCCACACTGGAAGAGATTGAAGAATTCCTAG
The DNA here is from genome assembly GCA_020496755.1 of Channa maculata. NCBI lineage: Eukaryota > Metazoa > Chordata > Actinopteri > Anabantiformes > Channidae > Channa > Channa maculata. Next base: position 2,622,720 of record CM035603.1, read on the forward strand.
AGGAGAATATGGAGGTGGTGACAATGAAGCAGGAGATTCGAGAAGGTTCCCCGGGTTTAGAAATGGGACTTGAGGAAGCTCTCGGCCTAGAAGTTGGCTTTGAGTGGTGCAGGGACACATCCTCTCAGCCCAAGCTGCAGCCAGAGGCCAAGTATTCAGACCAAACTGTCCCCACTGCCAGTGCTGCAGGTCTGGCCACTGCTGCCTGCAGCGAGAGCAAAGCCGCATCAGTTAAAACAACACGTGAATCCAGCACAGGGGCCAAGAAGTCATCAGCCAACAAACCTTCCTCAGCAGTCAGTGGTGCTAATGGTAGTGGGATGCCGGTCATCCTACAGATTCAGCCACTTCAGATCAAACAGGAGCCCACAGTAGTGCCTCTCACCCCAGCAGTCCCCCCCCCACAACCTCCCCCAGCATCAGACATCAAAATTGCACAGCTACTGGTCAACATCCAAGGTCAGACGTTTGCCTTGGTGCCCCACATCCTGCCCTCCCCCAGCCTTAACATCTCTTCCAAGTTTGTACGAATTGCTCCTGTCCCCATTGCGGCCAAGCCTCTTGGCCTCGGGGATAGCTCAGCAAGCCAGGGGTCTGGGATTTTTGTTGGAGGTCAAAAGTTTCAGAAGAATCCAGTGGCAGATCTTATCAAAATGCACAAATGTACTTTCCCTGGCTGCACCAAGATGTACACCAAGAGCAGCCACCTGAAGGCCCACTTGAGGAGGCACACTGGGGAAAAGCCTTTCGCATGCAACTGGCAGGGCTGCGGATGGAGGTGGGTACTGGACAGGGATCTGTGATGATGGATTGAATGTGTTTCTTTTAAACCTGCAGGCCACTGGCTGATGGCATCAAACAGTCACCTCACATCGCCCATGCAAAAGCAGTGTAACTGCACACTGCAGCTTTTTTATATTCATGTGTTCATTATCTTCTATGAGATTAACTCATATTTCTAACTGGCTGAATAAAGCCTTGTTCATTTGCAGGACTAATCAACCACAGCAGGCTCTAGCATGCATCAGCATAATTTAAAGTGCTTAACCTACATTTGTTAGTGTGCCCTATTTGGAAGCTGCAGCAATTATGTGTCAGTGAAAATGTCTGTGTGCTGTGCATGGTGTCATACTACTAGTGTACCAACGTTTGGAGTCCAATCTACCTGCCATTTGAACTGATCTGTCAATTTGAGGGTCATCAGACAGCTCTTGCAAGTGAAATTGGAGGGTCTTGACAGCCACTCCCTCCCACCGCTCTAGCAAAGTAAAAAGACAGAAGTAGCTTGACAACTTGAATGTCATTATCTGTAATAGGGTTCATTACCATGCAAGTATGACTGTTTATGCGGTGCCAGCAGTTTGCTTCAGCAGGCACACACTTATTCAAGGGTCTGCAATAGAAAAGCCAAGCAAAAAAAACAATCACCATGTTTTCTTTTCACTTAGCCCCGGAGCTGAAGAGCTTTAAATGGCTGTCATGCAACCTCCCAACCGTTGATTGCAGTGATATGGAGGAAGCAGGATAAACAGACCTGCTAGCACAATCACACTTTTTGTCAGGCAGTGAGATATTTCGAATGTGCTAGAACAGCTGGGGTGTCTTTCTGGTGAATGTGAACTAAATCTGGAGTCACATGGGCACCTCCTGTTGAGACTCGACAACTGTGCAGTTGCCTGAGCAGTCTGAGCGTGCACGTGTGTTTGTGTGTGTGTGTGTGTATGCTAAGTTTAAAACAGTGAGATCTAATTTGGATCCTGCTGTGTCTAATGGAGGACGGCCGAGACACAACTTGGATGCCTTAATCAGTGTAGCAGTTTCTTTGCTCACTAAAGTGTCTTTAGATGAACTAATGGTTTTCCTGAGGACATCAGATCAACCAGTGAGACTGACTCATCTGCAGCGTGAGAACAAACACACTGACTGAATTTGAATAAACCAACATCACAAAATGTTTAACTATGCTAATAAACCGATGAGGAATGTGATCTTGGATAGTGTAGACATTTATGTAAGCACTGCACCTAGAGTTCCATTCCTTCAATTTTCATCTTGATTCCTATTGTTCTAGTTTGGGCGTTTAATTTACAGCAATGTTTTTTTTACATCCCTCTGACTTCCCTGCATTAACATATCTGTTTAGAGCTGAAAACGTCCTCCAGGTGACATCATCCACAGGGGATTTTCAGTTCAGAATATGTCGTTGCCATTAAGGTCATGCAGACATGCTCTTCCAGAACTCTAGCTGATCATCTGAAGCAGAAAGATATCTTAATATAAGGAAGGCAGATAGAGGTTTGTGCAGGGCCCTTCTGTATGAGGGCTACAAGAAGAATAACAACAGCCCACCTCACTACTGTCATCAGTCTAAGTGTTGTCACACATCTGGAAGTTCAATCATGTTTTAAACTAAGAGGAAAGAAGTCCTGCTGACATAACTCAACTTTCAGCTAATTGTACCTGGATGATTAAGAAACTTCACTGGTGAAGCGGGCGAAGGAATTTGAAATTTTCATTTCATATTTATAGTTGTTTAAGCTATAGAGCCCATGGGTTATGGAACATCAGCAAGTGAGTCATTTGTTCCCTGAGTTTGTCTTTCAGGTTTTACCTGTCCCCAGGCTTGGTGCACATTTAACAGGGGACTTATGTTGCCTGAAGTCAGCCCCGACTAAAAGACCACAAACTAGAATATAAGACTGTACTCTGCTAGATGTGCACTGATGCCTTGGTGTGGCTATTTTAAGTAGGGTAACAGTAGTAGTACATTATTTTTAGGTACATATATGATTAATTTTCCTGCCTAGAGGGGGCCACAGACTTAGTTAGAGTGGCAGTGTGTTTTATAATTGCCTCCGGTGACTTGTTATTTAACTTATTATAAATGACGACCACTGCATCACTGAGCGACTAGTGGATAATTGCCAGAACCTGTACAATATTTCACAGAAGAAACCTAATGAAAAGCAGCACTCAGTCACAACGTCTAATCCTCAGCTGCATGCACTGCTAATAGTGAACTAAAGCTAAAAGTGACACTTTGCAAACATCAAATAAAACATTCAGTTCACTTTAAATCAGTTCTTTTTCACATTCTGGGTCAATTTTGGATCAACGAAAAGCTTTGTGTTGGTGCATTTGACTATAGTACCAACTTGTCAACCTGCCACCAGTCATGTACTATATTCAGAATTAATACATGGGGGGAGCCGCAGAAATGTGTGCTGTAGTAATCCAGGCTGTGTGTTCCAACTAACAAAGGGCTCTTGTCTATACACAAAGGCAGGATCCAGTTTGGAGAGAAGTTGGTGTGCATGTGTAAGAATGTGTGTGTGTGTGTGTGTGTGTGTGTGTAACACTGACTGTATGTGATGGGATAAACAAGGGGGCCGACCAAAGGAAAAAGGTTTGAAATAGTCTGAGAGAAGTAAGTGAATAGATTGAGGAGCCGAGAGTAAGACAAGAAAAGGTGACGGTGTTGGTGGTAAACGGGGGCTGAGGGAGGGAGAAAAAGGCCTGTTTCAGTTTTGCACACAATCATTTGAAGGGAGCTGCAGTGAGGAAGTGGAGCGAACAAAGACAAAGTGTTGAATAGTAACCATGACTGTGGGCTAGGAACGTCCAGGCTGCTACGCTGCATGAAAGGGAACCGAGGGATCAGTCAAGGTTCCTCACTTCGACAGGGAGGAAGAGGGAAGGAACAGCTAGATGGAAAGATGAACCGATTTCTGTATATTCTAATGCATAACAGTGTCAGCCCAGAGTCAAAAAGTGTCTTCTAGGAAGACGTACTTCCAAAAATGATTCATTTCAAGTTCATTGGAGCATCGTTGTTAACTGTTGGTAACTCTAGTGTTTTTATCAACTTTGGGTTGGGCTTAACCTCTCAGTGGCCCTGGAAATAATTTAACAGCCACATTGATGATTTTGGACTCGGCACCATAGGTGCAGCACAATATGAACCCAATAACAAAGGTCTTAAAATTAGATTTGGACACATGGCGTTGCTACAAATAACTAAAACCCAAATGAAATCTAGAGCTGGTGCTTGTGCAGCCCTAGTTTGAGCCAGTTTTGACCATCTTCCTCAGTTGGCGTTGGTTGCTCATGTACTGCTGGTGCTCTAGTGAGTCATGACTCACTCTCGTGTGAAGTGTTTTCTGGTTTAAAGTGCAGAACAGGAGATGGCCAGAATTTGCCATTACAGTAAATCATTCTTGTTGCAGGTGTGATAACATCGGCCCACAGAGCTTATATAATAATAATATACTATAATAATATACTTCCCTTTCAAATGTTATGACCATCACAAGTTAAATGAATACTTAAACATATCTGAAAGAAACGGAGCTTTGACATGAAAACCTTCTTTATGTCACAAATGACTTGAGTGTAGTTTATAAAACTGAGCTCTTGTTTGTGACATCTGAAGAAAAGTACAGAAATATGTCCTTGCAGCCTGTCATGATACTTAAAACGTATAAATATTTGAGTTTCAACGCTTGTGCCACGTTCAGAAGGGTGCACATCACCTCTCTCACTTGTTGGAGGTCTTTATTTGGAACCTGCTACAATGGCTCAGCATAGATTGTGTAAGCATGAAGAATCAGATGTGAATGTTGTACAATCAGTGTCTCTGCTGCCTAATCTTACCATTCTACAGGCTTCTGGGAGTAATGTGTCCACACATAAGAGGAGCATTTATACATACTCACATAATCTACACTTTTTTACACTTGAAACACTTTTGATCTGCTTCTACAGATTGACCAACCCAATCCAACCGCTGAAAAAAGTCTTGCAGCCTTTATAGATGTTTTTCTTTAATCTGAAGAAATGCAAATAGAGTAAGAAAACCAAAAGAAAGAAAACCACCTCAAAATGAAGCAGTATGGACTAAACTTGGATAAAAACATAAATCCTGTCACTGATTCTCTCACTGGAACAGACCCAAACCAGATGTTGGAACATCAGCCTTCTGAGTGGCTGTGATAGTGTTAGTGTGTACAGAATGAGACCATCTATACCAACTTTGTAGAACAGTTTGCAGATCAGATTTTGATGCACACAGTTCACTGGAAGATTATTTAAAACAGTCGGTTGGGACATTAGTGTCTTTTATTTTCACGCATGAAAATTCATCCCACATCCATCGAGTGGTGATGATACTGACCATCTGCTCCACATTACAGTGTATATATATTCTTTAATATTTGTGTTGATGCCATTCCAGTCCTGTAGCTAGTTACTTGTTTCAAAGGACAAGGAAGGATGGTGTGCTACGAGAATGATGTTATGTTGTTGGCAGCATCTCCCTGTGTAAACTGCCGTCTGATGTTGCATGTAACTTAATCACGACTGCAGCCCGATCGTTTCTGCAGTTGCTTAGCCCCCAGATGTAACCTTGTTCTATCCACGTAACAGGGAATACAGTGGATTTATACTACAGCTCCCTAACTGTTAATGCTTTATTACTGGCTGCCATTGGATTGAGCTGTCAGGTCTGCAGAGCAACATCTGCGATGCAGAACCTGGCCTGGGACAGTCCAGTATGGTGGGAAGAAGTCCTGGAGCCGTCATCCCGTGGCTCCAGCCAAGTAGCGTTTGCCTTGCATGCTAATTCCACTGCAATGTTTTGCTTGTCCAAATGAGTTACAGGCGAGCAAGTTGTCGCATCAACATGTGAAGCATTCTTGCTCATGACAGATAATTATGCTGTTAAATCTTGGTGAGAAACCAAAAACCGCAGTCATTGTGTACATGTTGGGAAAGACAGGGAGGCTGCCAAATCTGAATACAGAATAACAGTATGAGGGTGGTGAAAAATAAAGGTTTGCATATCTGATTGCATCATGCTCTATGGGCACTTGTGAGGCTCAGTGCTGTAAAATATCCACAGCACACAAACAGTCCAAGACGAATGTTAGTATCACATCCACTGTCAGTTGCTTGTTGGGAAGAGCCAAGACAGATAGTTTCCTCACAAACAGAACAACAGTTAGCGGATGCATTATTCAGCCAGTGTGACACAGGTGGATTGGATTATCTTCAGTAAGCCATGCACACCTGAGAAAATCAGCACTTTAGTTTTTATCGTACTCCAAATATAACACAACGTCGTTGCTTTGCCAGTCTCCAGTGCTGGCTATAAAGCGCTAAGTCAAGATTAAGTTCAAGTTTTGAAACCAAGTTAGACCATTAGTGTTAATATCCAGTCTGCCACCGGACGGGTAAAACCACAATTCAATGTTTAAAATGTGTATTTCACAGTGATTTTGGACAAATGAAGTACATTCGTTTAAAATCTGTCTGACAGTCGATTGGTGGATTCCAAACTCTTTGGAAATTTCTTTGTAGCCCTTTCAGCCTGGTGAGCATCGATAGCTCTTCTTCTAAGGTCTTCTGAAATCTCTTTTAATCGAGCCATTACACACTTTTCCAAACCTGTGTTGTTAAGGTCCGACTTTGATGGTGAAAACTCAAACTTCTTTAAACAGCTTCCTCTTCAAATGAATTGATAATCTGAAAGCTACAAATACACAAATTATATGGGATTTTTTTTTCTTCTCCATTTTATATTTATTCGATTTGATTGAGTTCTCTTCATGAAGTTTTAGGACGTGTGTGTGAAAATCTGTTTAGGGCAAATCAATTAAAGGAAGAGTTCAAAAACTTTCGAGCACCACAGTGAATTTATTGTGTGGACACAAACATTACATCAAACGAATAAAGATGTTGCCTAATAACTACTGGATTTGTGAATAATATCAATGAAATGGTGATAATGTCTGGGTTGTGTCCTTCATTTCCACCACCTCCACGTAGCTAAAAAAATCAATCAATCAATCAATTAACCAATCAATCAGTAAATCAATTGTACACTGCAAATGCACATGGCTGCTGTCGGATTCATTAAAACGCTTTTCTGGTAGTCTGGTTAATTTTTATTATTATCTTTTCTTCTTTCTCCCAGGTTTTCCCGGTCAGATGAGCTGTCACGACACCGAAGGTCCCACTCGGGGGTCAAGCCCTACCAGTGTCCCGTGTGTGAGAAGAAGTTTGCGCGCAGTGACCACCTGTCAAAACACATCAAAGTCCATCGTTTTCCACGGAGCAGCCGGACAGTTCACTCTGCAAACTGACACCTTGCCAAGGTCACTGGGGTCACTGGAAATGCATGGATCCCTCTCATACAGACACAGGCGATGGGAGTGTATGGGTGTGTGCACACATTTGCACCTTTATAATAGCGGGAGTCAAAGAAGGTCTTGCTTTTACAGCCGTCCCAGTTACCATCCTGTAATCAGCTGAAGGTTGTTGTCGCTGTTGGTGCTTTGGTATGTTGTGGTCCTTATGCATGTTCTGTCTTTATCTCCAGCCTCGGCACAAGATAAGATAAGCTTATTTTCATTCAGTCTGGATTATGTCATAGGCTTGGTAATAGCCTTGTGTGTCCTTTCTGCCTGGATATAAACAACTGCCTTTTATTGTCCTGAAAGCTGCCAGTGTCTTGGACATTTCTTTTATGCAATGTTTGGGAAGTCTAGCCAAAGTCCACTGGGACCCCCATGAGCTACTATCGAAGCAGTGGTCACTCTTCCAGGGATGCACAGACCTGCGAGGGTTCTCTGCTGGCTTTGGCCTACTTTTTTCCTGCCTTGCACCACAGATCATTGACAGAAAAGGTGGATAAAACATTTGTCAGTCAACTCCGTGTTGACGCACATTGAGAGAACCGCTGTATGACGTGGACATGAGTTGCTAACTGCGAAAGGAAATCTCTATCTTCTATGACTCTGCTTATACTGTTACAGCTTTGTGAACGTACTGTCATGGAGGGCGGAGGAGAATAACAGAAGCATGCAATCATTGCTAAAGTGACAAACAAGGGAGATGACTGTTCAATCAGCCTTCCCATCAGTGTTAATTGTTCTTTGTTGGTATTTTAGTAAGTTATCATATGTACCTGCTTGCTGGGCTTCTATTATTGTCACTTTTCTGCCCTTACTGACAACTGAGTCCAGTGATTTTCAAAATCTAGCTTTTCGGTGTAACGGTGTCATCATATGGCCATGTCTGTCTGCGCATTTCAGTGGAGCTGAATGTCTCACCCTTTCAATATCGGTGTCATATAATGACTTCTGATTGGAGTTATTTTGCTAAAGACTTGACGCACTCACTTGCTGCTTCATCTGCTTCCGGAAACACCCTGACAGCCTTTGTCATGTCACGTTGAGGTGACATCAGTGAACACGGACCACACCATGGTGCTGAACTACCAGGAGGATAAGCTTCTCGGAAATGTAGTCCGAACATCCAGTTTGTTTGAGGCCATGACCCATTTTCTGATGCCTAATTGTTTTCAAAGATTGTGTGCTACATGTATCACGCTCATGCGGGGAATGTGTGGGGAGTGGGCATTAGCAACGCTGTCCATTCATGTATGTTAGGTGACAACTGGCAGGCAGAAGCACACAGTATTGAACATCATTCCTTTCATTCAATTTTTGAATTTTGTAATGCTTGTGTGAGCACAGGTGTTTTATTGCATCCTATGAATGTATGTAAATATGCAGAAGTGTACATTGCTGCATCCAGGAAACAATCAGAAACGATTCTGATGTCATCTTAAAACAAAGCAGTGGTTGTGAAGATTTCTAGTGTAAAACCCTAAATATGTACAAAACTTAACATTTCAGTACATATGAATATATTATATATATATATTTTTTCTTTGTTCTATCTAAGCTGCATTTACAAATAAAAGTGAAAACAAACACATGGCTAGTTTGTCTTTAGTAAGCTTATTACTTTTGGTAGGATGCCTGAGAAAGTTCGTAAACCTGATACTTGGAAGTGACAGAGTAAAGCCCAGCATCCAATAAGCCACACAGGCAAGAAACAAATTATGCTTTTCATGTCACCAGGCCAGGATTTTGAAAATACTGAAGTAAAACACCTTTCTCCTACATAAATGGAACGAATTTAAAACGATTCCTTCATTCAGCTGAACCAAAATCGCATCAGCAGATGTGGAAAAAGATGTGCTCCAGCTGTGTCTGGCTTTTCTTATTACTATTACCTATGTTTCTCCAGTTTTTCTGTTGTTAAGGGAAATAAAAAAAAAAAAAAAGCATCTGGTGCTTTGCTGATCATGATCCCTATGATATAAGAAAACTATGACTGACTGTGTCAGTGTTACATTACATCATAAATGTTGACATACTGTACAGGGAGTGTCCATGACCTTTTATGAATATTGTAAATTGTATCTGCAAACACTTTGTGTGTAAGCAGGGTAGGTTTGCATGCAAAAGGTTTTTTTCAGATGAGCCATTCTAATCACTGACATCACTTTAGAATTACATCAGTGAATCACTTTTATCACTGTGAGCTCTGTCCCTGTTACACCCTCACTGACACACACAGAAGGACTAGATTTAGCCACTGCACCACTGAAGTTTTAAATGTACAGCAATAGAAACTCACTCCCTTAATGGAGACTGTTGATCTGTTGCAGTGGACAAAGATGACGGTGATTCAGCTTTAGCGACCTGATCTGGGGATTGAACAGTGACCAATATGCAGATGCGGATAAAATTGTTGTGGACAGAAGCTACATCAAAGGTGCTAATACTTTGGGGGTTCAGTGTCTTTTCCACCCGTAACCTGGAATTGAGCCATTGACTGGAGATGAAACCACTGAGCCTGTGGGTGTGGAATGACTGATGCAACATGTGAACCACAGATAGTACAGTACAACATGTAGTTCGTGCACCTGTGTGTGCAAGCAGTACTTTGGATAAAGGAGTTACTGAAGACACAGAGAGCTGCAAGGAGGAGGAAACAACAGCCAGTTCTTTATGCTCTGTTCAAATGTGAAATGTGTGAAGTTGCTTTAACACCCTCTCGGTCATTAGGTATGAATTAATGATGAAGGGTTTCAACAGCAATCCTAAAACAGCAAAGCCGTTTATTTTGGGAATGGGGAATCCGAACATTGTGTCTAGAATTGCTTTAGGTGCATGAGATTGTAACCCACGCCTTAAAGGGAGAACGATGCAGGATGCCTGCCAGTCAAAGCGGAGGGCGCATAGAACAGTTGGCTAATGATGAAAATCTGCCCAACATTCTACAATGTGTGGAAAACTTCAGTTAGCGTTTAAGTTAGATAACCTTACTTAAGTTTAGTACTCAACAGCAATGTCGTGTCTTTTCATGTACTTTATTTATTTTTTATTATTTAGTTTGTAAAAAAAGTTACTTACTCTAAGTGATTTTGTAGACAAATAGTTAAGGTTCATTTGGCCAGACGTTATAGTATATTAATAGTATAGTAATAGTTCTGATCTTTAAAATGTAGTCTTCATACAGAAACCCAGCAGTATTGGTGTTAAGATGCCAAAGTTATCGTGCGTCGAGTTTAACATGGCTAATCATGGTCATGGATTCTGTTTCCCCACAAATACGAGTGTGTGGTGAGAAGCTGCTGCGGAAACAGAGAGAATTTGTGGAACTACAGTATTTTTGTATAACAAGCAGTTTGGAAATAGGCAGAAATGTTTAGAGGTAATTAAAGTAAGACTGGGAAACCACAGTGCTATGCTATAACACATCCAGCACATCCAGAAAGTATCCCTGCACTTAACTTTAACACTTAACGTTATGTCACCGCCTTATTTCAAAATGGATTAAACTAATTATTTACCTCAATATTCAAAAAGCAATACCCCATAATTACAACATTAAAGAAGTTTGTTTGATATCTTTGCAAATGTATTAAAAAAAACAACAACAAAAAAAATCACATGTACATAAGTATTCGCAGTCTTTGCTCAGTACTTTGTACTTTGTTGACTCTTTTTTAAGTATGATGCTTCAAGGTTGGCACCTATTTTTGGGCAGTTTCTCCCTTTCTTCTTTGCAGTACCTCTCAATGGGGAATGTCGGGAAACAGCCAGTTTCAGATCTCTCCTGAGATGTTCAAGGCTGGGCTCTGACCTTCAATGCTGCAGAAATGTTTCTGTACCCTTCCCCAGATCTGTGTCAATACAATCCTGTATCGGAGGCCTGGAGACAATTCCTTGGACTTCATGGCTTGGTTTGTTCATTTACACACACTGTTAACTGTGGGACCTTATATAGACAGGTGTGTGCTTTTCCAAACCATGTCCAATCAAGTTGTAGAAATATCTCAAGGATGATCAGTGGATGCACTAGAGCTCAATTTTGATTGTCATGGCAAATGCTGTGAATACTTATGTACATGTGACTTATTTCGTTTTTATCTTTTTAACAGATTTGCAAAGATTTCAAACAATCTTCTTTGTCTTTTTCATTATGGGGTATTGTTTGTGGAATTGTATGGAAAATAATGAAGTTGATCCATTTTGGAATAAGTCCTGGAAATATCATGATATAATGATTTTTTTTTTAAATTTTTTGACAAGAAAAAGCCCTTTGATTTTAAACGGAAGCAGATTCATTAAAAATATAAAACTGAAAACATGTAATTGCAAAGAGATTCACCTTCTCCTAAATCCTCACTGGTGCAGCCTGCTGGTTTCAAAGACCGTACATACAACAAGCAGTCATAGTGTCTAGTCTGGTGGGTTAAAAAGGTGCATTTTGGGCTCATCAGACCTTACAAACCTTTTCCACTTCTTTTGCCTTTGTTCAAACTCTAGCTGAGATTAAATATGAGCTTTTTATTTCTTTGCCACTCTCCCATAAAACTTTGACTGTTGAAGCCTATGTACAGTCTCTCACATCTCAGCTGCTTAAGCTTGTAACTCCTTCAGGAAAGTTAGATGTGTCTTCATGGCCTCCACCAGTAGGCTCTTTCTTGCACGGTCACTCAATTTCTGTGGACAGCCTGCTCTAGGCAGATTGCAAAAATGCAAAAATTGTTCAATTTCTTAATCATTACACTTCTGTTCTCCAAGACACATTTATTGGCGAGAAAAGGTTTTTGTATCTATCCCCTAACCTCTGCATTTTATCTTCAGTCTTTTCATCATGTTGACTGTGTTCTTCTGTCATCATGGTGTAGTTTTTGATCAGGATACTGATTCACTAGCATATCAAACTTCTAGCTACAGGGGTGACTGTGGTGCAGGAAGGTAGAGCGGTTGTCCACCAATCTCACAGTTGTTGGTTCAATCCCCGGCTCTTCCAGTGACATGTCAAAGTGTCCTTGACACTGAACAACAACTTAGTTGCTCCCTTAGTTGCATGGCAGCTCCCCCATCAGTGTATGAGTGTGTGAATGGGTGAATAAGAAGCAGTGTAAAGCGCTTTGAGTGCCAATAGGTAGAAAAGTGCTATATTAGTGGAGATGATTTAGGTGTATTTTTACTATAATCCTTTAACAGACTCACTCCACTTAAATCATCACCATTTACAGTGGTTTTAAAAATTATTCATACACCTTGGAATTCTCCACATTTTGTCACGTTACAACCACAAACATAAATGTACTTTATTGGGATTTTATGTGATAGACCAACACAATGTGGCACATCATTGTGAAATAAAAGGATAATAAGAAATGGTTTTCAAAAATGTTTTACCAATAAATATTAGAATTTGTAATCAGACCCCTTTACTCTGATAACCCTAACTAAAATCCAGTTTAGAAGTCACCTGTGTGTAATTTAATCTCAGTATAAATACAGCTGTTCTGTGAAGCCCTCAGAGGTTTGTTAGAAAACGTTAGTGAACAAAAGGCATCGTGAAGTCCAAGGAACACACCAGACAGGTTGGGGATAAAGTTTTCGAGAAGTTTAAAGCAGGTTAAGTTATAGAAAATATTCCAAGCTTTGAACATCTCACGGAGCACTGTACAATCTATTATCAAAATGAAAAGAGTGTCACACAACAGCAAACCAACCAAGACATGGCCGTCCACCAGGGCTGAACCAGGGCAGATGCTCTCCATCAGATCTGACTGAGCTTAAGCGGTATTGCAAAGAAGAATGGGCAAAACTTTCACTCTAGATATGCAAAGCTGGTAGAGACATACCTCAAAAGACTTGTAGCCGTAATTGCAATAAAAGGGGCTTCTACAAAGTATTCACCCATGCGGGCTGAATATAAATACACTTTTCAGATATTTATTTGTAAAAATTATCCTTTCACTTCACAATTATGTGCCACTTTGTGTTGCTCTATCACATAAAATGCCAATAAAATAAATGTATGTCTGTGGTTGTAATGTGACAAAATGTGGAAGATTTCAAGGGGTATGAATACTTTAGCAAAGCACTGTACCTAATTCTTTGACTTTTGAAACCAATTTACTGCACCAGTGAGGATTTGGCTGATTTACTTTAAAGGGATGAATCTGTTACGCAGTCACTTATTTTAGTGCAAAGGGCTATGAAAGCAGTCCAGGAATAAATAAATTTTTAAAAGATGCAGCACGTCACAGTCTATGTATTGACAGCAAATAGAAAATTAGGCTCCTGCACCATTATTATATTTTGTAGCGGTCAAAATGGGCCCACACATCCAAACAAACTCATGCATGCGCTGAACTAAGAAATGAAAGCTGCGCTCTTCAGGCTCCCTTCAAGTTTAACGATCAGGCAATATTTTCAGGCAATACTTCTGAAGATCGCATTTATGTTGACTATAAACAGGGAGCAATAATAAAAAAAAAAAACAATAATTGTTTCACATTGTATGACTTTGTAATTTTCCAGTTACAAATAAAGCACCATCAAAAATTTTAAACATTCCCTCCCCTACATTCAACTTAGTAAACAGAGTTATGACAATTTCAAAAAAAAAAACATCTAAAATACAAAACACATGAGATGCTGGCAGCAGAATAGTTCGGAAGAAAGAACAACAATATTAGCTTGAGTACATAGCCTGTATGTTACACAACAGGTTTTTTCTTTTTGCTTGGGCACTAAAGGGCAGTTTGCCCAGTGTGTCTTACAAGCTACAACTGCCACTGCTTTGAGGCACAGTACTGACTCAGTGTAGCTATTTAGGTAAAACAGACATGTGTTTATTGGCCGCGGAATGGTTTACAAAAGTCCCTGTTCTGTTCATATCACAGTTTTGAGTTTTTTGTTGGTTCAGTTGAATTCGTTATTCTTAAAATGCAGTGCGGACGGCATTGCCAAGTTTAACATCCTTTTAATTTATTTGGCAGAAAACATCATAATCATAAGAACACAGGCAACATAAACACATCATTGTTACAACCCTAATGCTTTAAATTTGAATTAAACATGTTTTATTTTTAATGCAAACAAGAATGCGGCTTTGTTGATTTTATATGAAAATAGTCTGTTCAGTGTATTTTCATTACTGGTGCTTGTGTTTTCAGCAGTCCAACAGAACGTGCTCAGTGAAGTTTAATGTGGTACATTTTGCTGAACAGTCGTGCATTCATAAAATCATGGGTTGTTTTAGCATTAATGTTTCGGTCAACAAGCTTGCAAACATACACAAATGGTGTCTAAGAGCTGACAATGCAGTTTTCAATGAGTGTTTTCATACTCGCTGAGCTTTTATTGCGCGTATAGTTATGTGTTTAGAAGTTATCAACTCCAGTAATGTCACACCTCAGCTCTGAGGGACAGCACTCTAAGCTCACAAACTGTATTTACGGATCGGCTATTCACAAGATCAAATGTTTGCACGAGGAGTGTGAATGCATGGTGCGAGCAAATAAAATACATTTGTGTCGATATTGCAATTCACTAACCACTTTTGTGGTTTGTTTATCGTGTTTTCAAATAGCAATGACAATGAAGATACAATTTACCATTCAAATTTAATTGCTTCAGGGAGGAGTTGCTCTTTTCTACCAGACCCGCCTCATCATGCTATCAACAACTCAACCCTTTCAGCATTGTTGCAGGCGGACTGAACAGTACTCACTTGGAACCCTGACTAGCAAACTGAACGGGACAGATTATCTGAACAGTTTCGTAGCTGTTGTGGCAGCTCCACATAGCTGGATATAAATTAGGGTGGTATCTATTCCATCAGACATAAATGTGACAGACAACAGAAAGTAGACTAGTCATTTCTGTCTGAAAACCCTCAGTGTATGTTATTGTTTGTACCAAGACCAGATAAATTGGAATTGTGCTATATTTGTCAGCTATGCAGGCCAAAGTGAAATATTTGAACTACGGAAATAATCCACCTTAATATCTGGCTGTGTCCCGAAGACACATTTGTTTCAGTGACTTATATTTTAGTCTCTGTGTGCCGTAACATCAGTGTGTTCTAGAACATCTAGTGCCATGCACAGAAGGCTGCATACCCATGCAATATTTTATCAGTGCCACTGCTGGCTTCATGGTGTTCAGACAGGCTCAAGGTTACATGCTGAAACTAGGTGCTTTATGTTTGAATTAAGTTCCATGAGCCAGCGCTGAGGAGATTGTCCGTGCTGATTATTTGGCTTTGGACTTTCATCCATGCTTTAAACATGATGATGTGATTCTTTATGTGATTGACTGTGGGCACACACATGTTCTTGCATGTGTAACTATATGCTTCCAAAAACATCCTGAGGCATCTCTGGCAAGGAACCACATTTCCTGTTAGAAGGGAAACAGAAAGACAATAGGCTACTCATACTCCGACCCCCCCCCCCCCATTAGGTTTGAACGCATCACCTCATGCACATCTGTATAATACATAAAAAAAAAAAAATTCTGTGAAGCAGTTTGCTGCTCCTTTACTTTGTAATAAACCTTTCAGTTTAACTATACTACACTATGTTTTAAACTACCCAATGCTATTACTTGTAAAAAAAAAAGAAAAAGAACTAAAAGATGTCCACGAATCCACAGACACAGTCTTTAAACCTCTTCCCTTTGAATGTTTTCAGCAGTTTTTTTGAATATTGGGAGTGAGTTTGCTGAGCGTGCAGAGTTTGGTAGCTCGTTCCACCATCGTGGCATCACTGAACTGAAGAGTTTTGCTTGACGTCTTTTGTGTGGTGCTGGGACCACCAGACGTTGTTCATTGGCAGAGCACAGATAGGAGGGATTGCAGACCTGAATGAGGGCGCTGAGGTAAGCAGGCGCTGTTGAGTTGATCACCCTGTAGGAAAGAGACAGAGCTTTGAACCTCATGCAAGCAGCAGCAGGAAGCGAGTGTAGAGATCTGAAGAGTAGCGTGACAGGAATCCTTTTGGCTGGTTAAAAATGAGGGGTGCTGCTGCATTTTGGATCATCTGCAAGGGTTTGAATGTGCATAGCGGTAACCCCATTAACAAAGCGTTGCAGTAATCAAGATGAGATATGACCAGCGCCTGTACAATGAGTTGGTTTTGTATATTCCGTGAGGTTGTGTCAAAGGTCTGGCTGAGAAGAGAAGAACTTCGGTCTTGGAGAGCTTGAGCTGAAGAAGTCTCTCATTCAAGCAGAGATGTGGGAGAGACAGTCTGAGGGATTTATGTGCAGGTTATTATGACAAACAGTAATGTGTGATGGTTAGAAGTTATACAAATTATGACGTGAACAAAAAGAAAGTCTGGGACTTGTAGTTGTAGGCCGAGAAAGTTGTTTTTTGGAGGAGGTTGGGTTTAGAATTGTCAGAAAACACAAGAGACTAATGTTCCATTGCAGTGTGAAATGTGTTTTTTTTTTTTTATCCAGCTGTTTGGCCCTCATTCATCTGGAATACTGCTCTTTCTAGGCATGAAACTATATTGCTGCTGTACCCTGCTCCTCAGCTTTGAGCCCTGCTGCCTTTTTTTTTCCTTTAGTGCCATTAAGAGGTTAAATATTAGTTAATTCTTTTAAAAGTTATAATTAACTTTTACCTATAATGTTGTTGCTTCTCTGTCAGGGACCAAGCAGGTAGACATGGGAATAAAGTCACAAAAGAAAATGGGTTTTATTTACCCAAATATAAAATATTCAAAGAAATTTAAATTTACTAACAAAATGTGGGCCCTAAAAGAGGTCAACGAAAGATGGCTAAACTTAAACTATCAAACTGAAACTACAACGCAAGTTCTAACCACAACAAAGACAAAACTGTCCTAACCTGACACACAAGGGGCAACATATATACAGGCTGGCTAAACCAATATGACACACAAGGGGTAACTAGACAAATTATAAACAAACTGTAGACAAACAGTTTAGTAACATTATTCCATTACTTAAATATGCAAAAGCAATAACAAAATAATGAACCAACTAAGGTTTAATAAGCTATAACATCAACCCCCGCATCAAACGGGGTACTTGGTAAAGTCCAGGCCCAGTAGGAAGCATTTCAAGTTGATAAGAGCCTCAATCCAATCTTTTTTTTTTTTGGATGGCCAACACCCCCGGACCAGCAAAATGGTAACTCAAGAAAAAGAGAAATTAAATTAATACAACTTAAACTTAATAACAAGAAACTAAACTTAAGGTAAAAGGTAAGTGAAAACATTACCAAACAAACTTAGGGTGTGGCCGAGGTTGTGCCCATCACATTCTCTCTTCCTATCGCTCTCTCTCACCTGGAAGTAGTTTTCTTCAAAATTTGCCTCATTCCATTTTCTTTCCATCTTGGGATTTTCTTTGTATGTTTTGTCAAAGCTTGAACATTGGTACCTTCTTAGTGGCAGGTCCGTATACATTTGGTGTGTAGCTGTCGTGAGAAGCATTTAGTTGTAATGTAAAACACTCAAAGCACTTTACACTGCTTCTTATTTACCCATTCACACTCACAATCACACTCACACTCACACACCGATGGGGGAGCTGCTATGCAGCTGGCCAACACTCACCGGGAGCAACTAAGTTGGGGTTCAGTGTCTTGCTCAAGGACACTTCGACATGTGACTGGAGGAGCCGGGGATTGAACCAACAACTGCGAGATTGGTGGACAACCGCTCTACCTTCCTGCCCCACAGTCTCCTTACTGTTACTCTTTTAGCATGCTGGGAAATTTTGACATGCAGTTTTAGCCATCTGTTTAGGGATTTCTCATGCGTGAAAGTGTGTTTGTGTTTCTTGCTCGTGGGGGGTAGATGTTCCCCCCTCTGCCGCATCCAGACTGCAACTAAAATGATTTGCGCATGCAAACAGCCGCTGCTGGTGCCCATACCAGTAAGAAAATACAATAGAAAGAAATGCATACAGACACACTAAATGCAAAAATACATACAAAAAAAAAAGGTTTTGTGATGTTTTCACTGAAAATATGAGTTGTGGATACTAACATTTTGTTAACGTTCAGGAAAACTGCAGTATGAGAATAAATGTTTCAAAGCATGAGTGGCTCTATGTCCTTTTCCTTTTGTAAAAGTAGTTCTTAGGGGAAAAAAGGTTGGAGACGCCTGGATTATGTAAAATGCATTCTTGTAAAAACGGTTATGCAGCATTCTGTTTTGAATATTAATAGCTGTCTTCCAACATTATCCCGATCTTTGCAGTGTTTCTAAACGCTTGTACACTATGAATAAGGTCACTCTGGATTACTATCTGAATGGTTCAAAGTGAATATTAAAAAATAGATTTTAACATGTGAATATTTTCCACATCATGTTTACATCAGTCACCTGAGCATCTAATATATAAACTGACCAGAGCTGTAGTTGTTTCTTATATTGGGACTGAACCAAGTTGTTTGAAGGTCAGTATACCCCAGCCAACAGGGTTATCAAAAACTCATGCAAAGTGCAAACACCCTACCCCCCACGAGCAAGAAACACAAACACACTTTCACGCATGAGAAATCCCTAAACAGATGGCTAAAACTGCATGTCAAGATTTCCCAGCATGCTAAATGCATGCATGTTCTGCGATTGGCTACTCCAGTAAAGCCTTCATTAAATAAGAGTAAGGCGACTGTGGTGCAGGAAGGTAGAGCGGTCAATCCCACACTTGTTGGTTCAATCCCCGGCTCCTCCGGTCACATGTTGATGTGTCCTTAAGCAACACACTGAACCACAACTTAGTTGCTCCCGGTGAGTGTTGGCCAGCTGCATAGCAGCTCCCCCATCGGTGTGTGATTGTGAGTGTGAATGGGTGAATAAGAAGCAGTGTAAAGTGCTTTGAGTGCCTGAGGACTGGGCCGCCTATGAGTCCTTTGGGAAGTGGGAGGGGCCTACAGCAGCACCTGCTGCTCGTTGAGAAGAGTGAGACTGATACATGCTTTTAAGTCGGTGTCTCCAAAACTGTCCTGTAAAACCAGAAAAAGATTTGTCTAGAATTGTCGCTAGTCACCTTTTTTTGAAAAAATCAAATAAAATGCTGGAGTGGTCTGAATAAATATAGCAACAAATCATCATAACAGAATCCAATTCAGTTGCATCAAAAAAAATGGTGAAAAAGATTATTTAATGCATTGTTGGCTAATATTGACAGCCCTAGCAAATATCACATCAAAGCAGTTGAAGGAACATTTCCTTAAATACCTACATTTTTAAGGTATTTATTCTACGTTATACTAAATACTCATACTAAATACATTTTACAGGCATATGTTCATACCTTTACTCACTTTTTTTTTATTTAAATGAACTTTAGTTACTAAATAATTTAATACTAGTTTATAACGGAAGCTAATCTCTGTGAAATCTGTGAAATCCACAACTGCATAGCTGTATGAAAAGTCTTTTAAATCAAAATAAAATAAGCTCCATTAAAAATGATCCAATAATTATTATCAGTTCATCATATTCATTGAACTAAAATTCTCATTCTGAATAAGGAGCGCTTTTTTTTGGTACATCATGTACATTTACATCTTACATTTACATTTACATTTAGTCATTTGTCAGACGCTTTTATCCAAAGCGACTTACAAGTGAGGTACAAGGCAGCAAAAATCTAAGTCACGGAGAAAACATCAAAGCAAAGTCTTATCAGAAAAATGTTCATAGTTCACGAGATGCAAGTCTCTTTTTTTAAAGAGATTTAAGTGCATAGGAAGACATGTACATTTACTTATATGCCATTTGAATGCAGGACTCGAAACAGAGTTTCTACACAAATTTTACCCAAGTAAATGGTCAAAGTACTTCCTTTACCACTATTAGATCATATATTTGTCATGTCAATCAAAATAGTTCACAACATACTGCAAACTAGTAGCATATCGACTCTGCAAGAGGCTCCACTACAGGAAGCTAATGTGGCCAGACTGAGGATAAAATGAGTTTAATGTTCAAACCAGGTTAGACAGGGTTGTGTTAGGACACCTGATGGTGCAAGGAAAAAAAAAACCTTTGCCCATCACCACAATCCTCTCTGGCAGGGTTAAAAAAAAAAAAATGGCAATGCTATGTGTAGCAGTCTTTTCAAGTAGGTTTTCATGGAATAGCTGGAACTGTGTGCTGATACAGACTTTATGTCTTCACCCTTAAGAGATTTATTTAACTGTCTTGCAATGTCCGATCATCTTTTTGCAAACTGACATTCCAAGGAGAAAGTTGTCCGTGTGATTTTAAAACAGATTGAAGTAGGTGGTGGGGTATGACTTGGGGGATTTTGAAGGGGGAAGTTGAAAGCTGCAGTTTCATTGTAAGCTGTTCACAAACAGTCCCATATGTTTTTGATAGGAATGCCTCTGCTCATGAAGCCCACATCCACATAAAAATGCAGCAAACAGCACAACAGTTTGTCTTTAATTGCAATAAAAGAATACAAGGGCTGAAATGACGTTAAATATTTCCATATGTGGGATGTGTGTTACTAGTGCAAAATGTTCTTTTTGTAGAATACAGTCTCATGAAATATTCCTCAGAAATGATTTATCCTGAACAGCCAAAAGTTATGCAATGGCCAAATGACAGAGGTTTGTTGTGTTTTTTTCAAAATGAGAGGTTTCATAATGTAATGGTTCCTCATGATGACATATGTTAACCAGATATTACATTTGAGCAGAGGCAAGTTCCAAGAAACTAGTCTTTTAGCAAAAGAAAAGATTTCTTCACTAGCGTTAGAAAATAATGGCAAAAGCGTCATTCATTGATGTGCATGGAATGATGAATCAATTCAATTCAATTCAATTCAACTTTATTTATATAGCGCCAATTCACAACAAAGTCATCTCAGGGCACTTTACAGAATAAAGTCAAGATTATAAAGATATATAAAGAGAACCCAACAATTCCCCCTGGAGCAAGCCATAGGCAACAAACTCCCTTTAACGGAAGAAACCTCCAGCAGAACCAGGCTCAGGGTGGACGGCCATCTGCCTCGACCGGTTGGGGTGAGTGGAAAGTGAAGAGAGAAAAGAACAGCAATCAGTACTGAAAACACCCCCAAAGCTTGCAATGATGGAATATTACAGTATTATTTATCAAAATTTTATTCTAAAACTTAGATGTGACCTGAAATAAACTGCCGACTCAGATTAATTTAACCTGCATTCATTTGAAAGGTTTAAGGACTATTCATGCACTATAATAATAAAAATATGAAACATGAAATATGTCAGCATCATAGCAGCATATTTAAATGCTTATCTTTTGAACAAGCTAATTTTAAACTAAATATTGACTAATTGAAGTTATAATATTTGGTTTTGTTTTGGGGACCATCTATAGATCATCGTTGGCTGCAAATTAGTGGCTACAGTCATCACATGTTGTACGTTTTTCTATGTTTATTCACTTTCAAATTCTATGTCTGCTCCTTTTCTTTATTAAGCATAGAAAGTCCCTTACAGCATCGAAATGTAACAGGCTGGTTTTATGACTAAATATGTCATTTGTATGTAAAAATTAACTTGATGACTTTCTGCCCCTTTTATCACAACAGAAGAGTGGCATCAACTTATTGTAAAGAACTGTGATTCTTGCAGATAGTTACTCGTTATCTTAACAAAGGACTAACAGTATCAAGGAAAAATTGGTGTCTGTAGAACACAGAGATAACTTTACTGGGCATAAAAAGCACAACATTCAATTACTAAAGATGAGTACAAGTACCTCAACACATCAGTATTGTACAAAAGTGCATTTAGTTACTTTCAGCTACTGTTATCAGTATGTAAACACGCATGTTACAACACTAGGCCTCATGCCACTGACCTCCTTGCAGCTAATGACGACAGCAGTTGTGCACACTGGTCAATATTTGTGCAGGCATATGTTGTTCCAGAATGTCTCTTCAGGACATAAAGTTTGGCTGTTTATCGATTTAAATGCGATGCCAAAACAAACGGGTGAACAGCTGATGACGACAGCAGAGACTATACCAGCCTGTCAATCAGTTATTCTTCAAAACGTTTGTTCGACATGTCAGTGTTGTGTATCCTAACTGAAGATCGGTCAGAGCGCCTCAGCAACTTTGCTATAAGGTTAAAGAAGCCCACGTATGTGACACTAAAAACCGTGACTCTAGACACTCAACTGGTAGCTGTTCAAGATAGAAAGATAGAAATTCAGCCTGCATCTTTCACATTTTGAGCTCCAAGCAAACATTTTTCAGTCAGGACATTTTGCTTGAAACATCAAAAATAGTAAAGATTTTTTTTTTTATTTACATAATATTGAATGCACGTTTTATAACGTTCATTTTTATTTAAGTTATCATGGCGGATGAAAACTTTGTCACCAATGTACTTTTTACTATAACTTTTTTTAATACACCACTTGATCATTTTTGTTACTTCTGATGATGTTTAATATACATTGTTATAATACTAGGTATAATACTATGGTAGCATCCCCCTACATCCCTTTAAACCTAACACAATAATAATGCACATTTAGCTTCATATGTTCTCCTTCTCATCAGAATTAAAAAAAAATGATCAAGGAATGTCTAATAAAAAGTTATAAACAATAATAAAATAATAATAATAAAAATGATAAATTAATAAAAAAAAATAACGTATTAATTTCTGATGGAAGAACATTTGTACAAGCTGCATGTTCTCTAGAAGCTACTCAATGTTATATTAATGAAGGCTCACATCCAACCGTATATGTAGGCTGCACCTTAATGTGGGTGTTTTGAAAACCTCTGAATCTTTGTATTGAGTTGTGTTCAGAAGCAGCAAGTGTAAACAGGCAGTGTCACTACCGAGCTCGGTAGAAATTGGGAAGGGTTGCATCACGAAGGGCATCAAAAAAGTCTGCAAAATCAACATGTGGACTAATGAGCCGCTGTGGCGACCCTGAACGTATGGGATAGGCTGAAAGGACAAAAAAAAAAGAAAAAAAAGAATTGTAATTTCTTTAGGAACACTTTATGGTACAGTATGTTAGAAATGTAAATAAAAGGTCTGATAAAAGCAGGGCCTTATTCTTGGAAGGCTGCCCACAAAAACAAAACCTGCAGTCTGGAATTGAATTGGTATGTGGCTTTTTTCCCCCGGTGTCCTCCGTTTGAACACCAGAGAAACGAACTGCAGTTAAAGTTTGCTGTGCTTTGCTAAAATCAGTGCTCATAAAATTGTTTTGCCATATCACTGCATTACACATAACACAAAAAGCTTTTTAGAAATGACTCCAGAGCTGTACAGTGTGACTCTTTGCCTTCTCATGTACGGACATTATTTCTCATCCATAACAGCAGCTGCTTTATGTAGGGACACACTCTAATCTACACCATTTTATCTTGCAGATATCAGACCAGATGTATAGTTTAGTCACTTTGAATGAGGACTTATTGTGTTGTATATGTTATGGTACAGTTGGTGCCAACCAAGCAGTTTGGTTGTACTAGAAGCATTCCAATACTTTGATGTTTAACTGTATGTATCCCTCTGCTTCACAGCTCACCGTCAATTACACTAACTCTTGATTGCTATCTTACATTGCTTCTTCTTCTTTCTTCTTCTTTTCCTTTCAGCTGTTCCCTTTCAGGAGTCGCCACAGCGAATCATGTGCCTCCATCTAACTCTATCCTCTGCATCCTCTTCACTCACACCAACTAACTTCTACAACTAACTTAAGCTCTGCTACCTCCAGCTCCGCCTCCTGTCTTTTCTTCAGTGCCACTGTCTCTAAGCCGAACAACATCTCTGGTCTCACCACCGTCTTGAACACCTTTCCTTTCATTTTCTCTGATACTCTTTTATCACACAACACACCTGACACTTTTCTCCACCCGTCTCCATTGCTCTGAACCGATGACCCTAAGTACTTAAAGTCCTGCACCTTCTTCACCTCTGCTCCCTGTAACCTCACTGTTCCACCTGGGTCCCTCTCATTCACACACATGTATTCTGTCTTACTGCGGCTAAGCTTCATTCCTCTGTTTTCCAGAGCAGACCTCCACCTCTCTAGATTTTCCTCCAACTGCTCCCTGCTCTAACTACAAATCACAATGTCATCTGCAAACATCATAGTCTATGGAGATTCCTGTCTAACTTCATCTGTCAGCCTGTCCATCACCAGAGCAAACAAGAAGGAGCTCAGAGCTGATTCTTGATGCAGACCCACCTCCACCTTGAACTCCTCTGTCACACCTACAGCACCTCACCACGGTCTCACAGCTCTCATACATGTCCTGCACCACTCTAACATACTTCTCTGCCGCTCCAGACGTCCTCATACAATACCACAGCTCCTCTCTCGGCACCCTGTCATACGCTTTTTCTAAATCTACGAAGACACAATGCAACTCACTATGACCTTCTCTGTACTTCTCCATCAGCATCCTCAAAGCAAATACTGCATCTGTTGGACTCTTTCTAGGCATGAAACCATATTGCTGCTCACAGATGTTCACCTCTGCCCTTAGCCGAGCTTCCACTACTCTTTCCCACAACTTCACTGTGTGGCCCATCAGCTTTATTCCTCTGTAGTTGCCACAGCTCTGCACATCTCCCTTGTTCTTACAAATGGGCACCAGTACACTTCTCCTCCAGTCCTCAGCATCCTCTCTCTCTCCAAGACCTTGTTAAACAAAGTAGTCAGAAACTCTACTGCCACCTCCCCTAGACACTTCCATACCTCCACAGGTTTGTCATCAGGACCAACTGCCTTTCCACTCTTCATCCTCTTCAACGCCCTCCTCACTTCACTCTTACTAATCTTTGCTACTTCCTGCTCCACACCAGTCACCTCTTCTACTCTTCGTTCCCTTTTATTTTCCTAGTTCATCAACTCTTCAAAGTTCTCCTTCCATCGTTCCATCACACTCCTGGGATCTGTCAATACATTTCCATCCTTATCTTTAATCACACTAACCGGCTGCACATCCTTCCCATCTCTATCTCTTTGTCTGGCCAACCTGTACAAATCCACCTCTCCCTCCTTAGTGTCCAACCTAACATACAAGTCCTCATATGCTCTTTGTTTGGCCTTTGCCACCTCTACCTTCACCTTACGCTGCATCTCCCTGTACTCCTGTCTACTCTCTTCAGTCCTCTCAGTGTCCCACTTCTTCTTAGCTAACCTCTTTCTCTGTATACACTCCTGAACTTCCTCGTTCCACCACCAAGTCTCCTTGTCCGCTTTCCTCTTTCCAGATGACACACCGAGTACCCTCCTACCTGTCTCCCTGATCACATTAGCTGTAGTAGTCCAGTCATCTGGAAGCACCTCCAAACCACCCAGAGTCTGCCTCAGCTCCTCCCTGAAAACTACACAACAATCTTCCTTTTTCAACTTCCAACATTGCTACATCGTAAAAAAAAAACTTGAAAAGATCCATGTTTTCTAGAAATAACATTTAAGCTAAATTATGACTGGTCCTCAGGAGAAGATGAGGAGAAGGAAAGAAGCCAGGAAACCTGCAATACAAAAATAATTTTTTTGGTTTAGGCTTTAGTTTTCTGTCCTGCAACACATTATAAACAAACATGCTCTGCGTGTGCTTATATAAAGTATCTCACCCATGCCCACTCACTGCCATCTAATGTCCCTCGAAGCTGCAAAAAGTCCTGCATCAATAAGTTTCTGTATAGTTGTGACTCTCTCTCTGGCTGTGCTTGGTGTAGCAATGGACATCTTCTGGTCATCTTCTGGTAAAGCTTCCTTGAGCAGTCTAGTTGGAATAGGGTCTAGCAGACAGGTCGTTGGTTAAGATGAGGTAATAATCGAAGTTAGCTCAGAGAGATCTATGGGTAGAGAGCAGTCTAAGATGGATTGAGGCCTTATTGACGATTCTAGCTCTTCTGTATCTGTAATATTTGGGGGGAGGATCTGGTGAATTCTTTCTCTAATAGCTACTGTAGGGACAGTACAGAGAGGCATGTAATACTGAGTCTCTGCATCCTAGGCTCAACTCTGGATTCTCATACTTTTGGTTGTCTAATAAAACCAGCCATATTTCTGGATAATACAGCTGCACCATCTAAAGTAGGATGGATGCCATCTCTCCTAATCAGCCTAATCAGCCTCTGTCTGCTCCCTCTCTGCTGCAGTCTGGGACACTTGGCTGGGCTACACCCTCACTCATATAAACTGAGAAAAAGCTGCACAGGAAGTATATTTTCATCTTTAATATGTCATTGGTCTCTTAAAGAAACATTTTTCCTTGATGTCAGAACACAAATATTTATATTTGCATGCTCTCGTTAACTTTTAACAAAATGCGAGCACTGTGAGGTTGTTACCTTCATTGTTCCAAAATTGTACCAGATCTCAGATCAGATTTTTGAGTCCCGGGTCCAATTTTTTTCAGTTCTCCAGACAACAGGATACCATTAATTTTGAGCCCTTCTTCCCGTATACTACCATTCCCCTGGGAGTAAACAATCACAAATGTTGCCCAGGATGTGCAAAGAGGCAGGGACACACATGGTGTACACAAAGACCATCCACTACGAGTAGCATAGGATGGAGCAGCATACTGTCTGATCAAGCTGCTAACTTGCTGGATTCACACATACGTCCAAAACGACTTTCACTTTTTTTTTTCCCTCTGGTTGCACCATTAATGAAAACCTACAGATGTTCATAAATTGAAATAGCTGCCCAAGACTTGCTGTAACACGTGGTTAAGCTAGTGTGCAGTTTATGTTGCTTAGTAACAGTTACGTCAGGTCGAATCTATTTGTAGTGATGGAGATAATAGCTGGTTAATTAAGTGCTCAATTTTGCTTATTACTTTCAACTAATAAATACAGGTAGCCTTTGCAGAACTGTTGTATAAAAACAATATCATATATGAGGTCGTGCGGTTGCACTGTATATCAGCTCGACTGCAATGTGGTCCAAGATATCACAGATATCACAAGATAACACTCCCTTTCGTTTAATATTGCCTAATTATTACACACAACATAAAATACCATCAGCAATGTCGGACTTCACTCTTTTCCATTACATGGATATGAAGTAACCCCTGACAACAATGCAGCAGAAAGGTATCAGCTCTTTGTGCAAACACAGATCAAATACTATAGTGCAGAACACGTCTGTTAATGCTAATTCATTAGGGCAGCAGTGTTACTACTAGGGCTACAGGATTTAGTAGTAGGAAATGTACAGATAATTTTAAAATGTGTTTTTCTCAATTCAGACTAACATACAAATGACCAAAAAAACCTAGAAAACTTAAAAAAAAATAACTTCCTATTTATGTAAGCGAATCAAATGCTAACTATTTAATTTACTTTATCTAAATCCAAAACTTTATGTAGAAAGTTGTATAGACTCATATTTCATTAATAGAGTGAATTCAAACATTCTAAGCTCTGTGTGTTTTGAGGAAATAAAATTAAACTCAAATGTGAAGCGGAGGGTGGATTGATTTGGACTAGGCACTAGTTACTTATTGCAATATAAAAACTACGTACATATCGTAATCGTAGTGTGTGCATGTGTACATTTTTCCCTTGTAGCTCTCCTTACTCCCTCAGGCATATTCCTAGAACCAGATCTGTTTAAAGCACATGCAAGTTGGAGCCAAGTTACTGGCTTGTCCATGGACTCTCTCTTAAATGTGCTCACACGCACACCGGCTAAGACAGGAAATGATTCCCCTGTCTTCTCCTTACATAACTGCAGTTGGGTGCCAAACCACTGCAGATCAATTTGGGGATTACTAGAGTACAACACCATTAAAATCTATTTTAATGCTACATAACAACTGCTAATATCAACATAAAGGATAATACTGGGATAAATAACTTCATTAGTGCATCATTTGAATAATAAGGTCTGTTTAGCACACAGTAGCAGTGAGTGCAGTGACCTTTCCTATGGTCTAATCAGAGATGAGGAAGTTAAAAGCATCAGTGGTGCTGGACAGACTTGCATCAGGTTACTGCTAGTGTCTGTGGATCTGGATATCATGGTACAGTTACTTGCTGTTGACTGAAGTATACGGTTTCACAGCTTGTTCTGACACTGGGCAGGCACACTGGCTATCATATTGCCTGTGCCTACATTGAAAAAGGAAAAAAGAATCTCTGCTTCTCTCTGTGGGACAAGTTTGTCATTGGGCAGTGAAGGTGGCACTGTTGTTTATTGAGGGTACTTTGTGATTCAAACAGATTCTTGTTTTATTTCCAAGGCTGCTGAGTTTTTGTTTTTTTTTTTCCAACTGACCCCGTTAGTGTTTTAGTGGGCACATCAGACAGACAGTTTGGGCTGTCTGGGCTTCCAACTGGACAGTAGCAGCTTCGTGCACTCTAAGGGGAAAAGGAGCTTTTCAGAGTGCAAAATGTACCCAGTTATTTTTATAGGATGGTGAATTTATTTATCAGTGTTATATATATGTACTATTACTTATTACAACTTAATATATACTACATCACCTAAAAGACCTCTCTGACTTCAGTAAAGCTGTAACACAAAGCATGTCTTCCAGGATAATAGGACATCAGAAAGAGCTCACTGTATGGACAGATGTCATCATTCTTGACCCCATTTTACACCTGCACTTGCATTTTGTGCTGATGCTGTTGTTCTGTGTTCTACTTCATTCTGCCTCCTGGGAACTGCTTTATTTTCCCTCCTTTTTGTAAAACAATCATACCACCAAACGTTACCATTGCTATCACATTTGGCAGTATTGGGAAAAATCTATTTAGGTGCTTTTGTGGCGTGTATAGGCAGTCAGGAACTTTATGAGGTGTGGTGCTATGCTCAACAACTTGTGGGTATCTCCCATATATCCTACCCGCCTTCCCCGCTGAGGTGCTCTAAACAACAGTGAAAAATCCCTTATGCAAGCATAAGAATGTGAGCTGTCACTGAACTTAGCTACAAATCTGTACCTCCGTTTTTGAGTGTGTAATTTCCCAGGCCCAGTGGAGCAGGAGGATTTGGCACAAGGTTTTCTGCGGCAGGGTTGGTAATTTAAGGATGAACAGTGACAGAGTGAGTGGGAGCAAAGCAGGAATAGGACAATGGGTCTTTATTCTTGGGAGCATTCTTGTCTCAGCCGGCCTGAGGTAGTGGTGCAGTCCAGTGTAGAGTGCAGGAGTCCCATTCTGTTCTCCCAGTATGGTAGAGAGTTCCTTAATGAGGTCTCATGGGAGGTGTAGTGTTTTTATTAATGCAACGGCATGTCAAGGAACAGAGATGTTTGTCAGCCAAGTTCTTCCCCGGTTTGTTCTGAGATGGCCTTTGTATGTCTGATGTAAGTGGGACAGAAGGATGTGAGGTGAACAAAACCCAGAACAAAATCTGAATGAGGTGACAGGTGATGTTTTAAGATGTGTCTGTGTAAATGTGTTTTTATGTATTAGGTGTCCGATTTCCTTCATTATCGCCGTCAATAATTGGTTAATTGTTAGTTAATGATATACAATGGTCTTAATAAAGTAGTATTAATAAAACAGTTTATCGAACATATTAAAGAAGTATTTCATGAAGTATTCATAAAACCAAAAACTTAGTTTAAAATTACAGAATTGCCACTGCTGTTTGTTGCTTATGAATCGTTTTCTAGAAGAATTCCAAAACTAGCAGTCTTAACTGTAAGGGAGGCCATGACTAACTCAAATATTATTATATACTGCATATCTTAGCTTATGCATATGAAGTGAGTGGCCTGTAGCTAACATTAGTCCGGCGGCTGTTAACGCCTGCTCTGCTGAGACCAGTGTCCTGGGTTGTCACTCGTTAAATGCATCTATATATTTTGAGCAGGGGGTGTCAATTATACAGTTCATTTTTGTTCATATTTGTGTTAAATGGGCTTGTCCTCAAGCTTCAGTACGGAAGATTCAGTGTCTGAGACTTAGCTCCAGTGTTAATGAGCAGCTGCTTCCGTTCACGTTTGGCATTAGCATGATAATTCAACAATATCTTTTTGGGCACTGAGAGCCGTGCAAAAAAAGAAAAAAGAAAAAAAAAAGGATTTTAAAATGCCTGTAGGTAGTTTATGAAGGAACTATTTCCATGTTTTTGAAATCATTGTTTATTTTTCTCCTGAATCCCTTCAACAATTTTGGATTTACTACTTTTATTGTGGGGACAACCATCGGAAACCAAAAAAACTATTGCTAACAATTCACATTTCCACCCTTTCTTGGTGTGTGTGTTTTTAACACTTTGCAAACCAGATGTTTGATTCATTACTCAAGTTGTTGCCAAACTATTTCCATTGACAGAGGATGAAGCTCTCTCCCTCCTTTTTTTTTTTTTTTTTAAAGCTATTCTTCTTGCTCAACTGTGCAAGCTTGGACTTCCAATGTCATGCTTTTCGCTTTTTTGTAGGGATAATTTCCAACGGTTTACCTCCATCTGTGTTATCCATTTGGTTTGGGTATTGATGTGGATTGTGTTGTCTTTTCCAACCTGGACTTGCATTTCAAGAGGACACTGAAATAAAATCCAGTGCAACACCTGGGAGTAAGGGAGACGTCTGGGAACAATTGCTGGAACGAAAGTATCCCAACTTCCGAAGATGTTCTTGACAGCACTTTCTGCATCACCCTATAAGTCTGCTTTAAAAATGATGAAATCAAAGTACAGAGCCCCACGAGAAAGGTGCAGGTGGTTTTTGTGCAGAGTTGGTAAAATAACAAAGACTCAATACTCAAGTAAAAGGGTATTTGCCTTAAAAGCACTTCACTACAAGTAGAGGTACCTCTTTAACTTGTAGTAGATGCTATAAAATGAAACTACAAAAAGTTTCCACTACTACAATGTTATAAACAGTATTGAATGTGATGCTGTTGATAACGCAAATATCCAAATCTCATCCAGATTTTTGTTCAAACTCCCAAAAGGTGAAAATCATGGCAAAGAGAAGTTAGAGAAATTGTTTAAGAATAAGGCAACAAAAATGGATCAGCTGGTAAACCAGTTTCTTTACTAATAGGTGGTTATTTAAACTAATCCATAAGTTAATTAGATATTGTAAATAGATTATTTATCCTGAAAACACTAAAAATAAAATAAATCTAGTGTAAAATGTACTGTAAAAGTAGCCTGAAATGTAAATACTCCAGTAAAGTACAAGTACCACACAACTGTAGTCAAGTACAGCACCGAATAAATGTACTTCTGGCTTTCTATTCATGTGCATATTGAATACATAGGTATAGTAAATGCTAAAATGCTAAATCCCTTTAAAATAACACCTAATTACAATCAGCAATCAGCAAGAACCACAGCAAGAAGACCTTTCTAACAATTGGAGTTTCTCTGCGAAGGTACGGCTGTTTATCCACCATGACTCTAACAATTATTATGACCACCAGGATGTCATTAGGCCCACAGTGACTCATCATTTTCCATGCAGTGAAAGTGTAAGGCAGATTGTTCCGACCATGAAAATGTGAGAACAGGGTTTGCAGACATGTGACCCACTAGCTGACCCCCTTTTTGTCGGATCAGTATTTTACTGTTACTAAAACACAGTAAAGTTTTTTCTAGTCACAAGAGAGGACGTGAATATAAGAATTCAAATCTGCAAACAAAGCGAGCACTTAAGAAGACATTTTCAAGATACTGTGTCCCACTTGTCCTGGTTGTGTGATGGCCGGCTTTCTTTTTTTTTTTTTTTTTTTTGTGAGAGACTTTCACAGTAGTGTGACATGATACTTGGAGGTTTCCTCCTTGTCCTACCTTTCCTGTTGTCAGGTCAGGTCTTAAATTAGCAATGGGATAGGTTACACTACATAATTGCAGTGTAACCGTAAATGCAGACCATTTACCATTTACTATAATACCACAGTGTTAAGAAACGACGCGCACATTGCAACATATGGTTTACCTCTATTAAACATAATTTCTATAACCTTTCTGAGAAGCAGCAGTTTGTCTGTGAGTAAACTGTGTGAATTGTGAGGTTTCCTTAAAAGAACAGACCAAGACATCTAGGTTAGGACCATGTTTGCTTCCACACACTGTACTTTTGCAGTTCTGCTGCTCTTTCCAGTGTTGTGCATGAACACAGTAAAAAAAACACTGTTCATTTAATGTGCTGTTGAATGGTGAACGTATACGTTTGCAACTAAAGAACGTGAATTTAAATGTTCTGCACTTATATTGCGCTTTTCTACCTATTGGCTCTCAAAGCGCTTTACACTGCTTCTCATTCACCCATTCACACTCACAACCACACACACACACACACACACACACTGATGGGGCTGGGCAGCTGGCCAACACTCACCAGGAGCAACTAAGTCGGGGTTTAGTGTCTTGCTCAAGGACAACTTCCAAATGTGACCGGAAGAGCCGGCGATCAAACCAACGACTGTGAGATTGGTGGACGACCGCTCCACCTTCCTGCACCACTGTCGCCCCAATGTGAGCATCGTACACATGCAGGGAAAACATGAGTAGCAAAGGCTTCGTTCACTCAATGTACAATGCCAGCTCTCCCTCATTCTACCTCCCCACCATCGTTCACTTGATGTGTATAATGAGTGTGAGGCATTCAGGGGCCATACACAGCATTGGTCAGTTGCTTTTTGGCAATGCTGAATAATGCACAAGTATAACCACCATATATTTTCTATGAAATGGTAAAATGTCTATTTTAACATCTGAGATGTTGTTAATGTTCTATTGTTTAAAAAAAAAAAAATGGGTTGATGAGATTTGCAAATCATTGCATTCTGATCACATTCTGATTGCATTCACTGATCCCCGGCTCCTCCGGTCACATGTTGAAGTGTCCTTGAGCAAGACGCTGAACCCCAACTTATTTGCTCACGGTGAGCTGCATAGCAGCCCCCCCACCGGTGTGTGTGTGATTGTGAGTGCGAATGGGAGAATGAGAAGCAGTGTGATGCGCTTTGAGTACCAATACATGCAGGTCAGTTAGAGATGTACACTGTCAGTAAACAGATGCTTATTCTTACTGGTAATATGAATTAACTGGAAGCAGTAATAATCAGGCGAACATTGTTTACTTTAATATTTATGATCCGTCTTGTTTCCTTTGGTGTTTTGTCTATTGATAATACGTACTTATGCCTATTTAGAAGCAGGAGCTGTAATTAAAATACTGACAGTGAGTTGAGTTCTGGCCTTTTGCAGTGCGGATTTTTGTGTTTGACCCTGACTAAACAGAAGGATGTTGGAGCTTCCTCAAATCAGAAAAATATAGCTTGTTGAAAAAAAGATTAAAGGAAAAAGTCCCACTTACTCTGGATAGGACACAGACGCCAGTCAGCAGTTTGAAGCACTTTCTACTGAAGGAACTTTACCAGTAAAAAAACTTGTCGACAGAGAGGTTTCCGTGCAGGGCAGCAGCTACTATGCTCAGTCTATCAACAAAGCTGAGACAATTTAGTCGTCAACTGTTCTTTAAAGGAAAATATACCTGAAACATTCCAGTTCCTGCCTCTAACATTTATGTTAAAAGATGTTCAGGACTCCAAAGGGAAACTTTAATACCTTAAGAGAAAAACCTTGGTTCCGTGTACAAATGAAACATCCCTCAGATATTTTGGTCAATATTGACATGAGAACATCCCGCAGTTACTGTAGATTTGTAATTGATATAACGAGTGGTTATTTGAGTTGCCTTTCTATCAGCTCGAACCAGTCTGGCCATTCTCCTCTTACATCCTCCTCTGCCATCAACAGGGCATCAACAAGGCAACATGGCAAACTGTCACTCACTGGATATTTTCTCTGTCTGCCAAATTCACAACAATTACTTGCAACTCAAAGTGTCAACTCAAATTTCATCGAAAATATTAAAATAGTTTTCTCCACAGCTATCGTGTCAAATTACTGGTGGTGTCAGCGGCTCACCCTCTATTCAATGGTTATTTCAAAATACAACAAAAATAAAGTGTGTGTGTGTGTGTGTGTTTGGAGTCCAGCTAAGGTTATTAGATCTGTTTACACTGTAAAGCCAAGCTATTAATATTTATGTGTCTCGTTTTTCAAATGACAAGCTGCTAAGTGATTTTGGCAAATGAAGGGTATTTCTTGTTACACACAATGTGTCTACTAACGGGTGTATGTGATACCTGTGTAATTCAGCTCTTTGTATTGAGTGGTTTGGATGTTACATTCTGAAATTGCTGTTTTAGAGCTTCTGCCATTTATTATGATGCGGTCTCTTGATCAACTTTTTTTCAAAATCGTCCCAAAAGTCCCTAAGTCATCGTGAAGTTAATGTTCTAAATTTTAGGTCTTTATCGCCATCGATATGTTAATTACCTTTTTGATTGCAACCCTGTGTAATGTAGATACAACATGTAAAATTGTTACATGACCACGTTTCAGCACTGAGGTGAATTACACATGATTCTGCTTATTTACTAACCTAAAACTCTCTTACTAGCAAATCCCAAGCAGGTTTCAGAGCAACAGATACAGAACTTTCCCCGTAACCGCAGCAACTCAATGTCAAACAGCCAGTCCCAACTTTCAGTTACTGAAATGTATTTCACTGAGTTAAAATGATCGTCGGGTGTTGGCAACAGATAGGAATAGACCAGAGGGGGGTCCTCTCACTGTCAGGCACACACACACTGACACACACACACACACATACAGCGCCTGTTGGATTGTGAACTTACTTGCTGACTAGCTATTCTGAGTAGAGTGGATTCGTTGTTGTGGACAACGCCATTCATTTCAAAAATGACTAAAATTATCTTTTAAAAAGAAGACATTAGTAAGTTACTCAGTTAGAATGTACAATTCCATTTCTCTATTGTCTCTTAAAGTATGTTTTTGTAGGGTTCAGCGTCTATGCTCCACTCTCTCGCAGATTCTCATTTATAGTCTTGTTGTGTCAGTGGTTCTCTGTTTTTGCTGACTATCGCCCTCTGGAAACTGCTGAAGTTCCCCTTAAGGGTGCAGAACCTTTGATCAGAAATTACTGCTATAATTTATTAGAGATTTACTGAAAAACATGTTGTTTGTGTTCCTATTACTTATTATTGGACCTTATTTTCCTCTGGTATGAGAAAAGACATGAAACAGGCTAAAGAAGGGATACGGAGGCATTATTTTTTTGAATGAACTAGATGTTACAGCTATAATATCTTTTCAGGGAGGTCACCTTTTCATCATTTCTTCTCCATCTCCGTCCCCTTCCCTGGCTGGGTACCTGGGGTACCATGTTTATGCCAATGGATTCTTCAAGAGAGAGAGAAATAGAGGAAGAGAGCGAGTGTATGCATGTGTCATATGCTTTTGTTTGCAGTGTACGCTATGTGAGTCATAGAGTCAAGTATTTTGCATGTGTGTTTGATTGGCTGCTTTGAGGAGTGAGACATCTGAATATGACCAACTTTGAGATGCCTCAGCAGCTGTATGATGAATTTTAGCTAAGTCACCCGTCACAAAATAGAAGGAACTCCGAGTTTATTTTAATACACTCGGTTTATGAGACATCAAACTCTAGACATAGAGTGACCAACAGTTAAAGTCGGGGGTAAAATCAAGAATGCAAAAAGTGTTGATTAGCGCTTGTACTTGTACTTGCTGCTCATTAATTTAAACTATAAGCAGTCAACAGTGATAGCTTATAGAGAATGTACCTATACTCAAAGAATCTAAGGTGACACTATGTTTTTCAGTAATGGTTTATCACTACATCATCTTTGGTTCTTTTCAGCAATGTTAACGTTTAGAAGTAGTCAAAAATGAATAATTAGGTTCTGAAGAAAAAAATGCTTTCCTATGTCACTGTAGAAATGTTAGCCAGACATAGCCGTGTTAACCTGTCATGCCAACTATTGCTCATTTGTAGAACTTTGCCTCCATCTTCACATGCGTTGTTTTTTTTTTTGTTTGTTTTGTTTTTTTGTTAAAGACCTTGTGAACAATCTATTTCCCACATGTGCTAAACAGGATTTGAAGGCACCCATCTAAGGCTGGTTAACAATCAGTACTTGAATGGCACTAACCAAATTGCTTCAATACTCACAAACCCGGCACAACCCTGTATCAGCTGTCGCTGTCAGCGGCGAGTTCCCGATGGGGACTGAAATATATTTTTACTCTTCTTTCTCTTTTCCCAGCTTCCATTAAATTAAAGGAGATGTTTATTGGGTCTGTGTAGTGACTTTGTTGTTGTAGATATGGACGAATGAATTTCCACTAACTAGTGAATTTATTATGCTCAAACTAAGTCAGTCTAATCCAACAGCCAATCTTCCTTTATGAAGGTGTTAATGTTGAGTTTGTGTTCTGACTCTGAGAGGAGGTCATTCAGTTTTGTGGACTCTTTTTATGGCGCTGATCTTTACTGATAAACTAAACGGGGTGGACAAAATAAACTGTTTCATAACATGCAATCGCTAGCCAATTAATCATTCCAAATATCAGGTTCTGCTGTAGCTAGTATAACCGTTATGCTCTTGCTTCAATAGCCAACATTCCAGCTCTGCAGACGTAGCTAAGGAAACTGGTCACAGTAGAAAGTGGGTCATTTCTTTTAAGGCAGCACATTGTAAGAGCTGAATAGACTATGGATTCAAATATATTTGTGAGGTCAAAGTGATCAAGTTTATGGCAAAAAAAAGTCTAACTGATGTCTGTATGTAGTGTATAACTAAAATACTATGAAGTAAAATATAATGTTTACTGTTTATTTTGTGTGTCTATTTAAATTTCCATCATGTTTGTCAATCTGAAGGTCTGGATTTGCAACGTAGTTTTAAAGTAATGCATTGTAATGCAGTAATGCAAGTAAACAGTGGTGACTAAAGGAAGCGGGTTATAGTGAGGAAAACTGATGCCAGCAATTGAAATAAGCAAAGAGAATAAATAGCAGAACTTTGTGGAGGTACTATTGATGCGAGCTACTGGAACAAGACTAGATTAGATTTGTAATGTAAAACATGAAAACGGGTATTAACTTTGAGACCATGGTTGTTAAATCTGGGACAGTTGGTGTCTTGGTCTGCTTAGAAGCGTTGAAGTCAACGCAATCCGAACAGCCATGAGTTTGTGATGGTAAAGAGTTTGAGTAGGTAGGTGTTAGGGCTGCATGATGCATCGTTTCAGCATCGCTATCGCAGTGTAGGCATGCAAAACCTCCTCATCCTACTTCCTTAAGAAGACGTTCAAGGACCGTGCAGTGTGTAGGTTAATTTTTTAAACTGCAACCATCGATGCAAACAACGAATGATCAGTAGTTCCCAAATTGAAACATTCAAGTCATCTAGTAAAAATACCTGTATGTTTCATATTACAATACATTGAGAGACATTGACATTGAGAGAAAAAATATTGCAATGCAGGTTTTTTATAATAGCGTGTGTAAATGTACAGGTAGATCCGGATGATACAGTGATGATGCCAGCATAAAAATTTGATAGAAATATTAATTATTTTACTTTATATTGTTTGAGAGTTCCCATTTAGACATCTTGGTTTGTTTATAAAGAGTCAATGGAACCATGAACAAAAACAGAACTGAACTGTTGTTGTCAGTTATCTTATAACTGCTCCAAACCACAGATTTTTCCACCTCCGCCTGCTTGCAGAGGTTAACATGATATTGGGTACAGTATTGGAGAAGTTTTATGAGTAAGAGCATAAGTACACAAAGGTGGATGAAGTCTGATTCCGACTTACTGATACACCCCCCCCCCCCAAAAAAAAAAGAAACATAGCTTTTTGTTCTTTCTCTGACTTATGCAGATGAGATTTGTCATTTGAGTTGGATGAAAATGCCAAGAAAGTGATCGTGTCATTCATCACTGTCACATGCAAACCGTACTAGAACAGTTAAAAAATAAGACCTGAATGTAATTAGGATTATAATTTTTCCATTAACAGCTCAAGATAATACATACTGAGTTTCGCATGTCAGTGATTCAACAGATGGACACATATATTTTCCCCATACTGTATGTCTGTTTGAATTCTGGGTGACAGATTTCTTGGCCTGACAATATGGTTGTAGCTGAGATAAAAGACCAACATCGAGGTCCCTGAGGGAACGTTGATCATGTTGAAAAGTGTTTGTGTGTGACTTGTCATTGTTGATGTCACTTCCTTTACTTCAGACACTAAAGCAACTTCAACGTGTAACATCAGCATTTCTGTAAAATACAGA
The DNA here is from genome assembly GCA_020496755.1 of Channa maculata. Classification (NCBI taxonomy): domain Eukaryota; kingdom Metazoa; phylum Chordata; class Actinopteri; order Anabantiformes; family Channidae; genus Channa; species Channa maculata. The sequence continues at coordinate 2,661,050 of CM035603.1, forward strand.
ACACTGTACAGCCGGATGGAAATAGTTGGACACTTGCACAGTGCGTTACTATGCGAATGTGTACCTGTGTGTTTTTCTGTGTGTAGTGTACAAGTGTGTAAAGAAAGTACCCCACCCTGTGTCTTCTGCCTCTTTCTCTTACACATGCACCCACCCACCCTCACACACACTCTCCTACCCTTTTTAAAAATTCGACTGTGTGTGTGTGTGTGTGTGCCTGCATGTGTATGTGCATGTTTGAGTGTGACAGTGTTGCTGGGAAAGATGAACCTTGGCTTTAAAACTGAGTGTGTAATAATGGGGCTCTGGTTATGTAACAGAAAGCTGTGTGAGTGCAGAGGGGGCTGGGTTTGGATGGGGGACTTGAGGGGAACAATCAGGGGTTTCTTTTCAGTGGTGTGTGCAGGAATGTCCATAAATCCATAGATATTAGATTTGGTTCCCCCAGTTTTAACACACTCTGATACTTAGACGTAAGCCTACCTCAGTTTTTTCATCTTTATTTATGCTGCACGAGAGGTCGTCTACCCTGACAAACCCTTAAATCTATAGACCTATTAAACTCTTGCTCTTTACAATTTGCAAGTAGTGTTAATAGAATTTGTTTTAATAGAAGTCATCAGGATTGATGATGATGGCGAACATTAAAAGATAACTTCCTATTGTCACTAAAGCCGACAAGGAATTTTCTCTGTTCACACTTAGTCCTCGGCCTGGATTAGCTTTTTATTTCTGCTGTAGACATTTTTTGTTGCACAAAAGCAATTAAAAAACATCACCCAAACACAGCACAACAATGTCATCTAAAAGGCACTTTACAGAATAAAATCAAGACTATAAAGATGTATAGAAAAAACCCTGATGGCGATATTCAGTTCCACTGGTAAACACTAACGTGCCATGAAATATAAGCAGGAATAAGCCAATAAAAGCATGGATGGCTAGAAGATGGCTAACAGTCATGCAATGTAGTTTTCAAATTCAAAAGCTGACTTTGCAATTGTTTTATATAAAGGTTTGCATTTAACACATGTATTAGAGCTCGAGGATCAGCACAAGGCACATTAATGAGAAACACTGAATGTAATGTTTACAAAAAAGTCCACAGGGCCTTTTCTTTAAGAATCCGCTGGGGCTTAAAGTGACCTAATTTTGCCCATGTTCACAGAGACATCTACATGAAGCTCAAAATATATGTCTGCACGGATCGTAATCACAGACTGCGTTGCAGTGTGTGGACATTCAGTAGAGTATAAACAGAACCACATGTGCCTCCACGCTCCACCCTGCCTCCATGTCTGTGCCCATTTTCAAGTGCTGCATTTACAGAACATAAAGAGGCTCATGGGGGCTCATTATGTCACTTACCAACTTTGCTTCCTGGAAATCTCATTCCTGTGCAACTAAACTGCCATCGCAAATACATTTGAGGACACATAATTATCATTTTGAATAACATGAAGTGCTTAATGTATTGATGGGATGCAAGCTTAATCCTACAGTAAACCCAACAAGGGCATTAGCACAAGCATGAAACTTCACTGCAAGGATTTTGTCCGGTACAACACAGAGACTGGAATCTTATTATTTAGTTCAAAACAAATCAAAATTAAATACTTAATTAAATGTGGTAGATTATAACCCTGGTAACTTATTTCGCAGTATTCCCACATTTGGGATAAAGTACATGTATTAATTTAAATTGTGGCTTGACTGAAAATTCCTACTAAATGAAATAAAAATTGATAGGTTAGTTATTTAAAATGTCAGCATGACATAATAAAAAATGAATTTCAAAGTATGGAAAGCTAGTCGTGGTTGCGTGTAAGTGTGTGCACGTGTATATGTGGAGGTGAAGGTGCTGAAGCCTGATCATCTATACAAACTGTTGGCAGCAAAAATGTGTTGTGTAGGGACATTTTATCTATATGTTTAGTATCAACATATTTGTCACTCTACATAAATTAAAAACACATTAGAGGTGACTGTGGCTCAAAAGGTAGAGCAGTCATCCACTTAATCCAGGGTCATTGGTTTGATTCCCGCCTCCTCCTGTCACATGTCAAAGTGACGCTGAACCCAACTTAATTGCTCCCGGTGAGTGTAGGCGGCACTGTGTGTGTGTGTGTGTGTGTGTGTGTGTGTGTGCGCGCACCAATAGATAAATGAGAAGCAGTGTAAAGCACTTTGGGTACCACATAAGGTAGAAAATCCTATTTGCAGTTGCTGTTAACAGAATGCGATATTTAGAGACAAGGTTGGAGGTACTGGTAAAAAGATGATTCAGGAAGTCTGCCTCAAATAACATCCTTGAGTTTGAAAGCTTAATCCTATCAGATGCTAAAAGTCTGTAAAATACTAAGACGGGTTTATATACTTCTTTTTTGTATGTAGCAGTAGAAAGACAAGAAATATGTGCATGGGTCCATATATATGTGCCATATTCAGCTTTTTTGCCAGATGCCCAATGAGATACTATTGACATTGCTGCATTTGTAACTGTATGAGCACTTAAAAAGAATAGTAACATTTAATAAATCACACTAAGATGATATCAAAAATTGGTCAATGAAAATTTGTTTGAAATTTGAATAGAATTTTTATAATTTGTGTTTTGCAGTAAAGTGTTAGATATTTATATCTAAGAAAATAAAAATATGAATAAGCCAGCCAGGTTTGGTTCTCCAAAGATTGAATCATGTCAACCGAAAGTTAGAAACGTTTCGCTACTTATACGAAAAGAGTGAAGAAAATGTCCCAAATTACTTCCACTCACTTCAGGGGGATGACAGTAAATCCCTTCTGACTACACTTGAGACAATAGCGTTGGCCACACTATCAGGTAGTGGTAGTATGTTTCAGTCACCCAAGAAGGTAAAGCACAAGATTTACAGACCATGTATGGCGCTCCAGAGCTGGCCTTTCCTGAATCATGCTGATCAGTTGGTTTTTGGTTTTCTCATTCCAGGTGACCCTGCCAGTGCCAGTGTATATTCTTGCACTGGACTTTTCAAACGAGTGAGATGAGAAGGTGTTACACATAGTTATTACAAGAGTGAAAAGCAGTTTTGTTGAATAGTCTCCATGAGACTTTGTAAAATACTATAAATAAGGCGGCATATTAACAACTTCCTACATGGTCCCCTGATAGCTTCTGGTAATGGGTGCAACTTCTAGTGCCACAGCTTAAAAGGTTATTGAGCTAATGTTAGAGCTGGGAATTACTGAAACATCAGCAAGTAAATGGTGCTGTCCAATTGTGGTCCTCTTCAAAAATAGGGTTTTTGCCATTTCAGAATAAGGCGGTACTAACTTTTGCACATGTCCCAGGGGGTAGCAAAAGTCTATTTCAGAATAACATCTCCAGCCAGATGTTGGAGAAGTATGTGCCTCATGTGGAACACATTCTCTAAATCATTCTAAATCTTTCTTTAGTCCTGACTTTTACAGCCATTGCAACAAGTGCCTTTACAGTCCAGTACACAGACTGGCTGTCTCTTGATTATGTATGAAGATTGATGTACAGTAGTTTTGGGATGTCACCAAGCATTATTCAGATTCACAGATGGTAAATGGTCTGCACTTATATAATGCTTTTCTACCTATTTCTACCTAACTCAAAGCGCTTTACACTGCTTCTCATTCACCCATTCGCACTCACAATCACACACACTCACACACCGATGGGGGAGCTGCTATGCAAGCTGGCCAACACTCACCGGGAGCAATTAAGTTGGGGTTCGGTGTCTTGCTCAAGGACACTTCGACATGTGACCGGAGGAGGTGGGGATTGAGAAAGATTGAAACTGCGAGATTGGTGGACAACCGCTCTACCTTCCTGCGCCACAGTCGCCCACAGATGGCATTTGGAGATGCAGTGACTTACACACCCCTGTATCACAACTTTGCACAGGTTAAGTGTGCTGACATTTGAAGATTTCATTGTCTAAAACACCCCACACAGTGAGGCGCATGAGAACATATGGCGTAGATTTAGTGAGCATTTAAATCTTTTAATCTGTCATTGTTAAAAAGTCCTGACCAATCAGGCAAGCTTTTTAAGGAGTTTCCTTATAAAAACCAACACCAAATAAAGGACAAATGTTTGTAATTTCAGTGAGGAGGGTTGGGGTCTTCATTCTTCTAGAACTGTCTCGCAATAAAACAGATGTCTTTAAAACTGTTAAGTGACCTACTGTAGAAACACAAAGGAGAATCACTATTGCTCTTTCTATTATTTATTTTTAATCCACTGAGGTTTTATATTAGTAAAGTCTTCCCGGAGCTAGAAAAGAAATCAAGCTGTATTTGTATTTATTTTGTCATGTACATGTACAATAAAGTCTGTGTGGATGCTGCAGAAGGCAAGTCTGCAGTTTGAAACAGCATACTGTCAAAGTTCTCCAGGTGTAGGTCCAGTAAAGTTTGAGGTTTAGTTCAGTTTTCAGTTTTTGGCATTTTATTTGATATAGAGGATCAGACTATACATGGATAACTGGAAGAAACCGAAACACTGACAGTGTTGAACACAACACTCAGGCTGCTGAGCCACAGCCCTGATTTATAGTGTCAGTGCAAACAATGCATTTTAAGTGATTCATGACTAAGGATAATTGTACTTGTGTGTCCTCAAAAGCTATTTAGAAACATTCTTTACATAACTGGCCGCCCTCAGTGAATCACACATCTCCATGTCAGATTTTTAGGCAGAGAAACATAATCGCATATCAAATTCATCATTATATTTTAGTTTTAACCATGCAGAACACAGACATGTATTCAAAGTCTGTATTGACCACACTTGGAAGTTTCGAACATTGAATCACAGTCAATTGTTTTGACAATGATCAGCAGAAAACCTTTTTCATGTCAAAGTGAATTATCTCTATAAAGTACTCTAAATTAATAATTTAAAAAAAATAAATAAATAACACGAAATAATTGAGTTGATGAATAGACACGAGTAAACAGCGCTTTTTAAATCCAGCCACAAGTTTGCAGTTGGATTGAGGTTTGGTCTCTGACTCTGTCACTTCTACATTAACATTGTCGTTTTGAAACTATTTGTGTGTAGCTTTGGCTGTAGGCTTGGGGTCATTGGCCTGCTGGAAAATGAATCTTCCGAAACGCAGTTCTCTTGTAGACTACGTCAGGTTTTCCTCCAGGATTTCTCTATATTTTGGTGCCTTCCGGGACCTGCTGCTACTACCATGCTTCTTCAGGGTGGGGATAGTGTGTTTCTGATGTGCAAATATACAGTCATCTTTAAAAGTTAGTACCCCCTTTTATTTCTCTTATTTTGGAAAAAAACTGAACAAAAATGATCTAATCATAGTGGGTATTGGGCAGATGTAACCTCAGATGAACAGCATATAACCCCTCGTGTCATTATTTATGCAACAAAGATGTTGCCAAAAAGAAACGTGGGCAATACGAAGTACCCCCTTATTGCTTCCATGGGATTTAAGAGGGGAAGTTGCGGCCAGATGCTGTTAACCATTAGCCCTTGATTAAGTGATTATCAGCAGGTCTACACACCCCTATAAAAGCAGAGGTTTTGGCAGTTTGCTGGTCCGGAGCATTGAGGTTTGTCAAGACATTGCCAAGACGTGTCACACTTCCTGAGTGTATTCAATTGAAACGGACCCAGAAAGAGACACGGAATAGGGAAGCAATAGGGAAGGTAAGGACAGTTTAGACCCTACAGGCCTCACTGAGCATGTGAAATGTTAAAGTTGGCGACAGCACAATTAGTAGACGACTGAACAAGTATGGTTTGTTTGGAAGGCTTGCCAGAAGAAAGCCTCTTCTGTCTAAAACGAACATGAAAGACATGACTGAGGTTCACAAAACTGCATCTGAACAAACCACACGACTTATGAAAAAACGTCCTATGCACAGATGAGACCTAGGTGGAATTGTTTCACCTTAAATCGATGTGTAAAATGTAAATAAAAACAGAATGCAATGATTTGCCAATCTAATCAACCAATATCAACGCATTTGACAACTAATTTGGTTAATTGGGAACAGGTCAGTAAAACGACTGGGTATAAAAGGAACATTACAGAGAGGAAGAGCCTCTCAAATGTAAAAATGGGTAGAGGTTTACCAATCTGTGACAAACTGCATATAAAAAATGTAGAAAAATGGATACGTAAAATTGCGAAGACTTCTAATGACTTATGATGTGGGTTAGTGGTTCGATCCCCGGTCCCAGCTATATGTCGAAGTGTCTCTGGGCAAGACACTGAAACCCTAACAGCCCATTCTCATCCCCAGCTGTGAAGTGCCTGGTAGAAATTGGGGAGGGTTGCGTCAGGAAGGGAATCCGGCATAAAAACTGTGGTGACCCTGAACTCACGGGATAAGCTGAGAAAAGAAGAATAAGGTTATAATACTTATGATGTAACTGCTAACACTTTAAATTACAGCCCTTAATAGTAATTATACTCATATTTTTATTGCCTCAAAGCATGGAAAACCAATTTAAATCAGTTGAACATCAGTATTCTAATGTTTTCGAATATTCTAACCCTCGTTTATCTGTAGTTACAAAGTAGTTACACAGTAAGTGCAACAAATGAGGGCTTATATTTAAGTAAGTAGCCCATAACTACAAAATACTTACACTGTAGGCATTTTTCTTATTCTCATCTTAATCTTAATCTTAAACTAAAGTGTTACAGAGTTATATTTTAGGGATAGATAAAGAGCAATGTGCAGAATATATTAATCCAATCTGGCTCTAGTGATCATGAAAATAAATTGTAGACATAGTGAACAATTAGAGTGGTGCATCACCAAAACAAGGTAGTTGAGAGTTGTGGGAATACCAGGGGTTACATAACACAAATTAAAAGAGTTGCAAGCTGAGAAAGGGGTGGAGGGAGGGATAGACACTGGCTGCTGTGTCGAGATTAGGACGAGGTTGTAACACTAAAGAGAGTGTTGTTAAAATCGGGGTCAGAGGTGTAGGGTGGCTGTAATGAGTCAGTGGGTAATACACACCTGAATCAATGTCGTCAAGTAGGACACTCCCTCTTCTTTTGTCTTATGTTCTCACACCACTGTTTTTAATTAATTGTTTTATTGGAAAACAGTTTTTCTGTGACCACGGGACGAAGCCTCAGTAAACATCATTACATTTCAGCACCAACTCTATATTGGTCCATAAAGATGGACAAGAGAGCACAAACACTACTAAAAGTTTATGAAGCTTGAGATGATGGAGGCGCAAACCTCTCCAAAACATTTTGTTGTACGTTGTTTTGTTTGTATTGTGTTTTGCAATTACAGATCAAAATGTAAACATTTGTAAAAAATACAACTTTAATTATTATTTTTTTAACCAAGTGGGAACAGCTTTGACATCTTTCAATTTGTTTTAATCAAAATAATAACACTTTTTGCCTCACTAGAGGATGTATAATATCAAACAGTGAGCAGAAAGGTGTCACCTTACAGGGCGACACCACAAATAAGCAGAAACTAAAACGATTATCTAAAATAACGGTATATTGTAGTTTCTGATTCTGTGGATGATGCCAATATGGATAGTGGTCAAAATGTTTGTGATGCAGGGAGCATATTTCAAGTGTTGCAGCAAACCATTAAAATTCGTATCAACTGCATCACCTTTGTGATTTGTTTTCTTTTTTGTTTTACTGTAATTGTCTTTCTGACATAGTACTGCTGGCTGCCCTGGAAGATTTAGATACTATATGATGTGATCTTGAAATCTTTCCAGGCCAGATGAGATCCCAGGCATGATGACAGGTCACAAAGTACAACTGAAGTAATGGAAATTGTCACATCTGCGACTTATCAGCCATAACATTAATCCTTTCCCACCTGCCGTCAATAAAATGAACCGTCACAGAGGACTTTGTGGGCCTGGACGTCCACACACCACAGGTGAAGGCAAGAGTTACCGCCAGAGGTTATCGCCCTTGGCAATGACAAAGGAAGCTTTGCCCTACAAATATATAGGATTAATGTTGTGCTTGTTCTTTTCTCACACAAATCATGATAATGGCAAAAATGGTGGACAAGCATGTAGGTTATGTTGCCATTGTTCTTTAGTTTTCCAAGGCATTTCTTATAGGCTACATAGTCTTTAGCGAGCTTCTATGTTTCATTACTATAAAATCTAATGTGGATCCAAACTTTTGACTTAAACAGTGCCAGTGCATCTTTAAAATGAAAATGAATAGGTGCTCCACAATATTAGAACCACCTCTTACTATAAAAAACGTTATTACGCCTCTACCACACACTTTAACCTCAATAATGAACACTTTTTTTTTTTCAACAACCCACTGACATTTGTGCACCTCAATTTCTAACAGCTACTTGCTTTAAATACTGAAGGTTCTAAAGGTTCAGAACTGGAATTTAATTTATTGATTTTTTGAAATGATATAAACCTTTAATCTTGGTTGCTTTGAAACTGGTTGACACAATTTCAGCTGGTGGTTTTAGGTTTTATTCTCTTTTTTGGTAGAGTTTTGGGGACAACAGCCCACTCTGGTTATTCAGAGTGACAGAGTGATACCTCGTAGCACTTATAATCGAACTTTGGAAAAGGCAGTGGGGTTTGTTAAACCCTGTTTCTCCACCAGCGTGAAGAGAACAAGCAATAACAACTTGTTTCATTTATCCGGTCATTATTTTAAATCATGCAATTAGCATTGTCAAGAGCTGATCTGAGTTGCTTGCTTGACATTTTAGCCAGTGAACAAGTAGTCAACATGCATGATCCAAAGCACTTTACAATGTTGATTCCCATTCACCCATTCACACACACTCACACACTCACAAGGGCAGTGGCTGCCATGCAAGGTGCTCACCTGACCCACCAGGTGCATCGGGTGCTCACCTGACCCACCGGGAGCAGTGTCTTGGGGTTCAGTGTCGTGCCCAAGGACACTTCGACATGTGGCCAGTGGGCGGGGATTGAACCACTGACCCTGTGGTCCATGGTCAACTGTCTTACCGTCTGAGGTACAGCCGCCGCTTTTAATTATCAGAATACATCTCTTTGACTAGTCCTCTCCTGGCATTAAGACACACATTGGTGTCAAGTGACGATGCAACTTCTAGATGCACAGGTCTTATGGCAAGACGTGAAAATAACACTGAATCTCTTAACTTGCCCTCTTCCCCGTTTTACCAGAAACTGACCAAAGTAGTCCATGCCTTCTCTGGTGAATGGAGGGTCGTCAGGCAGGACTCAGCATTTTGGTAAACCTGACATAAGTTGCATGCCTGTAATTCCGTACACCCTTTTAAAGGTGGCACATTTAATCAAGTATTTTCTGATGGCCCCATTTTCTCCAGGGTTCCAGAATTTTTGATACAGTTGGGCCAACATGTGATTCCATCCAGTGTGTCTTTATTCGCCCTGACTGTGCTGAGATTGTTGGTTTTCCCATCAGGGGTCGCCACAGTGGAACATGTTCCACACGTTATATTTGGCAAGATGGCTAGTGTCATCTGGAATTGCTGCTTGACTTAACCTTCTTTGACAGTATTTCACAATCTCTGTTCCTTTGAAAGTTTTCTTCAACTGTTTCACATTGTTTTTCTCACTGGGTATGCTTGGATCCTTCTTAGTTTCCTAAGCAAACCCAGGCAACAGCACGCTTTAGCTTTGTCCAGGATGAGTAGTTGTTCATCAATGAATGACGTGCACCCGAGCTACCCTTTTGACCTCTAAGTCGTCGACGTGACTTTTTCCTGGTATCGTTGTTTTAGTTCCTGTTAGATCACTCCTTCCCTCCTTGGTTTATTAGCCTCATCTCCATTATTTGCTCTACCATTCTTGTTAGCTGGGATAGCTTCTGTCTACGTGCATTGACTTGTCTATTCCTGGGTTCTTCTACAGCCTTCTCAGTACTTTCCGTTTTCTGCAATCCTGTTCATCCATGACCAGCAAAGGTTTCAAAACGTATTTGGTATAAATGTGAAGGTTGAATAATTGAGCTTTAAACATGAAATATCTTCTCACAGTCCAACTTTTTGCTTGCAAGTTTGACACTGCGCACATTAACACTTCTGTCTTTGTAGATTGATTGAATAGCAATTTGTGGAGAAGCAATGCAAATAAAAGTCTCACGTAGAAAGTCTCATTCTTGCATCATTTGGTTTAAGTCAGGTGTTCTTAAGTCTTTTGACTAACAGTGTGGGATTCTAAAAATGAAGCCTTAGCTTGAAGCTCTCATGTCTCTTTCCACATCCACAAATCCACAGGACCACTTGATACTTTCCGTTTACTTAGGAAAAGGGGGTCTGCAGTGGCTCAGTTAGTAGAGTGGTTGCCTACTACCATAGGGTCTTGCCCCACTCTTCCCGGCCACACATAGAAGTGTCCCTGAGCAAGACACTGAAAGCTCCATCCCCAGGTGTGCAGTGCTGGTCCAAAGCCCGGCAGAAATTGGGGAGGGTTGTGTCGAGAAGGGCATCAGGCATAAAAAAATGGGCCAAATCAACATGTGGACAAATGTTCTGCTGTGGGGAACTTCAACTCAGAGGGTAAACTGAAAGGACAACAAAAAACTACTGACACATGCCAAATTTGTACAGAACATAATTTAAATTAAACACAAAGAGAAAACATGAGAGAAAAAGAGAGACGGAGGCCAAAAACCTGTGTGGCTGCACTGTCCTCTAACCTGACCTTTGTTTCTGTGACTTGTCACCTGACTTCCCCTCCCCCATTGGAACAAAAGTACTTATTTAGTACAAAATAACAATCCTGGTCTCCTCCTAATATACCTGTCTAGCTACCTGTCTGCCCACGTGTTTTTATTTCTTCATGTTGAAATGATGTCTGTCTTCATTTCTAGCTTTTCTAGCTGTATGGACGCTTTCTCAACTTTGATTTTAGCATCAGTACCACCAACCACCTCTTTGAGTGTTTGTAATTCTTCTTGCAGTTTCTGCTGCTGAGCCTAAACCTTAATATGCCAGTTGCCCAGTTCCCAGTTCCCAATTGCCCAGTGTTGTGTACCTGTAGTGTGATCAATCACTTAGAAGAAAGGAGTTCTTTTTCTTCAAAGTTCACTCCAGAACCGATGTGGTAATGAAGTTTGTTTTTTTTTTGCACTCTAGGCCCCAGACCCAGACCTAGGCCAAATGGTGGGGGAAATGCACTAGTGAAAGCTAGTGCAAGGACATTCCCTTGATCACAATGAGCTCTAATAGACAAAAAAATTGCATGGACAAATGGAATAAGTCGGAAATGCCACATAATGATTTTTTTCCCCAGAGGAAGGTTTTTGCTTGTCTTGTTATCTGTAGCGGGGAATTAAAGCTGGGCACCTGTATTTTTATCCACCGGTTGACTTCAGATGGACATAATTTACCATTTCAAAACCATTTTAAAATAGAGGCAGGGAGAGAAAATAGGGTAAATGTCCCACATGTTCTGTGCAAGGTTTTCCTTCTCTATCATTGTTATGGTTGCTGTTTTCTGGGTAAGGAACACTACTTAATGTGATGGTGTCTAAATGTGACATTTACACACACACTCAAACTACAAATATACTTGATCTATGTTGAAAGGACTCTTGAAAACCAGACACTTATCACAAAAATGACAATTTAATGGGCAGTTCTGTGTAGTATATTTTTTAAGATTTGCATTTCCAACTTTTGGACCCTTTTTTTTTTTTCTTGCACTATGTGTACATCTTTTGTCTCTAGGGGCTCTAGGGGCCACTGTGTGTGTGTTTGATCAGTTTCAATAGTTGTTTTTTGTTATTTTTGACCTTTCGGCTTATCCCGTGAGTTCAGGGTTGCCACATGTTGATTCTGCACTGTTTTTACACCAGATGCCCTTCCTGACGCAACCCTCCGCAATTTCTACCGGGCTTAGATCAGCACTGCACAGTGCCTGATCATGGGAATGGGCTGTTAGGGGTTCACATATAGCTGGGACCGAGGATCAAACCACTGACCCTCTGGTCCGTGATCAACTGCCTTTCCAACTAAGCTACAGCCGCCCCCGTTTGGGCAGTTTCAACAGCAAATGTTCACATTTTTATAACTCTGACTCTTGACTGTGCTTGTATACCCAAAGAATTGTAATTTAGTCAAAAAATGTTCAGCCTAATCAAAACTGCTTTTAGTGGTTAGTGGTTAGTTATTCTTGATGTTTTTTCACTTTAAGATTTAATTGTAGGAAAAACTAGAAAAATGATACAAAGTTGAATACTGTATCTTTGACTATAGCCATAGGGAATATAGTTTGTTCTGCTGGTTATGTTTCATGGTTTTGTATCAGGGGTCTATCAGTATTGGAGCTACAAAAGATGTTTTTTGGATATAAATCTCAATATTAGACCCCCAAATATCTGAAATGGTGGTCATATTATGGAAATAAAATACTGTATCTTTAACTTCTGTTTCATGTGAAGCTGTTCTTAAGAACCCGGAGGCTAATATATTCTGTGCGGAGCCTAATAACAGCTATAGGGTTAAAGATATACATTTCCTCTGTCAGCTCTGTCATCTGGTCTTAAATCAAATAACTATAGCTTCAACCATAAACAGCGTAAGATATTAAGCACATCATTTTCCTAACCCCATATTTCCAAAATCACTCCTTTCTATAGGTCTGGCTAATATGGCTTGTAGAAGTAGACTTAGATCAAAGGGTGAGGCCACATGTTTGTATCAGCTCTGCATCGTGTAATGGATGATCTGAGAAAAGGTCAGTGCAGCAGAAAAACTTCAAAAAGCCTGAGTTTCTCAGATGATAGGCTGTTCGTAAAATAATTCCTAATATCCACTAACATACTGACTCTGTTAGTCTACTGGTCTTGTTCGTCTTAAATAATGTTGGCTTTGCTGAGACGTAATAAGTTATGTAGCATGAGATCACCTTCCTGCTCTTCTATCTCAAACTATGAAATAAACATTAATTCAGATGAATGGTTAAGGATCACCTCCAGCTTGGAGTCAAGACCAAAGATTGCTAAGAACCTAAAAACAGGAAGCCAGGTCTTTAACTTAATGGTAGCTCTGATTAGTTCTTTTTTTTTATGCCTCATTAATATTTGCAGTTTTGCCTTTTCTGCAGATGAAATGCTATTAAACCACGAGGTTGTTTTTTTTTTGTGGGGGGGGGTGTTTAGAAGAAAAAAACGCATAGGCTACAGTTAAAGAAAGTGCATCTTCCCCTCGGGGATTTGACTTCTACAGTTGTATTATAAGGAAGATGAATGGTACACACCTCAGCCAAATGATCCATAGGGGCAGTTCCTCAGATTGACTTTAACAGCGTTCACCTTCACACTTTAGTCAGTAAACAACTACAGCACCTTGTTAGAAGTTTGACCCACTGCCATTTATAAGTCAAGCTGTGTCTGCAGTCAGGAGGATGCACACAGGACACAGCAAAGACACAAACTACCCTGAGTATCCCTTCTTAAGAGAGGGATGGTCCATCCCGACTGCCAACCTCTCACACAAACTGAAAACCTCCAAATACTGGTTGTTCGTTGGCATCTCATTCCTGTTGGATTTCTATCTGAGATAGAGCCATCTTCCTGTGTGTTTTTTGTTTGTTTGTTTGTTTGTTTGTTTACCATTGACTCTCACTAAAAACCTTCTGACATTTATTCATGTCCAGGCCCTTCTATGATAGAGGAAATCGCAATAGGGCTAGAATGATGCCTTCCATAAATTGTGTGGAGTGCGTTGATGAGTCTCAACATCCATCCCCAACTATGGCAGCTCCTACTCCCTGGCCGGCCGAAAATGTGTCTAAACTTTAGTTTAACTCTAAAATGATTACTTCATAGATTTCATGTTGAAAAGGTTATTGCCTTTCTGAAAGACATTAAGGTTGTCATTTAAAAACATTGCAATGCAGCATTACAGTACCTTCAACTGTTTGAGTAAAGCATTCTTTTGACAAAGTTCCCCACCCATGAATGATGATCATGAGGGAAGTGTGGGTACAAAATGCTCACTGCTCATACATTTCTCAAAGTAGATTTACGGTGCATATACATGGGCATGAGCACACATAGGCACAGACTTGTGGCTTCCCCCAACACATACTTTACAGTTACTTATTTAGTTTAAATGTACAGATGCTTTTGCAGGAAACAGATGGAGGTTTGTTATGCAACACCAAGATCAGCCCAATGTTTGTTTGAACTTGAGAGGTGGGGTCCAAACTACCGCTGATATCAAACCCTGGAGGGCCGTCCACCACCAGACTAGGCTCTCTGTCCTAGCAGAGAACTGCTCTCCTGTTCCCCCTTTATTCACCCAATCATCGCTGCAGCTGGGGACCACTAACCCACCGTACCCTGGAACCATGATGAATTGCTGCTTTAAAAACTACAACTAAATTGGGTTTATGTTGGTCTGTGGTGACGTTGCACAGGAGACAGACAGACCAGCTTGTCAGAGTCTAGTAGAAAACAGTGTGTGTACTGTCCACTGCGTGTACAGAGGAGTGTGTCACCCTGTGTATGTTTCACCATGAAAACCTTACGTATGATGTCATGTCTTTTCACAGGACATGTTTTTTGAAAGGCTGGTATTACTGTATGATTGATAGGACTGAGAAAAGTTTGTAAACCTAGATGTACACATCATTGTGTCTCTTAGGTGGACAGCAACATATTTTGCGTTGACATCTGCATTATTTTTTTTTAAGTGAGTGTCAGCTGTGTTAATTTCATCTCTTCCAATCCATTGCTTTTATTTATTATACATTGACGTTATCACAAAAAACAATTTACCTTTTTTTTTTAAAGCAATAGTGAATATGCAAAAGAGAAGAAGGGGCTCTTACAATGAACAAGCATTGTAAATCTTTACTTTTAAATAAAATGTAAACAAATTTCTGTCTAACTAAACTGGCTTAGTGTGATTAAGTACATTTTTAACTAGTGTTTGTTCGGACAGGTTGTTTAACTTGTACTGCATAATAGATATGCTATGTAATCAAACCTGTCAGTTAAATGTTAGTAGTGGGGCAAAAAGTGGAATATTTCCCTCTGAATTCCAAGGGAGTAACGAGTAACAAATGCAGTACAAGTGGCTTGATGGGTGGCTGGGCTCAGCCTTAGAGATAGGGTGCGGACTTCTGACATCTGAAGGGAGCTCGGAGTCAAGTCGCTGCTCCTTCACGTTGAAAGGAGTCAGTTGAGATGGTTCAGGCAGTTAATAAGGATGCCTCCTGGGCCCCTTCCCGTTGCAGGTCTTCAAGGCACGCCCAGCTGGTAGGAGACCCAGTGGTAGACCCAGAACACATTGGAGGGATTATATAACTCAGCTGGGCTGGGAACGCCTCAGAATCCCGCCAGAGGACCTGGAAATCGTTGCTGGGGAGCAGGATGTCAGAAAGGGTGTCTTGCTGAACCTGCCGCCAGCACGACCCAACTCAGGATAAGCAGAAGATGGATGGATGGAGGAAAGTAAATCGAAATTGTTCTTAAGTACAAAATTTCCAAAACTAATCTAAAGTGATTTAGAGGTTGAGTAGCCAGTGATAACTCCAATTTACTTCAGTGACGTGAGGCCCCTGCTTGTAATAGTGCTGCAGATTTTTTATATTTAAGAAGCCACACTAAAAACACTCAAAGCTGATAAGTGCTGGAGCATATTTCTATCAAAAAATATGCGAAACTGTTTCATACTGTGACTGTGAAGTTGTTATCCATATGCTTTAGCAGTCGGTATTGACTAACTGTACAGCATGCTAACCTCACAGCCCAGCTGTATTCTAATGTTAGCTCCCCTTACCAACTGGGCTCCTTACGTTCTTGTTATTAGAACTTGTTGGAAGAGTTGACAGTGTTCACAGATGGGTCTGTGTGTGGAGACAGACACAGCGGCTGTCTTAATCAGAGTGTTGCATGCAGCTCTTTAAGTAAGATAACATTTTGCCTGTTTATATAGTAAACGTCACGTTTGTCTCGCTGTCACTTTGTCTCATTTTTGTGAAAGCAAGAATGGCTTGAACCTTTTCAGGAATGCCTTGAGTGAATTTCTTCAGATTTGGCTCAAACGTCAAGGATGAACTGATTATAGGGGGTCAAAGGTTAAGATAATTGTGACCTTGCCTCTGTCCATTCTTGTAAAGTTGATATCACAGGAACACCTTGAGGACATGTCTTCTCATTCAAAAGAAGCATTGAAGAATACATTCCTTCTGGTTTTGGCTGTGACATCATGTTAATTTTGTCCCTCCCTGTCATGTGAATGTGATATCTCAGGATTGCCTGGAAGGAATTTGTTTCAACCTGGCACAAATGTCCAACAGCGCTGAAATGTATACTCATTGTATTTGGGGGTTAAGGGTCAAAGTTCAAGGTCACTGTGACCTCACATTTGTAAACACAATATTCCAGGAGTGTTCTGAGGGAGTTTCTTCAAATGTGGCACATATACTTGGATTCAGTGATGAGCTGCTAAGGCTTTGGTGGAGTAGCTCAGTTAGTAAGGCTCGGGGTCAGTGGTTCAACTCCCTGTCCCTTCTGGCTATGTGTCCTTGGGCAAGACCCTAAGTGGCTCCTGGGGGTCAGGTAAGCACCTTGCATAGCAGTCTCTATAATCGCTGTGTGATTATGTTTGTGAGTCGGTGAATGAGAAGCAACATTGTAAAGCGCTATTTGTGTGTGTGTGTGTGTGTGTGTGTGTGTTTCTGTGTGTATTTGTATCTACACTACAATTGGTCTAAAACGGAGAGGACAGATCCTGCATCCTGGTGAACTTGTGCCAGAATGTAATTTTGGATTTCATTGTTCTGCGCTGCTGCTTGTGAGTAATTACAGCCTTAACTGAAACGACCACAGCCCCTTGGCTCCATCTCAGCTTGATGTCCACCAATATCCGAGCGCTGGCCATTTCAAACACAATCACAAAAGCTTCGTTGTACTAGTGCACAAGTCATTAACATAAATGCAGCAAACATAGTAAAATTAGTCTCAGGTAAAGAGATGTAGCAGATCTGTGCCGCAAACCTAAACAGATAATCATGTCTGCACATAGGACTGAATACTGAAGTTACGCAATCCAGTGAGATTTCTGAAGTAATTCAGAACACTTTGTGGATTATTCCTGTCCGCAGACAGAAGTTTGGGGTCACTGAAGGATCAGAAAATGATCCTGTAATTGCAGCAGTTTAAATTTCTTACTTCCACCACATCCACTGTTTCACCTTCATTTTGCACTGAAATTATATGTTTGGGGGGGAGACAAGCTACTGTCGGAATCCACTGCTTTCTGCTTGCTTCTATAAAGAGGTATAAAGTACAAGGCAAAGGGGAAGGGAGGGAAGAGGAAAAGGTAAAAATTGGGGTCAACAGACTATTGGTTGTTATGATAATAATAATAATAATAATAATAATAATAATAATAATAATAATAATAATAATAATACAATAACAATAACAGTTAATAAATAAATACATGTGAAAATAAAAAAACAAGTTATTATTGTAGCCACCACTAACATCACTGTAATTAACAATAACAATAATGGTGACAGGGAAGAAACTCTGAAGCTGGACCTTCCAGGCACAGTGTATTTTTTACTACAATCATTTGAAACACATTTACATTTACTGTACAAAGGAAAACTCCATTTAACCAACTGTGTTTTCAAACCCGTTGGCAGCAGCTGTGATGATTTAGGCGAGTTACTTTTGAGGGGTTGAATACTGAGTAAATTACGTTCAGTTTTATATTTTGGCTGGGATAGGCGCCAGCCACTAGCTACCCTGAATAGGATAAGCGGTTACATATAAAGGATGGATGGATGGATAGATTACTTTGTAGAGATCTGTTTTCACTTCGACATGAAAGTCACTTTATTGTAACTTTTGGTCCAAAAATCCAAATTGATTCGACCATGATTCCAGAAAATAAACACAAACCACTCCACTTGGTGACATATTACGTTATGCCATAAACCAAGACTCGTAAATTTTTAATACACCCACATCTTTGAATCTGCACTTCTTTCTCCCTTAATGTGGAGATACAAAGACTCCAATCAGTGTAGACAATATTTTTTTAAAAACTAAACATAACCTTCATGTTGTAGGAAATCTCTCTAATAATCAAGAAACTGAGTGAAAATGTGTTTCCTTCTGCATAAATATAACAAACTACATAAACCACAACTGAACCTACTTTACATTAAATTAAAAATGGCCTCGATATTAATCACTCGGTGAAGTTAAAAACAATGAAAACTCTAGATATCTGCCACAATCACTGATTATCCTCACAGATGATTGAAAAGTTAATGAAATACCAAACAGGTACAGTCAGTGATACTGCACACATAATATAAAAGACATGGTAAAATGAAGGCATTGCTAATGCACTAGGTTTACTAGTCGGCACTGTCTCAGGTTTTCTGTCCTGTCCTGTGTTATTTTGTGTTGTCTGTCCACACTGTCTGTACTGTTTTTCGTCTGCACTGTTTGCACGAGGTTGCACTCGATGCACTTTACATAGCTTGTGTTGTTTTGTAGCACCTTGCTTCTGGAGGAACGTTATCTCGTTTCCACTGTGTACTGTGCACCACTGTGTATAGTAGAAATGACAAGAAAAGCCACTTGACTTGACTTGACTCAAAATTAAAAATAAATTGAAGAACAATAAAAAGATGAAACACAGATAAAACAAATTACACTTAGATTAAAATATAGGTAACAGATAAAGACTGATACATTGTCAGGCTGTGTTTTAATATGGAAATAAAGTGAGCGTTGAAGTGGTTAGGAAAGGCAGGATGGCAGTAGGGTGATTTTTGGGGACAGGGGAGTGGGTCTTGTTCTCCTAAGATAGTAAATAACTAGGAGTGGAGGGTTAGGTAAGTTAAAAGATGCGGACAGTCCTTTCCTGTGTGATCAGCAGGTGGTTATACTGGGTTGGCAGGTATGTGGAGGACGGTGCTTCGCAGGTGGGAGAGCAGAGAATGGGCCAGGTGAGGAAAATAGTAGTAAGAACAAAAAGTGAGTAAGAACAAAATTGTGGTTTATGTCCTTTCTGAGCTGACGTGTTGTAATCAACAACACACTTAGGAGAACAAACAAAGAGCAAGGTGAATTTCAGGTAACCCGAGATTACTTCACAACTAGTTGGTCCCAGAGAGTTGTAAATCAATCTTTTGAAATAACACATGTCCATTTCAAGAATAATCAGAACTTCACTTTCACGAAATAAGACATCTGCATAGAACTCATCAGAAACCCACATCTAATTTACCAGAGATCCACATCCGAAAACCTTCAACATCCACATCCAGAAGTCTACATCCAACTTTTATAAATCCAAGAAACCTTCCCCCTGGTTTTAGAAATCGCCCTCACAGATCAGAGAATAAGAGGCCGGTGAGTAGAAGCATGACCAGTGATCAGTAAGGTCAGGAGGGAGAGTCGCTGACTCACTATAGGTAACAATCTGGGAACTGAGGGTGAGGTGAGTCTGGTTTAAGTAGAGGGGAAGAGGACAATGATCAAACATCGTTTGAGTAGCAAAGCAGCTGAGACCAGAGAGGGAAAACGATGAGGAACTGTTATGAAAACAGGAAGTTGCTTGCAGGAAAGCAGGACAACCAGGCAGAATCAGGACCTAAGTAAAACATAGGAGAAATATGACAAGAGAATAAAAGACATTGAAAGAAGATTTTCAAACTAAAATAAAATATTTTAATTAAAAGCCAGGTTTAAAGGTGGGTTTGAAAGTCAACAACACTTGGTGTTGTTCTTAGATCCTGTCCTAACAGCACATTGCATTTAACCTAAAAGCTAACGCTGTATGATGATTAAGTACAATATGAATTAGAAAGTGACTAAAGTTATTATTTAAGTTACTCTAAACACCATCTTGGGCCCCCAGAATTTGTAGCTACAGAACAGTATACGCCACTGTATCTTCATTCAGTGAGTCAGCCTGAGAGACCGAGCAGCTCAGTTGCTACTATCGCATAGGAAATCAGCAAATAAGCTATTGCTCCATGTGAAAGTGTAGTCGGTGCTTCTCTCTGTAAGGTTTAATCAACCTCACCAGTTTAATTTAACTTCAACTAGAAATGAATGACCTTATTTGAATAAAGAGTATTGTATGGTAGTTGTCATAATAATTATGATGGTGATTTAGGTTTTTTCATTTACTAAGCTTTGAATGTAGTAAAGGAAGGAGTTCTGAGTGTTTCCGTGCAGCGTTAAATAGTCACTTTTTGTTTAAATCCATATTATTATGTCCAGTGAGGGATTGAGTGGGTAGGACTCAACCATGCACCACATAATGCCTTCATTTTCTAAAGCAAGTGAAAGTACACTGACTGGGCTACATCTATCAAACTAGGAGTAGATGTAGCCACACAGAGATCAAAAAATCAGTGTTAATGTTTGATATTATAGTTTTAATGTAACCTATTAGTGACATGGTCCCACAGCAGTATGATAAAGCTTTTTTTATTTAGATAGTTCTGAAGACTAGCCTCAGGGCCATGGGTCAGCCCTGTCCACCACCTCATTCAAACCTGCAAGTGGTATTTTTGTAATGGCTGAGCTGTGCACATAAAGACATATATAAAAGCAATGAGTGGGTAGTGGAGATAAATAAAACACTATATAAACTTTGTGTCACGCTGTGTAAAGTTTGAGATCATCCACTCTTAATCAAGTTGTGTCTTTAGTCCACACCCAGAGGAAGATTTAAATGCATTTTTCAGTCATCTCACCCAACAGACTCTATTTTAATCTCTTCCTTGTACAAAGCCTTTGTGTCACCTTGCTAACGTATGTAAATGAAATCCAAAGTTTTAGGACTTTCCTATGTTTGCACCCAAAGCCACAGTGATTGTGACCTTTGTAAAGCAACTGACACACTCTTGGCAGTCTGTGTGAACCCTCTGCTCTGTAGAAGGAAAGGTAACTCACAGCAGCAGAGCCAAGCTCAGTGCACAGCCCACATCCACATGATGCAACATGTTTCCAGCACATGGCTGCCTGTGCTGAGGTGCCATAAATCCACAAGACTGCTTTTCATCTCAAGAGCAGAGTTAAATTGACAACAAATGTCCCTCTTTTCCCAAACCCCCTCAATGTTCTGACAAAGTCCTTCCAGAGGAAGGCTGCAAATGCTTTTAATGTACACATCATCCTCATTCAGATATCAATAGATGTTAAATAAACACCTGTTTGGACCCACCATACCCCTGTTTACACTTCCTGTTTGATTTGCGGTTGAGGGATTGAATCCCTGGGCAGCAGTTAATGTTGTGGTGTTGATTTGGCATGGCCTTACAGTCCACGGTTTGCATTGAACTCTTCCCCACAAACTATTTTCCTCATCATCTGAGACACATTTAGACCTGTGAAAAGACTGAATTTTTGAGCACATTTCATCTGAATGAAACACCTGCTTGCAGTCTGATGGAGTACTGGGTCAGAAAGCAACCCCCAAGTGAGTTGAAGGAACATCGTTGGTCAAATATGGAGCATGGAAAGTGAGGTTGGTTTCATGGGCTCTGCCAAGCAAAAGCAGAACACATCACAGCAGCCAGGCTAGACTCCAGACCAGATTCCAGTCCAAAAACTGCTCTTTTAGCAAAACCAGTGTCCACAGATATGTGAATTAAAATCATCCAGCAGCTGACTGCAGTCTAACTGGGTCATGTAGAGTTTTTTTTTAAATTCACAGCTTCCAACTAGGTCTGTGGTACATCATTTAAGTTGTTTTTAACCATGTCTCAACACCAACTTAGTAAAGGCCTTTCTGTTAACATGCATTCAAATGATACAGGAACATACACAGTACATGATATAATGAAAGTGTAGCTAGGAAAGACATATAGAGCCCTTTATTAAGATGTAGACGTATAGACGTGAGAATATGTGGAAGATGACCATGAGATCTTTCATAATAAAATAAAAGCTAAGCTTAGTTTAGTTGTAATTTGATCTGTGGACATCACATCTCTCGCCTGGCGAGAACAGTTAGTTGGATGAACTCTGTTTCCCTAATTTTAGGTTTTCCCCCAACTCGTACACATTTAAACATTCTGTTGCTGTTCCTGGAGGATATTTTGTCTTTGGGATTTAGAGCATTAATATTACTAACACCATTTTCCAGCGAACATCTTCAGCATGTTGAAATGTTTTTGGACAAGGCACTGAAACCCCCACAGTAGTGCCGCCATCAATATGCAGCTGTCCAACATCAGTTTCCCGTGGGGATCAATAAATTCGATTATTAACTGTCCTCTAAAATAACATGAAAAGCAAAGCACATGAGACACTGTTAAACTCCTAATGATGCATCAATTGCAATTTTCCTTCTTAGCTCTGTGACTCCTGATGTTTTTCTTGTGTCCTAGTCAGTGGCAGATTTAAGGACTCACTATACATAGCTGCCTGCCACACATGATTTTGGAAACTGATTTAAAATAGGTTTAGATGTTCTTTTAAACGCTGCCCCCCTTTGCGGCTCCATCTTTAGGTACTGTCTCCAGACACATTTACATTTCTTAGTGATGAAATGAAAAGCATCAGCACATCAATCAGCAGCTCAAGCCACAAATATGTGTGTAACATGGCACGGCAGTCGTCAACGGACCACAGGGTCAGTGGTTCGATCCCCGGTCAAGGCTATATGTCGAAGTGTCTCTGGGCTGTAAGACGCTTTAATCCCAACAGCCCATTCCCATCCCCAGCTGTGCAGTGCCGGTCCAAGCCCGGTAGAATTTGGGGAGGGATAATAAAACTGTGCCAAATCAACATGTGGAAAATGGCGACCCTGAACTCACAGGATCAGCCGAAAGGACAAAAACAATTGTGCTGAGTTGTCAAAGAATTGTTCATGTGCTCCCGCTTACCAAACATTTGACTGTCATCATAATCACAAATAGACAGCTGGAGAACTTAAATGTCTGCTTCGTTTAATGGTCAGAAGAGACGTTTCAACCCTGTGGTCTTCCTCAGTCAGTATGTTAGTCGGGTTCAGGTCGGGTTCCGTCACTTTACTCTTGGCTTGAGTTGCAATCGGACAGAAAAATGGCTGTGGACGGGCTAAAGACTACAGACTTGGCCTGTTCTGTGATACTTGGTCATTATACTTGAATAATTGAGTGTGTCAGTGTTCTGTTCGTGGCCTTTCTTGGCTTTTAGTTTTTAATGTTAACATATCTTTTCTTTTTTAAACATGACAGACTCCGTAAACTGACTTGTCCTAGAAGGTGGCTGTCTGCATATGTTCATTCTTCAGTGATTATATTTCTGTTTTGTACACTCGGTGTTATATGACATTACATGCGACACATTCTAGCCACTATACAAAGCTACTATACTGCACTGCTACTATATAAATATGTCTGAACTTGCACTACAGAGAGATCCACTTTCAGTGAGGAGGAGATTTTATTGCAACACAGAAGGGAGGGTGTAATGATGGGATAGGAAGTATTTTTATCACTGTCAGTAAGCAGCACAAAGGCTGCGTGTTGCATCAGCAGGTATCATGCTAGCCAGGGAAACTTGGCTGCTCCTTTTTCAGTAGGCCTCTGGAGAGCCACACGGGGTTGGGCTCAGACTGAAGCTGACATCCCAACAATCCAGGGTCCTGTATTCTTCTTTACAAAGTGAGACCATGTCACAAAGAAAATACTGTAGAGGAACACACCAGCACTCATAGAAACGTAACCATCTTTATACATAATGTGTTAACTCCACACTTTAAAGATACTGGATTTGTACAGCACATGTTCACGTACACCGTGTGGTGAATGTTTCTATTGCCCTCAAGTGACCAGAAAGTCAGTATCAGTTTTTTAGTAATTCTCTGTAAAAAAAATCCCCACAGATAGAAACCAAATCTATTAACTTATCAGCTACATCAGCAACATTCTGAGCGAGTAATTTCATCATATTTGATACACAGTGACCAAACTTTTCACCAACTCTCATCAGCATCCTGATTGCTGCACAGAAGTAACTGTCTCACATGGAATAAACCCACATTGTGTGTAAAATGAAGAAAAAATATGTGGTCATGTAGGATTTCGTTACACATTTTAACCAGATGATTGAGTTTACACACAGCTGAAATCAACTGTACTATAACTAATCCACCATCCTCTGCAAAGGACTCAATACTCAACACCTCCAGCCTGACAGATTTGGCATCTAGGGTATCTTGAACTCTTTAACATATTTAAATTAAATTATGGTGAAGTTACAATGCATCCATTAGTGGGTGCACAAGGATTTTTTTTTTTTTTTTTAAACGTTGGCGTGTTTCAGAAAGTTTGAAAAAGTACTTTTAAATGCACTGCAGATAGAGTTTGCTCACTTGTCTTGGAGATAGCTCGGTTGTCATTACTTGGAATTCAGTCATATGATAACAGTTGGCCGTATATATGGAGAGGTGATATGTTAACCCTTCTAATCCTTTTTTTTCCTCCTCCCTACCACTCACTGTCTTTAGTCAGTGCTGCTCACCTGTTCCACCAAGCTAAATCAAGTTGGTGTTTTTCAAAATTACAGCGTATTTAATACAAGTTTTACTTTCTTGTGTTCCCCTATAGTTCCAAAAGTTTCCAACATTTTGGGAATCTGGTTGTAAGTGGTTGTTAAAATTTAAATCTAAATCTAACACCTTACTTCTTCTTTGCTTTTATAGTGGTATAGATTTTAGTTGAAGTTGAATTTAAAACCCTGCTTCTTACATATAAAGCTCTGAATGGTCAGGCTCCATCATATATAGAAGACCTCATAGCACCATATCATCCCAGTAGACCACTTCCATCTCAGAATGCAGGCCTACTTGAGGTTCCCAGAATTTCCAAAGGTAAAATGGGAGGCAGAGCCTTTAGCTATCAAGCTCCTCTCCTGTGGAACCAGCTCCCAGTTCAGATTCAGGAAGCAGACACCCTCTCTACTTTTAAGTCTGGGCTTAAAACCTTCCTCTTTGATAAAGCATATAGTTAGTTATAGTTATGCTGCCATAGGCTTAGACTGCTGGGGGACCCACCCCCAGATGCACTGAGCTCCTTTCCTCCTCTTGACCATCTCTCCTCTCCTCTCACCCCGCAATTGTCACCACTGTATGTCGTTACCTCTGTGTGTTTTCTCCCGTAGTTGTCTTTGTCCTCCTCTGTCCCCCTCTCTCTGTCCCTTTCTGCAGGTGTCCCCCGGCTTTGAAGCTGTGTGTCTTCCAGCGTGCAGCTACTGGTCCTACCAACCTGCCCAATTTTTTGTTGTTGCTCTTTTCTTTTCTCTCTCCACTTTCCACTCACCCCAACCAGTCAAGGCAGATGGCCGTCCACCCTGAGCCTGGTTCTTCTGGAGATTTCTTCTGTTAAAGGGAGTTTTTCCTCTCCACTGTTGCCTAGGGCTTGTTCAAGGGGGAATTGTTGGGCTTCCTCTATACATCTTTATAGTCTTGACTTCATTCTGTAAAGTGCCTTGAGATGACTTTGTTGTGAATTTGCGCTATATAAATAAAGTTGAATTGAACTGAATTGAATTTCCACTAACAATCCATGTATCAAAAATGCCTTAATGTTGGAGAAAACAACTTGCTCCAAGCAGAAATTTAAACCATTATTGCCTTAGATGAGTAGATATTGATTTATTATCTATTGTGAAAAGATAAATAAAAACCCATTTTCACTGTTATATTTACAACATAAATATATTTTAATCTTGACAGTACAGCAGGACTGGTCTTGTCAGATGGATTATCTCCATCAGTTTCCATCCTCTGATACAGAGCTGATGAGAGGAAGAAAAATGAATCTGCAGCCCAGAGAAGCTGACCACCAGGGGGCTGGTGGTGTTATTTTTTTTGTGTTCAGCACATCTGGTGTGTATATGGGGAGTTTCTGCTAATCTTTCTGTTTGTGTTCTGTGTCAAATATGTATCCTTTACTGTGTTACAGAAAAAACACCAATGTTACAAAGGGTCCTGATATTCACTCCACTTCTTGTGTCTTTCTTGCCAATTTCGTGTTACAACATCACAACACTTTGACAGAGATTGGTGTAATACCTTCCTTCTGATCTACTCCCACTATCTTAAATGTACAGTATTATAGTTAGTTAATAGTTTTTCTTTGCTTGGCGTCGTACTTATAAGTGAATTGTGATTAGCACGATGTTCCCTTTCTTCCCCCTAAATCCAGCCAACACAAGAGGGTTCTGATTTATGCTGCACTCTTAAATGAGTTTTCTGGCTCCAGAGACTTTGAGTAACCTTGTGTAACTTTAAATTATATAACTGCTGCTGTTCACTAGGTAAATATGCAGGAAAGATCTGCTTCATAATAACAAACCGTGAAACGCTTAGAACTCTTTTTTTTTTTTTTAGTCCAAACCACCAACATGGTGCGACAAAGGGGACCTAGGGTGTGGAGGAGACTAATGAGGCAAAACAGCTGGGAAAGCTTTTCTCTGTGACACAGTGGGAGCCCTGGCAGGGGAAACACCTGCTCTGTAATGGAGGGGAGATGCTGCATTATGTAGTCATGTAAATCCAGGCTGCCAAAAATGTATGATACTGTATGCCTGAGCATATCACCTTCAGTAACTGTGGTGGGCAATAAAGCAATATCCTGTAGTCTGATTTTCTACACTTAAGTCAACCCCATGTCTCGGAAATCATAATCATATGGATTTGATTTGCTGTAGCAAATTTTGTACACTGGCACCAATATTTTCTACTGCAGAAACACTGACCCCGGTTTTTCCTGCATATAGAATTCCAACGCAGGTGTCTCTGTTACATTTCATCCTGTCCTCACTTCAAGACTCAGTACCTTAAAAATTGTATCTACAATAAGTACAGCACTTAAAGTAAAAGTGCTTAGTTGCTTACTACCACGCCAAGATTTCCTGATGACAACCCCCCCCCCCTTTTTTTTTTCACGCTTGTCAAAAACCACCCTATTGGTACAAGATCGCAGGCTGAGACTGGTAAACTAACCTAAAATGGTGGAATGCACCTTTACAGAGAATTCTGGCCAGCAGTATTACTTCAAGAAGTCCTCACTGTCTCATCTCAATTCAGTAAAAGTGTAATTTCTCACAGCCCTGTCTTTATTCCCCTTGGCTCTGGAACTGGATGGGATTACGTAATTCGTTGCTCTGAAGTCCTGGCTGCATCCTGGGACTTTCATTAACTGGGCTGTATATTATTTTTATACCGTGTGGTTTGGTCAGTGACTGCCAGCTCAGCAGTTAATGCCAAGGTGAACATGGCTGGCCGGGACTAGGTTTCAGACAGAAAGTCAAAGGATGCCAAAACAAACAACACACACACACACACACACACACCAAAACCAGCATAATGCCCTGTGGAATTCATGCATGTAAACCTGCTGTAGGTGTTGTCAGTGACTTTCACGGTGTAGTGAGAGTTCAAACACCGTACTTACAGTAACAAGTTGGCAAGTATCCAAACACCTGTGAAAGAGGCTGAAAATGAAATCAGACATTAGTTTCCTCTTGGCTCATATCAAACTGCTGATAAAACTGTAAAGGAGCACTGTCAAATGAAGTCTCTCTTAGTGTTTGTTGATTCAGAGTTTTCCTTTAGAGCTAAAGATAGTTAATTACTCTGAAAACTGTAGTTGTGTAGGGGGGGCAGGTGTTTCAGTTTATTCCGGGAAAGCTGATGAAAGACGCACTGTGCACAGCGTGTATTTATAGCCAGTGTCTCTCCAGTAGTGTGGAGCCTGAGTTTGGTGTGAAAATACACTCGCACGCCTGGATACACAACAGCGTCCTTTGGCCAATCAGGACACAAACATAAGTTATAATTAACAATCTGCATGATGGATAATCTGGAGCTCCTGACTACACTGTACAAAGTGCAGATCACCCTCCTCTCTACCAGCATGTTGTGTACACAGGGAGCACATTTAATACAGCGTGCACCCATATATAAAGAGATGCAGGGGAAAACACAAGCAGCAGTGCAGTCCTGGGTATGTTTATCCAGTTTAGGTTTGGGAAATTCTGAAGAAACTTACAACAGTGACCTCTGATTAGACACGGATAAATATATAAAATATATACTGTGATACACAGATCATGACTGAATAAGCCCTTAATTCATTAATATGACTGCTCAGTTAATAGGCACGAATATTCTACTTTTCCGACAGCTTTGATCGGCTTCTTAGTCGGCGTGTAGTTTAAGTTCTTTAAAGTATCGTGCCGTTTCACCAGTCTAGTTGACTAAGTAGGTTCTTATCTTATGATGCAGCCAAATGTTGTTTCTCAGCTACAAAATGAACCAACTCTCCATGGTTAGGTTCAGGGACAGGAACATGAGGGATAGTTTAAATACTACAGTACAAGCATTTATTGTGCATTTGAAGTGGGAAGCAAACCACTGTCTCCCCCCCTGAAAAACCTCATCCACCCTGCCCAGCTCCCAAAGCAGACTGTCTGACTTTTAAATTCATCACCATCTGTGTGTCCTGCTTCTGTCCCACTGTAGCCACTAGATGTCACCTCATTATCAGATGACCAGAAAGTTGCCGCCATAGTTGCTGCCATATTTACCAAACCATGTTTATGGGCTGGCAAGGCCTGAAAATGTCCTATTGAATGGCATGACATCAGTCAAATTGGCTGGAATAGAAACACAGACTTTCTGTTGTGAAATACAGTCATTTGTAAACCCAAGCCTACTTTTGGGGAGTTTTTTTTTATTTGGACGACTAAATTACTTTTTTTAGGTAGCATCTAAATGTTGCTACTTCTTAGGTTCTTTTTTATTAAACCTAAATGTTATTTACGGTGACTGTGGAGCAGGAGGTAAAGTAGTTGTCTACCAATCCCATGGTTGTTGGTTTGATCCCCACCTCCTCCTGCCACATGTCAGTGTCCTTGAGCAAGACACTGAACCCCAACTTAATAGCTCCTGGTGAGTGATGGCTGGCTGCATAGCAGCTCCCCCATCAGTGTATGAATGTGTGATTGTTGGTGCGAATTGGTGAATGAGAAGCAGTATAAAACGCTTTGGGGACCAAAAGGTAGAAAAGTGCTATGTAAGTGCAGACCATTTATTTATTGTAACATTTAGGTGTGTTTCTCTCAGAAAAATAAGTCCAGTCAGTCTGCAGTTATTATGATATGAGACTAACAGCACTGAGGCCATCAGGCTCAACACTGGGGATTTCACTGACTCTTGTTTTGGGTTTTCATCCTCACAGCTCTCACAGTGTTTCTGTCCTCAGCTGTTGTTGTTTTCTCCTGCTGACCAGTTCTGTGAATGTTGCTCAGTACGCGATTGGGGTTTTTTTTTTTTCTTTTTCTTTTTTCAGCACTGTCACAGTTTGTTGTATGGCTATAAGCAGTATTTGTGCAGTTACTTTATTTTTCTTTTCAGCGATTCAAAATGGCAGCTCTCTGGTCTTTATGTTGATTTTTCTTTTTGCAACAACAGCAACAGTCTTTACAGGCAAAAGCCAAGGCTAAAACATTTCAGTCATATGTTTCAGCACTTTTACTCACTTAAAATAACTTTAATTCTTAAAATGAGAACTTTCTGTGAGTGAGATTTTGTTCTGGGAGACTTCCTCACAACTCAAGTAGTATGTTGTTCACTTCTCTGTGAAATGTTGCTTGGAAATAAAAGCATGCTACAATTCAGATTAAAATGGGGATGCACCAACCTTTTAATTAGTTCTTAGAGATGTACAGTGTGCGTTCCAGTGACTCTAATACAGGTTGTGGAGCCTCACTTCTCATTCATTCTAGTGTGCTGCCCCCTTGTGCACAAAAATATTAATAACGGCAATGAGTCCAGTTTTACATGACTCTGCCAGCTAATACTGTCATAACTAAATAACAGTAAACTACCAGATAAATTGTATGTATTGGCTTCAGGTCAAACACCAAGTCTTCAGACCTGGTCTGATGATCAGGTTACTTTGTGCTGAGGAGATCATTAACCCAAACGATTACTGAGGACCAGAGTCAACCAGTTCAGCTAACACACACAAGCACTGAGGAAACAGCTGTTAAAGGTCTGTTGGTAGACGTCTAGCAATCTTTCTCACCTTGACCATGTTGGCTTTACACAGATTAGGATCAGGCCTTTACTGTTCAGAGGTGATATTCTTTTAAATGCTGGTGATGCAGGCCAAAAACAAATCCTTGTAGGCCAACCGGAGAAATATGCATATTACCAAAAAGTCACGTTCCTCAGTGTGTTCAACTTTGTGAGTCACATCTCCACCGTTAATGAAGAAATGAATACGGTGTTTGGCTTAACACTTTCAATGCAGCGAAGTCAAAATTTATGCAAGAGTTGTCATCAAGTCTTCCAAAGGTTTTCACTGCAGGTCGAATGTGAAATGGTTTCATCTTACAGTAGAAGACAGCAATTTGAATTTCGTCAAAACATAAAAGTATAACATTATAAGGTTGTGATTTGACTCAGTGACAATCCATGTGATATTTTGTGCCTATCTCAATCAATGACATTTTTAAAGTTATTTTTTTAGTATACAGTGCTAGACATGTAAATAATCTCACATGATATCCTTTCAATTTAACATGAACTCACTTTTTATATGGGAAGTGTCTACACTGACATACAAACTATACAAAAAGCTGAAAGTAAAAAATATTTTCTCTGGATTTTGCTGATCTGTTCATAATGGATGTACCTGCACAGTATTTTGTTGGCTCCTGTATATCTTTGTGCTTTAGGTTTTCATTAATTGGATGTAGTTATCTTATACCCCGCTGTACGAGATGCCACATACTGTATGTGAAACATTCCCAGTGGTATACAGACTATAGTCCATGCTCCCGTTAATCTCCTTCCCTCTGTATATACTGCTGGATGGAGCTAAAATGAAGTCAGTACAACGGGATCTAAAAAAATAGGACTCTTCCTCAACGTACAATATTATTCTTACTTTATTTCAGGTTGTTTTGAAAATTGCGCCTTCACTCTACATCTCTGGATTTAAAGTATTTGTGTACTTCTGCTGTATCATTTCAGCTAGACGTTATGTATATTTATGTTGTTCAACCTTTAGCGAGCAATGTTGCCTCATTGAAGGACCTTAAAACTCTCCAGAATACAGTGAACAGTTCTATTATGAGAATGGAAAAAATCTGAATGAAAACACACTGTAGAGCTGGCACAAGTTGATTTTTTTCTTCAGTACTTCTCTGCATTAAAAATTCCGTAACCTAAAATCACAAAAACCGTAGGTTCTAAACAAAAGAGAAAGTAAACTAAAAGTTAACTAAAAAGCAACAGAAGACACTTATTCAGACTGAACTGAGCTTCTAGCCTTTATTTGCTTTATTTTGTTTCTAGGTTTCTTTTATGAATTTATTTGAACAAGCTTATTATTTTATTCTATATCGCTGCACCTTGTAAAGCTCTTTGTGAATTTTATCTGTCAAAAGTGTTCTATTAATAAAGCTTACGTAATACTTACAGTAGATAACTGAAAATATAACTGACTTGCAACAATCTGGCATTTTTTTACGTGGTTACATAGTGAAACACTCATCGTTTTGTTGGCTTTCATCAGCTGACAGACTTCGACCTTTCTGAGCTCTCTCAATATAAGCAGTAACAATAACCGTATCAGGTCCAGCTATTGAGTTATTACCATTCAGTTTCATCTGAGTATAGTGTCGGGAATTTTCACTGCTCTCACTCATCATTTCTTTTGCATGTGTGAGTTGACTTGCTGTGTGTCACTGGGCCAGCAAATCAGTAGACAGGTTGAGCAACAACTTGAATGGAATAGGACGTACTGACCCATTAAAACCTTTGGATGGCAGATACCCTGTTTAGAGGTTCTGACTGTTGACTGACCTTCTCTAATCGTCTGCTGCGAATTATCTGTGTTTAAAAAACAAATTATCTGTGCCTTTATTGCAAAATTCACTTTGATGTGCAGACTGCTGCTGATGAGAAATTGTGTAAATGCAACACAGACCTACACCAGCATGGAGACACATTTATTCCTGTGTAACCCTGTAACAGTCTGTATTAAGTAGCAGTTGAGTGAAGAGAAAACCGAGGTCCTTATTATAGACCCTACAGGTGCTTGAGTACGTGCATATTAGCTGGGGACCTGTAACTGTACATATTAAACCAGACGGTAAAACTTTGTGTCATTTTCCATTTCACTTTAACATTTTCATGCATGTTGAAATGAGACTTGGAATCAGTCTATTCTGCTTGCCAGTCCTCCCTCTCTCTGCTCTGATACAGCTTGGCTTCAGTCTACAACACTCTGCACAGCCCTTAAGGTAGTTATACTTATCAAATTACAGTAAATAAGAGGCTACTAAACTTACTAATCGAGCAGGACTCGTTGCTGTGGCTGAGCCCCGCTCAAGGGGCTTCTAGACGAGAAGACCCCGCACTGCTGCCAATGCTGTTCTGAGAGTCTGTGTCACTTGAGGCTTCCACTGCACCTCTCCACATAAAGATAAGTGTTCTTATTAAAGTAACATGTCGCACAGCTTAATTTTAACGAGCATGCACATTCGTACGGTTAAGGAATATCTCTTGATTCAGACATGTTTTGTCTTTTGTATGTGCAGAAACACTCTTGATTATTGTCATTCTTTGTGCTCTTGCCTAACTCAAGGAGCTGTAGTTGTGTAGCCTTTGCTTCCCACTAAGACAACGTGCAGGGAGCACATCAGTCTTGTGCTGGTCTTTTAATATTGGCTGCCAGAGGAATTCAGAATGAAATGTAAAATCTTTCTTATTACTTATCAGGCACTGATTAAACCTCTGACCTTCTGTGTTGATATAGACATGTGCAGTCTCTGTTTGGTCAACCGTTATCTTCTGGAAGTTTCCAGGGCCCAATTTAAAACTAAAGGAGACGGTGCATTTGCTGCCCACGCTAAACTTTGGAATTCACAAGCAACTGTTTCACCTCTTCCCTCTCCCTCCTAACCTCCCTGCTCACTACGTCTCTATAAAGACAATTTTCCTGACAATCATTTGGCCTTTCACTCCTGTCAGTATCTTGCAGTTATCTTGGAGCTCTGCACAGAAAGAGGGATTTGTTTTTATATGTTTATGAACACCCAAAAATTAAATTGACTTACAATTTCAACACCACATTTCTGTTTTACTGAAGATCATAAATATGGTAATTGCATGATTAAATTATAACTATTACTTTTATGTTTATTTGTTTTTCTTCTGCTTACAGAAAACTACAATGTTTTCCCGGGAAATTTAAATAATATACATTTAAATAATTTAGACACTGGTTCATAATCTTTCATGAACAAATGTATTAACCGATTCTTGACTTTACAATTCACCTTGACAATTTGGAGACTGTATTAATCAGTTGAACATAAGCTACATGACTGGTAAAGCTGACGATCCCTGTGTGTTGAGCAGCACCTGCTTCTGATATTTTTGCTGCAAGCAGTGACAATGGCACATGCATCGTTTTGTAACGTTATCATTGAAGCGCACAATATCTCACACTAAGGTTGAACCCCAGTCTACTGTGGAGAAGTCCTGTGTCTTATTTTGACCAAATGATTTAGATCCCACCACATGTCACTTGGAAATTGTTTGGTAAAAAATGAAATGGGATTCCATCAAATGTGAATTTAAA
This sequence comes from Channa maculata, assembly GCA_020496755.1. Taxonomy (NCBI): domain Eukaryota; kingdom Metazoa; phylum Chordata; class Actinopteri; order Anabantiformes; family Channidae; genus Channa; species Channa maculata. The sequence continues at coordinate 2,694,678 of CM035603.1, forward strand.
GTTGTTCCAGAAAGCTGGTGGAGTCACATCAGATTTATTCCTCCACCTTAAACACAAACACCACCAATATAAGAAAATTATTGATAAAAAAAAAAAAAATCAGTGCTACTTTTGTTTGTTGCTCACCTTTCTTCCTCCCACAGTTCAACATATGCAGACATGCATGTTAGGTTAATTAGTGACCTTGAATTGCCCATAGGTGTGAAAGTGAGTATGAATGATTGTCTGTGTATCTCTCTGTGTTGCGCCTGAGATAGACTGGCGACCTGTCCAGGGTGGACCCTGCCCTCACCCAATGACAGCTGGGATAGACTCAGATTTGGAGGAGAAGGGGCAGAGACAAAGCAGCACTCCTCCACTGACCTACTGTGGCAGAGCTGTTCCGGATCATGGCAGAAAGGCCAAATGTACATCTTCAACTTCCACATCCTCTATAGTATATGAAGCGTTTGGCCTATAAAATGTACACCTTTTTTGCTAAAAATGATTTCTATAAAACATTCTCATCATAATCCTAAATAATTACAAAAAGTGTGGAACGACATTAAATATGAAGAGATTGTAAACGGCTTTGAGGTGAAATCCCACTGACAATCGATCCAAAGGAGCCTGAAACAGCGCATCTCAAAAAAATGTTTCTGCAGACACAGCTTCCCTCGTCTTCTCTCACAAAGTGACAGGGACGCTGACGAGCCCGTAGCTTGCGCGTTACAACAACACGTCACCGAGGCTCCGTGTGACCGGGTTCACTCGCAGACAGCTGATCTCCACCCCCCACCGGAGCCTCGCCCCCGCCCATCTCCAATCACCCCTTTCTGTGCGCGTTATGTAATTGGGCTGTGTGCAAGTGTGACTGAGGGGAGGAAATTAAAAGCTTGGGTCTTTGTGTGGTCGGTCTTTTTAGGCAGGCGGAGGAGTACAGGGTCTGCTGGCTGAGGTAAGGACGGAAGTCTTTACTGTCCTCTTGGTTTATATGCACGACGCGGAATGATTATTAGTTAGTGCATTGTTGAGTGTTTGCAGCAACAGCTGAGCATATTATTAACACGGTCACAGGTATGATGACTGCATATGATTTTTTGCTATTATTATTATTATTGGGAATGTTAGATTGTGGTCAAACTGCACGTCTTGAGCTGTCTGTGCGCGTGCTGTCCCTTCAGTGAGCTGTCGGGGCGCGTTTGATTGGTTGATAGTAGAGGCATTGACCGGTCTGTGCAAGAGGCCCCGCCCCTCCGAGTTCAGGGTCAATAAACTATCACAGACACAGTCATGCTTACTAAGAACTGTTCCATTCACAGTAGTGGACACAGAGATGCTTGAATAATGTGCAAACATTTATAAAATAGAGGATATGTGTGTATTCTGCCTGTGTCGTGCATTCTCTTATCCTACATGCCATTTTCATGCTAATGCCTTTTTAGTTTTACACACTGAGCTGCTCAGTTTGCTCTTTAGACCTAATCACACAATGTTTCCTCATTTGCATAGAGTGTGAGTGAATTTCTGCTAACCTGTAAATCTATTCACAGCAAGACAAACTCAGGCGTTATCACTCTGGTGACTGATAAAGCTATTTCTCATGATCTTTTGGACGTTTAATGTACTTTGGCCACAGAAAGACTGTAGGGAATAATGCTTTCTACTGCCTTGATAGTCACACAGTCCTTTCGGGCATAAAAACTTAATTTAATATCAAACATCTACTACGAAACGATTGTGTGTGTTAACACCTCTGCAGAACAAAGCGAGGACTGAGGATGAAGATTGCAGTGATTGGTCAGAGTCTGTTCGGCCAGGAGGTGTACAAGGAGCTGAGGAAGGAAGGTCACACTATCGTAGGAGTCTTTACGATTCCTGACAAGGATGGCAAGGCGGACCCACTGGGTGAGAACTTTACCGACTGGGGCCCCCATACATAAGCTTTACCTTAAATACGTGGCTATTAGCACTTATGCGCTCACTGGGCCTCTTGGGCAGGTGTCCTTTGTATCCTTGTAAACTAAAGGTTTAATAAAATTACACCTTTCAGAGTCACATTTATGGAGATATTGTGTGTCCTCTGTTGCTAAAAGACATACAGTATTGAGCTTCCAAAGAAATACATATGTTTTATTTAGACTTATCATAGTGTCCAATGAAATTTTAACACATGTAATACCACTGGTTCAGCCACTCTGGTCATCTAAGCACAGGAAAAAAGAAGCTCTTTTAATCAAGTTATGATACCAGCATGTTAAAATTATATTTAACAGTAAATATCTGTCAAATACAGATAATCATGTTTGTATCAGACTCAACAACCAAAAGTTCAATTGAATTTGAGTTTACGTTTATAGTGCCAAATCACAAGGACAAGCCCTTAACGGAATATTGAGATACCCAACAAATCCTCCTTGCATGGAGGACGCAAGGTCTGTATTTGGATTTACAGCACTATGAAAGTTAAAGAAGGGCTAGAAATTAATGTTTGTCCAATTGGTTTAGAGTTAAAACTACAAATTCCACCTTACTGCACAGACTGCAGCTGAGCTTCATTGACATCTGTTATAACTACACCACACAAGGTCCACATCTGTTGCAATCTGTAACCAGCATGCACCTTCACATATATCTAATTACATGTTACTACTACAGAGATGGCTTTAGGTAACTGCATGGTAAAGAAGGGCGTCACATTTTTCTCATTTTTTTTAAAATCCTACAACAACATTTATCACTCATTAAAATAAAGTAATCAACTTTGATTTGGCCTTTGGTCAGTCGTTTGCTGTCACGTTGTCCCACCCTCAGAAACTAAGAGAATATTTTGAATCTGAGGACAGAATTCTAGGAAATGTGTTAACCTTCACTCCCTAATAAATGAGAATTAATCAAAATCACATCATAATTTACTATTCTGAAAATAAACCAATTTATCAAACAATTAATAGAGACAGTAACTATTGATAAAATGTCTTAAAATATAAATGTTGTTCCTATCTTTGTGACTTTTTCTTGCGTGATGCCCTTCCTTTGTTCCTACAGCCAAGGAGGCAGAGAAAGATGGGGTGCCGGTCTTCAAGTTTCCTCGCTGGCGTGTTAAGGGCCAGGCCATCCCAGAGGTAGTGTCTCAGTACAAGGCCACAGGTGCTGAGCTCAACGTTCTGCCCTTCTGCTCCCAGTTCATCCCTATGGAGGTCATCGACCACCCCAAACACGGCTCCATCATCTACCACCCCTCCCTGCTGCCTCGCCACAGGGGAGCCTCTGCCATCAACTGGTGAGTGGTGTCCATGTCCATCAGGTTGGGTGGGTTTTGGAAGCATGGTGACAAGTGTAGTTCTTTATCTGCTTTCTGTGACCAAACAGGACCCTGATCCACGGTGACAAAAAAGGCGGATTCACAGTGTTCTGGGCTGATGATGGACTGGACACCGGACCAATCCTGCTGCAGAGGGAGTGTGACGTTGAACCCAATGACACTGTCAACACAATTTACAAGAGATTTCTGTTCCCAGAAGGAGTCAAAGGAACAGTAAGTGAGAACACAGTCTGTTAAAACTGGTTAAACCATGTGGTAGACGTGGTGTTTGTAGTTAGTCAGATCAGTGACCTTTACCCAATGGAGAAAATACCCACAAAGATCATACATTCATTAGACATAATTGTTTGTGGTGTAACCATAACATACACATTCTGAGCTAAATCATATCTCATGTGAATCCTAACCAAAGGCTTTACTTTAGGAAGACTCTCACCTGCCAAAGTTAAAGTTTAACATGTGTGTCTGTTGCCTGTGAGGTTAAAGCCGGTCATCTGGCACATGTCATATCAAGACTTCTGTCTGTCTAAAAGGTGCACTGTGTTAAGATAAGAATGGATTTAAATTTACTGCCATAAGATGTAGATGCTGAGTCTGCATTCAGCCACAGGAAAGAGGGATTTTATGAAACTATACTGTTCTCTTGTTTATCCCTAATCATCTAATTTCCTATGTAATAAAGTACAATTAAAGTTGCATTCATCGGTTTTATCCCCTGTGGTTCAAACTCCACATGAAGATGCAAATCACACATATACTGTTGGACATTTTATCTATGACTGTATACACATATAAGCCAATATCCACCATATTAATGACATTGTGATGTCACTCGTTTACACTTCAAAACATATGTGGTGTAATGGATCCCAGCTCCCCTCAAATGATTTGAGAGACCGGATCACATCTCTGTCTCTCTGTGGTCATTTACACTTGAATTTAGTACTTTGATTGCTTGAGACGCAACTTGAAACAAAGTGTGTAAACAAGGTCTGAATTAGTTGATAACTGTTGCCTGTTAACACATCCAGCACACATGGACCAATCATAACCAAGTTTCACAAGTATGCTTGTATTATACCACACAATACAAAAACAAGTGTTCGGTGGCTGCTTTATGATTACAGCATTGTTTGTAAAATCATATCAAGTAAATGGACTTAATCTTTCAAAACTGATGGTGTGGCCCTTTTAAGCAACACAATAAACACGATTAGTGCAGTCATGTACAGTCCAGCAACAATTCAGCAACTGCAGTATATTCATGTTATGGCTTCTTCTGCTTCTCTCTACTCGCTTGCAGTCATATACCCAACAAGACAAAGACTTTTTTTTTTTGTCAAAGTCCATAAATATACCATAAATGCTTTGCTCCACTGACACTGCTGTGGTTCTAGGTGGAAGCAATAAAGCTGATTGCGGAAGGGAAGGCCCCGAGGATCACCCAACCACTGGAGGGAGCCACGTACGAGGGCATCCAGAAGAAAGAAAATGCTAAGGTACAGTAATATACCTTAATATAAGGACATGCCATCAAGCCATTAACTACTCCATCATAATATGTCTTTTATATATACAAAAGCAAGTGAAAGGAGACTGTAACATGTAGCAGTCATGCAGTTTGAAGGCTTTACCTTTCAAGGTTACATTTGAGCATACAGTATAACTTTACATCCTAATGTTAAAATGTTCTCAAAATGTATACTTTGGTTCTAAATCAACAGATACACATGTGAAAAGATGTTGTTACTAAAATATCCCAAACATGTGAGTCAGATTTGAAACAAGGGCATTCTGAACACAATGACAGTGTCTTTGAACCCAACACCCAACAAGTGAAATGGTTCCTCTCATCTTTAACATGAAGAACAATTTTCCATTTTAAATGAGCTCAGGATCAGAGAAGGTGGTGTTGTTTATGAATCTTGTATAAATATATATGGTTGTCTCCATTTTCGTGGTAGAGTTTGAACTTCTATTAGTAGATGCAGCGACAAACTTTGTTCACTTGCAGTAGTTTTCAGAGGTGTTCGTTCCTAAGCCCATCCAGTGATCTCCCCCGCAGAATGTTTTCCACAGCCATTTAGTTTTGTTGTCCCTGCACACAGAGATTTCCCTGGATTCTCTTGTTATAATATTATGAACTGTTGATGATGAAATCTCCAAATTCTTTGCAATTTTACACTGAGAAATCTTCTCAATGCACAAGCACTAATTAAGTGGTGAACCTCGCCCCATCCTTACCTCAGAAAGACTCATCCTCTCCTAACTCTTACTCCTATGCTCTTCTTATACCCAATCATGACACTGACCTGATTCCAATTAACATCGTTGGTTATAAAATGTTTTACCAGGATTGTTATTAAAGCCTTTCACAACGGTTGTGTGATGCTCATATTTCAATTAATTAAAACATGAGAACTGTACGGATTTGGATTTTGGTGCATTAAGTCAACAGAGATAATTATAAGAGATTTGTGTGTTTTAGATTGACTGGAACCAAACTGCTGAGGCTCTCCACAACTGGATCAGAGGAAACGACAAAGTGCCCGGAGCCTGGGCAGAAGTTGATGGACAAGTAAGATTTATTTATTTTTTTTTTTTTTTAACCTCTCCGACTTGTGGATATGCTGTTATAAAACTAGTGTTTTATAATGATAAACACATTTATTTATAAAGAGAGTGGTTTATTTTAGCTTCAGATTTGGTCAGTTCTCCTTGTGCTGAAAGTTCTACAGCAGGTACCTACCAACATGCTACTCTGGCAGGGGGTGGCACCTGGGGTGGCCAATCAGAATTTGGGCACCTCTCCTGCCAACCACCCCTTGTGGAAAAGCTTGGATACGCTCTCATGTTTCATTTATACTTGAACGGCAGACGTACGTGTCCACAAGAGGGCAGTATCATCCGGAAACGCAAATTAAATGTGTGTGTGTTCTACATTTCACAATGATCAGCTTTTGTAAAGGAAAACGCGGATTTCAGTGAGAAAATGGACGTGATGATTTTTTTCAGTCTCCTGAAATTATGGTTCTTTGGCACGATGCTCTGCTGAGCTGGGGTCACTGAATTTGATAGGGGTTAAGAGAACAAAATTACAATAACAAGGGAAAGTATGTGAAGCCTATGGGTTCCCTTGTTTTCTGCATTCATTGCTCAGATAAGAATGTGAAATATTTGTTGTTATTATATAAACCTATAAATATTTTCAGAGATAATGGGAGTGGTCATTTCAAAGTGCAAATGCGAAATTGTGAAACTATTTAAATTTTTCTCTCTTTTCGCAGAAAGTGACTTTCTATGGCTCCACTCTGGTGGACAACAGCACCACAGCCAATGGTCAACCCCTTGAGATCCACGGAGCCAGTCGACCCGGTATTGTCACCAAGGCAGGCCTGGTGCTGTTTGGCAATGACAACAAGACGGCAAGTCAGCTTATTAACTTTTACTCGTCGAGAAATTTGAGCTTTTACTCAATTATATTATATTGGTCAAAGTTTATCTTCAAGGGCTTGATACAGTCTCATTTGGAGGTTTATGAACCATTCAGAATTTTCTCAATTTGCGCATAAATCGGACTTATAATTTGATCCAACTGGACTTGTTTTACTACCATTGGACCAAAAAGGCTTGTTATCATTGATGGAACTATGGATTCAGTCCATCCATTCATTTTATTTAACGGCTTATCGTGTTCAGGGTCGAGGAGGGCTGGGGTAAACCTGGAACCCTGCATCTCATAGTTAAGCAAAATTAAAAGTAACATAAAATTAAAATACTCCAGTAATATACAGGTACACCAAAAATGTACTTCAGAACGGCACTTAAATAAATGCATGTAGTTACTGTAGTATCCATGACTTGAGGCTGTTCTGTAAGAAGGAGTGGGCTAAAATTGCTCCAGCTGATGTGCAGGGCTGATAAACAGTTATTGAAAACATTTATTTAAAGTTGTACTTGCATTAAAATCTAATCATAATTTAGGACATATTGATGTCACAATGAAGAGTCTTTCAAGCACCATTGTAGATTCAGTCAAAAGAAGCTTAACCAAGCAGCTCCATAACAGACCAGTGGACACTGGTGCACTTGCACTGTGTATAAATTGTTGGGAGTATATTTGCTGCTGGGAGTCGAACAAAAAGTAATTAGTGCTTATATTCAACTAAACATGCCATCCCATACAATAAGACATTATAAAATGTACGTTCCACTGCAGCACTGTATATATTTTGTAGCAAAATATACACACTAGCAGACTTTTGCATGCGTAAACACTTGGGGATCATGAGCTGAGCTAAAGAGAACAATTAAGCACTCTATCCCCATTGAGAGCCACTCTTCATAAATGTTATTTTGTTTTTCAATGACACTGCTGTCACCTTTTTTTTCCCTAATGCACGCTATGTGACAAAACATGGCCTCCGAGACTCAACTCCACTTTAAACAGAACAGAGTCTTGGCTATTTTTCACACACAGGTATCATGTCCTACCTGAAAGCTGCAGCATTGTATTGTACAAATGTGGGCAAAACACAAGTTATGTTAGGTACTTATGTATTTTTATCACACAATGTAACACTTTGTTTTTTGAAGCTTTATATTTGAATGTTCATATAGTTGCTTCATAACATGCTTGTAATACTGTTCGAACAAGATAAATCAATGCTATATTTAATATGAACATATCAAAACTATTTTACAGTGTAACATAGGAATCACTAGTTGACACTATATACCACAGTTGGGTATTTAGGTTTAATTATTATTATTTTTTTTTTTTTTTCAAAGCAGACTGAACTTCACTAGGATTAATGATAACTCACCAGAGATCAGTGGTGGAGGAACTATGCAAATCATTCACTTAAGTAAAAGTAGCAGACAAAGTTCAGAAATGGCCTCCTCAAGTCCTGCATTTAGAATTTTACTTGAGTACAAGTACTATTTTATTAGCTCAACAGCTGCTGGAAGTCCCAAAGTTAAAAATACTCTATATGCAGTACTCTTTATCAACAGTCAGGATCATTATTGGATTATAATTGTTGAATCCTAAATGTGAATTTCACACTGAAAATAAGATTATACTGTTTTGTTTGTCTTTCTTTGTTTCCTTTTCTTCAAAGTAACTAGTAACTATTTCTGTTTAAAAAAGTAAAAGGGAATAAAAGTACAAGGTTTGCCTCTCAAATGCACTAAAGTATGAAGTAACAGAAAATACTGTAGCAATTTTCCTAAGTAAATGTACCTAGTTCCTTTCCACCACTGTCTGAGGTTATGAACAGAGAGGAAATGGTCACAGAACATAAATAACAAGCTTAATAGGATTCAGTAAGTGGTATGCGATTGCACAGAGGCAGTGCTAAACATCCTACAGCATGCAGCTGCTCCTACAGTGTTCTGGACTTTGTATTTGTGGTTGCAGTTTTCTAATACTTTCTAATACTTTATTTTTGTTATCTACAGTATGGCTGATATTTTTCCATGAAATATGGATTTTGGCGGTTTATTCTTTAACAAAACTCTTCGCCCATAAAACATTGTGGCCTCTAACTCCCTGTAAAACCAGAATTAGCTTTTTTTTTCAGTTTTATTATCTTACAAAATGTTAATTACTAAGCTTAAGAAATGTTGGTAGATATAGATTATAATTATTATATCAGATGTTTTCACTTGCTTCAAACCCTTGTGTTAAGCTAATATGAGCTGATCTAAGCCACTTGTGGCCGACTTCCATAATTAATGCAAAAACATGGAAGGGGTGTCAGTCACATCAAATATATGTAATTATTAAAATTACAATACTTAATTATTAAACCAGTTAACCAGTACTGTACCTTCATCAAATTCTCGTATGGCTGATTAAGTTTGGACATTTGCAAAGTCTGACTTCATGCTTAAAAAGTATTTTGTGGTAAAATCCATAAACTGTTGTGTACCAAAACTCATGGATGCTCATGTCAAACGTTTTGAAAAGATACCAAGCGCTATTCTCTGTTTGGAGGTTAAATAATATGCAACATGCATCATTAATGATGTTGGCTATTCTTAGACCGGACTTTGACTTGTGGACAATTTGACACCGTGAATTTTTTGCATGTGTCTCTTCATCAGCAGCCTCTCAGTAAATAACTCGTCACAATCCCCACATTTGTACGGCCTCTCCTCTTTATGTTTAGCTAAAACATGTTTCCTTAGAGTGGAACCTCTGTTGAAGGATTTGTCACAGATATGGCAGTTAAAAGGTTTCTCTCCTGTGTGAGTCCTGATATGTTCTGTCATGTGTCCTTTTAGCTTAAAGCACTTGCCACAGAAAGGGCAGGTGTAGGGTCTCTCTCCTGTGTGTACCCTCATGTGGTTCTGCAGATTGCTCTGACATGGGATGTGTTTGCCACATATATGACAGTCAAAGTTTCCCTTGCCGTCATGTGACTTGCTTTCGTGTGTCTTGAGGTGCCACGTAAGCACGGTCTTTTTGGTGAATATGTAGTTGCATATGTGGCAGCGATAAAAGGTGGTGCTAGTCTTCTCTTCATTTGGCTGTGGTTCCTCCTCAGTCATCTGCGTTGGCTCTCTACACTCCTCTGCAGCCCTGCAGTCCTCTAACTGCTGCACTGTTTTGATGAGCTCTTTGGTCAAGGCATCCCCATCATCACTGTCCTCCGCTTGCTCCTCGTTCTGCTCCTTGCACCCGTTGATCCACAGCTCCTCCTTGTGCTCCTCCTGTTCCTCTTTCATCTGAGATGGTCCTGGCTCATCCTGGCACAAACATGGGTTCCACTCCTGCTGTTTAGGGGGGGTTTCGTCTTTGTATACAAGTGCACATGGCAACATGGCATCTGCATGGACAGAAACAGACATAGATTACACTTGTGGTGCATAGGCGTGAGAGCAGCACCATAGTGGTGCTTTAATCAATCCACACCCAACAGGAATTTTACATTTTGATCAGCTACCTTAGGGGACAGGGGAAAACCAGTGGAAAACCGGTTTAGTCAATTTAGATGATTCACAAAGTCAGAACAAATTTCTAGTTTCTGCAATATGCTGAAAAGTTTTAAAAGGCAGAGTATGTAAATTTTTTTTTGTTTTTTAATTTTGTAGAAATATGATCCAAAACCTCTCATGTAGGGAGATGCTGTCAAAGGCCTCTGTAACTCCGACTCATTGAAGACCAATGGCAGCAATGCAGACATTCACTCGTCACAGCGAGGCTCACTCTTCTAACCAATTAAGTATTTCCAGTATTCCAAACGCAGTATTTCAGCTTGATTAGGAGATTTTGCCACTTATTAATGGACTAAACAGAGTGTAGCAAAGCATAGCAAGGCCAGAAGAGGGAGGACAGGATGGAGTGGTGTAGTCCTAATTCAGTTCTCATGCTTTTACCAGCTTCAGAGAGTAAATTAAAAGAATATGTATTGAATCTGAATACTCTGCAAAAACATGACTGCCGGACTGTTTGCACAGATATATCTTGTTAGCATGTATAATACAGAATTCCATTTACAAACCACGATAACAAATCTTTACATTCGAGCATCTTTTTCCCACATTAACATATTTCCATTGACTTTGAAATTATCTTCACGTTTCATCAAAATTCTTGCGGTGGCCCTGAAAGCTCAACGCACCCCATACAGGTTAATGTGCACTTCAGGTCATTTGTTTTAAAGCACAACAGGCGTATGAGCATATTATTGGAAAAAAATGAATGCTTCTTATCACACAAATTAGTATTTACATTACTGACCTATACCCAACAAGAAACATATTTTAGCCACAGTTGTCATTATGAAATGTAAAAAAATAATAGCAATTCAGCAGAAACAGATGCTTTTTTAAATTTCCCTTACAAATAATGTGATGTTACTTCACACCATGTTAACTTTTCAGAGATGTAGGTGCCATCTTTTGAGCTACAGTTCATTTAGGAAGTGTTTCGGCCCCACGTCACTTTTTTTAAATTTTGTTATGTTGCAGCCCAATGCTATGGTTTTTAAAAAAGAATTCTCATTAATCTAGGTCAATACCCCGTAATGACAGTAAAAACATAATTTTAAAAATGTCTGTAAATGTATTAAAAAGAAAGCAGCAGCAGCAGCAGCAGCAGCAGCTGCAGCGACTGTGGCAATGCTTTCATCATCGTCACAGAAAACAGAACAGACACCAACTCTCTAACTCTCACAAGTTACAGGGATCCTTACCTCACGTGTCCACATGGTGCTCGCATCCCCTAACAGTTAACACTGAAATCTCCTTCTCTACAGTTCTTTTACAAAACCTACAGTGCAGCTCAAATGCGGCTTGTTTCAGAAATTTGTGGAGTTCCTCTTTCTTTTTGAAGTCAACTGTCAGCATTGCTCTTTTTTTTTTTTTTCTACTTAATTGCTCACAAACACACACGTAAAGCTGCAGCAGTAATTACTACTCCAACTTTATTGGCGCTGTGTTTCAAAACTGTACAATTTATCCAATGAATTGCCAATAATTGCAAAATCACACAAAGATATGTTAAAGCCAGCAAACTACACATCAATAACAATAGTTGCATTAAAAACAGTACATAAAAACCCACTAAGAACAATAATTAAAGCTCTTTATGTATAGCTTTACACACTTTTGTACATCAAGTACATTTATTCACAAACGTTTTGAACAAGCTGCAATTGCAGTAATTCCTCAGGAGCATCTGAACAATATCAGAAGTAGTACTAGTATAATATACAAAAGAAAGAAAAAAGAAACCATTGTAAAAACACAAACAATTAGAAAAACAGCTGAAAACAGAGAAAGCAACATGTTGCTAATACAGAAACATTAACAATTTTTGTGTTTACTGTGTGTTTGTTGAATTAACAGTGAATTTCTGTATTTGGTTGTTTTCTCTTCACAGTGTATTTCTGTATTAAATTGATGAAACTTGTTTCTTTATTTTCCTGTGTTTTGTCTATTTGCATGTTAGCTTTAAATTTCAGTGCACTGCGCCTTCAGGAACACTGTAGTAATTAATCCTAAGAGCTAGTTTAAGGAGGCATATGAAGTGCAACAATCACACATCTGCTTGCTGTGTTGTTGTTGTTGTTGTTGTTGTTGTTTGCCTTGAGTGTGGTTGTGCTAGTAAGGTTTAAGGGATCAAACCCTAACTGGGGCAGTCAAATTCCTTGACTTTTAAATAACATGCAGTTATTGAACATACTGGAAAAAAGGAATCTTTCAGGTTTGAATTGGTTTTTCTAAAGATATAATTTTTTTACAACCACAGCAGCACTATGTATTAACCTAATTTGAGCATGCACCTGTTCCTCTCACCAGGTTTATGGTTAGCGTTAGATCCCGGTGCTTGGAAGTAGATTCTAGCGGGAAGCGAGAAGCAATTCTTTGTGACAGCAGCAGCTTAGCTCAACTGTAACTAAGCACAGACGGTCTGTATGCTGTCATTGTACAGAGAGTTGTACAAAACAATCTCAATCATAATACAAACTTTCTTAGCAAAGACAAAACCTGACTGTGGCTGTGATATAGAATACATTTGTTGGCTGTATTTATACATATATATTAACAACAATCAATTTTTTATGTAGCCCTTTATATGCATGTATGTATTCATATATTTATTTTTGAGTTAATTATTAAGTTAATTATCCAATAAAATTTGTAAATTTTCCTTTACACAAACTGGCAGCAATATATTTCAACTCTAAGAAGCCTTTTTTTTTTCCAAAGTGAAGAATAACATAAAAACGCCAAAGACAACAGAGCTGGTGGTAAAACTACCACACGGCTTACTGAGATGAGTCTGTTTCCCAATGGGATGACGACGTATTTTATTGATTTCTGAATCGATAAAATACGTTGTCATCCCAACGTATTGAGGGGATCTGTCTGGGCAGCAGGCTGCTGACATGACCCCTCTCCCTGGTCTGGTTGAACGGTTTTCACTGTGCTGAAAATGTCCAATCAATCTGACAGACAGACATAATTTTGATAACCAGGACAGAGATTATAAATCTAGGTTTACTTTCTCGCATGAATATCAAAACTTAATAAAGTGGCACAATAGCAGTCATAGAATTGTTAGATTTTTTTAACTTTGAGCTATTAACTTTGGTTGGAAAGCAAGGCATTCTGGGATACCTGGCTAACTCAAGTCCACACAAGCTACTAAAGCATCCTCGATAAAACAACTGGCGCACGGACAATTTGAATCTGTACTTGGGTCTAAACACGCACCACAATCCAACACTTAACACTGACGCTAACAGCTAACCATGTTTGGTCTTTTGGCTTTTTGTCTGTGGCAATGGAAGACCCTGATTATATGACTGGATGCTAACAAGGGTTACCATCAGGTGAACGACCTTGTTGTGTGGACTCTTTGGCTAAACCAAAAATGCTGCAGCCTGGCTGAGAGAGAAGTCAGATTTTTAATGAGGGGCTAAAGCACAAAACAAGGACTAATGAAGGCATCGTTGTGAAATTATTTTCAAAATTGAAATTACAATTTGATTCATTCAACAATACTAACTGGACCAATTTTTGATCCAGTACATGAGGTTCACTGATCAAGGCGCCATCAGCAGTTCACACAGAGAAGGTGATGTTGTGGACTCCCTTCATGTGCCGTTTAAACAGTACAAGCCGAGGGAAACACTCGCTGCATTCCGTGCACTTGAATGGCTCGTTGTCCATGTGTTTAATCCTGGCATGTTTCCTCATGGTTGAAGATCTGTTGAAGCATCTCCCACAGATGTAGCAGGTGAACGGTCTTTCCCCAGTGTGAGTCCTCAGGTGTTCTTTCATGTGACATTTCAGTTTGTATCTGTTGCCACAAAGAGAGCAGTCATATGGTTTCTCGCCAGTGTGTGCCCTCATGTGACAGATCATTTGACTCCGGGTGTCTGTTATTCTACCACAGACAAAACAGGTCAGGTCCTTGTTTGTGGGCTTTGTTAAACCTTTTGTTGCATGAGAGGCAAGGTGACGTTTTAACTCTACATTTTTCACAAAAGACTGAGAGCAAATATTACAGTGAAATACTTTTTTCTTCGTGCATAATTGAGATTCTCCCAATAATGGTAACGGTGGGTCTTTTAGGGGTGATATCTCATTTTTATCTCCCCCGGTTTTGACTTGAGTCCGAGAGTATGGAGATCCATCTTCACTCTGCTTTCCAACTGTCACAACAGGTATCAGATTTTCTTCGTGTTTTCCAACTGTGACTGTCTGAGTGTCCATGAGGACGCTGTTTTCCAGCATCTCCACAGACCTGGGCCAGGCTTCCGTCCTTTCCACTTTAAAGGGCAGGGTGACTGTCTCCTCTTTGGCCTCATTCAGAATACATTCCATCTGTGTCTGCTGCTCCTGAGCACAAACCTCCTGTGTTGGTGCTGGCAAATCCATCTGCCTTGAATCTGTAACAGTGGATAGGAAAATGTTTTTTGGTAGCAGCCAGAAAAATATCACTTCTCTGATCACACATGAACTAGCGGAAACTTGCAATGATCCCCAGTGGTGATGCTCGTCCTAACAGCAGCAGAGAAATCATAGGCAAGTTATGGTACTCGCAGCAGTGAGTTGACTTTCATAAACAGCACCTAAAGCACACCAAATAATGGAAAAAAAAAAAAAAAAAAACAGTAGCCAATGCATATCTCACAATAAATGCACATTTCCATTATTATAACCAGGTCAGAACACAGACGAAACAAAACATGAAATCTCATTAGTGCTCCTCTTTAATGCTAGTGACTGACTGCAAACAAGCTCAAGTTTACACTGGATTTACATGATGACTCTTACTTGATGAAATACAAGTGAGACTATTTGTTTTAAGCTGGGCCCATATTTATGAAGCATCTCACAATCACTGCAGTTTAGATTCTCAGTTAAAAGTTAACGTAGGAATAAAAGCATTCTGATCTCACTTGGAGACTACTATTACTATTTATGAAGACTAATATTCTGACTTTCACTGATAAGTACAACTGCTCCTAGAAAAAGGGCGTGAAGTCACGGTTTATGATATTCAGAGCCACAAAGTAAGTTAAATGGTGATTGTATTGTATTGACTTGTCTTGGTTTTTCCTGAGCATTTTGAAGTGGGCGCCTTTATGTGTGTATTATCCCAGGTCCGATCCCCTGTTGCTACCCAACATTAATTGCCTGAAACTGACGTGAGATTACTGTGAGTAGAAGATTGCACTGATTGTCTGTTTGAGGCGAGATTCATCACTTTGATGATAAATCAGTCTCTCTGTAGTTTTAACTCAATCACTTATCTAGTAAGCTCATTTTAGCATCAGCTGGTTTCACAGTCTCCCAGTTAAAGTTTTCTTCTTATAATTTCAATAAATCTATTAGATCAATGTTAAGGTCTGAACAGGAGGTTAGCATCAGTTTTTGATTTATTGCAATTATATGCATTCTAACTGGGAATTCTGAAACTGATGCAAGATTTACTAAAGAATAGGTTTTGGAACGACAGAGAAACACAGTCTAATCTGGCTGCTCAGAGTTGTTACACAGTGATGGCTTTTCTCACATTTACATAATCTTTGGCGCAGGCAGCAGCGTTTTGTTGAGGCCCATTTCTCCACCAGTGTGCAGAAATCAAACACACTGGCAACATGTCTTAATTGTCCTGTCAACAGTTCAACAACAGTACTGAGTACAGTATAGTGAAAATGCTGTGCAGGCGGGCAGCACAGGAGAACAGGTTGTTATCTACTACTGCTAATGTTAGTGTATCGTGATTGCAAGCAGAAGTCAGTATTATCATTACATGTGTGTATTGGAAATGTGACCAGGTTTACAGAGCTGTCCCTGTGTTTTTACAGGCTATGGTTATATCAGGGACTCCACAGCAAGCGAGGCCGCCCATTTGGCTTTGAGGAGGTATAGTGGTCATACAGGGGTATATGAGGGGTAGGGGTATAAACTATGAATTGGGATTTGGCCTACATGTAAACATGGGTAAGTCATCAAAAGCGGTTGTACTATGCTTTATGCCAATTCTGCTTCTGGCTAAGTTTGTTGGAAATCCATTGTGTAATCTATTGCATGACACCACTGTGTAAAATGACCCCCTTCACCCCACTCCAGACACATTTTTTCACTTTGGGCAAGATACAGTCCCTTCAACAGTCCTGGAATGACAAGACTACTGTAAATCATTAGCTTTTGCCTGTCACTAAAGACATGTGGGTTTAAGATCAGACGGATATTTTGAACTTTTCTTCAATGGTATTTACACATTAATACATTAAACAACATAGAGGATAACACCTTTTGAGTCTCATCACCCACATTCTATCGCCAAAAGTATTGGAACATGTGACTTACAGGTGTTTTTTGTTACAGAGGTGTGTCCTGTGTGATGTTTTTCTTCCTTTGGCAGCTCCTCCATCCACATTTTTTTCAGCAGACTGAATATCCACCCTGGAGTTAGGGCAGTTTTATATGGCCAAACATTTCAATTGTTTGTTAGTTTGTATTAAAGGTGTTCTGGTCGATTCATGATTTAAATTTTTTTTAGGTCTACATAATTGTCATACAAAAATGAATAAAAATGGATCTAAAACTACTAAAAACTATATGCTATCGTTAATTTTATATATTGTAAACATTATAGAGAATACAAAAAAAATTAAGGCCTGTCCAAGCAAACACACCTGCCAGCATGTCAAAGAAACCGGAGACATGTTACAATGATCACATTCAAAAAGGTTTTTTGAATTCATCAAATTAATTTGATATTGCCAAACTCTACTTAGAGTACAATCCCATGTTTGTTTTTGGGATGTCCATAAAAACCTTGCATCAAATGCATCAAAACTAATGTGAAGGAGCTGCATCATGCAGCAGGACAAGGATCCAAAACACACTGCCAACTCAGCAAAGGACTTCAGCATAGAAAAATGCGAAAGATTTTAGACTGACCTAGTAAATTACCAGACCTAAACCCAACTGAACATTAATTTCACTTGCTGAAGGGAGAACCCCCAAAATAACCTACAAATGAAAGCGTCTCCAGTAAAAACCTAGAAAACCATGAAATAAAGGTACTGCAAAAAAAAAAAAAAAAAAAATGTAATGACCCTGCTGTTCTAAATATTTTGTAGGAGCTTTAGTCTGCGCTTATTTTAGGCCCCCCAGCTGTGTATGGAGTCAGGACTTTTGTTTGCTACAGGCTCCCGTTGGCATCCACTGCCACATAAGTATTAATAAATAACATTTTTAATTCCCATAAGTGCCCCCCTTAGCACTCGGTGATTATTCTAATATGTGCATCATTGATGAATCCAACAACTCTAGTTAAAGTAGTAATTTGCATAAATGCAGGTTGTTTAAAAAGGTAAATGTGCATTTACGTTAGGGGAATTGTTAAGGTGATCATTACACAAGTAGCGGGCTAGTAATCACATAGTGAGATACATGAGCAAATGATAGCATTTAACTGTGACTGGGTGAACATGTTGCATCCACACTCAAAAGTGGAACCTCGGTATTAAATATTGTTTTTACACTGGACTTCAATATAACCCACATTTAAGCTGTAGAGAGAAAAAAAAAATCTCAATCCTAAAACTGCTCAAACATAAAATGCCAATTGGCCTGTATGTTGGTACTGCAGCTTATAGGTTAGACACAAACACGATTTAGCCTTTAGAGAGAAGGCAGTTACCCCACACGTGGTAGTGGCTCTGCAAAAAGTGTAATCTTATAATCTATATGCCCACATATTTAAAACTATATGTGGGCATATAGTTTTACAAATATGTCTATTTTTGAAATGCTATTGTTAATGTATCAGGCTAGTTTCTAAAGTTTTATATTGTTCTTCTTATTGTAGGCTAAATGATGTCATGGTAGGGTTTGTTACAACTTGCAAACTTTCAGATCAAAAAGTTTTTAGAATTGCCCAAGTTGCCTGTGCAATGCACTGGATAAACCATTAACACCACACCCATTTGTCACAACTCAATGTTTTGTGCTCCCTGCCTCCAGTTCACACTGGACATTACCGTTCCATTATCTGCAGAATCTCCAGAGTTTGACCAAGTCTGGTGGTCTGAGGCAGCATGTCCACTCTAATGAGCTTTAACAGTTAACATACTGGATACCATTCAAAAGGAGAAAATGCTATCAAATAAACTCTTGACTCAGACTACTACCATAGAAGATTTAGATGGAATCGAATAGAAAATCAGGAGTTAAAGGTGAATTATAAACAGGAAATTATAAGAAAAATCAAAAATGAAAATGCAGTCAACATATGACACTTAATATATATGACAAATTCATTAACACATGCTCATTATTTTTTAGCGTGTGCATGTACTCTTAAATATCATGCAAGTGCATTTCATGTTGGAGAAAGTAAACTTCAATTTTTGTGCAATAGCATACACAAGTCAGTGACCTCCCACATGCACAGTACAGTGGCCCTGTTGGTTAAAATTGGTTCAAATCTTATTTCACTGTAGAGCTGCACGCAGCACGTTCTTTCTTAAAGTGTCCACAATCTCTAATTTCAGGTGAATATGGTCATTTAATTTTTCCATTTAATGCCGTCCTATCCTCTAGAACAGCCCTGTCTTTTTATTAAACAGGTAAAGGTGAAAAACCATCACTGAAAGTTGTGTAATGGGTGTAGGCCCAGAAAAAAACAAATCATCTGACCTAAACCATAGAGGAAAAAATAGGCCATAATTAAAAATTAAATTAATTAAAAAAAAAAGATGTTGTGGGAGAGGTTCAGATAAAAACAAAACAGTTTAGTCTAATACCTTTTTAATCCATATTCCATGGTTTTGATCTACAACCTGAAATATCTGAAATATCTAGAAACCAATGGGAGAAAGGTGTGTGTGTGTGTGTGTGTATATTGTGGTGGCAGAACCTGAACACTCTACATGCACTTTAGAGACGGTCCCTAACTTCAGCTCGCCTGTGTTGTCGGTCTGCTTTAAGTTTGCAAGGCACCGTGCTCCGACACCAGATCTTAAGGTAAAACCATCACCTGTGCAGCATCAGTGACGCTCTAGTCTGCCATGCACAGCAAATCAGATCCGATCCCAACCAAGAGTGACCGATGGTTAAACCCCTTCGGAAATGCTGCTCCCGCCGTCCGCATGACGGAGGAGCGCTTGTAATGTGAGAACGTACCTGCTCGGTGCAGTCTTATCTCCGGTTTGTAGACCAAATCCAGCAGCCGCTGCAGCCTCTCGTTCTCCATTTTTGTTCGGTAAACCTCTTCCTGGTAGTTTGTTACGGTCTTTTCAACGAAGCCATAGATGTCCACCGCGGCTGCGGTCAATCTCTCCGTCAGAAACACGTTGAATGACTGAAGCGTCGCCGTGGCCATTCTGCCCCAGAAAGGTCCCCTCTCCGTTTGCTAACTGCCCGTTCGTTCGTTCGTTCGTGTGTGTGTGTGTGTGTGTGTACCAGCCTTTGACAGGGACAGAACATTTACGTACCGCAGCCTACTGTACCGGGCTGTGTATTACACTTCCCCGATTGTCACTGCGCTCCCTACAGGTGTAGTTGGGGAGTTCAGGGGTAGATTGACGTCAAGTACACGTTTTTAAAAAGATGAAGAAAAACACCTTGATTTTCCGAAGACTACTTTAACACACACACACACACACACTATTACCAATACTGGACCTTCAAATCAGGAGCCTTTATCCCTTCAAGTGACATGTTCAGGGAAAACTGATATTAAGCTATTTAGCCTAATAGAAACGATTGAATTTAAATCAGTTTAAATACAAATATGCAATAATTAACTGTGTTCATTGTGTGTGCATATGCCGTAGGTATTGTGTGTGTGTGTGTGTGTGTGTGTGTGTGTGTGTGTGCATGTACATGAGTAAGTCACAAAAACACAAAAAATGTCTTGTTTTAGCACCTGGAAGTTGATGAAACGGTTTAGGATTTATTAAGATCACAATAAATGTTCAATTTCAGCTGTTTGTCTAATACATGGGACAGATACTGAAAACCCTTTACCATAAAAAGTAAAGTGTACTGTAAAAGTATATTGTTTAAAAACCCAACAGTTATAAGAATACAACATCATAAAATGAATTTCTTTGTATTACCTGTATTGTGTAATATTAGCTGTATTTTTTTATTTTATTTTATTTTATTTTTCGTCCTTTCGGCTTATCCCGTGAGTTCAGGGTCGCCACAGCGGATCATTGTCTGCATATTGATTTGACCTGAGGTCCCTGGACGACTGAGCTACAGCCGCCCCCCTGTATTATAGCGTTCAAATTAACATGACTTTTAGTTTTGGCAACATGATTGGTTCATGTAAAAGGTTGCTGTAACAACAACAATACGTGTGGTGGATGGGTGCGAATATTTTGAGAACAGAAGATGTAAAACCATTTGTCCCATTTTGCCTGATGTCCTAAAAGACCTGACTTTCAATACAAATTGTATTGAAAGTTCCTCTGACTTAACTAACTTATAATGTCTCTCGGTTTCTACCCCAAAATCTCATCTGGCAGACCTTTTAGTTCAGATGGTGTCATCTGGTTGATCATTTGTTGATCAGGTCATAGTCTTGGCTGATCATGCTCCAGGACTCCTCCAGATGTCATTATCTGGATACGCATTTCAGCTAGAAGTGGTGCAAAGTCAGCATGTAAATATGCTGGGACAGATGTTTTTATTTCATAACCGGCAGTGGTGGAAAGTAACAAAGTAGTAGTATACATTTTTAAGATACTTATATTTTAATTGGATATTCTTTGTTTGTTCCTTGATTTTCCTGCTCCAGTATATATCAGAGAGGCACTTTTTACTCCACTATATTTATCTGAGCATATTAGTTTTTTTTAAGAATGTTAAGATTTCTAAAAATGTTTACAATACAAAGCCATAAGTTCATTACACACAACACACTGTTAAATATTAAATCTGGGGTAGGACAACTGACAATTACCATCCAATAAGCAGTCTAGTTGGTGCCCACTGTGACAGTTAAGTTGTTGGCAGCTCCTTTAACGAGGTGACTTTCTCTCTAAATAGTTAATTTAAATGAAGTGTAATATTTCAGAATTTCTAAGCAAAATAAAAGATTAGATTAAGCCCCCAAAATTCAAATAAATTATTGATACCAGGGCTGCTCAATTAGTCTTGATCACAGGAGGCCTCAACTGCATCTCTCCACATTAATAGGTTTTCATCAAAAAGGTTTTAGGGCATAATTGTAGCAACTTATTTCTTGTGAGGGAGTATTTGGTGCTTGTACCTAAAAAGGACCAAACCTCTTACAGTGCTTATAACCAGATACAGGCATACGTGCACTCTAACATTTTATGCAAGACACCGTTATATCCTCTCTAAAAACTTTAGACATGTAGCCATTATGGTAAATGTTCTGCACTTATGTAGCGCTTTTCTACCTATTGGCACTCAAAGCGCTTTACATTGGTGGTGGACAACCGCTCTACCTTCCTGCGCCACATATTATAGGGCAGAAATTTACCACATCAGCTCAGGACTTATGAGGCTGTATAGTGTGGAGTTGCTTACGGACCACAGGGTGAGTGGTTCGATCCCCGGCCCTGGCTATATGTCGAAGTGTCCCTGGGCAAGACACTGAACCCCTAACAGCCCATTCCCCTCCCTAGCTGTGCAGTGCTGGTCCAAGCCCGGTAGAAATTAGGGAGGGTTGCGTCAGGAAGGGCATCCGGCGTAAAAACTGTGCCAAATCAACATGCGGACAATGATCCGCTGTGGCGACCCTGAACTCACGGGATAAGCCGAAAGGAGAGTAGTAGTAGTAGTGTGGACATTTTCTGCTGTGAGTGTGTCAAACTTGATCCTAAAGTAAAAAAAAAAAAAACACACTCAATACTGTTAAATATAGAACCGAATGATATTCATGTGGATATGGGGTGAAGCAAATACTTTTTACATTTTACTCTGTTGTTAGCAGTATTTCTCCTGTTCTCTTTCTTTGCAGCTGTTGGTGAAGAATCTGCAGTTTGAGGACGGGAAGATGATCGCTGCAGCACAGTACTTTAGCTCAGGGAGCAGTGCTGCTGTGGAGCTCACAGAGGAGGAGAAGTCCTTTGCTGAGCAGATGAGAGTAAGACAGAGCCATATGTGAATTTGTACTCTGCAGAAGGTCCTGTGTTGACTTGCTGGACGATGTTTCCTTACAGGCAGTGTGGCAGAGCATTCTGACTAATGTCAGTCGGATTGAAGACTCAACTGATTTCTTTAAGTCTGGTGCTGCTTCAATGGATGTGGTCAGGTAACAACTGCATTGTTTCTGTTTTGTGCCACTATTATTTCAGAATATTTACCTGTTAAAATATTTGCCGTGCTCCTGACAGACCTGCAATTGTTTTGTTCCCCGATCACTATAATTTTGTTATTACTGCAGGGGGAGTCTTGTGCTTACACTTATAAAAAAAATTAAGGGTTCTTGTCAGCAAAATACTACAAAATAACAAGACTTCAAGTTCTATATTTTCAGTGTAAAAAGCCAAAACCCTTTTTGAGACACTTTTTGGTGTCTTTGTGCACAAAGAAATGCAGCTGTATTCTTGTTAGTTACAAACCAGATTCCAAAAAAGTTGAGAAGATGTGTAAAATGTAAATAAAAACAGAATGCAATGATTTGCAAATCTCATCAACCCATATTTTATTCACAATAAAAAATAAACAACACATCAGATAATGAAACTGAGACATTTTACCATAGCATGGAAAATATTAACTCATTTTGAATTTGATGGGAGCAACACATCTCAAAAAAGTAGGACCAGGGCAATTTTTACCATTGTCCAGCATCCCCTTTGCTTTTAACAACTGTCTGTAAACGTTTGGGAAGTGAGGAGACCAGTTTCTGGAGTTTTAGGAGAGGAATGTTGTCCCATTAATTCTAGCTGCTCAACAGTCCTGGGCCTTTGTTGCTGGAGTTTTCGTTTTATGATGCGTCAAATGTTTTGTATTGGTGAAAGGTCTGGACTGCAGGCAGGCCGGTTCAGCACCTGGACTCTTCTCCTGTGAAGCCATGCAGTTGTGATGGATGCATTATGTGGTTTAGCATTGTCTTGCTGAAATATGCAAAGCATTCACTGAAAGAGACTTTGTCTGGATGGGAGCATATGTTGCTCTTTGTACTTTTCAGCATTGATGGTACTTTCCAGATGTGTAAGCTGCTCACACCAAAGGCACTAATGCACCCCCACACCATCAGAGATGCAGGCTTTTGAACTCTCTGCTGACGACAAGCTGGATGGTCTCTCTCCTCTTTTGTCTGCAGGACAAGGTGTCCATGTTTTCAAAAAGAATTTCCAATTTTGAAAGAACAGTTTTACATTTTGTGTCAGACTATTTTAAATTAGTTGAAGATGTCTGTCTCTCATCCAGGCTGAGATGTCTGAGAGACAGGCAGAAATGCGCGATGAGACAGTGGAGTCGTCCGGTGGAAAGGACAGGAAGAGCTGTGTGTCATCAGCGTAACAGTGATAGGAAAGACCATGTGAGTGAATGATGGCACCCAGGGATGCAGTATAGAAATTAAAAAAGAAGACGGCCAAGAACTGAGCCCTAGTCTAGAGCTGATCCAGAGATGCCCAAGTCAGAGAGTGTGGACAAGAGGATCTGATGGCTCACAGTGTTAAAGGCTGACAACAGATCAAGTAGAATTAAGACAGAAGACTGACCTGTGGCTTTTGCAGCTCGAAGTTATTCCACGACAGTCAGGAGTGCCGTTTCTGTGGCGTGACCCCTCTTGTAGCCAGACTGGTTGACATCGAGGAAGTTGTTCTTGGAAAGAAAGTCTGAGAGTTGATTGAAGACTGCTCGTTCCATTGTCTTGGCCAGAAAAGGAAGGAGGGAGACAGGCCGGTAGTTCTCCACTACAGAGGGATCAAGAGAAGGCTTCTTGAGCAGTGGGGTAATCGAGGCCTGCTTGAAAGAGGTTGGGAAAGCCCCTGTTGTGAGAGATGTGTTGATAACTTGTGTAATAGCTGGCATCAGAGCAGGTGCAACTACTTGAAGAAGAGTGGAAGGGATTGGATCCAGAGAGCAGGTGGTCGGATGGTTAGAGAGGAGGAGGGTGGATACGTCATCCTCAGTCAGAATTGCAAATGATGAGAGCAATGCAGTGTTGGAAGAAGTTAGATGGATGTCATCATCTGGAGGAGAGAACTGTGAGCTGATGGCTGCCACCTTGTTGGTAAAGAAGTCGGCAAAGTCGTCAGCAGTGAGAGAGGTAGATGGCGGAGGTGAAGGTGGGTAGATGAGTGATTTGAAAGTGGATAACAACTTTCTGGTGTCCGAGGTCGGTAGTAATGATTAAAATATGGGTTGATGAGATTTGCAAATCCTTGGATTCTACTTTTATGTATGTTTTCAGATCTTCCTAACTTCTTTGGAATTGGGGTTGTACAATTAGTTCGATAGGGGTCAAGTTTTGTCTGTCAAAGAAAAAAAATATTAAAACTAAGCTAGTAACCACATCCACATATTAAACACATATTGGAGTACAATTACTTTAAAAACAGGACAGAGGGCTGATGGGAGTTTTACTCTAAAATACTCTTCAGGAACAAGCAGAAGTGACAATAAGGAACAATAGCTAGTAAACAGCATTTGTGTTGACTAACTGCTCAGGTAGCTCCTGACTTTTGATGAGTCCACAAGACTTGTGAGATAACCACAGAAGAATAATGAATACATGATCCCTTTGTCAACTTTTATTAGCTGCTGCTTTCTGTCCCAAAACAAATTTCAACGGTAACACAGATCAGTTTTCTTAGTTTTTATTCATGACTATAAGTTCTCTTTAACATCATTTTGAGAGTTGACCAAATCTGGACTAGATTTTTATGTAATTAATTTTATTGACAGCTTCAAAGTTAATACTGCTTAAAATGATTTTCTCAGTGGAGAAATGTAAAGAGAAAACTAAAGCCACTGGAATAGTGGTTGCGAGAGAAACCCTCTTACTAACATTCCCACTCCTTTGACACACAGGCTGCTAACTAGTCTTAATTTATTCAGGGTCATTATGGGACATTTTGCTTGATGAATGCACGTGAAATTCATCCCCTATAATGTTTTTCCTGTGCTAGTTTTCTATACTTCCATCTTTTCCCATTGCCCACTTTTCTGTTGTATACTTCTTATTAATTCCCCTACCCCCCTCCTCCCTCTATGCCTACTTCCTCTGGCTATCTTCAGACTGGTGGAGGAGGTAAAGCTTCGGGCCAGTAACTGCCATCTGCAGAATGAGGACGTGTACATGAACACCACCTTCCAGGAGTTCATTCAGACGTGTGTCAGGAAGCTCAGAGGCGAGGATGATGAAGAGGAGCTGGTTGTGGACTATGTGAGTGCAATTTGAGTTCCCAGAGCTACAGTTACTGATACTGTTACTGATGGTTGTTATTATGGACATTGTATTTCACTCAGGTGGAGAAGAACATCAACAACATGAACATAAAAATGCCTCATCAGCTGTTTATCAATGGAGAGTTTGTTGATGCAGAGGGAGGGAAGACATACAAGACCATCAACCCCAACGACAGCACAGTAAGGGACAAAATAACAGAAATTTAAAGACTTTACGTGAACCTCTTAGTGATTGTTGTAGTCTAAAATGCCTGATTTCATGACCTCTCTTTTTAAAAATTGTGATGCACATTGACTATGATTGTTATTATGATATTTTAATTTCCAAGGTCATGCAGAATCCACAGGGGATTGATGAAATTTATTGTTTATAGTACACAGTATCAGTTCTGTCATTTTCTGTGTTTTAATAGATGCAAACTTTATCTTTTCAAGGTTACTAAATATAAAATAAGTTATATTTGCAAACATGTGTTACAACAACATGTTGTAACACAGATGCCAATGTACACAATGCAACACGTAGCCACTTCCGATGTTAAAGAGAACTTATAAAAATATAAATAAATAAAAAATCATTATTCATTCTATCCCTGTAATCCTACATAAGTGAGCCCTCAGGGTTGGGGTGACACTGTTCCCTTCTGTGTCTGTCCTACAGGCCATCTGTGACGTGTCTCTGGCTCAGATCAGTGATGTGGACAAGGCAGTGGCTGCTGCTAAGGAGGCCTTTGAAGAGGGGGATTGGGGCAAGATGAACCCAAGAGACAGAGGAAGACTCATCTACAAGTCAGTATCTCTGCAGCTTTAAAAGCTCTGAAAACACAGTTTCTTACTGAGCTTCTGACTGAATGAAGGCTTCCTGTGTGAACACTCAGGACCTCATGAAAGGAGCTCTTTTGTTCATAATTGGTACATACGTGTTTTGTGCAGTTAGAGTTTGGTGATTCTAAGGTTCCTTGTTATTAGCACCTATTCTTCTTCAGAATAGTTTGAAGTGGAGGCGACCAAAGAAGATGATGATGACGAGGAGGATTTAGAAATATTTAAATCATACATTTGACAGTGGGACAGTAGTTTGGTGTCCACACAGGCCTGATAAAGAACCTTGATTGTTATATTTGCTGGGTCACTGTGCACACAGATTTAGGAACATGGGCAAGGCAAGATTACCCACGGTGGGGGAGGAAAGCTAACTTCTGTTGTTAGACCCTGTTAGCCAGTTTACTACAAGCCAATTGGTTGTACATAATGTTGTAATTAGGTACATATAATCTAAAACAGTGTGTGTATCCTGTGCCAGAATCAAGTTGGGTTATCCCCCACACATGTATCTGGCTATGACAGGTGCTTAACTGTTAATGTTGTTCAAAAACCTCAGTTTTTGAGTCTTTTTTTTTTTTTTTTTTTGTATCTTGTGCACATGTGCAGTGCAATTTACTTTTTCACTGCCAAGGCATGATATGTGTCCATGTAGATTTTTCACAGCTAAACTAGTTAGATTTTTAAATTGAAATTTAAATTTAATGGTAATAAAACTGCTGAGTACGTATGGTGGTCATTCCTCGCCCTTGTCATTCCACAGGCTGGCTGACCTGATGGAGCAGCACCAGGAGGAACTGGCCACCATCGAAGCCATTGACTCAGGGGCTGTTTACACTCTGGCCCTAAAGACTCACATAGGCATGTCCATCCAGACCTTCCGCTACTTTGCTGGCTGGTGTGACAAGATCCAAGTAAGATGGACAGTAGCTTATGAAGTCTGCTAGTGTCACAACATTAAATGAACTGCCACCAAATGATAAGAGACAGCTAAAAAATCAACCGAATATGGATAAATCATGAATGACATCTTCTTTTCACAGGGCAGCACCATCCCTATAAACCAGGCCAGACCCAATCGTAATCTCACCTTCACCAGGAAGGAACCAATAGGGTGTGTAATGGAGTGATTTTTCATTTTTAAATGAACTTTTAACTTTCACTACTGTATAATTAAACACACAGATTGAAAATGATTATACTAAATCTGTTATCTGTAATTATTTTGCAAAATGTAATAAATAGACACCGACACAACAAATGTAAAGGCTGATCAGAAGCAAAATGTTATAGGACACCTTAAACATTCTGTACGAGCACAGGGGTCTATGTGACCCAAAATCCTCCCTTTTATTCTTCTCAGAGTGTGTGCCATTGTGATTCCCTGGAACTACCCTCTGATGATGCTAGCATGGAAGGCAGCAGCCTGCCTCGCAGCTGGAAACACAGTGGTCCTCAAACCTGCTCAGGTCAGCCTGCACATTGGACATCAGGCTGTTCATGCATAACTAAATAAGGGTGTGTAGTTTCTAGTAATTCTTTGAATCTTGTTTGTTTCCAGGTGACTCCACTCACAGCTCTAAAGTTTGCTGAGTTGGCAGCAAGGGCAGGACTACCAAAGGGTGTCATTAACATTCTGCCTGGTTCAGGTAGGAACACAAGGATTAATAAGCCTGGTTGGAGGGAGTTTTTGTTTTAAGACCCACTTTGAGCCCAAGCAGCTCATAGAATGTCACTGACTTGTCACATGAGCCTGAGATCGACCATGTGCACTGTTATAAAACTCATCCCTTTCTCATAGGTGCTCTGGTTGGTCAGCGTCTGTCTGACCATCCTGATGTTCGTAAACTGGGCTTCACAGGCTCCACTGAAATCGGTAAACACATCATGAAAAGGTAAGTGCTAAAGCATTTTAATCAAACTTCAAAAACAGTCTTTGACATCACTGCCTATTTTTCTGTATCTGTGTCATTACCATTTTAAGCTGTGCAGTCAGTAATGTGAAGAAAGTCTCTCTGGAGCTCGGAGGAAAGTCCCCACTCATCATCTTCAGTGACTGTGACATGGACAAGGCTGTGCGCATGGTACGTTCGTCCACGAGAGGGTTGTGGCATTTTGCATATTATTAAGGCTACAGTACAGACATTAGTGCACTTACGTCACATGTTCAACCATGTTCAACACAACATACTTAAAACATATACGAACATACACTATATTGCCAAAAGTATTCGCTCACCCATCCAAATAAATGAATTCAGGTGCACAAAGCAAGGTCCATAAAGACATGGATGAGTGAGTTTGGTGTGGAAGAACTTGCCTGGCCTGCACAGAGTCCTGACCTCAACCCAATAGAACACCTTTGGGATGAATTAGAGCGAAGACCGCGAGCACTGTGTATTATGTATTTCACAAACACACTTCCCAGAACAGTTGAAGCTGTTATAGCTGCAAAGGGTGGGACAACGTCATATTAAACCCTATGGATTAAGAATGAGATGTCACTAAAGTTCATATGGGTCTAAACCCAGGTGAGCAAATACTTTTGGCAATATAGTGTATATATGATGCAATAAATAACTAAAAAATATGAACTAAAAATGGCCTATTAAGGTGATGGGCCAAGCAGAGAGTAAGGGCTTTTTTATAGTCTTCGCGCGCTATGCATACCAGAACACTAACAGCTATGCAAGGAGGGTTTGACGCCTACTTAGAAAACAAAATCTGTTGTTTGTAATCTTGTAACACCACGCAAGCACTCATAATATTTCAGGCATTTCTATTAGGTGCTTTAATGCAAATAATCTATTGTCACTCTACTCTGACTGTTCTGTTTACAAAGAAAAACTTTTCAGGTGTCAGTAAACCGTAATTGGCAGTGGTGGGTAGTAAAAATCAGGGCATATATTAGGGCTTATTGTAAATGGTAAATGTTCTGCACTTATATAGCACTTTTCTACCTATTGGCACTCAAAGCGCTTTACACTGCTTCTTATTCACCCATTCACACTCACAATCACACACCGATGGGGGAGCTGCTATGCAGCTGGCCAACACTCACCAGGAGCAACTAAGTTGGGGTTCAGTGTCTTTCTCAAAGACACTTCGACATGTGACCGGAGGAGCCGGGGATTGAACCAACAACTGCGAGATTGGTAGACAACCGCTCTACCTTCCTGCACCACAGTCGCAGTATTTTGTTGAAATTAGGTTGTGTCACTTTCACTTTAATAAAAGTGCTTATTTATTTATTGATGGCTCTTTAAGCAACAGCTCATCTGGTCAAGTGAGTGAAATGGTTTATTTCAGCTCTTGTGTCTTTAAGGCCCCTTTTCCCTGAGCCCACTCTCAGCACATATACTGTGGGATTTATTCACGATGGATATAGTAGCATCCTTCTATGTAACTGTACTATGTAGAGTGTGAAACAGCCTTATACTAATGCCTTAGATATGCTTGTTCTCTACCAGTGTGTACGTGTAGTCAATGGCAGTGTCATCTGTGTCATTGTTGAAAGGATTTAAAAAATTTGCCATGAGCAAGCAGACTTGGGCCATTGGTGACCAACAACAGGATTTCTTCCTTGTGATCTTCTGCTTTTCCACGACCAGAAACAATTTTAAAACCACTCAAGTCATGGCAACACTGGAAGAGGTTAATCTTGAGATTATAGCAATGATGACATAGATGACAGTGTGTAAATGCAGGTAGCTCTGAACAAGCTCAATGAGTTTTTCTTCAATGCTTTTTGCTCTTGTTGAAGTGATTAAAAGCTGCTCCTAAGATCGTTTAATACAGCTCCATTGATTGTACCTGGGATTGCATCTTCTGCATGAATAGTTTTATTTTCTGATGATGTGCAGTAATCTACACAGGCTATGCGGGGTTGCCCAGATAAAGCAATTAGAACAGTATCCTAATGAAGCAAGAAGAAGGGGTAGTAAGACTAGCAGTTTCCTGTGTAAAGCGTGTAAATTGATTTTAACATGATTTAACATGTTGCAGCTTTAACTAATTCCAGAGATAAAGCGACTGCGTTACTGTGTGTGGATTTCAGGGGATGAGCTCAGTCTACTTCAATAAGGGAGAGAACTGCATCGCAGCTGGCAGACTGTTTGTGGAAGACACAATTCATGACCAGTTTGTCAAAAAAGTGGTAAGTGTCGTTCTGCCTCACAATGCTGATGTTTCTTAATTTAGTTTTTTTTTTTTTCATCAATTGTGAATAGCACAAAGCTATTTTACTTTGAAAATCTAAAAAAACCAGGGACATCATTTGTGACTCCCACAAAGGGATGACTCAGTCTAAGTTCAGTTGGGT
Source organism: Channa maculata (assembly GCA_020496755.1). Lineage (NCBI taxonomy): Eukaryota > Metazoa > Chordata > Actinopteri > Anabantiformes > Channidae > Channa > Channa maculata. Next base: position 2,725,514 of record CM035603.1, read on the forward strand.
TTAAGACTGGGTGACTTGGTCTCAGGTTGAAGAAGTCAAGAAGATTAAGATTGGTGATCCACTGGACCGCTCCACAGACCACGGCCCTCAGAACCACAAAGCCCACTTGGACAAATTGCTGGAGTATTGTCAGACCGGGGTCAACGAGGGAGCCACATTGGTGTGTGGTGGGAAACAGGTCCAACGACCAGGTGAGACCACACAAGACTGATGGAGGAGAGAGGCTGAGATATCAGCCAGTTAATGTGATCATTTATTATGATGGATGATCCTGTTTGACTCTATATACACTACTGTGCATAGGTCTGAGACCACCATTCGATTGGTTGTTATCAATGCTATGATGACCATCGATATTTCTGTCAGTCTCATTTTTAGAATTCAACTAGAAACTATAGAAAATAAGTGCAGAGTATTAAAAAAAAATGACAAAAATTGTTTGGCATATAGGATCAGTTTTTTCAAAGAGACAAGTATTTATTCTCTTCCACCTCTTGTATTTAGCATGTCTTCAAATCCCTTTTGCCAAAAATAGTAGAAGGACCAAAAAAACTGTCCAAATCTGATGAGAAGTTTCTCAGAGTTTCTTCGTTTCTGGAAAGCATCAGATAGGGAAAAAGTTTTATTTTCAGCATTACAATGTTCCCAGGCATGCTGCTAATAATAATTGGTAATAAACCGCAGACAGTAGTGGACTGCAATTCTTTTAAAATGCAGCTTAAGTCTAAAAAAGGACCTTGGGAAGTGCTGATATAAAAGTCTGATATAATATACCCAAAATAATTCAAAGGGAGGCATCACTAAATACATCTTTTGTCTGCAGGAGCTGCTTTGATCTATTGCTTTAAATAGCGTGTACATATTTCCTGTTGTTCTCGTTATAAATATGTCACGTATATAAATAATGTCATGGCAACCTTAATTATTTAGCAAAGACTTTTGCACAGTACTGTAAATGCTGTCATATGTCTCCTCCAGGTTTCTTCTTTGAACCCACGGTGTTCACTGATGTGCAGGACCACATGTACATCGCTAAAGAGGAGTCATTCGGACCCATTATGATCATCTCCAAGTTCAAGGGCGGGTAGGGCTAACTCCAGGTTGCTTCACATTAGTTTTGCTTACTGGAGCTCAAAGAATTTGTAGGCCATAATATCAGTCTCTTTTTGTTCTCTTCTGTGACTCTCCCTCTTGCCTCAGTGAAGTGGATGATGTCCTGAGAAGAGCCAATGCTACAGAGTATGGCCTGGCGTCAGGTGTTTTCACACGGGACATCAGCAAAGCTCTGTACGTCAGCGAAAAGCTCAATGCTGGCACAGTTTTTGTCAACACGTACAATAAGACTGACGTGGCCGCGCCTTTTGGAGGCTTTAAACAGTCTGGATTTGGCAAAGACCTGGGTAAGAAAAACGGCTGTTGCTCTTTTATTACGTATTGTGAAAATAGAAATAAATGTAAGTCGTGGTTGTAGTCTCACCATTATTACAGTCAACTGTCATCCTTCCTTGACTGTTCATCAGTTAACATGAAGTAACTTCCTAATGTTACTCTTTCCAAATATTTATCTTCCATAATGGCCTTTAAAAAGTTTTCATAACCTTTGGAAGTTTTCACTTTTTATGTTTTTACAGTCATGCTTGGTGTATTTATTAACAGATCTCTGAAGCGCGATCCAAATATATTAAATAATATATATAAAATAATTGATTTGTTAGGTATTCACCTAACCCTTGTAGTCAGTATTTAGTAAATGCACCTTCAGCTTGTGTTATGGCCTTTTATGCTGTTCAGTGTAAAAAGCCAAATTACAGAGTGAATACGTTTCAGCGTATCACTTCCTAAGCAGTTGACCTCAAAAAATGTCAAATATTTCCACAGATTTTAATAATATATTAATTTTTAACAGCCTGCTTGAATTCAAATCCATATTTACTATCGACCCTTCTGGTACTCCAACAGGACACGAGGCTCTCAACGAATACCTGAAAACAAAGGCAGTAACCATCGAGTATTAATTCACATCACAGGAGACAGAATGCATTGAGGACATCAGCTTCCTCCATACAGTGATGTCTGTGTTTGGACACTGGCTCACGCACTGTAGATGATATAGTATCTCAACAAAATCAACCCAGAACTGTACTCATGTCCCACTAGTTGTCCTCTCACTAGTGACTACTGCTGATTGATCTCATTAAATCTGTCTCTCACACCAGTCCTCTCATGAGCCACAAACTGTACTAAATATATTCCTGAGCTATGCAAAAGACTGTTTGTATGTGTCCCACAAGAGGTTTTTTTTTAAAGGGATGAATCTGTAGTATTGGTTACATAAGATCAGAGAAATCTTAGAAAATGTAACATTTCTAATAACAAATTGTTGCTATCAATGAAAACATCTGAGAACACTACTGCTGCTGACATCTTTATTCCTGTTGCTTTGGCTTTTTATTGGAAAACACATTAACTTTCTTCACGTGTTATAAAAGTTCTCTGTGTGATATGTTTGTAGATGCTTTGCCTTCTAGTAGAACCTAAACCTCCACTTGCAGACTGATGATGCAGTGATGAGTTTTAGCCATTTTGAAACTATTGTATGCAATAAGCTGCCAACCAAGCCCATCAAGACCTGTTGGTCCCTGAAGGTTCAAGTTGGGTTTGTACAGAAAATTAAAAATAAATAAAAATGTTGAGGTTAGGGTTGTTTCAACCAAATAGGCATAACTGTATACATTTGCAACTCAAAAACAAAAGAATTCATGTTTCTTTATTTTTTTTATTCTAATTGACAGTATTATTAAAAATAAACATGAGACTAGTGGCCTGACAACTATCCAAGATATTAGATGCACCAGGCCTGTAAACTTAGACATGGTTCAGACATAAATGTATGGTGGTCCAGTTCGGGTCTCAGGTCTTGTGATTTTTGCTGAGGGGTGTGTGTGTGTGTGTGCGCACACGCGCATGCACCTTAGCCAACTCAACCCAATGCAACCCTACTGTATTTCTGCTGACTGTTTATGTAGTCAGTACATTGTGACATGTGGAATTTGTATGGGTTTCACAGGAAAGCCTTATACTTTTTTTATATATATTTTTTAAGACATCTATTTTAGCAAACCATTTTGGGGTAAAGAACCTGAAAGCAGATGTCTGATACCAAAAGGCAACTTACTCTATTTAACTATCTAGTTTTAGCTCTTTGTTGTGTGTGTCAGTGTTCTTATGTGTATTCTCAGACACTTGTGTAAATCTTTTGCTTGGTTCTAGACAGTTTGTTAACCAGGCCACCAACATAGCACAGATTGTTCTCCCAGTGAGTTCCTCAGGTTGGAATGACTCTCTGCAAAAGTACTAATAGAACAGTGTAGCCAACTAACTAACAGATGCTGGTTATCACATGAATGTACATGGCTATGTAGGTTTCAAATAAAGTCCAAAGATCCCTGTTGCTAGAGAGACTTGATGTGGAATAAACACAGAAGCTGGTAAAGGTGGAGCTGATTTTGAATAATTCATAATAATTTGTACATCATTTTACATCATTTTCAGCATAAAGTAACTAATAACTAAAGCAGTAAAATATTTCTACTGGAGTTAAAAATAAAAGTAACAAATGCAAATACACTGGTTAAAGACAAGTACCCCAAGAAAATGAAGTACTTGAGTAGGCTACATGTATTTAGTTGACACATATGTATTGCATGTAGCGTAGGCCTATATGTTTATCAATTCTGACGTTATAGGAACAGGCTGTGTTTTATATTTATAATGTTATTGTTATGTAACCTGTAGCCTTTAGTTCTATGCTGAGTCTCATCCCTTTAAGAAAGGAAACGCAGGCAGAGCATCGCGCTGCTGCGCTCTGCTGGATCGTTCGTTTCTCCGACACAATTTAACCAAAAAAAAAAAAAAAAACCTAAAGGAAAAAAGATGCTTTTTGTTAATGTCCGCCCCCCACTCTTCAGGAGTAAATCGCCGTGTTCCGCGTGAACAGCCCACTCCGCCGTTTCATTGGTGGCTGCTGGGAGCTGGGATGGGCACCATCCTGCAGGAGCGAGCGCCCCAGCGATGCGTGGACAGGGCTTCCATCAGGGAGAGGGAGTGGAAGAGGAAGGCGTCGTGGAGCAACAACAGGCCTGATGTGGCCAGGTAGCGTCACATGTTGTGATTAATGATTAGAAAAATTAGTGATGGAGGCTCTGATCAATTTCACTGTGGCTTCAGGGTTGATGGAGGAGGAGGAGGAGGAGGAGACGCTCGGTGCTCGTGTGTTTGTGCTTCATATGTGACTGCTGTTAAATGTCGGCGGTAAATCACAGAACGCGCCTTTGTGTCTGCTTCGCATTTTCACCATCAACCCATCCCTGCAGGCATATTTGCGGCAATGATTGAATTTAATATGTAATGCTTGAATCTATTTTTTTTATCCAAGCAACAAAATGGGAAGGCGGCAGCCACAAAGGAAGTCACTGCAGCCTCAGTACACGTCCCCCAGTCACGAGAACCATCATGACAAAGTGAGTGTAAAGTCATTTAAAGCTCTGAGATGATTAATTTATGGACAGTTAATGAAGCTGAAATTCCAAATATTTCCATATTTCAGCTGTTTAATTACAATATTATCTGCTTTTCTAAGTGAACCTTTAATTCATTGGTAAAAGAATTGATAAAATAATTGAAAAATCAGTTTAAAAACCAAAATATTGGAATTGGTTTGAAACGTGTTAATGATATAGGAATTTAGTGGAATCGATTAAGCTTTTGTCTTGAACTCATTGTAAATAAGTATTTTTAATTTCAAGTTGACTCAGCTTCACTTATTACATTTTTATTTCTCAAGATAATCAATTTAATCAGTTTTTACATTTTCAAAACAACATTAAACTGATGAGTTCAGTTAAGTTGCGAGAGCAGCAACCAACTTAAATGATTTACATTGTAAAGTGAGGGTATCAATAATAACCAGGTGTCTCTCTGTACACAGAGGCTGCAGCAACGAAGAAAGCAAAAACCTAACACATCCTCATCTAAACACGCTACTTGTCCACACAGGTGAGATGGCTGTTCAGGTTCTGTAAGTCCTTTATCCCTGGGTGTTAAAGTAATACAACCCACTTCTTCTCTAGTGCTCAGGGCACCACACAGACAAAGTCCCACCGTCTGTCCCCTGCAGAGGAAAGGATGGAGCCACAGGTGCAGCCGGCTGCTCAGCACAGTGGCCACAGAGACCAGAAGCGCACAGGCTTCAGAGCGAGCAGACACGCACCGTCCTTTCCCTGCTACCGCCACTCTAATTCAAGCCCTGATCTGCCGGAGAGAAGACCCTCAGTTAAGCTGGAGGTTGGCAGCCTGAGCAGCTGTGGAGAAGGTGACAGTGACACTGATTTGTCTGAGTCAGAGAGACTTCCTGTGTCACTTTCTGGTCACGTTCCTCCACAGCTCGAGCTCAGGCCAGAGGTCATTGCAGATGAAGATGACCCCACTCAAAGACAAAGACCAAGAGGACAGGGCTGTGCTGGGCTCGACTTCCCAGACTTCCTTCCTCCACCTTTTAACTCCTGGAGCCTCAGTCAGCTGGCTGTCTTTTACAACATGGAGGGCCGGGCGGCCCCTCGGCCCAGACCTGTGGGCTCTCTAGAAAGGTACCTGGAGAGGCTGCTGCAGCTGGAGTGGCATCAGATCCAGACTGTCCAAGAGGAGAGCAGCACGTTGGCTGGGTCGGACGTTACTCACAGCTGCCGCCGCTCACCAGCTGCTGCCTCATCTCGCCTCAGCTCTCCAAAGTGTATCCTCCAGTGTCAGCGTGCCTTCCCCCTCACCTTCCTGTCCACCCTGCTTAGTCACTCTGCTCTGCTCTCTGGCTGTGCCTGCACTCTGTGCTGCATCCCCTACTCTAACTGTAGCACGTTGTGCTGCCGCTCCACACACAGTCACAACCGTCAGTTCAGGATCAGTCCCATTCTGGAGCGCAGGGGGCCAGTGTCACTCCCCAAAAGGAGCTACAGCGAGAGCCGGGTGCACTCTTCAGATTGGAGGTCAGCATCCCAAACTCAGATGGTCAGCAGTCCTGTAAGGGCCAACAGCCACCTGCGAAGAATGCAAGCCTCAGGCAACATCCGCAACCCTGCCCAAGGTGCTGTCTCCAAACCTCAGGTCACTGCCAAGGACTCAAACACTGGGGCTGCAGTGGACTGTGTGGGAGCACAGGGCAGTGGGTTGGACTACAGGACAGGGGGGGTTAGGAAAAGGAGCGGCTCAGAGCAGCGGAGAAGTGGAGTGGAAAGAAACCACAATGTAGCAGAGAAGAAACGGAGCGGTTCAGAGTGTAGGAGACGAGGAAGCGAACGAAGGAAAGCAGCTGAATTTAAGGAGATCAAACCAGATGCTGTCACTGCAATAATGGACAACTTGCCTGCTTCCAGATACACTGCGGTTAACAAAGCAAACAGGCAAAAACAGGTTGAGTTTGTTACTTAACCGCAACTTGAGAACTGTGGAAGTATGATCTAAATGTCACACGTACAGCCATCACTGTGAATGTCGAATACTTTTGTCCCTTTTTTGAACAGATTAACAAAACGTGCAGTGCGTTATCTTATTTGCATTTTACAGTTGGGATTGTGATGTTTACCAAACTGTCTGGTTCTCAGGTAATTTATAGTTAAATCATCATGTTTAATATGATCCCAGATGAATGTCATGAGCATGTTAGAGATATGAACAAATCTTTTTTTTCTTTCCTGTTAGCTTCTATGAACTGTTTGCCCAATGAGTATTTGTCCACACAATACATTATGTTTAGCCTGTTTGTATAAAAGATTTTTCACCTACCAGTTTTATTAGGGACGTGAATAAAGAAGACCTCACTCTTGTTTGGTCCATCAACAGAAAAAATGTGTTATAAAAACTATGAAAATGTATTTGTAATGGGCATGGTTCTTAAAAGTCACTAAAAATTGTGGAAAGGTTATGATGTAGTCCTGGTCTGTCTTTGCTTCAGAGTTTTTTTTTTCTTTGCTTCTAAACAAGCACAGATCCCAGTGTCATGCTGCTGCTGCTGTACAGTAGACCATGGGCAGTTAAGACAGAAGGACTAAAGGACGGCTGCAAGACAAATCAACAGCCCAGAGTTTTCAGTATAACACAAACATTAAGTGTAGAGCCTACTGTACTATTGTATATTGTTAAAAAAAAGTTTCTCTGTGAACGTTTTCAATACTTCCAAAGCTCTACAGTAAAACTGTCGAGAGATAAGAGTTTTAGCTTTTAGTATTGAAAACTACCACAGAACTACTGTGATACTGAAGACATCATACAAACCCGATTAATCTAACGGAGGTTCTGAAACCTCATATTTATGAGGTCCCTAAGTCCCGCATCTCGTATTTACGAGGTAAAGACACAAGATGGCGGTAATGCAACACCAGGATGCCACCTGCCGTGAAACCCCCGGAAGAAGAAGAGCCGCTATTTTGGCGCTCATTGGCGGAGCTATAGACGGATCCTTTCTGTTACTAGTTGTAGTTTCGTATCGGACGTATTTTTACAGCGACACCGCTACCATGTACGCTGTATCTCAGTGTGTTTTGCAGTATTTGACAGAAGTTGAGGAGGCAGCAGAAGATGTTCTCACCGTTAAACAACAGGTAACGTTAGTTAAATACATACTTGGTAACGAAACACTGCGTCTCGTTATTTTGCCCAACACAACCACGTGCGAGAACGGATGTAAACTTCCAGCTATCCAAACTGTTATCATTTAGCAGCTATGCTATGCCCAATCTGCCTAAAAGCTTTTGGCAGTGTTTAATATTCATAAAAAATTTAAAAACGTCACACTGACCAGCTTAAGTGCATTCACTTTGCAAAACGGTACTGTTAAATAAACCTATGTAACTAATGTTGTCCGACTGCTATTTACTTTGGTGATGCATTTTCCGACAGACGTTTTTTTTATATGCGGAATTTATTTGCCTCTGCTGCGACCAGGTGTGAGGATGGATGAAATTCGGACTTAAAGCTACGATGAGGAAAATGTATAAATCACGACATTTTATTTCTAACTCATTTGACGTTTGTGAAAAAAGTAAAAGGTGGAAGCATTAGTCAGTGTTAGTTTTGAAACCGCCATATTAGACAGAATACTTTCACATATATGAAATGTAAATTATTAGGCTAAGACAAACCTTAAAATGTGTTGCAAAGTTCTAAACAAAATCGAAACAAAATCTACTCTGCTGAATAACTCGTCCACCAAGTTTCTCTGCTGAAACTGATGAATCAAATGTGCTGATCAGTTCGTCTATTTACCAAGTTTGTCTTTTAAGATGTGAAATTCATCCAACTAATACTCCTCCAGTCTGTGGAGAGAGGACGCACATCTCAGCAGGTTGAGAAAAAAAAAGAGAAAATGCATCAACACTATAACTTTTCTGCAGAAATCAAATGGTTTGTGTATGATTCGTCTCATTTACACCAACAACACCGGCAACAACATAGTGTTTGTTCCATGAACATGCTACGAATTCAATAGTTTTTAATGACGAGGTTATAAATATTTGAATTTAGTTTATTAGTAGTATACAATAGTAACAACTAAAATCATATCACCTGACAGTATTAAAGCAACTTCATTTTAAAGGGACTATGAAAATTATGCATTTATATCATAAATCTGTTGTGGATAGACATGGCTGTTGTCTTTGACCCTGTTATGTGTAAGGCCCAAATAGTTCCATGAACTTCTTTTGTGTTGATGCATAAGCGTGTTGATGTTGCAGCATTGGCAGACAATTTTCTCTATCGATATTTCAGATCGTGGAGCTAGATACAAAGAGAAACAGGAACAGAGAGGCACTGAATGCACTGAAAACTGATTTGTCAGATTCAGGTGAGTGAACCCGGACTCATGACAGAAACGGGAGCCTGTTTGCAGTTGTGCATAAAACTTAACATTGCTGTCATTTGCAGAGAATGTGAAGGTTTGCTTTGGAAATATGTTCATCAAATTTCCCAAATCAAAGACGAGAGAGATGATTCATAAAGGTAAAAAGAGCTACTTGGTGTCTAAATAGATCATTGATGGATCAAGGTATCTCTATAAAACTGAATATTGATTGATTTGTTTTAAACATGTTTTTGCTAAACATGTGATTGACTTGAACTGTTTTGGGCTTTGTTCCTCATCTATAGATCAGGAGCAACTGGACAAGGAGATAAATGACCTTCGCAATGGACTCAAAGCAAAAGTCAATCGTCTAAATGAGATGCAAGGTACGAAGAGTATTGTGGCTCCTCAGATCGCCACATGGAACATGCGTTGTTCTTATTTAAAGGAACCACTTGATATTTTGGGAAACACACTGACTTTGTTGCTACCAGTTAGATGAGATGATCATGATACTATGTCCATTTATAAAGAGCTGCTGACAGGAGGCAGTTATATTCACATAAAGTCTGGAGGCACATCTTGAGGAGACTATAATATGCATAAATTACGTCTGATATTTTATTCAGGGGCTTTGTTGAAATAAGGTTGTGCGATTTAAATTCCAAAACATGCTTATTTATTATATAATGACTCTTTACGGAGCTGCTCATCTAATCAAGTGGGTGAAATGGTTTATTTAAGCTATTGTGACTTTAAGGCCCCCTCCCCTGAGGCCACTCTGTTCTTACTGGCGAACATGTGGAATTGTTCCTGCTGGTGTACTTAGTCAGTATGGGAACTCAAAACGAAGTCCTTTTACAGACTAATACGACAGTCGTATGTCATACAGTCTGGGCATGTAAAATAAAAAGGGTCACTCTGAAGCTAAAAGGTCAGACTGGAACCTGGGCTTTTTACTGAAAACAAGCATGTGAAATACATTTTCTGACTATGTGTAAGACACCCAACTTTACACGAGTACAATCCTGTGCAAAAGTTAGTACCCCCTCCATAATACTGTTTTATTGGGAGGGGGGGGAGGGTAAAAATAAAATAATAAAAATCATTAGATCTTGGGGAGGGTCTTAGTATTGGGTAAACACAACCTCAGATGAACAACAACAAAGGGGTTATAAAACCATTTCTAAACATTGTTCTTGCTCTCATCAGTCTTACTAAGACTCTAAAATTAACCAAAATGAATGAATTCATAATTCTTGAATACGATTTCAAGAAGACTGCAGGACGCTAATACTGGAAATAGTGTTTAGCAGCATGTCGTAGTTGTCAAGTTCTTTCACTATCAACACCAAAGGGAACTAAAGAAGAGACGAGACCCAGACCCTATATTGCATTTAAAGTCGTTTCCCATCAATTGTCATGAGCTAATTTTGTTTCTAGCAATTCACTCTTCATTTAAAAAATAGCTGACACCATGAATGATTTAAGTATCTCAAATATTTTAGTTTTTCAAAAATGTCTGTAGGTGGTGCTGTTGTTTTGAACAAGTATTTATTCGGCACTCACACACTTTGGCCAAAGGAGTGTAAACTTAATGTTTGTACACTTAATATTTGTATTGTCATTATATGATCATATTGTATGCATTCTTGTTCCCTGACCCAAAATGACAAATTCAATTCAACAGCTCAATTTTAATATTTCAACTACAACACAGAGTGATCTAACAGTCATTAAAAAAAAGTAATATTTTTGTAGAAACATGAAAATGTTAAATGTAAAATCTGAGGATGATGAAAAGTCTCATATTCTGTGCCGTCTATAGGTCTGAAATCAAATTGAAACAAAATAGAGGCATTAACCCATTTGGAATTCATTCTACAAAAGCTCAGTTTTTCTTGAATTTTCTCCACTAATGCTCACGTTTAGGTGGATTTGATCCATTAGTCAGAATCTTGTTCGATCAACTTATGGCTTTAACGGGGTTCTGACAGTAGAAAACATTGCGTTACAAAGAAGTTAAAGTGTTCTGAAGGCATTTTTCTTCTGAAAACTTTGTGATTCTACATCCTCAAAACGTTTATTTCCGATTTGACAAGAACATAGATTTTTGATGTGGTCTAAGTCTTTTGGAACCCCCTTTTTGTATTCAAGTCTTTGTTTTACAGCTTTTGGGTGGCACACCATTTACTGCGTTATTAATCAGTTTGATTATTTTAAATAATTGTTCTGTAATTTCCATGTATATCTTAATCTCTATACAGATGCTAAAACAACCACTGACAACTTCACTGGCTAGTTGTCAGCCTACAGTCTAGTTTAGCCTATTTGTTTGCCATGGACCTCCATTCTTGTCTAAAAACTATTTTGTCTGACACGTTTTTAATAATTTTTGGACAGCAACACCCGCGGTAATGGTACAGAGGAAGAAGATAATCCAGGGGTTTGCAGATTCTACTTATTGTGGAAAGATTGTGCAGAAAAACAGTTATCATCATGCTAATGAGATTGAGCTTAAAGTCTGCTTAAATGTAGCAATGTGCTCATTCTCTACAGTGAGCATATTGATAAAAGATCTGAACAGACCAGGTGTAGAAATTGATATATTATTAAAGCTTTTCATAAGCACGAAGAGTCTGTGAAGTTGAATTACAGTTCCATCTGCTGTCCAGTACTTGCACAGTAGCATCCAGTGCAAGTGGAAACATTTAAAATGCAACCTTTTTGTGAATGATTATTTCTCGTGTCTTCACGATGACTGAAGTCCAAACTAGTCCGGCAACACATTGAATATCATACTACAATCCACCTAAAGAGCATGTTTCTTTGTCTTTGTTTGCAGGAAAACCTGAGCTGAGAGGCTTCAACCTTTCTCCTCTTTCAACTGATGAAATCAAAGCTATTACCAGCCTTTTAAAGAGATGACGTCAGATTCGATAACCTTTTTAGATGTGTGAGGACATAAGGAGAAGGAGGACAGGCTAGGCAGTAGTACCATGCCATCCTCCGGATGATCAAGAGCACAGGAATTTAGCATCCAGAAGTCATACAGTACTCTCAGTGTAGCTGATGGCTTCATAACCTGCCATCTGGACATTTGTTACACTTGGTTTTATCCATATAGAAGATATGCAAAGGAAATATAGTGCTGGGGCTAGTGTGTTTACATGTCCCCAGTTCCTTCTTCATTTAATGAAAATATACTCAAGATGAAGGTGGGTAATAAGGATGAGAATCAGTATCACCATACATGTGAATGGTCTTGATTTACAGTGTCTGGAAAATCCAATTATGAAAAGCAGAGAAAACGGTAGGAACACACATGGATGCAATACCCAGAATAATGTGTTATGAGCAGTCTTCTTAAAAACAGCATGTCAGCAGAGGTAGCGGTAATTTGAATAAATCGCCCACGTGAACACAACACCGTTCTACACGAAGATGGTTTTTAATTGAATGCCTCTGGTATATTTAGACACTGCAGCTGAAGCTATGACTGTGCTCCTGTGTCACTGGTGTTACAACTGGCCTAATCCTCACAAATTTCTTTCCACCTTATTTTAAATGACGTAACTGAAAAGCAACTGTCAAGGTAATTGTACAACTGTAGAAATAAATGTTTCTATTACAACTTGATTTTTATTTTTAGCGCTATTACCATCAGTTAAAATAACACTAAACTTACAAACACACCAAGATGTTTTTAGGGGGTGATTCCTAATATCACTGATGATCCATCATTCTAGGTCACAGGAATTGTTAGTTTCCATAGAAACATATTAATATACCAGTTTAGCTCTGTAAACGTGGTTACATTGATACTTTATCTACTAACCTAATAGGATCAGAAACAATACTGCGGGTTTTATTTGTACATACCTTTTTCATGACTTATCCCTCGTATCAAACCGTAATTAAAAAAGACAAGCAGGGCTGAGAATCCCTGCTCTCTGGTTGAGTCTACTGAAGCTCAAACATGGAGGCAGTACACAGTCACGAGGTGGCAGTGTAGTGCAGGTGTACAGCAGAGATGGGGCATTGATTCACCATCTGGTTCCAGAGCTTTTTAATGAGCTGTGTATAAAATACAAAAAAATGTGGCTAGGAATTCTGTAAAAACCCTAAACATTCAGCAGGTCTTTAATGTCTTTGCTATTGTACTATGGAAGATATTAGTGTTTTCAATTTCATTATTAATAGGAATTGTATTACTTCTATTGTCCACTTTTATAGTTTACAGTGAAAACTTTGACTAAATATAGTTATATCTAAATGACTTTGGTTAATTTGCATTTTTTTCTTGTGTTTACTAGTTTACTTTTCTTCAGTTGAGACACACCATACATCCTTACGCAAAATCTGGGTGATGAACAACGAGTGTGATCTCGTGAGGCGTAGAAACCGTAACAAGGTGTATTGTGGTGTATTTCCTCAGTCTGACATGCCATTGAACATGAGAAGACACGAAGAGCCTCGGGCAACGGGAGAAAGGGAGGGACAGCGACAGTCAAAGCGTAGGTGTGTGATCGTGTGTGTGTATGCGCGCAAATGGGGGTTGTTGTTCACTCTCTCCTCAGACTCTGGTTGCGTGCTACTGCTCTGAGACCTGGAACCAGCTCTGAGTGATGGGTTGGTGAGTCAAAGGATGGGAACCTGCTGATTGTCTGATATGCTGGACAATTATACCAAACAACATGCTCCGGTGCCACGTTAGGAAAGTGACACACACAGACTCTGCATTTGTCTTCCACCTGTGAGACTATGAATCAGGACATTATAGGATGATGATTGATTATACAATAATGCTGTTTGCCTTCGCTTGAATACAAGAGCAGAGTTATTCACACCCAAGAGGAATGAAAAATGTACAAACTGTGTAATTACAGTAGGTTTAATAGAGTAGCGATATTGACATATTAATCACCGTTTGAAGGCCAGACACCCGTATGTGTGCCAGAGAGCAGTTAGATTAACATGATGTGCAATGAAAACATCCAAGAGCTGTTGCTCTTTGGGAGAGAACTGAAATGTATCTATTATTCATTACAAAATTACAAACTCTAAACTACCCACGTGGAGAAGTTTGGAGTTTTCCTTGGCATGTTATCTGTGTGTGTGTGTGTGTGTGTGTGTGTGTGTTTGGCTATGGTTCCTTCCTGCTGTGAAACTGAATTGGAAAATGGCATTCTAGAGAAAATATCTCATTTTGCTGTCATCCCAAACTTCAGAACCGGAGTAATGATTTACTGTAAGTTATTGGCTGTTTGTGAGTGTAGAAACCTCAGAGTATTTACTGTCGCTGAGCTGCAGAAGTAAACTGATGAGCTCTGGTTTCACATGTGCAACAGAGATGCTTATTTTCACAGGCTTGGATAAGAGTGGTGTCACTTAACTGGAGTGGAGGAGATTTTTAGCCAGAAGCCTCAGTAGCCATCTGGCTTTTGGTTATACTTTCTGCAGCGCTGACCAAAATGTTGCGCTGTGTGTGCTACACAATTTTACAAGTTTACTGACACCAAATAAATTACAAGTACACAAATGTGCAAAAAGTGGAAGTGTTTGCCTAGGAAAAGCAGTCTACTACAAGTACTACCACAAATACTTAGTTTAAGTACTAACAGTGGTCTAAAATGTACTTTAGGTACAAGTACTCCCCTACCAAAGGTAATTCTCTGGGCATCAATCATCATAAGCTACTGATAAAACAAATACTTTGAAGACTATGGAACTTGATTCTCATAGTAACATAAATGTACAAGTCCAGTCCAGGTTCGTTCCATATGTGCCTCATCAAGTTTCTGTGAATTATGGTTCTCAAAAGTAAAAGAAAACAAGTTCGTATCCCGGCCCAAAAAAGGTGGGACCCCACCAAAATAAAAGTTCATATCCACTCTGTGATTTACATTTCAGCACCAAATTCAATTACCAATTACAATTACTACTTCTAAATGAGTCACACATCTTAAAATCTTCACTGAGCTTGTTCCATAAAATGATTCCAATAAAATATATATATATATATATATATATATATATATATATAAAAGCATATTTTCAGATTTTTATAGTTTCTAATAAACATGTGCTCTTCTAATTTTTCCTCGTTATACATGATACTCCCACTTGAAGTACAAGTAACTCGAAACTATACTTAAAGCTACAATATTCAGCTCAACATAGTGCTAACATCAAAATCCATCCACTGAGCTCTGCCTCTGCCTGCTCCACTATGCTCTTCTATGCTCTGCCTGGTCCTTTAGGTATTGGTCCTTATGAAAATGACAAAACTTACTAATGAAGCAAATGTTGAAATTGTCTGACTGTTGGAAAGGGCGAGCAACCCATCTCAAAAACTGTTAGAAGCGGATATCGCTACGCCACTGCCACCTCTCCACAATAACATAAGTTATGGAATATATTTCTATATAAAGTATTTGAAGGAAAAAAAACAATGTCAGTGTATTAAGTTACTTAACACTAATTTCTAACATCATTTGTCAGCAGAATCATAATCATAATACTTCGAAGTGTGGACTTTTCAGTCTGTTGTTAAGCTCCTGTGGGACCAAGCCAAATTGAGGAATGTAGCATTAAACTACAGTTTTGCCAAAACTTGATTTATTCAGGTTCTCGTGTGGCTGATTGAGGAACATTTCAGAACATTCTGGTTCTCGTCATAATGTTGCATCACATGAGTAGGACCTGTTAGCCACTGTTACCTGATACAAGAGAAAGTAGGAACTGATGAAGCTGAACTTACTGTACTTTTAAACTACAGTACTTAGTGTTTATCTGATGATCTTCTTGTCTATGGGCCAGTGGTGGGTGTGTGTGTGTGTGTGTGTGTGTGCGCACGCGCGGTAGGTGCTTCTTCACATTTCCTGGCAAACCCAGCGGCACTGCCAGTGTAATCAACAGCAGCCGCACCACAGCCTGGCTCCTACTCTGCTCTTTGACTCCCAGCCTGTACGTTCATTCTGTTCCTGACTGACCTTCTGGCTTATTTAGCCGTTTCCAACTTAAACAAATGACACCTCCCACAAGTTACAACAGGATGATGAAAGGTAGTTTAATACACTTCCTGACGAAACAGGTCAGCAATTACATCATCTTTCATCATGTGAGCTCACTTTCATGTGCTGTTCAAAGATTACACATTGTATATAGGTTAAGGGACATATACAGTATTTTATTATTTTTTTGTCTTCTTCGTCCTTTTTTGCCTCATAATGCACCAGATGTTTTTAATGTGTGACCCACGTTACTGTTGGAAAACATGCATCACCCTCCAAACCATCACAGATGCTGCTTTTAAGTCCCATGTTCCACCTGTCAGATGATCGGGCTGCATTTTTCTGTCTGAAACTGACCTGAGCCAGATCCCAACTTAATCATGACTCAGTTTGTTTGTGCAATTTTTTTTTTTTATAGGACAAGCAGTTAACCTGGAGCCAGAGCCACTACAGGCTCATCATGTTAGTGTTTAATAGGACTTTAAATTAGGATATAGAAGAAACATGGACGATGGTGTGGTTTGTTTTATATTTATAGTTATCAATATTTAAAATGAGGATTTTTTTTACATTTGTGTCCAAACCTGACCTGAACCCTGTACCCTTCCTGGTTTGGTATCCACCCTCCATCCAGAGGGTCCCTCTCATCTTTAGACACAGCATCTATAATTTCCAGAAAAGCATTTCAAACTATGGCTTGTCAGACCTCAGGACAGGTTTCCACTCCACCTCAATTTTAAGTCGAGAAACATTATTCTCAATGCATTAAACATGCAGGCTGTCAAAGAGATGACCCTCACCCCATTCTTATTTCTAAAGAGCTCAGCTTCTCTGGGCTGCGCTTTTAAACTCTGCTGACATCAAATAATCAAACAATAATCGAACAACATCTATATTATATTATATTCATGTTTTAAAGGTTTTGCAAGTCATTACATTCTGTGTTACACTGTGGTCTACAGTAGATTTTTTTGGCAACAGGATTGTAGAACCAATGGCCGTTGTTTTGTTAAGTTTTCATTTCCATTGTTTGCTTCACCGTTTGCTGCTTCAGCAGCCAAACAGACGCACAGACCCTCAGACCCTCATTCTTTCATTGTGATCCTCCGATAACAAGTAACAACCACTAAATGCTCAAATGCTCTGTAATTGTATCCTGTTATTCTTTTGCATTCATCTGCCAGCTGAATTTGGTAAGAAGCCGTGGTTCTAGATTGGAATGTTTGATGCAGGGGTGACTAATGCTCGCCAATAAGCCCGTAGTGCTTTATTTCCTCGATTCAGGGATGAGCCTTGTATGATTAATAGCCTAATAATAAGATCTGAGAGATGTGCTGCTGTTGAGGTTTTTGATGTAGTGTTTTTATTAGGCATCAAAAATAAAATTCTATTCACCTACACTTTGTGAGGTTATGGAAAACTGAAATTAAACAAAAGCACCAAACCATGGCCTGCTTTTTGTTGTTAGAGGGATCCATTAGCCCAGCTAGTTAAAAGGTGTATAAAATCAGGCATACAGCCGTAACAACTCATGTCCTCGAAAATGAATGATCGGACTGAACCGTTGAGCCTCATCCTCAGACTGTGCTGCCTGCAAAGGTGCCTTACAGGAATCACTCTCCAGGGACTGTGAAAGTGAACATCATTATTACATGGCAGAGCTGTTCACTGACATACTTAAAGACGTAATATTAATATGGTTAAACTGAAGCATTTCTATAACTGAATTCACTTGTATATGTAGTACAATGTAAAATATCACAAATATTGATGATTTCAATTTGCTTCAAGTGAGATAAACTTTACTTTACTTCAGTTAGTTGGTTAACGCTTCCAATTTACCAACTTTCCTGTTTTATTCTAGATCACTGTCCTTCTGCAGCCTTTTCTGCCCTGGTCCTCTGCTACTGCCCCCCAAAATAAAACTGAATAATGCAGGATTCATTGATTTATATTCTTTCATATATAAACTTTACATATCAGTGCAGTCTGACTTATGGTTTTTAAGCTGATGAGATTTTATAAGGTTTTGTTATGGTGTCCACAAACGTTAATGATGCAAACTCCCTAAAGTACATAGTTTTAGTGTTTGTGCCTTTTTTACACAATTTGTCAGATATTTTTATAGCAGATTATCATCTAGAATTAAATTCAGATTATGATTTATTTCTAAATGAGTAGAATTGTGTTCACCACCTTTACTTTCTCCATCTTCCTGCGGCATCCTGATTGTCTCCTCTCTTCATTCACTCACTGAGTAACATCTAACATCAGGCATAACATTATGACCACCTATGCAATTTAATGCAATTCCACCCTATTTTAAATTAATCAAATGTAAAGTAAACAGCAGCAGATGGTGGCACAGGATGTTCATTTTAAACTCTATCAACTGACACTTGAATTCAATTCTTTGATTCTCCATTTAGCACGTCAACAAGAGCATGGGTGCCCTGTTAATGTGCACACTAAGCACTGGCTTTTGTGTGCAGACCTATAGACCACCCTTTCTTTGTGGAAAAACAATCTGCACGTCTCCGATGTAAAGACAAATAAATGCACTGACATGCAGAGCACAGAAAAGAAACACTTCAGACTCTGCCCAGGAGACCCTGGCTGCTTTGACAGATGAATGAGTTCCTTTAAACACCCAGAGCAGTCGTTTTCCCAAACCCAGAACCACGTAGGTCTGGTCGTGTCTCAGCATCGTGCTTGATTCACATCTTTGCATAACTCGAACGCAGCGGGTCACAGTAAACTCGCACAGCAACCACAGATGAATGGACTTGTAGAGCACTGATACTCCACAAGAAGCCACAGATAGTGTTTACTGCCGAAAGTGACACGTTTAAAGTGATCAAGAAGTTACTGTGTCAAGACCAACAAAATTTGAAGTGATCATTCAGAGTGGAAGGAGTAACAATAACCTGAAAATCCCAGGGTTCTGTACTAAATCATGAGGATGTGTTGTTATTTACTGTATAACCAACAGAAAGTTCCAAATGTGTTAATAATAACATCAACACGTGATTTTTTTTTCTCTAGCACAATGTCAATTCTTGCAGTATAGTTAGTTTTTGCGACTGTAGTGTCATTTGATTGTTTTATGTTTTCGTGTTGTTTGCGCATGCGTCCGTCCCTTCACATTCTTTAGATTTGGCACAAACGCCCGCTTGAAGTCTAGGGTGAAGTGTTTAGATTGTGGTGGTCAAAGGTCAAGGTCACTGCGGCCTCACGTCCATCTAGTTTTTGTCAACGCAGTCTCTCAGGAAAGCCTGCAGGGAATTTTGTTACATCAGACACAGACGTCCTCCTGCATGTAGACTGCAACTCGACTAGTTAGCAGAAACATATATGATAATAATTCTAGTTTATGGTTATGTTTAGACACCTAGCACATATTTAGGGTTAGCAACTCACAATCTTTCACAGCCTTCTCCAAAGAGCTTTTGTTGCTAATCACAGTTGCAATTTAGCTGCATTAGGAACGTCTTTTCTAGGACTTAACGGCACCAGGATGGATGTTACTTCCTGCAAATCACAAACATTTTACAGACTTATTTATGGTTTCACTATCAAGCCAACTTGTTATTGTACAGTTGTAGATATTGAGAAACACTTGAAATTCCACCACATCTTTTAGAGAGAGACAAACACTAATTAACTGTACAGACAAAGGTCAGCAGTGTTGTGCATGAACATGCCTGAATGCATCAGTCTTCGAGCTGTGTTCAGAAACTCATGAATGGGAGCTCCAAAGGCTTTGACATCTCAGTGCATGTCCCAACACTCTGGTCAGATGTCAGTTTTTAGCATAGGTCACCAGACATGTGTGTCAATATGGTGTTACGGAGGCTTATTACGGTTACTGAACACGAGACAAAGGCAAATAATTACAATCGTATTGTTGAAGATGAAACAAGACACAATTATATCTTAAGTCCCTATTTGAGGGTGAGCAGAGCATGAGAGGGAGGATTGTTTGTGATGGACCAATCATGGAAAACGATACGCTATGCGATCCATATGGTCCCTGACGAGCAAGGTCCGAGTGGACTGTAGGAAACACACAGCTGAGCCAAACTGCACAGCTGCTTTTGTAATTAGTAGAAGGAAATTACAGTTGAAGCAAAAGCAACTTCAGAATAAAAAAAAAAAAAAAAACACAATAATTTGTGCCATTAAACACAATTCACGCAGATTTATAACCAAATCACAAGTAAAGCTGATCACTACAAAATGCATCCAAGTCTAATTCTGATCTAATGTTGGTGCAGGCGTCTGACTTATTTGCTGTCAGTAAAACATTTGTTTTTGGTTTGTAGACTGTGACATGTAGGATATTTTTATTTATTTCTTTATTTATTGTAGATTAATGTCAGCGTCTGAACAACTGGAGCATGTCAGTTCATCCCACATTATCTTTCCACGGAGCTTTTTCCCACATAGTGCACCAGCAAAAACTCTTGTAATGTGTTTTATTTTTTTTTTGTACCCATGTCATTATATTATTAATTTTATAGTCCTTTAAGTCAAATTTATAACTGATGTTTGCTGACATGGCATCTGATTGTCTGGCTCCATGTTGCTGCAGGGCTAACATATCCTCACTCAAGCCATTTCATTAGAGTCCATCAGTCCCTCCTGACAGCGGACAGCTTCATCATGCTGGTGCACTTTAGCCTGACCTCACACAATCAGCGTTTGACCATCTCCTTGTCTGCTTATAACTCAAAGTAAAGCCACACATGAGAATCCTGTGTGTCTACTACCACTTTTGCTGTATAACATTTGTAAAGTGAGAAATTATTTTTTTGCTGTGTTGATTTCCAGTGTTTCCGAGTCAAACTTGGAAAGCTGTTTTCAGAATGATGGAGAGCTGCAGTTTTCTGTGAGGTCCTTATGCTACAGGCTGCTTCAGGGCTTGAAAACTGGGGGAAAAAAAAAAAAGAGGAAGAATGTGTCGCAGACTTTGGTTTCAATCATTCTCCAGCTGCAGTGCTGTGCACTTTAACTTGACACAGAAATGCTGTCTAATAAATTGTTGCTGTGTCTCCAGGCAGAAGAGGAATTCCATGCACAGGGTCGTGAAATATAACCATTCACATCTTTCAAACAGTGTGAATTAACACATCACAGACAATATTCTTAGCCTGACCTTCTCCGTTAGGCTCTGGTGTCTAGTGTCGATCTCTTGAACAGTGTTCTGTTGTGGGCTCACCCTGATTTTTTGTCACATCGGAGCAATGCAAAGCTAACATATCTTTGCTAATCCAGCTGTAGATTACGGTGGGGGGGGGACAAGGCTTGTGTTTGTGTGGCGTCCTGTGTTTGTTTTTGTGTCTTTTGACCCGTCGTACTGTTACTGATGACAGTGTTCTTTTCAAAGTGCCTTTGGCTCACATTCATGGGCCAATGGCATGCGAATGGACTTTATTTCCATAT
Organism: Channa maculata; assembly: GCA_020496755.1. Taxonomy (NCBI): domain Eukaryota; kingdom Metazoa; phylum Chordata; class Actinopteri; order Anabantiformes; family Channidae; genus Channa; species Channa maculata. The sequence goes on from CM035603.1 coordinate 2,746,865, forward strand.
GGAACCAATTTCCATATGGCTCATTAAGTATTTTTATCTAAACTCTTCAATTGTTGCTGCCAGTCCACACTTTAAGCACATCTTGATTGTTTTACAGTATTTAAAGAATTGTGTACAAATATATATGGAGCAAACATATATAGTGTGTTTACCAGGAAGTCGCTAACATGTCTGTTGGTTGATGTGTCATCAGAGAGGCTTCATGCTTCCTGTGGCTGGTGAGAATACATTTGAACTGTAAAGTTTGCTCCATGGTTTTGTCTCTTTTTTTCTCTCTTTTGTCATTTGATTCATTATTAAAAAGAAAATGGATGTGCAGCTTTATTGCTCATTGTGTTACATAACTGGCAATTCGTGCTTGTTTGTGCCTGTTCTCCCCATGCTTGCATGGGATTCCCTGCACAGTCCAAAGACATGCATGTTAGATGAATTCATGACTCTAAATTGCCTGTGGGTGTGACTGTGAGTGTCAATGGTTGTCTTTCTGTGTTGGTCCTGACATAGACTGGAGACATGTCCAGGGTGGAACCCGCCTCTCTCCCAGTTAAAGTTGGGATGGACTCCAGCCCCCTGTGACCCTTAACAGAATAAGCAGTTACAGAGTCATTCTGATACAGATAATGGATGGATGGAAAAACAATGCTGTCACAGCCTACACACACACACACACACACACACACACACACGCACACACAGTCTGTGTTTTTACTTGTAACATTCATGTCAGGTTTTCATTACCTTTACTCATCTTCATTATATATGATATATTTTACGGACGGAAATGATTATTCTAACCCAAGTTCTGAAACGTTCTCATATTTATTACATACGTCATAATTACTTATGGAGGCTCTTTTCTTTTCTCTTTCTCTTTCTCTTGGATTGTTAGGTTTTCTCTATACGTCTTTATAGTCTTTATTCTGTAAAGTGCCTTGAGATGACTTTGTTGTGAAGTGGCGCTATATAAATAAAGTTGAATTGAAAAAAAAATGATTTCAAGTTCTGTATCTCGTAAATATCAGAAACATAACTCGTACAAAATAATATGAAAAAAGGTCTCAAATTTGCATTTAACTTTGGTGAATTCAATGCACCACTATGATTAATAATACAAAACTTAGTTAACTAAATCATTTGCCCTCTATGTCATGGTGTTGCCCTGAGGTGACAAACCACCGCTTGGACACACTGCTAGCAGAAGGTAAGATACATTTCACTTTTTCACATGTTTAAATTTAAATATGCCTGTATAAATAATATCTGCGATGTGCATTAATATGTGAAGCAGCATATTTGATTGAGTAAAGACACTTTTTGTCTTTATTTATATACTAAAATATTCATTTTTCATGTGTTGCCTCAGGGTAACACTGTGCAGTTAGACAACTTTTGTCTGAACAATAAGATGCATATGGATGAAGATGTGCAGGGATGCATAGTTATCACCATTTTGTTTTGCTGTACTATTTACTATTACCCCGGACAAATGGATGCACAAAATTGTTATGATTGATAAATTATCAGGGAAAAAGTCAGTTTGCAATTTACTGCACACATGTAACTAAATATTTGTATTTTTTTTAAGGTTAAATTTAAATTATTTATCCCCCAACATGTGTTTTTTTATTTGCTACTAATGTAGAGGCTGTGGCTCAGGACGTGAATGAGAAGCCGTGTAAAGCGCTTTAGGTACCAATGAGGTAGAATTTTAAATTTGGATTCATCTGACCACAGAACAGTTTTCCATTTTGCGTCAGACCATTTTAAATGAGCTTTGGCTCAGAGAACATGGCAGAGTTTCTAGATGATGTCCAGTAGAGAATCGTGCCTGTTTTTAATGCAGTGCTGCCTGAGGGCCAGAAGATCACACACACCCAGTTTTGACCTTTGACCTTGTACCGTGCACACAGAGATTCCTCCTGATTCTCTGAATCTTTTGATGATATAATTTACTGTAGAAGATGGAATCTTCAAAGTCTTCATAATGTTATGTTGAGTAAATTTTTTCTGAAAGTGTTCCACAATTTTTAGATGCAGTTTGTCACAGATTGGTGAACATCTGCCCATCTATACAATCGAGAGGCTCTGCTTCAGTGAAATGCTCCTTTTATACCCAGTCATGTTACTGACCTGTTGCCGATTAAACTAATTAGTTGTCAAATGCTCCTCCATTAGTTTTTTCTTTGCAATTACTTTTCCAGCCTTTTGTTTCCCTGTTCCAACCTTTTTGAGGTGTGTTGCTGTCATCAAATTCAAAATGAGCTAATATTTTCCATGAAATAGTCTGATCTAGCAATAGCAAGACAGAACACATGTGTGAGAATGAGAGGGACCCAGGTGGAACGGTGAGGTTACAGGGAGCAGAGGTGAAGAAGCTGCAGGACTTTAAGTACTTAGGGTCAACGGTTCAGAGCAACGGAGAGTGAAGAGGCGAGTGCAGGCAGGTTGGAACGGGTGGAGAAAAGTGTCAGGTGTGTTGTGTGATAAAAGAGTATTAGCGAGAATGAAAGGAAAGGTGTTCAAGATGGTGGTGAGACCACAGATGTTAGAGACAGTGGCACTGAAGAAAAGACAGGAGGCAGAGCTGGAGGTAGCAGAGCTTAAGATGTTGAGGTTCTCTTTGTTACAGTCCCCGTTTTTGGACTCTAGTTTTCTTTAGCTTAACTTCCTGCTTCTGGCTTTTATTTTGTTAAAATCTGCCCCACTTCCCATTTAGTTTCTTTAGCTTCCTGTTTCTCATCAACCCCATTTATACCCTGCTCTCCCCACTGTTTGATGCCAGATTGTCTCTCCTTCCTCCTCTGACAACATTCCTATGGTATTCGACGCTTTTGGACTTTCCCCTTCCATGCTGTACCTGATCCTTGTGTTTGGACTCTCTCACATTTTGGTCTGAGATTTGCTTTCCTGTTTATTTTAGTGTATAGGTTTTGGCTCTTATTATTTCTGCCCGTTGGGCCCTGGTTTTATGTTCAAGTATTCTTTTGTCCCCTTCAGTCTGCCAGTGCTTTATGTTCAGTTTGTTTGTGTCGGCCTCCCCTTAGTTTCTCAGTTAGTTCCCGTGCTTCCCCAGCACAGTTACTTAGCTTATCTTTTCCCTCCAGAGTGTTTAAGTTCATGTTCTGTTTTACTTTCTTTTGTTATCTCGTCATGTATTATTCCTGTATTACTCCTTTTTAAGGAGTGATTTTTGAGTTGTAAATGCCCTTAAATGCCCTTCCTATAACTTCAAACCTCCCCTTGCCGTCTCCTTCTTTCGGGTCCTGCTACAATTTAATATACACTTTAAAATGTGTGACACTGTTCGGGGGTGACAAGGATGGACAGGACCAGGACTGAGGACATCAGAGGGACAGCTCATGTTAGATGTGTTGGAGATAAAGTCAGAGAGGCCAGATTGAGGTGGTTTGGACATGTTCAGAGGAGAAACTGTGACTATATGAGTAGAAGGATGCTGAGGTTGGAGCTGCAAGAACATTGTATTGTCTATTAGGCGTTTGTTGCTGAAGTAGTGTTTTTCCCTGTGGATGACCCCCCTTACTTACCCCCTGCTGTCCAGTCATCCTCAACTCTTCTCTGTTCCAGCATCCTTGCTATTTAATACGTGTTTAAAACGTACCTGTGTTGTTGCTTGTCTCTGGGTCCAGGCTTGACTGGTTAAGAAACATCGGAGCCATTGTGACGTCGACCTGCTCTTATTCTTGGGAGATGAGCTGATGTTTCCCGTTATCATGGCGAGTCCCCTGACGCAGCAAAGAGTTCCTACACCATCACACTATCACTGCACCGCTTGACTTTAGGCACGGTGCCCCTTTTTGTGGGCTTCTGTGTTGGGATAACATCAGCTGTAAAAGGAACCCTGTCTTACAAGCAGTTTTACAGGAGTTAAGCTGTGTGGCAGTGGAGGGGGGCTGCTGCTGATCAGTGGCTGGGGGGGGGGGACCAGGTCTATCGGCCTCTTTCTCTGACCTCAGCTGTCTTGATTAGCTGTGAACCAGGGTTTGTCATTGTTATAAGTCACCCTGGTGCGTGATGGAATAACACTATCCTCACAGAAGTTAATCTAGGACATCAGTGTCCGTGTACTCATCCACACTTGGTGGCAGACCTAAAAACATCCCAGTCCAGAAGTTCCTCCACAGCCCCACTGGTACACGTCTTTGAAGTCCTCACAGCAGCTTTGCAGAGGTTTAATTTCTGCCTGTATGCTGGAATCAGGTGCACCATGATGTGGTCAGACTGGCCCAGTGCAGCGCGAGGAACGGCGTGTTAAGCGCCGCTGATAGGGGTTTAGCAGGGGTCTAGTACGTTCCCCTCTCACGCGCTTTGCCCTGTGGCGGAATGTAAATGCCAACAAGAATGACTGAGGAGATTCACGAAGTGAAGGAAAAAGGCTTGCAGTTAATAACGAAGGCTTCCAGGTCTTGGAAGCAGCGAATAGACAGCACAGGAACATTGTTGCACCAGTCACTACTGACATTAAAACAGATTCCACCACCCTTTGCTTTGCTGGAAAGCTCAGAGTCTGTCCTGTCTGTCAAAGTTGAAATTCACTCAGCTGTAACGCAGAGTCCTGTATAAGATCCCAGCAATGTTTCTGTGAAGTAGAAAACTCAGGACGTAAAGAAATCTCTGTTTTTGTTCAGCAGCAGGGTTCGCTCGTCCATTTTGTTGCAAAGTTAGAGAGGAATATACCCGGGAACACGCCAGTGCCTCAGCACTTTAAGCGTTTAAGCCAAAGTGAGGCCCCGTAGAAGAGGCACACGAGGTAAACAGACTGTTCAGATGTCAGTCACGTGTGGCCACTCGTTAGAGATGTATCACTGTTGTTTTTTTTGGGGGGGGGGATTTTATAAGGTCACTTGGTCTATTAACAGATGTGCATCACACAGGAGGAACAATCAATCTGCAGCTGGAGACATTTGACAAATTTCACATGAATTAACATAACGTACAAAAGAAGGTTTTGAAAGATGAGAGGAGATACAGAAGCAAGAACTAGTCTGAGAAAAATGTAACTGCAAATTGTTTTTTCATTTCAGTTTTTATGGTCAAATGCATTTTGTTCCAACAACAACACGCTCAGTAATTTACCTACTCTACTCCTTTAATTGCATCCAGATTTTGATTTTTGCAGCAGCAAAAAGTGGCGTGCGACTCCAGGTGGCTACAGAATTATAGAATCACATTTCATAAACAGGCTATATTGACAATAGTGTATTAGTCTTGTGTCCTTAACTTTTCCTTTGTAGAGTTTGTTTTCCTGTTTCCCAACACGAATGAACGGAATCTACATGTCTTTGCATTGAGATTCTAAATTTGCTTTAGGTGTGAGGCACAAACCTGTTATGTATGCATAGCTGGTTCTTTCTGATTAATTTTAGCATTTCTTTTTTTTTTTTTTTTTTTAAACACTCATAACTGCTAATGACAAAAGTCTTGATTATATTTTAGTTGGGGTTCAGTGTCTTGCTCAACGACCCTTCGACATGTGACTGGAGGAGCCGGGGATTGAACCAACAACTGCGAGATTGGTGGACAACCGCTCTACCTTCCTGCACCACACTCGCCCACACAACGTAAGGTTTGACCGCATAATATCTTACGTGCACAGTATAGAGAGCCCCAAGGTGTTGGGAATATTGTGGAGAACAATATAAAAGAGACAAGACACCAATACAGCAGCATTGGAAAATATGACACCCAGGAAATTATAACAAATTTTCTTATGGCAAACTTAAAATAAATACATTAAAATAAATACATTAAATAGTCCGTTAAATAATTCCCCTAGAATTATGGCAAGACATTGTTTTTGCTGTATGCTGAAGACATTTGGGTTTAAGATCAAAATATGGATATAATACATTTTAGGTGGTTCTTTGAAGGTATTAACATCTTAATATGTTTAAGGGGATAGCACTTTATTATCAAATGAATCACATTTGACATGCATAAAAGTATTGGAACAGTAAATAAAACATCTGTTTGCAAATCAAATATCATGCATTTCTCTCAATGTGCAGGCCATGTTTCAATCTTAAACCCAAAGGTCTTCATTTTACCGCTAATACAAATTATTTGGTTTTGCAGTCCCAGTAAAAGTGTTTAACAAAAACTTTGTGTAATGTCTATCTCACACAACCTGTAGCATATTTGCCTGTGTTTATTCATGTCGGCAGTGATGGTGTACTGAGCTGAGCGCCTCTAAAACGTGGGTGACCTTCACTTTGTACTGGACTAACATCTCCTGTGCAGACACACACAGGAGGAGGGAATTTGAAGGAACGTTTCAAATGTTAATTAGCTGAAATATTTATTTCAGCTAATTAAATATTTCAATTTCAATTAAATAAATATTTTAAGTTAAAAACATGTTTAACATTACCTATCTAGTTTAGTTTTAGAGTCTGGCATGATTTTAATATGTCTTATACAGTATTTTAAGAAACTTCTTTTTTTCTTAAAAAAATTATTTTACAATCTTGACCATGTACTAACACTTTATAGAAGGTGTTTAATCTTGAAAATCTGTATAATTACCTTTTGATCTGCCACGTGTTTGATCCGAATAACATGGGACAAATCTTTTCAATAACAGTGTTTTGCTACTGAACTGTTAGTGCTGTCATTTTATTGAAGGCATTTGATTTAAATAATTTACTAAAAGAATCTGTAAATTAACACTGTTTCTCCATAAATGCTTTAAGGAAACTTTCTGTAAATTGATGAGCTTTGCACTTAATTTAAATGAGGATATTTTGCCTTAATTTTATGGCTTTTGTTTGGCAGCCACTGCTGCCAGTCATTTGACCGTTTGTTAATGTTTTTTTATTTTTTTATTCTTTACAGTGCATGTCATGCAGGTGTTGGGCTTGAAACAATATTTAGTAATGTCCACATTCAAACAAGTCCTACTTGAATGTCTGAGTAAAAAAGTAACCAACAACTTTACCCCAATTGTTTCTCAATTTACTTCTCAAAAAAAAATGTCACTGTGCAGGAAACTTGTGGGGCCGGAAGATGGACAAGGGTGGCATGAGCCACTTTGGGTGGCAGAAGTCAGAATTCCAAATAATAAATATCAAGATCTTATTATAAGTTTCTTATTATAACTGAATGAATTTGAAGCTGAAATAAATCACTGTATTTAGAAATAATAAGGAATAAACCAAAAACAGATTTTATTAGTTAATGTCAATGTGTAATTGTAGGTTTTTGCCAAACTACAATTTTGTAGCAGTTGCAAATAATTATTTTGTGAAATTGATTTGACATTTCTTACAGTGAATAAACAGGTTCAATATTAAAAATATACAATTTATTCTCTTAATGCAGTGTTTATGGGTGTAACATGTTTTAAATTCATTTCCCAAACATCTCCTGTCCTGCAGTCTGGAGACAGTTCCTGAACTGGCTGTAACTGTAGGGGAAGGACAGTGTGGAGCCAACCCAGGAGGCAACAGGATTAGACGGGAGCTTTCCGTGTCTTCTGGGACAGACAATCCAGATGTGACATTTTGTGTTGTGCACATGCAGCTCAGTCCTTTTATAAAAAAAAAATACCCTTTTTATAAAATCAAAAACAATTCTTTCCATTTCTTGTGTGCACTGGCTCAGACGGTCTAAGGGAAGAGGCATTTGTTACAATAACTACAGTGCATCCAGAAAGTATCCCAGTGCTCAACTTTTTCCACATTTTGTTATGTGACAGCCTTATTCCAAAATGGATCAAATTAATTGCTTTTTTTCAAAATTCTATAAACAGTACCCCATATGGACAACGTGAAATAAGTTTGTTTAAAATCTTTGCAAATTTATTTAAAATAAAACAAGAAAAAAATCACATGGACATAAGTATTCACGGCCTTTACCATGACACTCAAAATTGAGTTCTGATGCGTCCTGTTAACACTGATCATCCTTGAAATGTTCCTACAACTCCACCTGTGGGAAACTCACTCGATTGGACGCGATTTGGAAAAGCACACACCTGTCTATATAAGCTCCCACAGTTAACAGTGCACGTCCGAGCACAAACCAAGCCATGAAGTCCAAGGAATTGTCTGTAGACCTCTGAGACAGGATTGTATCGAGGCACAGATCTGGAGAAGAGTAGAGAAACATTTCTGCAGCATTGAAGGTCCCAATGAGCACAGTGACCTTTATCTTCCATAAATGAAAGCAGTTTGGAACCATTAAGACTCTTCCTAGAGAAGGGCTTTAGTCAGGGAGATGACCAAGAACCTGATGGTCACTCTGAAAGAGTTCCAGCATTTGGAGACATGTGGAGAGAGGAGAACCTTCCAGAAGAACAATCATCTCTTCAGCACTCCACCAATCAGGCTTGTATAAAACAAAGTTTGAACTCTTTGGCCTTAATGCTAAGTGTCATGTCTGGAGGAAACCAGGCACCGCTCACCACCGGGCCAACACCATCCCTACTGTAAAGCATGGTGGTGGCAGCATCATGCTGAGGGGATGTGTTTTAACGGCAGGAACTGTCAGGATCGAGGGAAAGTTGAATGCAGCAATGTACAGAGACGCCTTTGATGAAAACCTCTTCCAGAGTGTTGTGGACCTCAGACTGGGGCCGTCTTTCAACTTGACAACGACTCTAAGCACACAGCCAAGATGACAAAGGAGTTGCTACGGGACAACTCTGTGAACTTCCTTGAGTGGACCCTGACTTGAACCCAGTTGAACATCTCTGAAGAGATCAACAAATTATTAAGCATTAAGGCGGTGAATACTTATGTGCATGTGATATTTTATTTTATTTTATTTTATTTTTATTAAATTCGCAAAGATTTCAAACAAACTATGGGGCTTTGTTTGTAGAATTTTGAGAAAAATAATGAATTTTATCAATTTTAAAACGAGGCTGTGACATAACAAAACGTGGAAAAGGTTAAGTGCTCTGAGAATACTTTCCGGATGCCCTGTACGAGGGCACTTTTGTGGTGTTCAGTTTATTTTTTGTGCAAACCTTGACTTGATTTGACAGATGATGGAAGAAGTCCATCGTATTGTGCACTTACAAGTAAAATCCATTTGGTTCAGCATCCGTTACAGCTGGGTGTCATTCAGCACTGTTTCATCTCTAAAAAACATTTGTTCAAACAATGAAATACTGCACGAAACTACGTCCTATATTTAGCCAACTAGTTTTTTATTTATTTATTTATTTATTTTTTGACCACAGAAGTAAACAACTAAACCTGACTGAGTATTAAGTGCCAGCTTCCAGTACTGTTTGGCTACTGTTATTGCTGCTAAGCAGCATTCAGTCTGTACAGAGAAAGATAAAGGTCTTATTCCCTCTGCAAGTGTCTGTGCCGTTTTACTGAGGAGCACCATCTGTGTTTGTACCATCGGGTTTTTTCCAGCACATTCCCCACAACAAACAATCCCACTTTCATTATACCTTCAAAAACAAGACTTAGAAGAAGAAAAGATAATGAAAACAATGCTCAATATGATTACTTTTGATCCAGGACTGGCTCCAGCATGTTCCCAGGTATCTTATGATATTGTGTGGTTTAAGACGGAATCTAGATAAATTTGACAAACGCATAGAACAGGATTGTTGTTTTTCCTTTTTTTTTTTTTTTTTTTTTTTGGTTCACATAATGATTTAGTTTATGATCGTTACTCAAACATTTCTGGTGTATCACTTTAACAACTTCTGTGTAAACTGGGTACTCGGGAAGTACTATGAAACATTCTTGAATGGGTTTTGTTTGCGACAGTCCCAGAATGATCACTAACAGAAAGCAAGAACAAAGTGTTCACAAATGCACAGTGCTCATTCTGAACAGCAAACCTCAGCTCAACCCAGACAAAATGTGGATATTGGACAATCCTGCAAAGTGTTGACTGCCAACAACAGGACACAATTTTTTTTTTTTGTTTGTTTTAGATGTGCTGCATGTCAGTTACCACTCCAGCCACTACACCCCATGCTTTCAAGTGATTGGTGGTTAATTGCTGGATTGCGACAGCATGTAAACTCATAAAGAGCTCACCACTTCCTGCATTGACGTGAAATCATGTGCTGCAGAAATAACCAGTATTCACGTAATTCTTTGGGACACAGGGCAGCTTGGAGCAATATGGCACATTTTTCTATTCAACTAATGGTACTAGTAATGGTATATAGATGGTACTAGTACTATAAACCTGCATAGGTTGGTGCATTCACAATTTACAATAAACAAATTCCACTGTTCAAATGCTTTATATTCTGGGAGGCATCAGCATACACAAAGCATAGATAGAGTACAGCTTCATCATGTAGTTTTGTCTTTGTATAGTGTGGAGACATAAATCCGTTAACATATACATGTATATGAACAGCTGTACAGGTCATCAGTGTTATGCACATATACATATGTACATTGCTCTAACAGCACTCTGCAATATAATAAGCATGATGTCCTGAGACACTGGCATCAATCAGGATAAATGTAAGTTACAACTTGCCTAATGGAGGAAACAAAACAATAGTAGTGTGCTCACATGAACCCTGAAACCAGTCCTTCCTGCTGTAATTAGTCCTCTTGATCGTTTTTTCCATTAAAATATGCTTGTAATAAAAAAGACCAATATAACCATGTGGCATTTACATAGCAACTCTGTGCTTTACATGTAGCAATGCAATACACCAATCATCCATAAAATTATGGCCACCCCTGCAGTTTAATGGGATCCAATGCTGCAGCTCTGCCATGAATTCTGCTTATCCAAGGTTACAGTTTCTCAGTTTTTAAGTAGAAACTGTCAGAAAGGCGATGATTCTACTCTCTGTTTATTAGTGAGGTCATAGTGGGTAGTGGAGTCGTATCGGCGTGTGTTATAAGAAGACAGGGTTCTAATGTTTCGAGCCTTATTGTACAGGTGGTTATAAGGTTATGCCTGATTGGTGTAAGTAGCCAAACATACTTCAATGTGAAAAAGCTAAATTCTCTCTCTAGTGACAATACTGTAGGGAAACTTTCAAAGAGGTGCAAAAAATTAAATTCATTTATTTTCACACTAATATAAACTTACGTAGGAAAAAAAAAATCCATGTAAATCTTACACACTGCACCCTTAATAAACTAGACTCAGGTTAAAAGATTTTCCTGCCAAACAGGAACTGTGGCTTTTGGCTCCAATTGCGTCACTCAAAGGTGCATTGAGCAGGAATCTTTTGAAGGCTTAACGGGAGAAATGATTACAGCCAAAACCATTTCAGTGTTCACACAAGCAGCTCACTGGGTCAAATGGACCAAATATAATAGATCAGTTTGAATTCAATTTTACATGTGCTTACTTAAAGCCTCATGTAATTATTTCAAAGCAAAGCAATATATATCTTCCATTTGAGAGATTCTTAAAAGAAATATATGTGGCATTTCTCTGGGGACAAAAAACAAACTAGCTCTTATTCTTAATATCTTTTGTCTTACACTTATTCATTTATTGTATGTTTATTTAAGATTATATTTTACAAGACTGCATTCTTTACCCAATTAGACTTAGCATGATCATTTTATATACAACCACTTAATTATACACATTTATTGTACACATACGCATTGTATGAAAATATAATTTATAGCATTTATATACTTAAAAATAATTCAAATACTGTTTGCGAAAGCTGGGTTAGGATTTAGCTTAAAATAAGACTGAAACCTTGAGTTTTGCTCATTTGTGTTTCCAGCTCTTTTACCCTCATAAATCAAGCAGAGAAAGAACACGATTCACTAAAATGTTGAAATAGGTGCTTTCAACAATCACAACCACCAAAATACTATGTTGAATAATTAGTAGACAATATTATACAGTATGTCCCTGTGGAAGAAACAAGGTTATGTGTTACCTTTCTTGTACTGATATTTAATAGACTCCTGCACCTCTGCATCACATGGCTTTGACATGTGTGAGCAACACACTTTACCAAAGTCTTTCATATTCGACCTAAAAAAAAAAAGGGGCCATGTGAAGCAACCTCAGTGGTGACAGGATAATGAAAAACGTTGTTCACACCTGCCGAGCTACTGCAGGCAGAGAGAGCCGGAGGGCATGTGCTCTGGTGCCCCTCGCTTTCAGTATTTTGTGCAAGCAGCCAATCTGCAGATACTCATCCATCAGTCTGATGACAAGGCACTGAACGCACTGCAAACACGGGTCCATCTACCAACATACCGATGAACGCGAGGCATTTTAAATGAGAGGATGTCCTACGCACAGACAGTGTGTGTCCATTTCAAACACTGAGCATGTCACTTCACTGTTGATTTCACAGCAAGCTGTCTCCGTCCAGTTGCTGTCCTCTCGTCTGTTTTAGATGCTGGTAGCGGAGGAAGCGTCTGACTGCTAAAAAACAAAACAAAAAAACATACAGAGTTTCTTAAGGCTACAGTCCTTTACAAAGGTAATAGAACAACAAAGCCAATTCATTCGTTATTGCTTTACACTGGAGTATTTTACAGTGATTAAAACTTAATATTTGGTTGAGAATCTCTTGTTTGGAGTAACTGCATCAGGCCTCTGACCCACTGACATGACCAAATTGTTAGTTTCTTATCTTGATATGCTTTTGTAGGATTTTGCTGAGACCCCCTTCAGCTGTTTAATTTGGGTTAAGGTCTGGTTATTGACTTAAACAGTTTAAACTTGTCTTTTTTTTTTTCCTCTGATGAAGTCCGACTTTGAGTATGCAGACATTTAAGGTTCGAATTATGAGTGGATCCTTTCTTCTGCCCCACTTTGGCCTTTCTATCATTCTTGTACAGGTTCATCTTAAGCTTGAAATGTATTCCAGAACTTTTGTTGATCGTCTTTGCAATTCTTAGCAAATTAAACCAGGCTTTCTGATAACTTGGGTCATTTTGTAAAGCGTGACCTCTCTGAAACGTTATGGCAATTTGGGACATTTTTTTTTTTTTTTACAAGGGCTGAATTTCACTGCTTAATTGTGGGAATTGTGCAGAATTTAAAAATTCCTGTGAACATTTACTCAAGTAGTCACACTTTCTCTCTCTCTCTCTCTTTATGAGGCTACTCCCCCCTTAGTTGTAACACTGTCTTTCTGTAGTGTATAGTCAGGTTTCAGTAATGACAGTTTGCAAACATGGGCTGCAGGCTCGACCACAAACAGAACCTGAAAGGACTTTTAAAATTGCAGAACAGGTGATACATGCTGTCTTTTCTACTTTCTAAAGGTAAGTGTCAGTGTGTGTGTGTGTGTGTGTGTGTGTGTGTGTGTGAATGGACATCAACGTACATCAGCTCCACCTGTGTTAATGCACGAGCTTCCAAAACTTTTTCTGGAAGGTGACAAAATGCAATCTGAGATAAGAATAGGACTAAGTATACTTCAGATCACTGCCCCCAAAGTACCACCCTCCTCAAAATGTATAAATCTCCCCCTATGTGAAGCATTTAGGGGGGAAATTTCAGGGCCTGCAACTGTTGGCCAAGTGTTTCGGCATAAAGAAACATGTCACCGAGAGAGGCAGTGTGTCTGGTTGATGTGCTTTTCATAGTTTTTTGGACGAAAAAAGTCTACAGCACAAGCAGACAAGTTAATTGGAAACTGACAGTTTATCCATTAACATAGACAATTAACAACTGTGAGATTGGTGGACAACCGCTCTGCCTTCCTGCGCCACAGTCGCCCACTGCAATTTAAATATTGGATTTGAACACCTACAATTTCTATTTGTCAGGTTTGTCGTTTCCTGTTGGCATCTCTTCTAACACTCATTACAGACACAGCAGTTGTGAAAATGGACACTTCTTTCCGTGTGGCACTGTTACCTGTCAATGCAGAAGTTACTGCAGCCCGAGTCAGTCTGGAGTGTACAAACACATCGCTTGGCCTCCACCCCACTCCTCCCCCGCTCAGGCCTAACGGAGCGTCTCATACGCAGGGCACCCTGGTAACTGGACATACCATATGGGACAGTGTGCCTAGAAAAGACATACAAATACAGAGCACTGAGTGAGCACACACATGTTTAGTAGATTGCCTGACTAGTTTTCTATACAGTATCGGTGTGGTCTGTGCAGAAGTATCCATTCTACTTTTTTTTTCTGGATGACATTAAACGGAGCAGTGTTTCTAATAATCTGTACTCATTTGGATACAGGATGCGGACAAAATTGGAACCACGTTTTAGTGTAATGCAGTGCAGTAATACACCGCTAAAGACTGCAGCCTTAAAAATGCCTATGCGCTGCATTTATCTCCACTGGACACTAGAAGCTTTTGGAGTGAAGTTCTAAAAGGTTTTGATTTAATTTAACTAGATTTTACTTTATTGTTGGAATATTGTTCTGAAATTTGTCATGTGTCCCAAGGCACATTTACAAGACATAGACAATGAAAAAAAGCAATTAACTTGGGGAGGTCACAAAATAAGATATGAGCTGTAATAAACCATGTTTTTCCTTGAAAGTAACACACTGAGATGATCATGCAGACAGTTCCTTGAGTCTTGTACTTTTATCCCCACGTGGGTGCAAACTGCTATGAAGAACAAGCCAGCCAACATTATAGAATTTCACAGTGAACTAAAAGCCATTGAGTACCACCTGTTACCTTTGTATTGCATTGGTGGTTTTCTAGGACAGGAATCATAATGAAATATAATCAGCTTGTTTATATGGACTTGAGTAACCAGGTTACAATCGGCTTTCTCAAGAAAATGATTTCTTAACGGTGTTGTAATAGGGAAAGCTGGTTTCCAAAATCGGTGTGGGGGTTTAGGGAAACTTGTTTCCCCAGGTAGATTTCTGTCGGAGAACACAGATTTCAAAATGTAGGGAGGCAAACTTTTGCACCTATTGAGACCTCGCAGCACTGCAAACCGAGAAAACACATGCAAAAATGCAAAAGAAAGCAAATGTCAGTTTGACAACACAGGCGCAGCATTAGGGAATGTGATGCAAAAGCCACAAATGCTGATCCACTCTTCTACACCACGTTCACCTCAGACGTACCCCTGTCAATTTTCTCAAGTCCATTATATGATTCTCAATGGTCTCCAACACAACTTGGCAAGAAAGCAGCATAAAAAAACAAATAAACTTCAGCAAATCACCATTGAAGCTCACAACTGTATTAATAGCCAAGTTACAGGAGACATTAACTAATGTATTTATATTCACTAAAATGTCCTATCTTTGTATTTCAACCTCCCCTTTGTTCGCCCAGCTGAATTAGGTTTCAAAGAAACAAAAGCAGCCTATTAGTAGAAGGCCCACCATACATTGTTCGAGAGCGAGTTCGGGTGGAGCCTAAAACATGATGAAAACTTTTTTGTTTTAAGTTGTAATAATAAGAAAAATGCAAACCACAATAAAGATCCGTGTTGAATTCAGTGTAAATTTAACAGTGATTGTGGAAGCAGCCTCCACTTAGTACTAATTATGATACAAAATGGCTTCTGCAGCTGCATTTTTAGGTTCGTTTTGTTGAATGAATGAATGAATGTCTCTTTGAACTAATGAATGTGAAGGGAAATCTGCAAATTGTGCAGGCAATTAAGGTTCTATGTTAGTGTAACTTGACAAAATGAAAATGGTTTATGGCCGTGGGTTTCCGAACGATTTTCTTGTAAAGTCAACTAATTCAGCTTAATAGTCTTTTCAGCTCTGTGGTTACTAGCACTTTACAGGTCCACCATCTACGATACCTCTACCACCACCATGCGATTCCTCCGTTACTACAATGTTTGGTGTTTGCGTCCCTGTATTTTGAAAGGGCCAAAATAAGTAAAACAAACCACTTTTTTCGTAACATAATATTTGTTGTACAATTTAAGTTAAAAGTTATCAAGGTGGATGCCAAGTTTTCAGTGCAAAGGTTAAAGGATTTGGGGGCAGATTACAAAAAAGAACCTGGCTGTAGGTTGTTTTTTTCAGTCCGTATTTAATCATGACAGTTGATCCTGCTGAACTCCCATTGAACAGATATTTGTGATGGACGACCTGGAAAAAGTATTGCACTGAGAAATACGGGAATTTTCTTTCCCATATAAGGTTTATAGCCATAGATCTTGCTGAGCAAACATTAGCTATTACCTCATCTAAACTAACAACCTGTCTGCTAGACCCTATTCCAATATAGATTGGATGAAGGATGAATTATCCTTAATAGTCACATTCATATTAGATATCATCAATACATCTTCAGAAACAGGCTATGTACCAAAGGTTAATCAAGCTTCAAGCATGCCTCCAAGGCATAAAGGCCTGGATGTCCCACAACTTCCTACTTCTTAACTCAGACAAAACTGAAGTCATAGTACCTGAAATAAAAAGTAATCTGGCCTCCAGTACTACTGCAAGGAATCTTGGAGTTTATGTTTGACCAGGATTTGTCCTTTACCTCACAAATAAAACAAATCTCTAGAACAGCCTTCTTCCACCTACGGAACTTTGCCAAACTTAGGAGCATCCTGTCTCAAAGTGATGCTGAAAAACTGGTCCATGCATTTGTTACCTCTAGGTTGGACTACTGTAATTCCCTACTTTCAGGATGAACCAGTAACTCCCTAAAGAGCCTGCAATTAATCCAAAATGCTGCAGCAAGAGGACTGACTGGAACTAGCAAGAGAGATCATATTTCACCTTCACTAGCTTCTCTCCATTGGCTTCCCATAAAATCTAGAATAGAATTTAAAACCCTGCTTCTTACATATAAAGCTCTGAATGGTCAGGCTCAAGGTAGAATGGGAGGTAGAGCCTTTAGCTATCAAGCTCCTCCCCTGTGGAACCAGCTCCCAGTTCAGATTCTGGAAGCAGACACCCTCTCTACTTTTAAGTCCAGGCTTAAAACCTTCCTCTTTAATAAAGCTTATAGTTAGTTATAGTCATGCTGCTATAGGCTTAGACTGCTGGGGGACCCACCCCCTAATGCACTGAGCTCCTTTGCTCCTTTTGTCCCTCTCTCCTCTCCTCTCAACCCACAATTGTCACTACTGTATGACATTAACTTTGTGTGTTTTCTCCAGTAGTTGTCCATCTCCTTCTCTCTGTCCCTTTCTGCAGGTGTCCCCGGCTTTGAAGCTGTGTGTTTTCAAGTGTTCAGCTACTGGTCCTACCAACCTGCCAGATGTTGCTCTTTTCTTTTCTCTCTCAACGTTCTACTCCCCCCACCCACTCTGAACCTGGTTCTTCTGTTAAAGAGAGTTTTTCCTCTCCACTGTTGCCTAGGGCTTGCTCAAAGGGGGATTTGTGTTTTTTTTTTTTCTCTATACATCTTTATACTCTTGACTTTATTTTGTAAAGTGCCTTGAGATGACTGTTGTGTATTGGCGCTATATAAATAAAGTAGAATTGAATTATAACCTTGATAATGCCATCAGCTGGCCAAAACTTTGTTTACTTAGTTTAAAACTTTGTTTTCAGAGGACTGAGGTTGAGGCCTTCTTTATGAATGTCTGTGTTATGTTTTACCTCCTGATATATTAGGTGAGGGAGGTGAGGGTGGAAACCAACAGTTCTCTATAGCTCCATATATCACCAATTCTCACTGTGTTTAAAACTCCTTTCATATCTCTAAGCCACCTACATATACTGTCGAACTCAAAGTCTGGCAATTTGCAAAAAGTTGGATATGTAACGTTAATTTAGTTACATTTCACTTGATCAAGATTATGTGTTTTTTGAATACAGTTATGTTTAGCTAATATAACACAAGGTAATAAAAGCTAGTGTTGCTTTAAGGACAAAAGGATTAATGAAGCAAATACTGGGTAAAGAAAACAATTCTGTAAAAATCTTCCTGTGTGGACAGACATTTAGTGTGTTTCCATGCATTTAAGCACCCGGGTTACGATCGGCTTTCTGCGGGAGTGGATTTCTTAACTGTAAAAGGAAAAGCTGGTTTACTGTAACAGGGGATTAGAGAAACCTGACTTCCCCAGGTAGATTACTCCTAGAGAACACAAATTGTGCTGCCATGTACATGCATACCCAGGTTTCTAATCAGTTCTCTACTGTACAAGAGCACAAGTGCAGGACAAAGGAAGGTAAAAGGTAAATGAAAGGAGAGACCCTTACACAGAGCAGCAACATTAAAGTCCACGCACAATATAAGACTAAATGTCATTTTCCACCACACAATTTTAAAAATTCTCTCTCCCACTTTCTCTCTATGCGTTATCACTTTGACACAGACACACACAATCCAAAAAAGAAAGAAAGAAAGAAAAAGGTAGGAGGCAGTTTCTTCTATCGAATCTGTGTAATGTATTAATGGAGAAATCTGATAACTCGTCTGACGTTATTTCAGGCATTTAACCAAAAACCTTTTCAAAACATTCATAGATGTCGGGACGAGGAATTTAGCCCTGAAAGTGCTGAATTTCTGTGATTTAGAATTCATTTTTACGACTTTAGGGTCCCATTAAAGGGGCCATGTGACAATTTCCTACGTTATATACAGAAATCCTCTTAACGTTCTGTCATACAATGCCATATATTGTAAATATTTACATATTTCCAACATATTTAAATTGTTTACATCCATGTTTGTTTGTTTGCATGGATTTCCATCTCTTGCTGTTGGCACATTCCTACGGTTTTGTTAAGTTACTAATTATTCTTCATCAGTGTAATAATGTGAAAACACTGGTAAGGTTTTACAGCAAGCTCACACATGTGCATGCATGTCCTGGATCACATGCATCATACACACTATTGTAAAACCACTGCTCCATAATGCTTTTACTGGCCCAAAAAAAATCCACAGGGTACAATAAAGGAGAGTGAAATGCCTTAAATTTGTTGCAGCTCCACTTTATGACTAACAGCAGTCTGGAATGACAGATGGCAATTAGGAAATTCAAATCTTGCCAAGAGCAGCATCAATCCTGCATTGAGAGGAGGGAATGTAGCAAACGGTTTTCAGCTCGTCCTTAAACAACAGCTGCAGATCTGCGAGTGGCAGCTCCTCCTCAGCTACACATGTGTAAGCGTGTCTGCATCCGACCCTCATGTTTGCTCTTTACCTTGGACTGGAGGCTCACACTGTCTGATACGACTTTGGCCCGAAAGGAATGTGAACAGCTTTCCATCACTTCTCACCCTACAGATTTGCCTCTAGCAGGAAATGAAATATATACAAGAGGCATAACTAGCAAAACCTAACATTTTTTAAACTGATCTGTCAGTGTAAACTGAAAGGTGTTGACATACTGATTTT
This sequence comes from Channa maculata, assembly GCA_020496755.1. Classification (NCBI taxonomy): domain Eukaryota; kingdom Metazoa; phylum Chordata; class Actinopteri; order Anabantiformes; family Channidae; genus Channa; species Channa maculata. The sequence goes on from CM035603.1 coordinate 2,766,072, forward strand.
TCACCCAAAGAGCCATGGAAGCTGAAGTCAGAAGGTTAACTTACTGTAATAGTTGCAGGTACTTAAGCAGCTGTCCCCTCAGGTGAATTTATTTCAATCTTGCCCAATGTTTTCACCTTTTCATACAGCCTCCCATGTGAACTGTCAATCAGGAGCTACAGCTGTTCCAGAGATCCAGAGTAAAATTTAAAATACTGTGTGCAAACAACTGGCAGTGATGTACTGAAAATAAGGCCTAACGTCAAAGGATTACTCCAGTTTTACAATACGATAAATATCAAGCACATTTGTTCGACAGTATATACAGACTAAGAGGATTCTATGCAAAAGTGTTGTGAAATCTCCAATTTTTTTGTACAGGTTTTTAGACCTTAATGAGCTCTTTAGGCCTGAGGCATGTCGATAGTTGTGCTCACGGAATGTCAGCTGGTGCCAGGTTCTCTCTTCAAACCTAGTGTGAAAACCATGAGTTCCTCTACCCAGGTGTGTATGACTCTAAAAATAAAAATGATTGACGTGATTAATGCAAGTCTACGAGAAGACAGCAACACGTTTTCGGCTGCTAGTTTCCTCAGTGCGAAATGAAAATGCAGCTTTGGCGAACTGTGGAGGCAAAAAGGCCAATGTAAATATTGAGGATTTTTCGTAAATTGGTCAGAAATTGGTCAGAAGTACTGGCTATGTCCATAATGTTTTTAATTCTTTGATTTGTTTGTTATGCAGTAATGTTTGCTGAAATTAGTTTGAAAGTTGACATTTGCAGATTGTGAAGTAGATCTGAATCAAAAATAATGACGGGAACCTAACTAAAGATCAATGTGCATGAAGGGAAACAGTGGTCATAGTTCCTCAGACCCATATTAACGTGTTAGTGTTAGGATGAAGAATGATTGCTAATAACAGATCAAGATTAACGGCTTTTGGCTTTTCTCTTCAGGAATCGTCACAGCAGAAAGTCTTCTGACGTTAATTGGAGTTTTTATGCTGGATGCCCCTCCTGCCACAACCCTCCTATTTTATCCAGGCTTGTGACCGGCACCAAGGTAACTTGTGATGGCCGGGTGGGGCCCCACCTGGTGGGGTGGGATTTGATCCCGTGGCCTTCTGCATCCCAACCTGACGCTGTACCCATTGACCCACCAGGCCTCCGATTGTTAATAGTAGACCTCTTGTTTAAATATAAAATTGGTCACAGAAAACCAGGAATTATGTGCAAACCCTGTTTCAGAAAAGTTGGAACACTGTAAAATAAAAAAAAATAAAAAAGAGAGAATACAATGATTTGCAAATTATTGAAATTTAAAAAGAATAGTTTGCCACTGCGTTGCATGTCCTCTTGTTTTAATAACACTATGTTTGGGAACTGAGGAGACCAATGGTTTTTTTTTTGCTTAGTAAAGTATTTCAGCTGCTCAACAGCCTTTGTCATATTTTTAACTTCATAACGCTCCAAATACTTTCAATGGATGACAGGGCTGGTCTGCAGACACACCAGTTTAGCACCTGGACTTCTGAGCCATGTTGCTGTAACATGTTGCGTAAATAAGCAAGATCTTCCCTGAAAAAGATGTTATCTGGATGGCAGCATGTGTTGCTCCAAAACCTATATATCAGTGGATCAATATAAATCTTTACAATTAATAGAACATTCACAGATGTAAAAGTTGCCCAAGCTGTGTGCATGTGCACCCCCACACACACCATCCCGGATCTTGGTTTGGTCCCTGTACACAGAGGACACAGCATCTGTGATTCCCAAACAGATTTTTTTTATTTTGTCTGCTCAGACCTCTCCCTTTGCTTTAGTGGATTTCTCCCGGTACTCCAAAAACATGCATGTTAGGTTAATGGGTGACTCTAAATTGCCCACGAGTGTGAATGTGAGTGGTTGTCAGATCAGCTTAGGCCCAGAGAAGAAGAGTGGTTATGGATCTTGTTTATATATGGTCGTTTCTTTGCATTGTAGAGTTTAAACTTGCACATGTGGATGCAGACAAACTGTGTCACTAACAGTGGTTTTCAGAGGGGTTCTTGAGTCCATGCAGTGAAATCCACTGCAGAATCTTGTCTGTTTTTAATGCAGTGCTGGTCTGAGGGCCTGAAGATCACTTTTTTTTTTTTTTTTTTTGGTCTTATCCTTTGCATTTTTTCAACCGTTACTACTTTCACTACCATTTAGCAATCAAATAAATCATAGATGTCAAAACCAACAACTTCATTTGGGATAAGTTTTTTTTTTACAGTTATGAAGCCGTGTTATCCCAACTTCTGAAAGACCAGTCCATTCTCATTCTCGAGGCGTCAAAAAATGCTGCTTTGTCCAGTACAATGGAAACCGTGAAGCTTCAGTTTTTGATGCTTAAAGCACGGGTGCAGTATATAAAGTAAAAAAGTTTCAAGGATGTAAAAAAGTGGTGCAATTTTACACCTTAGAAATCGTCGTTATCTGACACTATTGCAGCAGAACATGTTGGAAAGACTCCATGAGCCTCTTTTTATAGCCATTTATTGCCAATAGTGTTTTTTTTTTTTCTAGAAATACAGAACTTTTTCAGTTGTTTGTTGCCCCATCCGAGCTTTATTTAAACATGTTGCTGGCAAAATAAGCATATATATTATTTTTGTTTTCATTTTATTTCTTGTCTATTTACTATCAAAAACAGTTTTTAAAAGATTTGCAAATCGTTCCATTCTCTGCTTTTTATTTTTACATCTTCCTTTAATTTAGAATCTAAATTTCTAAGGCATCTCAGTAACCCCCTCCTTGCTGCCTGTTGGCCACTGTCAGAAATCCTCAGTGGAATTAAAATACCTCAGAGCTCAGGGTCTAGACGGCATCGAATTACAAAAAACTTTACAGATCACAAAGTCACAGGAAATACTGACATATGAGAAAACGCCTGGTTTGTTTTTTTGCAGCTCGGTTTTCCCAAAATCCTTTGGTGGCTTAAAAATGAAGCGTATTCCTTTCACACAAAGACTTGTTTTCTGCCCTCTGCCACTCACATGCATGTGCCTCATACAGTAGACCTGTACTAATGTAACAATACCTGTCCAGCAAATCCAATAATCACAAAAAAGGAGATGACATGACCCAACTGCTTCAACTTAAAAATGAGTAGTAATACCAGTGTAGCACAGTGGTGGAACTATAAACATGTGAACAGCACAGACACAGCATTGAAACAATTCGCTTAATAAGTGAGGCTGTTTGGAGAGTAACTCTTACTCTGGTGTGTTGATCCAGATGATGTCCAGGTGGCAGTAATACACACACTCCTTGTCTTTGTAGGTGTAACACGTGCACCTCTTTGAACGCTTCCGGGCACCCGGTGGGTCGCAGGCAGAGCAGGGCTTCGGAGCTTTGCCAGAAGCATCCACAGAGAGGGTGTCCACTTGGCCGGGCAGGAGCATGCTCAGCCTGATGGCGTCCACCTCCCTCCTCTGACTCACATCTTTGCCAGATGAGGAACCTGCAGGACCATTGGAGATTTTTTTAATTGAGACATTAAACTTGCTGGGACTGTATGCAAACTTGCATATGGAAGGGCAGGTGTTGACAGTGGTAGAGAGTAACTTGAAGTACAAGTACTGCAGGCACGGTCTCTACTTCCATTTTCTATTACTTTCTTTTACATAATCATACTTGACCTTCCCTACATCTATTTGATGGCTGTATTTTGACTGATCATTTAAATACAGTATAATCATAAAACTAAATTGCCATCTGGTGTTAAATTCAAGTTTTTCACATCACAATTTTTAGCTTAAAAACATGTGATCATCAAAAAAAGCATATAAGGTTGGTAAAATAAACGCTGTCATTACCAGCTGCAAAATCAAAGTAATGAAAATATCAATGCAAAAAAAATGCAATGCAAAAATATTTTTGGCGCTAAAATATTTTTTGTTTTACTTTTGCATACAGAACTTTCACTTGTAACAGAGCATTTCTACACTATGGAAATGATACTTTTATGAAAGTACTTCTTTTACCATGAACAAATCTTTCTTATAATGAGATTCATTAAAATAAATCTTCGTGGATGTGGTTGTTTGGAGAAATTACAAAAAATGAATCATACCTAAGTTTGCAGGTCATTACTCAAATAGGATGATTTGCTCATGTTGTCATTACCCCTGAGGCTCCTTCACTCTGTGCATCACTCTGCTTACCAAAGATTTGTGGTCATGCTAATATAATAAATGTCCCCAATCTAACTACATTCATGCTACAAAGATATTGTATAACACCGGGATAACCAGCTGTCTCAAGTGATGATATTATCATTTTTGTTGCTTTGCTGCAGGTGAAGTGAAGGATCTTGTCCTCACTCAGTGGCTACAAACTGGACACACAGCTGAATCCACTGAAGCTGATCCAGGTATGTGGAGCATTTTACTAATTCACTGCTTGTAGTTCAGGCCCATTTAATATCCATGATGCATCACCTTCATTCTCAGACATCCTCTGGCGGACATCACTTTTTGGTGCTACACTGGCTGCTTCGTTGTACTAAACCATGTGATGAGGATTTAAGTGGAAGAGCAGGTTCTGTCCACATGATTTCCCTGTGCTGTTCACCACAAACAGAAACTCACAGAGCCGATCACATTCAAACACAGCTCATTACCACAGAGAGAGAGAGAGAGAGAGTTTTCCCAGTGGAACCTGTGGTTTCATCTCAGTATAATCATAGTGTCATAGCCTGTTGTATTATGCTACTGTTTATATATATATATATATATATATATATATATATATGGTTCTATGAAACGCATTTTGCTGACATTTATTTACATTTCTATAATTCAAATCCAAAGTGATGCAAACTCTCAGGGTCATAGATGAATGTGTAAAGCCTGTCAGTCTGTCCCTTCTCAGTTCTTAGCGCTTACATACACATCAAGTGATATTAAAGCCTAACATTAAGTAAACTACTCTCCTCAGTACCCACCGTTTGCCAGAGATGCTGTCAACGCGATAAGAAACAAAACTCCCACTTCAACCGACGCCATCACATAGAAGATATTAGAAATTAAAAAAAAAAAAAAAATGCAAAGTGGATTAAAAGATCCAAAAAGCCCAACACGTCCGCTCTGTTTGTCTCTGTGAAGTTAGGAGTCCTGAGAAAAAAACCTCGTGTTCTTTCACTAACAGCTGCTGACAACCTGTAGAGCTGCGGCGACTCTGCGCTGTCTTCCCACGCGGAGCGTTCATATACATACACACACACACACACACACACACCAACCTGCACACACAGGCTCCAAACTGAACATCCCCGCGCCTGTAATTGCGCCCACGTTTTCTTCACTTGGGTCCCACCCACTAAATGCGTGAGGAGCTAGGACGTCCTTTCGTGTGCTCCGTGGTCTGGACGCACCGCGCAGTGATGTTGGTTTGAAGTGTGTACTTGCATAGAAACACACGGCCCAAATATTAATATTAATTACAAACCCATGTGTTCAGTGGTCAGACACATAATTAGGCCTATATGATGGCAGCATGTGCTTTTTCTTTCTTTCTTTTTCTAAAGTTAACGTTGAGGGAATTTAAACCTTCATAAAGTTACAGTTTTTTTTTCCATTGCAAACCAATAAACCATCACCGGCATTTATCCTTTCAACGGTTTACACACAGTCGGAAACAAAACCAACACGTTTTGTTTGCAACATGCCAATTTTTGCCTCAACACTACACAACTTGAATTCAAACAACAAAATAAATCTGTCAATAACCCAACATCCCATAGTGATTTCACTGGAGACAGCAAACCCTGCAGCTCTCCGATACCCTGTACTGTAAAACAAGAGATTTTCCTTGATTTTTTTCTTGAGCGCAGCTCTTTCTGCATCCAGCTGTCTTTGACATGCAGAGCACCGCAGAGGAGCATCTTTTCTTCAGTTTGACATTTAATTCAAGAACGTTTCGGGTCACTGAATGGTGTGTGTTACAGTTTTTCCTCAATTTTTCTCATGTTTGTTCCTTGGACAAACCCATGTGCATTTAGATTTCAAGTAAGTTTCATTTGTTTACTTTTTATTTGTCTGTATTTTCACTTTAGTATTTACAGTGTTCAGTTTTTCTGTGTTTGAACAATATAAAAAAAAAAGAATGAAATTGGACAAAAAATAATTTGGGATTTTAGATCAAATTAAAAAATGTTTTCACTGAAGAAGGAATACAATACAAATGCTGTGCCATGTTGAGTGCCTGAATTGGTCCAGTCTAGATGTAGGTCCTGCATGTCAAAGACAGCTGGATGCAGAAAGACCTGCGCCTGTATTTAAACGGCTTTTATGTTTTATCTTTTATCTGCAAAGTGTGGTTGTGATAAAACTGTTCCGTCGTTACGAGAAATGTCTTATCACAATGTGTCAAACAAACTGTGACAGAACTGGTGACGTTCTTTTCACACACATACTGCTAATACGTTTCTGACTCACTTAGATTATACAAAGAAATGGTTTGAAATTGAATTTGGTGACTGGTAAATGGCTGCTTATATAGCGCTTTTAATCCGAGCGCTTTACAATGCAGCTTCTCAATCACCCATTCACACACAGACTCTCACACACTGATGGTGGTGGCTGTCACGGAAGGTGCTCATCTGACCCACCTGGGGCAACTTGGGTTTCAGTGTCTTGCCCAACGACACTTTGACACATAGCCAGAAGGGTCCGGGAATCAAGCCACTGACCCTGTGGTCTGCAGACAACTGCTGGCCTTAATATAGTTAAAAATATTAGTTATGTTATAGACATATGTTACAAAATGGAAAACATTTAATTTGGAATAACTGTTCTTCACTACTGCTATTGTGCTTTTATTTTGAAACCCAAACTGTCGCCTTCAATGTTTGCTCTAGTCATGAGTAAGTGGTTTAAGCAACTGAGCCTTTAGATCAGCACCCATTAGATAACAGAGAGCTGAGGTCAGCACCCCATCAAGGATACAGTCCATCATGGTGGATCATGGATCTGCAGGGGGGAAAGTTGCCAGGGGCCCACAACCAAATGACAAACAGGCCTGCGTCATTGTTATTACATTCATCTGAAGTTAGCAGATCAGAGGTCGGCAGAGGTCTGTCTGCCCATGTAAACAGAAGCTTTAATAGTCAGGTTTTTGCCAGGTTGGATTACAAACCAGGGAAAAATAGGCAATTGTCCCAGGGCCCTGATCTTTGTGGGGGGCAAAAGGTCTCAGATTCACGGCATCCTTTCATTTGAGTTAAACCAAAGTGCGGCAGATTCCATTGTAATGCACTATTTGCAAATCTGCACACGATCAATATAATATCAGCCTGTTTTCATGGAGCACCAAAGTACTTTAGAGGGTAATAAAATCATTAGAACATTAAAAACAATAACCAATAAAAATAAAAAGAATAGCGCTACAGTCCAGTTCAACTTGCCTCAAAAGCAACAGAGAAAACAAAAGTGCAGCAGACTGACTACATATTAAAAATCTAAGAGGCCTGTTGGGTTTATGCACTTCAAGGTAACCTGAAATACTTTCTAATTATGAACTTGTAAAGGTAGAAATCATGGTAGAGCTGCTGTATTGCTGTTTTCTGAAGTGGTCATAAAGTTATGGCTGATCAGTGCATATCCTGGCAGTAAATCATTGAAGCATTTGTAACTGATAGGTAGTGTAAAGCTTTAGGAATAAGACTTAGGGTGACAGTGACGCAGGAAGGTAGAGCGGTCGTCCACCAATCTCGCAGTAGTTGGTTCGATCCCCAGCTCCCCCCTTTGAGCAAGAGACTGAACCCCAACTTAGTTGCTCCTGGTGAGCATTGGCCCGCTCCTATCTGTGTGTGAATGGGTGAATAAGAAGCAGTGCCAATGGAAGTTGTTTGACCGAGACAAGAAATCCTTGCACCAGACCACCCAGATGAAAGCAGGAGTGACTTCCTCTAAATCTCATCTGAACATGAGGTCTTGCTCTTTTCTATTTGGTCAAGATAATAAAAAGCTGACAAGTTAGCCGATCGTTGGGCTGATTCAACTACGATGTAGCAGTGAATACAATGATTTATTTCTTATCTTTTAAAGTTTAATTGCATCCAGCTGTCACAGTTCTGTCCTCTGCCTTTCATTTCTCACTGCCCAGTCACTTTCACCCCCAGTCGCCTTACTTAGGCATGCGCTGTCACCCGCTGACCTTCCCATTCCTCCATCGCTTTCCTTTCTTTACAACTAGCCACTGCCAGTCCCAGCTGTAACATGGATGTTGGACAGGCAAGACAATTTGGCCACAATATGACAAAAAACATCTTTCAAACTGGACACAGATCATTTTGTTATCACCACGGAGCTGTTACAAATAACCAGATTGCTCCATTCCTCTGCTTTTATATGACTATGCTCAGTTTTGTAAGTGGTCGGTTACTTACTCCTCACTTATCTTACCACTGATCTTGCTATCAGATTGCATACCTTTACACGTTGCCTGTGGCCTGTATCCCTCTGAAAGAACTGTTGTAATCACTCCCAACTAACTGTTCTTTGTTTGACTTCTGCTTGAAGTAAAGTTAAGAAAACCTGCCTGTTTGCGTTGTTTCTAAACCTATAAAAATCACCTGCTACCCACAATAAAATCCCTTACCTCTGATTGGCCTTATGTTTTTCATCAGTCCAAACATTACACTATTTAACTATATAATTGCAGTAATAGTGACTTGAAAGTGTAAACTACAGTATACTTGACTGTTATGTGTAGAGCAGTAAAAAATACTGTTATTGCCATGTATGACTTGAACTAGAAGGAGCATAATAATGGTGGCCCAAGAACTGAACCTTGGAGGAGTCCACACGTCTTGGTGATCTGCTTAGTCTTATGATGACCAATGGAAACAGCCAGCATGCTGACATTCAGACAATGATGCTTCCTAAGGCGTCAAATTACTTTACATCCTATTGCCCTACCGTTACTATTGGATGCTCCCGGAGCGCAATGGTTGTCTTATATTGACACTAGAGGTTCACTTTGCCATCTGTAAACAGTAAATTCCCCTTAAAGTGCACAACATTTCGCACTAGAGCCAAACCCTCTCCCTTTTTATAGTACGTCAGCTCCGAGCGTTAATCCCTGACACCAACGGATATCCTAAGCGAAGAGAAGGGGGCGGAGAAAACAACGCTTTTTGATGCCTCAGGAATTAGAACAGGCTGAAACAGCATAGCGCCTGCATTTTTTCTGCTTTTGCAACACGGAGCCTATGACAAATGTCCCTACAGGGACAATAAAGTGTATCTTATGTGTGTTAGGACTGTCTGGGGACCAAAGGCCAGGGGTGCAGAGGTAATTAGTGGAAAGAAAATAAGAGTTAGGAAGGGGGGAGGAGACAGGGATACGTTTCAGTCTTAGCAGAGAGTCCTGTGTAGGGTCTATGTTAAATGGTAAATTGTCTGCACATATATAGCTTTTCTACCTCAAAGCGGTTTACACTGCTTGTCATTCGACCATTCACACTCGTAATCAAACACACACACTCACATGCCCATGGGGGAGCTGCTATACTGGCTGGCCAACGCTCACGGGGAGAAACTAAGTTGGGTTTCAGTGTCCTGGGGTTGATGGATGACTGCTCAACCTCCTGAGCTACAGTCGTCCCCGCTATGCAAAAGAAACCTGCGATCTCTCAAATCCCGTTTTGACTGGTGTTAGACTGACATATTCCTGATAAATAAAGGATAAAATAAAGACAGAAAAATCATTTGTTTTCTAGGAGCTAAACATGTTCAGTAGCTTTCCAGAGCCTCTGATGGTTGTTTCGTTATATCGTTTTTTTTACAGTTGCATGTGAAGGCAGAATAGTTCAAATTCTTTTTGTCATGTGATACTGGTTCCCCAAGGACTTGGGAGCCCATGTCCTCGGGGAACCAGTATGAGCTGGTTTTCTTGCTGCCTTATCATTTTTTAATAGCAAATATCCACAATCAGGGTTTGAACCCAGTCATTAGCTTTTTTGTTCTATAATGTTTCGCATTCTAATAACTCTCAGGCCTTATTGCTTTGTGTGTGAGAGGTTATCCAGAGTTCTCCAGCAGTGGGGACGTTTGGTGCTAACGTACATTTAGCAACTTTCCACTGCTGTGCCCTACTGAGCACATAGATTGATAAGGCTCTGGATTTGCCACCCACTAAAATTGTAAATCTCTGGATGCTGGGCTCTGGCGCTTCCACAAAAAACATTCAATCAGAAAAACTGTCTAAGCTAAGCAGAACGCAAGTAACGAAGCATCCAAATGTAGGAGGAAACATTGTCTGATCTAATTTTAAATGTTTGACAAAATAAAAGGTGTACGTCCACAGTCAGTCATCATTTAATTGTTACATTTTGACTAATGGGTGATATGTAGATCTTATCAGTTGCATTCATTTTCGGTCAGACTTACTCTGGAGCCCAGTGGTATTTTGAGAGAAAACACAGGCATAATGATGTCTGAGTGCAGCACTGGTTGGGTAGTGTAGGAATGCCATAAGCAAGCTACCTCCAGAAGCATGAGAATGCATGGTCGGCAATTAGAGTCCCACTCCACAAAGATCCATAGGGAAAATAATCTAACCAAAAAAACATCTTTCCCACCAGCTGCTCATTCTTCAATGACCCTGTGAAGCAGTCATAGAACCTGTGTGGTCTGGACCACATTGGTCAGATTGTGATTTGACCAGTCTACACAGTAAGGCCACATTTCAGTAAATATGCAGCGTAATTTCCTTTTTGCCAGTTGCCACATGGTAAATGTTCTGCACTCATACAACACTTTACACTGCTTCTCATTCACCCATTCACAATCACACGCCGACTCACCAGGTGCAACTAAGTTAGGGTTCAGTGTCTTGATCAAGGACACTTGAACATGTGACCGGAGGAGCAGGAGATCAAACCAACAACTGTGGGATTGGTGGAAGACCGCTCTACCTTCTGCGCCACAGTCACCCCCACAGGTTTTCTTAAATTGCAGTACAGAGTTCACATTGGCACCATAAGAAACCTTTTTTTCTGGGATACATAGAACCACATTAACTAATAGGTTTTGTTCAGACTGGTGTAATTCTTCCTGAGTCAGCTCCGGCCTTCTTTCAAGTCAAGGTGTGATGAATAACATTAAAGTTATTTTAACCATCTGCTGAGCAGGACTCAGTACTCAGTCACTATCAGGACTGTGTGATTTTTAGCCACACTTACCAGCTATTTAATGTTTTATAGTTCCCTCAGTCCGTTAAGATCCCTGTGAAGTGAGTCAAAATTAGCATCAAAAGTGCTTTGTTGACATGGTTTAGGACATAACAAGATCATTTTTACAGGGTTTGTTCCCACCAGTTGATACATACACAATTAAAATAAAGAAATATTCCAGATGGTTCACATGTTTACCAAAAATGATGCGTTACAGTTACGCAACTTACTGTAGAGCATCTGTAGCAATTATGATGGAAGGAAAGATAAAAGTTGGCGAGTTCGGAGGAAGTTAACCTGATGGATGGACTTTTCAATCCTTGAGTTAAATATCTCACACTTTTAACCACATGTGTATTACTGCAGACAAAGGTCTAGTAACAACGAGGAAGTACTTATATAAACCCAAACCACCATTTTTCTCTGAACTTTCTCTTGGTGCTAATTGTAACCACATATTTTTAGAGTCATTCCTATGGGTGGTACTACAAACAACAAATGGCGCATAGGATCGTTCAGTTTAGACAACTTGACAACCTGCTCATTCACTATGTTGGTGAGATTCTTGCATTGCTAAATATGCTTTTCTCAAAAATTAGAAACTGGGAAAACTGCTAAGCTGGTTCTTTCCAAAGGTAACTGATCCATCTTCCTATGTAGCCAACATATCTCGAACTTACAACTAAGTATATCTTATTTTTTAAATTCTATTCAGTCCAAAATGACCCACAGCCATGAAATAGTGCAGCACATGTGGTAAACGCAGTAAATGTCATGCTGCCTTGTACCTCACTTGTAAGTCGCTTTGGATAAAAGCGTCTGCTAAACGTAAATGTAAATGCATCAGAAAAGTGAGGCTCTAGTCAGGCACATGCTAATTAACTAATCCCGGCTATTAATAAATCAGATCGGTGCACGCACACTACAGTTGAATTCAAAGTGTTTGGTTAGCAAACCCTTCATTCTTTTAGTTTTTTAAAGTCTTTTGTCTGTGCAGGGTCAAATAAAGCTTGGGCGTGTACCAGCACGCATGAAGCAAGAGGCAGTTTTCACACGGAAAAAGTTGTCAACTTCATTTCATACCTACAGGCAGTGCGGAGTTTCCATTTCAAGTAATTTGCATGGCTTTAAACAAAGTAAACTATGGGAGGACTGTGGAACATCCACACACACACACACACACACACACACCCACACACACACACACACAGCCCCAAACTGCTTTGGATAGGATGCAACTGTGCAAACCACTGAAGCAACATGCCACCCACATACAAATCACAAAGCTTTCAATAGCTGTTCCATTTCTCAATCTCCATCCTTTAGTGGCTGGTTTTCATATATTTGCACACTAATTTGTGATTGATTGCTGTTTCCATAGTGGTTATCTCATTTCTCTCCGAAGAATCAAACCACCTTTTTAACACTCTGTTATCTGTGGAATGTGGTGTCAGAGTCCACTCATTTGCTTATGAGCCACATAAAATGTAAACGCTTGCCCGAGGTGCAGCAAGATCCATACTTAGTGTAATTGTTTTGGAGAGAAGAGGGGGTGTGGGGTGCTAAAAAACTCTTTCAACAGGCGCATGAGTCATTGACATGCAGAGATTAATTAATCTATGAGTGAAAGGTACAAAAAGAAGACAGGAGGACTGACAGATGGTGAAAAACACATGTTGTGAAAGATTATAATAATCATTAGAAAATACCACAGAAACATACTGTGGAAGCAGAATTACAGTTGAATATTAGATACAAAAACTATATATATATATTTACATATTGTACTGCATATGGCAATAAAGCTTGTATTTTACTGTAATTTATGCTCGATTCAAACAAATCACGAGATGTATACATAAAGCCACATGGACTGAAAAGTTCTTCGTTCATGAAATAGTTTGGGAGCTGTGTCAGCCTGCAGATTGACTCACAAACCTCAAGGAAAATGTACATTCTGCTGACAGCAGGCCACACTGCTTCTTATGGCTTTGATTACACTGACAGGCATAGAGAATACAATGCATCCAGAAAGTATTCACAGCACTTAACTTCTTCCACATGGTTATGTTACAGCACTATTCCAAAATGGATCAAATTCATTGTTTTTCTCAAAAAAAAAAAATCAAAACAAACAAACAAACAAAAAAACAATACCCCATAATGAAAACGGGAAAGAAGTTTTTTGAAATCTTTGCAAATTTATTACAAATAAGAAACAAAACAAATTACACACACATATATATACGTATTTACAGCCTTTGCTTAATACTTTGTTAAAGCAGCTTTAGCACCAATTACAGCCTCAAGTCTTTTCAAGTATGATGCTACAAGCTTGACACCTATTTGTGGCCAGTTTCTTTTCAGATCTCTCCAGAGATGTTCAATCTGGTTCAACTCTGGGCTCTGGCTGGGCCACTCAAGGAGATTCACAGAGTTGTCCGGTAGCCACTACACACTACAAACATTGTTTGTAGAATTTTGAGGAAAATAATTAATTCGATCCATTTTGGAATAAGCCTGTAACATAACAAAATGTCGAAAAAGTAGCACAAACACAAAATCAAACAGTCTTTTAAATAGAAGTGGAAAAGATTGTCTTCAAGTTATTGTGACATTGAGTGTGATGCAAGTCCAAGGTTAAAAGTTACCATCTCAGCCTGTTTTTAACTGAGTTATCACATTTTGACTGTTGGTGTGAAATTTGCTTTCTTTTAGTTAACATTTAATAACATAACATAACATAACTTACAGTGAATCAAATTACCAGTGAGGTGCTCGACTGCTGAAAGCTACTAATGGAGTCAATGCCATATCAGTCATGATGATGATTTCTACCCATTAATGGTTGGATTGCATGCTCTCTCACCCTCGTCAAACACGGTATCTTCCAGCTTCTGACTGACTGAACACACCTGATCCAGGTAATCAGCTGCAGGTAGGGCGGGAAATCTGTAATCTGTAAAGATTATGTATATCTGTAAAGATATACGAAGTTTGTAAAATATTCAAGTAAGACTTGCTAGCAGAATTAAAAGGTTAATTGGTAACAGGTCAAGGGATCATGGCTGGGTATTAAAGGAGCAGCCACCAAAGGTTCAGTACTTGCAAGCAAAGCTAGGTTGTGGTTCATGACTCAGGGCAAGATGTTGTGAGAAAATTTTCAGTCAGTTCAAAGAGGATATTGCTCAACACAAGATTGCAAAGAATTGAAATTCTTTCACCATCTACATAACATAATGTTGTGAAAAGATTCAGGGACTCCTGGGAAATCTTATTGACTAAAGGCCAAGGGTGGATACCACTGTTTAATGTGTGTCAAGCAGCACTGCATGCTTCCGTTAAAGGGAGTTTTATCTCTCAACTGTTGACTAGGGGTTGATCAAGAGGGATTTGTTGGGTTTTCTCTACATATCTTTACAGTCTTGACTTTATTATGTAACGTTCCTTGAAATGACTTTGTTGTGAATTGGCGCTATATAAATAAAGTTGAATTGAATGACAAGAGTGTAAAGGAAAGTAATAAATGATATGTAATAAATGCATTAAACGAATAGTGCACATAGTGTATATTTTATACAAAAGCCAGGCTAAAAAGGTGGGTTTTAAGTTTGCTTTTAAAAACATCAAGATTTTCTGTTTTTATTTTCTATCGGTTCGGAGCATAAACACTAAAAGCTGCCTCATCGGAAGTTTTTGTCCTACACTTTGGAACAACTAAAAGACTCGAGCCAGAGGATCTGAGAACATGGACTAGTTCACACACTGGAAGCATGCACACAGGTAGGCTGGTCAAAAACCATGAAGCGCTCAGTCAGCTGTAAATGGTTTAAGGGGTATTTGGGTCGACCAGAGAGGAGAGCATTGTGTTGCTCCGAGAGAGAAATGTTTGTACTTTAGCAACATTTTTGAAGTGGTAAAGAGCAGAATTTATTGACCCCTTAAAACTGAGTTTTGGATCGAAGGTGACACTGAGATATGTGGCCTGTTGGCTTGGGGATGATCAAGTACAATTAATTTACATTTTTTTGCCATTTTGTTTCTCTGTTTGAGCCTTTCTAACCAATGACTAAAATCGTAGCCTTGTTCTGATTAAGCTGCGAAAGGTTCTGTGAAATCCCGACACTGGTGTCTATAATCCATTTTAGAAGGGCATCGATAGGCCCAGTGTCATCAGGAACGACAGCCACATACAGCTGAGTCTCATCAGCATATCTGTGGAAAGAGATGCGATGACACTGCAAGGTGGAAGCCATAAATGAATTCTGTGCAGAAACGCCTTTGAGTTCTCTGGACTTTTGGACCTTTTTGGACCTTTTTGGAAAATGGACCAGCCAAATACAATAAAGGCTATCCAGACTTCCCAGCAACGTGTTTAGAAGCAAGAATCTGTGATATTGATGGCGTGTGTTGATGCCCACGGCAATTCTTTGTTCAACTGGAGATCTTTTAGCTCAAGGCTAATCTCCCAATAGTCCATTAAAAATGATTTCACAATACATTTTACAATACAATAACAAATATCTAACAGACACATATATTTAAGTATGTGCACACACCTGCCTCTAATTAATTTCGCTGTCTGAGTCCCATCTGCCTCTTTGCCCCAGACATTTCCAATTTTGTTTTGGCATACCACTTTAGGCATACAGTACATAGTGTCATGATTCTGGCAGATCCGTGCACAAATGCCTTTGAGAGTTGCTGCAACTATAGCGTCAAATAACCAGCAAGGACTTCAGATTCTATAGTACTATAATCATTCTCCTATGACCTATGTTGTGTCCATCTTTAACTCTTGTTCTCACAAAAGCAGGAGCCTGGCTTATTCTGCTGTCTTGGGATATACTAAAAATCCAAATCCTTGAGTGTACATTACATCTGACTTTGAGGTTTATAAGCATTAGTCATTAAATCATTAAAGTGCTGTCTTTAATTTTGATATAGGTGTCAGGTACGTGTGGACATTGATGACAGACACCAGGTTACACATCCTACACCCCATCTGGTTATATTTTGGAAAGAAAACAATTTTGGTAAAATAATATTTAACATGCATAGAAATGAAAAACAGGACAGTGCAGTTTAGGAGGCATTACACTACTTATTAAGAATAATTTTTCTTTTAAGATATTTGTGTTCTAATTTCCAAGCCTATAAAAGTTAATTTTCCAACCCTGGGTCCCCGAAATAAAAGACTCCAAAACCCAGACCACCTTTCAGCCCTTATGTGCACCTCAGCCTCCACTACATTCTGGTTTCTGAACGGGCCGAGCAGTCCAGAGGGACCTTCAGTTTCTGTCTCTGAGTGGGTCAACGCCCGGTCCTGGCTTCAGTCCCAGACCACAGCTCCTACTGCTTGTCTTGTTGCTGTACCTGTCTCAGACTGTCGCTTCCTGTTCCCGAGTTGCGGTTGGCCAATGGATGTCCTGTTCCCAGCTCGGCCAATGTCCCATCTGTTGCCGGTCCCGGTCCTGTCCCTGACTTGGACGACGTTGGTCCATTTCTTGAGTTGGTCGGTAGTCTTGCAGTCCCTCGGCTGATGCCTGGGGTGCCAGACACGCCTGATTCAGCCGACACCCCGCCCCTTCCTATACCTGTTCTGTGGCCAACCAACACAGTCAGAGCCAGGGCCCGGGGGTGTTCAGCCACGTCCCTTTGAAGTGATTTTCCATTTGTTTGCTTACCCTTTTACCATAACACCTGATCACCGTCTCCTCACTTGGGTCCTAATATAAATATAAATATATACAAACTGTTACACAAATAGCACATCATATCAAATTATAATGACCTACTGAGCCTGCTGCCATATGGAAGAGGAACCTACTGGCCCATGCTGACCCCTGTCCAACACAAGAATGGTAGGACTACGAAACTTTACAACATGTACATTTTATTCTATTTATATATCACTAATTCACAACTAATTCAGAGAGAGAAAAGACTAATCAGTAGCTATCACCAAAGTAGTAGACTGACTAGCCCGTCCTCCACCAACAGGAAGCTAGTGTTGCTTATGTTAATCCTTTTTTATCTTTAGACATTTTCAACAGAGTTGTAAACGTGACTGGTAACAGAGTTATTGTTGCTCTATGAGCCGTCGGGTGACTCAAGCTAAATCTGCTTACTCTATGTACATATTGTTTTTACTGCACAGGATCTGGGCCTTTGTTTTCTAATGATTAATAAACGAGTCATGATGTACCAGTGTTGGTTTAATATGTGAAAGCTGCTAGAACAAAGTGATTGTGCTGTTTGCACTTTTTCGAGTTATAACAACATGAAATCATAAAAAGGTGGTCAGACTGACAATGAGATTCATCTGCGGCAAGATGACATAAAACAGAAATAGGCAGGAAAGTCATATGTACGAACAAAGAACAAAGCTATGAAGCATATTGACTTTAAAGCTGCTCCAATCATTTGAAGTTAACAATGAATTACCCATAGTGATAAACCCACAGGAAATTTCCTCCCAATTCTGCAGTTCCGGTGCAAAAGATTTAATACCAGAGAATAATGAATGCAAGACTGAATGCATGACTTCAGGAACATTGAATAAAACTTCAAACGGTCAAACCTTGTTTTTCCTCTTTTGCAGAAGCTGCAAAAAGAGCAAACAAAGGCAAACCATGGAATCCAAAAGCACTTTAATAAAAGTGAAGTACAGATATGAACGGTGGATGGGCACAGACAAGGAAATGGGCTTTTTGAAAAAACTAAAAACCATTAACTCAGGAAAACTGAGTTATTGGGGAACAGGTGAGCAGGGAGGGCCGGGAATTATCAGGTGACTGAAATGTGGGATCAACAGAGTGTGTGGAGGGTCTGTGGATATGTTAATTTGGGAAGTCAGATCTCACCTTCTTCAAGATGATGGGAAAAAGATGCACTGGTGAACATACAGTATTTAATGGGGCAAGTAGCTAAATTGTCAAAGAATTAATGAGCACAGACTAAACTACAACCGACAAACACAACCAATATTCATCAGTTGGAGTGAAACATGACTTTAATCAAACACTGTTTGTCTGCTGGATGTGCAATTTGGCATCTGTTTGCCCCCAGGTTCATTATATCAGTTATTAAACTGCATGATTTTGTTCTTCTTCTTCTTCTTTTCCTTTGGGCTGTTCCCTCTCAGGGGTCACCACAGCGAATCATGTGCCTCCATCTAATCCTGTCCTCTGCATCCTCTTCACTCACACCAACTACCTTCATGTCCTCTCTCACTACATCCATAAATCTCCTCTTTGGTCTTCCTCTACACCTCCTGCCTGGCAGCTCCAACCTCAGCATCCTTCTACCGATATATTCACAGTTTCTCCCCTGAACATGTCCAAACCACCTCAATCTGGCATCTCTGACTTTATCTCCAACACATCTAACATGAGCTGTATCTCTGATGTCCTCATTCCTGATCCTGTCCATCCTCGTCACTCCCAAAGAGAACCTCAACATCTTAAGCTCTGC
Source organism: Channa maculata (assembly GCA_020496755.1). Lineage (NCBI taxonomy): Eukaryota > Metazoa > Chordata > Actinopteri > Anabantiformes > Channidae > Channa > Channa maculata. The sequence goes on from CM035603.1 coordinate 2,784,740, forward strand.
TACCTCCAGCTCTGCCTCCTGTCTTTTCTTCAGTGCCACTGTCTCTAAGCCGAACAACATCTCTGGTCTCACCACCGTCTTGAAAACCTTTCCTTTCATTCTCGCTGATACTCTTTTATCACACAACACACCTGACACTTTTCTCCACCCGTTCCAACCTGCCTGCACTCGTCTCTTCACCTCTTTTCCACACTCTCCATTGCTCTGAACCGTTGACCCTAAGTACTTAAAGTCCTGCACCTTCTTCACCTCTGCTCCCTGTAACCTCACCGTTCCACCTGGGTCCCTCTCATTCACACATGTATTCTGTCTTACTGCGGCTAAGCTTCATTCCTCTGTTTTCCAGAGCAGACCTCCACCTCTCTAGATTTTCCTCCACCTGCTCCCTGCTCTCACTACAAATCACAATGTCATCTGCAAACATCATAGGCCCCGGAGAGTCCTGTCTAACTTCATCTGTCAGCCTGTCCATCACCAGAGCAAACAAGAAGGGGCTCAGAGCCGATCCTTGATGCAGACCCACCTCCACCTTGAACTCGTCTGTCACACTTACAGCACACTTCACCACAGTCCTACAGCTCTTATACATGTCCTGCACCACTCTAACATACTTCTCTGCCACTCCAGACTTCCTCCTACAATACCACATGAGGGAGTTGATGACTCTTCAAATTTCTCCTTCCATCTTCCCATCACACTCCTGGTACCTTCTATTTATAGCTAATACCAAATAGGGAGGACAATTGATACCAGTGCCATTTTTTATTCTGTTTACTGATCTGATTGTCTATTGATTGTCTTATTGATAATTGATGAATTGACTATGAGCTCATACAGCAGTTTTATTGTCTCTGAGGCTGAACTCTCCCTGTATCTCATAACTCTCTCTTGTTGCATATTTCCAGCAGCTTAAACATATCAGGCATCAGGCCTGATCCTGGCTTTGTGTACTTTGTGTAATCATACTCAAAAAACATCTTTGATACTGCACCCGATACGTTACCCTCCGCAAGTAGGTGGAGGAAAAAATTCTGTGGTTTACAGTTGTTTTTAGATAATTGATAAACAAAAGTAAAGCTGAATGAAAGCTCTGCTGTACTAAAAGTCTTAGGATCTAGTTACTAACAGTCATCATCATATTTTTTAAGAATATGTTAGGAATGATTCATAGTTGCAAATTACATCAACAATGAGGGTTTTATATAGTACCTTGAACATTACCTGTTCACTTTGGTTTCAAAAGTTCTTTTACCATCATATTCCTGTGTAGTTAAGAAACAACAACAGTTAGGGTGAGTGCACAATGTCTTGCACTGATTTTACTGTCCAGCAACCTCTTCTAGAAGTTTAGTAGTTGTATCAGTACTCTGTATTGGCGAGTACTCAAATGTAAGTACTTGTACTAGGAAAAAGTAGTCTTGGAACATCCCTACTAAAGACCGACCGTACCCATTTAACTTCTTATGATGAAATAGGTTGAAAGGCAAAGGTAAGACATCTGGCTTTGTATACCAGTGTGTGTAAATATTGAAAACAGGAAAAACATAAAATATGTTAGAAAATGGAGTTTATTATGCAGTAAAAGGTTTTCAGCAAGTCCAACATAATGTTTTTAGTGAAGATGAATGTAAAGGTATCAAGGCTCGAGTTCGCTGGATTCGACACACAGGCCGTATCATGCTGATGATTTTTCATCTCTTCAAGGACAATGATTTGTGATACATAGATAGAAACCTTGTCAGTTAACAGCACAGTGACAAACTTGTAAAATCTGTGAAACTTCAGCGATTATCAAAAGATTGAAACCAGACTTGTTCTCGGGCAAACAGCAGCAGCAGGAGGAAGCAGGAAACAACCATGACACACTAACAATATGCAGTGTTGTTTTTTTGAGCATCTCTCTGCTAACATGGCTTTTTAGCTTTGGTCTTTCTACTTGGAAAACACATTTTTAATGTCGTCAGTCTTAGGAGCCTTGCAAAAATACACGTATAAAAGTCAAACTGACAGTGGGACCGTTTCGGTGTTGCCTTTTCGTGTTCAGCGAGTCTTGCTCGTTTTGGTCGATTAGAAATGCAGATGAAGTAGAAATGCATGGAGACAAATCACTGCCTGATGTGCCAGCACTTTTTCTTTTGTTGTTAACATGTGTCTTCATTTAATCCATTTGCATTTTATAATTCACAGAAAAACTGCTGGACGTTGATTGTGTTGCATGTCAGGGTTAAGGTACCGAGTAATAAAATTGCAGTCACAGGATGGTTAAAAACTACCTCATGAATCTCTTAAGGCCAACAATTAGCAACTCTCTCTACCAGGTTGCTTTAAGAGTGCTACCTGCTGGTGTGTGTGGAGCCAAGGCAGCAGCTCAGCACAGAGCTAATCTGAACCATTTTCCAGTCCTAAAGCGTGCGTCCACATTATTGGAGCAAGACAGCTTTTTGCATTTGCCTCGCCGTAGCTGTATACGTGGAGTGCTGCACCTGTGTGCGTGTTTCCGGCGCGCTGAGCAGAGTGGGAATGCGACCAAAATTCAAATGTGTTGAACTTTAAACCGCAACGTTCTGATCATTGTGGATACATCCACCACTGCTTTGAGAGACCACAAACATAATCAGCCTGCTTGTGTCTCTCAGCATTTCCCAACCTGTGCAAGTAAAAATGACCTTTTCATCAGAAGCTGACAATGAGAGACAATGTGCGACTGTTACAGTGAGGAAAATACAGTGTCTGTCAATGTGCAGCACAATATTCTCTTTTTTTGTGATAAATACCACATTACAATTATATATTATTAACAGTGCATATAACACTATAATGTACCTAACAGGCAATTTAATTTGTTCTTGATGGAGATCATTAAAGCCCAAATGCACCTTAGAGCCGTGTTCAATATACGTGAAGATGGAAAACTTTTGCAACCACCATTGGTTTGTAGTGGGAAACAGATAAAATGTTAAAAGAAATTCAAAATTCAGTTTCACCTTTTTTTTTTTCTTTTCAATAATGTAACTTGTTGTGTGTGTAGTTACATCTGGGGCAAAATGAGTCCCTCATACACATAGTCACAAGACCACACAGAATTCTCTCCTAAGTCTGTGTAGTGATGAAGTTCCTCAGATGTTTCAGCTCATTTATTGGTTTTACGAAACACTTTCCATTTTGCTTCAGCTGAACTGCTCTTATCGAACTTCATCTATGTAAACTTTAACTGTAAACTCCGTGTTCCTGCTCCAACAGCAGAAAGGTTCCTGGTTCAAACCTGCCATGTTCTCCCTGTCCCTGCTTTGGTTTCTTTAGTGTACTTCAGCCTCCCATTACTGTCCAAACACGTGTGTTAAGGTTGAGTTTGGGACTGTCCTCCTGAAAAATAGGTTATTAGCAACAAAATGTATTATGTGAAGCAGCTCTAATCAATATAATAGTCACGTAGTATCTATAATTAGAAACTCTGGTACGGAGGCGGTCAGGGTTTGGGTATACAGAGCAGAGGGCTTTGCCACAGGAAAATGAAAATCAAGTCCAATGCGAAACAACTTTCTGAAGGTGTTATTCTGACAGGGATGTTATGTACATGATGTCACCTGATGCTAGAAAAAGAGGCCGGTGCCTTTGTAAGAGGTGGCAGAACAGCACGAAATGGATGCAACTTAAATGAATGGCTGCTGTCCCGAGGGCACTGTTTCAAGAAATTCTTTGGCCGATTACAAAAGAGGCTAGGGTTAAACGCCATATGGGTGTTTCAGTTGGAGGATGGAAATAATTATAACACCTAGTTAAGTGCATTTAAAAAAAAAAAAGAGCCATGCATTCACTCAGCTTAAAAATCTGATACATGCTCTAATAATAGTTGAAGTTAAAGAAAACACTGTGCGGAAACCAGAACAATACAATATGCAGCTGAAAACCTTTTAAATCTACGTAAATGTCAGATAGATTCAGCAGCTATATGCTTTGGGTTTTGTTCACTAATTCAACAGTAACAAAACAATTTTACCTGGTTAGTGCTGGATGTTGTTAACTGACTTGGTTTCCATAGAAACAACCTCCAAAGCACTTGGGATGTTGAACTATTTAGAGCAAATATTTTTTGGGAACAAGTTGTATTCTATTAAATTATTATGGATAATAACCTAAATCTAGTCCTGAGTTTCCATCTTGTGTAAGGCTGACAATATCACGGATAACCTGTAAATACACAACGGTGAAAACCATTTTTACAACTAGCAGCTGTTTGCTACCACATAAACAACTTAACATAAAATCAAGTTATGTTACAGCTGCATGTTCTAGAGTTTGATAGAACAAGACGGCTTTAACTGAAGAATAGAAACACACTGTCAGATGATGATGATGATGATGAAATGATTTAGAGAACAATTTAATTTGCCTCATTATTTGTTAAAATGGTTGAAAACACCAAATGTACAGCACATAGTTTCGGTCAGTTATACTTACAGATGCAATGTGTAGCAAGGATATAAAATTAGAAAGTGAACAGCACAAATATTTGACAGTAAATCAGCTGATAACTGCAAACGTGTGCACGTCTTGGTGCTCTTGCTTTGGCTCTGTCAACGGCACAGCAGGAAGTCAAATCAAACAGGTCTAAACAGATGCACTGGAGTTGAAGCTCAGTCAGCACGACTGAACACACACGCCAGTGAAATCCAAAACCTTTTATGACTGCGAACGAGCCTGAAAATTGACAAGCAAGTCACTGTGAGCTGTAGCTGTGGATTTATTTACACGTAAATGTAGTTCAGCTATTTCCTGTTCTCGTGAGCTCCGGTGCCATGTCATAAATGCTGACTCATAACAAAACCCAGATGGGGAAAAGGGTCATGACCTGCCAGCCAGCAGAAGCACAGGCTTCACCTGGACTATGTGATTGGCAGCAGAGATCGACTTAATGGGTATTTGGCAGCATGTGTACATGATTCACAGACACAGGTGTTGTCTGGGAAGGTGTACTGAGTGTTACAGAGTGCGGTTTATGAGAGAGCGAGTGTGGGAAGGTAGACATGAATTATAGCAATTCATTTGTGTGTAAATGTGGGCGAGCGTAAAGTAAGTCACACAACACTTCTTAGGGGCAGAAGTCATCTCCTTGGTTGTGTTAAATAGCAGTAGAAGTCATAATTTTCCTGTCAACACTCACAAAGCCTGATGTAACACAACAGGCAGCTGATAATGTGAAACCAGCGCACTCACTACTAAGAGTAAAAATACAGTAGCCAAGCTGTTTTCCATGTTCTAAAAGGGGACAATTCATTTTAGTACTTTCAATTACAATAATTTAACAGATGGTTGGAGCAGGACAGAAGCTTTTGTGGCTCTGTTTAGGTGAAATTCATATGTTTCATAAATAGCTATGTTAGTGAGCTAAATACTGTATCCAAGCTTGCTACAGTGTTGCTGGTGTATTTACATATGATGTCATGATGCCATGGACGGATGATGAGAAAAAGCCCCTTATTGTTTTGGAAATTTCATGTCTGCTTTCTGTAATTCCTTTTTTGTGTTTTTGGGGTAACTGATGTGTATTTTTTGGGGGATATTTTTGTAAGTTTCTGATCATTTTTGCACCTCTGTTGTTCACTTTACGAGGTTGTTTTTCATTTTTTTTATAATTGTTGTGTAGGAGCTCTTAGGCTCCTGAGGTCTACAACCAGAAATAGCTGTTGTACACACTTCGATGCCATGAATAAAGTGAATCCAAACACTGAAACTATCTCACGTCACTAAACTACAATAAAAGTAATTAATATTAAGATTAGAAAGTCGTGTTAAATCGAAATTCAAATTAACTTTAACAAAAACAAAGGAGAACTAGGAGAAACAATGGTTGTAGCGACCCGGTCACAACTCCTTCGCACTCCTTTCAGGCTTCTGATTGGTTAGTCAAACATGCTGATCCCTGAGATTTGTTGCTAGTCATCTTTTTATTAATAAGCTGCTCAGCTGGCTTCCTCTGTAAACTATTTAGCTAGCATGCTCTGTAAAGTTCTGCAAAGGTATTTTGAGCTTATAGCAAATTGTTGTGGGGTGTTTTCACTGTAGTAAACTGTGTTAGCCTCAGTTGAATTTGGGAGGATGCTTTGCAGTTCTTTTCGATCGTACTATTTCCATTGAATGTATAAAGAGTCATTGACAGTTGCTTTTATTATTGACCAGTTATAAGTATACACTTCCTAATGATGAAAGAGCCAATGATGCCATTTTTGACTCCAGAACAATTTTGGTTGTAACAAATATGTGTGTGTGTGTATATATATAAATATATATTTCAGCTTTCCCCTAAAGCTCAATGATAAGCTTTCCTTCATCGTCACTACTGCTCGTGTCTTCTGAGTAGTCCTGGCAGCTTTGCACGGGCCTTACTCCACTGGTCAGACACTCGCCCGGCTGAAAGCCATGAAACTGGCCAGCCAAGAAAAACGATTGGTATTTGTGGGTAATGTCTGGTCTCTCAGAGTTACTGCCCTGTGTTGTATAGTCATTTGGTTTCCAGTCCTTTGTGTCCTGCTCAGGTCCTGGGTATGTAAAGGACTTTGTTGTTGGCCCAGTATTGGTGTTTCCTGTCCATTCAGCTCTACTCTGACTGACTTGAAGAGAATGAGAAATATGGCAGTGGTGTGTGCTGAATGGTGTTTTGGCTTCAGGCGAGAGATTCGGGCTTTCGTGACTTCCTAAATGTACCTTAGTACAGCAACTTCCTGCTGAGCTGTTGTCCCCTTTAGTGGGATTTTCTTGCTGTATGGACAGGGTTTGCTTCCCGTCCACACGTGAAGATGTATGGGTTTGCTGATGGCTGGAGTCAGTTCGTGAAAAAGCGTTTTCTGCCTCTGTTAATTGGGCCGGTGCTTTAAAAGGTTCCCTTACATTTGATCCACCGTGGCTGTGGGTGATGCTGTTTTCCCACTGGTACTGTGAGACATAAAAGTTGTTTATTTCCAGTGGGGGAAGTGGAGAATTGAAAAGGTTAGTTTGCCTGCTGCTGGATGGTAAAACAAGGTTTTTTGATGTGCTTGGAGCTTGCTGAAGGCTCTGTGGAGGGTTTTCAGACATTCCTGAGTGTGTCTGGGAAAGATGCTTTAGATGCTGCTCAGATAGCCAAGAATTCTTAAAGGCATCTGTCTTGACCTTTCTGTCTTCTCCCTGTTAATAAAAGAAGAATACAAGGATAAAAGTTATCATGATACCATCACAATAATACAATCATTGTCCTCCTTCCATTGAACCTTCATCATTACCTTTCCACATTGCTGAAATACCACGAAGCTTAATGTGTCTGGTGAGTTTGAAATGATGATAAACTCATCACAGGATACATACCAAATTATTGGAGCATTCGGCTGTTGGAAGCACCGCTCTTTAACTTTACTGTGTATGTTTTAAATCATATGGAAGATATTGTGCCACAAAACAGACTAGCAGCTGCCTAGATCTGGTATCGTTTTAATGGATTACCGATGTTTTACATTGGCAAAAGGCTCGTAAATACTCATAATTCACATTTCTTTCCAACGTGTGTGGCTCTGTAATGTACATTTTTGTTTAGTATATTTGTCACATGTAAATCTTCGGCTTTGTCTTGGTGATCATATGTTTATCGTGCTGAAGTACTTAATGTGAAAACCAACTTCTGGATTCTGTGTTTTTCTGTTTTTTGGTGAATGTCTCAAAAAATGAAAAACTACTTTGTGATGTAACAACTGTCACGCCTCACTCCTGCTTCCACGTGAACCCCTTGTCATCAGTGAGTGATGGATTTGTGGAAAGATTTGCTTGAGTTTAGGAATAATTAAAGCAATAAAAATGTTTCTGAAAAGAATGTTGCGTTGGATTCAATCCTGTGCTTTTTTGTTTTTGACTTTTTCATTTATGGGCCATTTGTATACTGACTTTGAATGGCTTGAAGAAGAGTTTATGTATTTATGAAGAAGATATGACCAACGTCAGTTCATTCAGCGTCACTGCTGGCTTTGTAATAAAAATGTAAATGGGGTTACGCTCGACACCTGGTCTGTCTTGTTTTCTCCTGTCACCCCTCCATCACCATGCCCCTCCACACATTTGTGGTTCTTTTCCTCAGCCTCTTGGCTATTTTGCCTGCAGGCTGTGCTGTCTGGCTGCCCAGGGGTCCCTTCATGTCCCAAGGACTGCAGCTCCTTCTGGCCCAGCAGCAGGGCTCCCTCCATAAGCCCTAAGGAAAGAAAAACAAATAACACTGAGTTTTTTTTTAGGATTGTATATCTTCCACATTAGTGTTTTATCTTGGTTTACAAACTAAGGTGAGGATCACAGGGCATGGATGTGGAAAATATGCCCATCAAGAAAATTAAAGGTGTGTTTTGTAGTAGAAAGACACATGGGCATGGTCAAATATAATAAGAGATGGTGAACACATGATAAAAAAAATAAATGGCTCAGCGACCAGAAATAATACTAATAATTAGCAGGTAAATCAAATATACAGTTAGCACATGGACATCAATTCTATGTCAGTGTCATGCCCTTTCCAGGAGTACTTGAAACTATGTTTGTTGTTCTAGTTTATCCAGGAGGCAGCGGATAGAAGTCTCAGGTTTGTTTATTATCTACTCCCCAGGATGTGGAGACGTAACTTTGTTATTGTCTGTAATCCTCATCTCCTTTAAATTAAAAAGTGGGCAAAGTTGGTGTTTTGTACCGCCATGGGAATCGGATTACATGCTCAAATACCGGTGGACACTGCAAGTCTCTGTGAAGGCCTTGGGGGAGCTGGATCACATGTCACAGTAAAGACAATCATAATCACAATTACATGGACTGTGGGACTTTATTTAACCACAAAGAGGGTTTAGGCGAACCGCTAGCTGATCATTTTTTTTATTAAATTAAAATTCCTAAAAGCGATTTCACCTCTACATCAATTGCACTTCCCAAAATGAGGTTCAGATGAATATTTACTGTGAGCGTTTACTGCCATCTTGTGGTTAAACTGGGGTAAACACGTTGAAAAGTATATGAAAAATATACTGTCCTGAAACTGGGCAACTATATCCATTTGAGTCCACAACTGTATCCATAGCTAAGTTTAAATTCAGTATGTTCGAGAATAAAGTCTAAGCACCGTTACATCCTTCATCTCCAATACTAAATGAACAATTTAAATAAATAAAATAGCATGTACCTGCAGCAGGGCTCTGACTAGTTGTGGGCACAGCTGGGACATCCTTTGGCCTTTCCACCTGGATGTTTGAAGACACTGACGTAAACTGAATAAGCTGCTCTTCTGAGTGGGCTGAACTGATTACGTCCTTTGATTCACTGTGAGTCATTGCCTGTAAAGGGGCAGAACTGTCCAGTAGTCCCACCCTGTCACAGCCTGTGTTTGCATGATTAGCTGCTTTCACAGTCTCTGTAGGTTCCGGAGGATTAATGCAGCATGTGATTGCTTGTGGGTTATAGTGTCTTGGACCTTTGCATTTGTTAATGGAGAGTGAAGATGTTTCTTGGCTTTCTTTGCCCAGGAGTTCACTTTTAGTACAAATCTGATCTTCTGTGGTGGGAGAAAGGCAGGCCACACTGAGACTGTGCTGGCCAGAGGGTGTTTGTGAGAGGCTGACCGTTCTATCCAGCACAATTTGGTTCTCAGTACTACAGTTCACACAAAGTGCATGTTCCTCCTCTGATGTTTGATGCTTTTCTGACTTAACACCTATGAGTGAAGCAGCAGTTGACATAACATCGCCCACAGAGCTCAAGGCCTGTGTGGCCGTGCTTACATTACTGTATTTGTGTGGGTGTAGCTTCAAGCCTAGAGTTTCAAGAGGCTTAGATTCAGCGGATACTGTAGACTGGCTGCAATTACTGTGCTCAGTCATGTGGATATTTGGCTGTACCTTCCCAAATTGAAGAGACAGTGGGGGTTTTATACTCTCAGTGTTAGGTTTAGGTAAACCCTCACTTGGGTCCAATTGCTTTTGATGTCCTGGCTGTTGATGGTCCCTTGCCTCACTTCTAATTTCCATGGTGACAGAACTTTGACCTTTATTTGGGAGGCTTTCTGGAGCCAGTACTCCCTCTTCACGTCTCTGTGAGAGGCAGCAACCTGCTTGCTCCTCAATCTGTGGTTCAATAAGAGCCAGCTGCTCATCAGATATGATCTGGAGGCAAATCTGCAGGTCTGCTGTATGAACGTGAAACACGTTCTGACCGACTGGTTGCGTCTTGTCAAATGGTACAATTTGACAAGGTACAATTGGGGCGTTTGGACCGGCAAAGGCTCTGTTTACAGGGTTTAACTGGTCTGATGCTGGTGAGAGATGGGAATGTGGCAGAGGAGGGTTAGCATTGGGTTGACCATGTGAGAAAGGTGGACTGGCAGCAGCAGATGTCTGAGTGTTTGCTGAGGTGGTAGGTGTAGTAGGGACGCTTGCAACCACAGGTGCAACAGGTCTGGCTAATTGCATAGGCACTGAGCCTGATGCAGATTTTGAAGGCTCTATCAAAGTGCTGCATAAACCTGCCTGGTAATTTTTTAAACAGGTTGTGGTTATTGTGGTTGCTGCAACTTGCCTGTGAATCACAGGCAAACTAAATGTGACATTTTCACTGAATCTTGATAATTTAGCCTGACAAAGGGTTGTAGCCGTGCAGGGCAAGAGAAGCTGGTTTTGTGTAGAATCTAAAGAAATGGTCTTTTTGTTATCACAAGCCTTTGGTGAAGTGAAAGGATCACCACATGTTTTTTCAGAGGTTGAGATCAAGCGTGAGCTATGCTCAGTGTGAGCAGATGACACAGCAGAGGTGAAAGTGCAGCCATCAATTCCAGTTGGTTTATACACAGCAGGTGGTGAACTGTTTGCATTAGGTACGGCAGCGTTAGGTAACTTGAGCTGGTACTTGGGCAGGAAGCTGGTCTTGGCTGCAGAAGAGATGGAAGTGGCCAGCGAGGTGCTAACAGATGATGCATTCGCATTGATTATGCATGGTGCGAAGCAAGCTCCTTTGAGCTGTGTGTGCTGATTTTTTTGATAGTTGGTGTAACTGAGATTTGTGTCCTGCTGGGGCACACTGCCACTGACAGAAGGAGGGGGGTGAGTCACTGTCTTTGGGTCGGTCTCCATAGATAGCGAGAAAACAATTTTGTCATCAGTTCTCTGCTTTTTCCTGTCTGAGGGAACATGGGCTCCACAGAGCTGCGAGGTGGTATCGGTATGTTTGTCTTCATGAATTAATCTCCCTGCCTCTGTGCTGCTCACGCTGCTTGTTTTGAGACCAACCAGGGATCCAACTGAAGGTAGCGGCAGTACTGACAAAGACAGATTTCTGTGCAGTGGAGTCTTGAGAGCGCTGCTTGAAGAATGAAGATGGCTAGTTTTTAGTTCAAAATCCACAGCAGAGATGAGGGATGGCTTGGCAGGGGGGCAACCGGGGTGGCACACCGTTGCACTGCTGCTTGTGATGCTGGTTATTGTTGCAGTCTCCTTATGAACTGCTGACAGCCGTTTCTGTGGACCCTGAACCACCTCATGCTCTGGGTTTATACACTTCCTGCCTTTAATGACAGTGTTATCACCACCTTTATCAGCATTGTAGAGCTTTTTAAATGTCCCGCCCCCGTACATGTACCACTTGTTGTAGGCAAACTTCTGTGTTTTCTTCCTCCGGAACTTTCTGTTGCTTGGCTCTGCACAAATGTCACCACCATCCCCATCACAGCTGAGACTGCCGGTGAACGCCTCCTCCACAGATGAATTCACGAAGAGACCGTCTGTTGCGTGGTTGCAGTCTACGGCTGTCTGCCGGACCAGTGGGCGGTGGGTAGATGACTGCTGGTTCACAGGCTTGATCGTGAAATTTGTTGGATTGATGTGGCCAGAGCTTCCCCGTCGAAAGAGTGTTTCGTAATCCCTCTGATAGGAGGCAGTTGGGCTGCTCCTCTCAGGCTGCAGGAGGGTAACACTGAAGGGTAGGGAGTTGCTGCGTGTCAAGGGGGCATGCTCAATGGTGGTGGAGTGCTGAGTGGGTACAGAGCTGTACAATCCAGGCTTTCTGTTTCTTTGTGATCCAACATTACTCATCTTCATGTCAAAATGAAACGAGTCCTTGTATGTGTACGGCATGGGGAGATCAATACTGCCTTGCTTTGACAGAACTGTCTTTCGTGGCCTTACATTGTCCAACTGTTTGTCCTCCACGACAGCTGTGTTCTCAGAAATCAGCTTAGATATGCGCTCCTCCAGTTTCTTCTGCTCCTGCTCTCTTGCAGCGTCCTTGGGCTCCTGTCCACTGTGGCCTGGCTCTGAAGATGTTTGTGTACTGGATACTTCCTCGAGATGCTCTTTGGTTGATTCAGCGACAGAGTCCATGCTGTGGTCTGGTAAAACACTGGCAGGACTTGGGTAGTGGTCACTGCTCTCACTAAAGCCTGAGTCAGTGCTCTCGTGGCTCTGTGATTTTCCACCTGACACAGAGCTTTCCCACTGCTTGGAGAACAGAGTGGCCTCTTGTCTCTGGAGGGGAAGATGTCGACTTATAGTCAATGGAGATTTTTCCTTCCCCCCCCTCTGTTTTTCCTCCTCTGTCATTGCCTTTGGTTCTGCGTTATGACCTGCTGGGGTCAGCCCACTCTGTTCACTGACAGACTCTTGTATCTTTGCAGCGTAGACCTGTGTCGTATGGGCTGGGCAGGTAGTTGCAGGTAGCGTGGCATCCTTCTCCATGCTGCCTGACTCATCAGTGCGCTCATCCATAGACACACTGGAAGTATGGGTCTCTCTGGAGCTGGACATGCTGTCCAGACTGCCCAGGCTGCTTTGCTCTGACTCGGATGAATGGCGGGCATGAGCCTGAGTACGCTTATGTTTGTAGAGGTTGCTCTGAGTCTTAAAAGAAACTCCACAAGTAGTGCAGGGGTAAGGCCGCTCCCCTGTGTGGCAGCGGAGATGCTTCTCCAGCACGCTGGGCTTCATGCAGTCCCGTCCGCAGTGACCACACACATGCTTTCCTGCCGATTTGGGCCTGGCTGCAGGAGCAGCGGCTGCCAGACTCAATCCCGCCTGAGACTGCAACCCACCTGCAATATGGAGTGTCAGGAAGGGAAGCGTTTCCTTGGAGTAGAGTGGCGGCATGGCCAGATGGAGTGTGGCTGGCTCGCGGACAGCTGCAGTAGGCTGTGGGTAAGGCTGTGCTGGAAGAGCAGGCACTGTGTGGATGTAAACGGCCGCCAGTGGGGCTTGGATGTCCATCCTTTTCTCTGCCTGTGCTGCGATGGAACTGATGTGAACTGGAGCACTCGCCAATCCTGGCTTGCCAGTCTCCATGGTAACACTGCTGCTGTCGTGATGTACCAGTGCCAGGTCTCTAATTACCTGTGAGATAAGAACAGTTTGCATTAGACCTTTGCTTTGCCTTAGATCAAAAGGGGCTGCTCTGTCTATTTAAGTGGGGATGTTCCTGAGACTGAGGCTTCATTCCTGGCAAATATTTAATTATTGCACCAGCCGAAAAGAGAATGAGCATCACAGCGAATACACACACTAAAACAGTAAGATACAGGACAGATGGCTAATAACACAATTATTCTAGTCTGGACTTGGCACGATGCTAAATTCCAGGGAGATGTTTTTGTCATCATATCTACAATTCTGCAATACCAAAACAAAAAGTGATATCACAGCTGTGAAGAGCAATATTACCCATGGTTATAGTGTGCAGAGAAAAACAAAAGGCATTCGAATCTCAGTGCTGTTCGGTTTTAAGAGCAGACAGTGCAGGAACACAACTCTAAAAGATGGAGAGACAAAAACATGGAGACAAATGTGTCTGTAGAGTAGAGAGGTGCATGCGATGGTGTAGGAGAGAGATTAACCTCTGGGGAGGGGTGAGGGAGTGAGATCAAATGCTCATACAGTACATCTGAAGCTTTCATCTCCTCAGGTGAAACGTGTCTGCTAACATTAGCTGTTGCCACTGTCTGCACCAATTAAATGGCATACGCTTGATTTCCCCAGTAGCATGTGGCAGCTTTGTCTCGTGACAGACTGTCATATTTGCGCAGTAATCTAATCAAAGTGTGAAGCCACCTACATGAAAAGATAAACGGCTTCGCATTACAGCAAGTGTATTTCACTTCCTGCTGCTGTGATACTGCTTGTACATGTACGGCAATTTTTGCATAATTCACCCACCGAAGTACAGTTGGCATGGAAGCGCACTCTTTGTTAGTTGGACAACACGAGCACGCCCACGTTAGAGACTTTTTGTGGTGCCGTTATAAGTGAGGAAAGTTTGTTTCTCGTTATACACGATTGACTTCTCTGTGAAAACAAGAAGCACTGCATGAACAAAATGCCATTGAATTTTTAATATTTCAACGTTATTTACAAGGAAATTACCCTCGTACTGTAACCTGCTTTTACTTCCTTACAGCTATATATATTCATATTGTCAGGCATGATGCAATTACAGATATAGGGAACTTTGGATTATAACGTGGAATGTTATGGTAGGTGCACGTGTATGTCAGTTTAAAATTGCATACAAGGAATGTTTTTTTGTTTTTTTTTTTAAAGAGAATTCAAATCTAGTAGAAAAGAACGCTTCTGCTTGTAGGAAGAACAACCTAAGTGAAAATGACAGATTTTCCAGATTTGTCCTGTAAATTGGAACAAATTTGTAATTTCAACTTATTTACTATTTTTAACCGTTGTTCACTTTATGATGGGGACATTTCCAATAAAAGCGGAAATATTTTGTAGTATTGCTACGGCACAGTGTAGGTCAGAATACTACCAGAAGAGACCAGAACGTGCTGTAACTAGGCCAAAACTCAAGCGCAACAGTTAAGAAAAACAGAAACTGTAATAAAAAAAACCTGTCAAGTCACTTACCGTCTTGCTTTAACACTACACTCCGTAATAATGATCCAGTTTACGACCACAGCCTCAGAACAACCACAGCCTCAGTGTACCTGCTTTTCAATCTGTTCTGCCATCCAGGCCATGTATTCCTGTCCAGTCTGTTTTTGGTCTCTCTCTCTCTCTCTCTCTCTGTCTCTCTCTGTCTCTCTCTCTCTCTCTCTCTCACAGCTCTTTGACTGTTTCTTGTCATGAGGAAGCGGAACAAATGCAAATGAGAGAGAAGATGCACTATGAAAGTGGTGAGGCAGAGAGGAGGAGAATGAGGGAAGGAGAAGGGCTGGCTGGGTGGGTGTACGACTGTCAAACAAAGACTTCCGGAGGACAAGTTGAAAACATAGATTACACAAAGTGATCAGCAGGAGTGAACGAGCACAAAGGCCCTGAGCACAGATGGAGGATTTACAGCTAATACAATGTGCTGTGCAGAAGTTAAAGCAACAGCTTGGCAGAAGAAGTGCTTACCTTCAACAGTCATGTTGGCTCAGTGACTGACTTTACCATGAAGTAAAGTGAGTCAGTTGAAGAAGTACCTGACTTCTAGCTCGCTCATATGCTTCGCTTCCCCACCTACCTACTTCCTCCCACACACTGTATTTCATACACCCACATAGACAAGGGTGCAGCAATGCTAACACTGATGGTGGCTGCACACGCACTGCTCTCACTCTGTCAGGCAGAAAACAAATGGATGAGTTGTGAGTGGCTGGAGTGTATTTTCCCACCTCCAGCCACAGCCCCCATTACAGCATGTATCATTTTGCAGGGGCTCACCAGTTCACACTGCACATGCTTTCGGTAGTAATTTTCCATTTTTTTTTCAATCCTGAGATCTTGTTTGTGTCCACATTTTTGCTGCATTTACTGTTGCTGGTTTGGATAAATAAAACAAAACACATGCTTCACTTATGTGTTTCACACCCCAATGAAACTGTAAATAAAACTGCTGAGCAGCTTCTCTTAATAAAGCAGTTAAAACATTTTTTTATTAAATTAAATTAATGAATCAACTGATCACTGATGTTTTATACAGTGCTATTAACAAGTTACATAAACCTAAATTAAATTGCCCAGGAGGCCGTTTCGGTAGTCTCTAACTTTCATTTCAGGCACAAGGAGTTTTTTTAGTAATTGTTTTCTTATTTTTTGCATTAAATAGGTGCCTGCTCCTGCTGGACTAAGATTGTGTTCTATTTCATCTGAGAAGGAGTTTTTGAGTCCAGTTTAGTCCAAGGGAATTTCTATTGAAACACCCATTGAGATCGCAAACTCAGGAAGTTGGCCAAATCTCAAACTCAGACCTCAAACTCAAAATCGAAGATGGCTGCTCTGAGCATGGAGAGTATGAAAGCTATAGTAAAATACTGTTTGCGATGTGAGGATTTGTGTATCATTAAGCCAGTCAGAAACAATGTACCGTCCAACGTCAATCTATGTACATAATGCTGCAATGTTTACATGCTTCAAATACTGTGTAATGTGTTGAAATAAATCTGTATTGTGAGTAATGGCTAACCTGGCTGCAACTCAGGTGTGATGATATTCCCATCTCTAACTTTTAAATTACAAGGTAAATGACATGCACCATAGTAAGTGCTGTCATACTGAAACAAATCACATGCTAAAATAGCAGACTGCATAACCAAAACAAAGAAATGAAAGAAGCTAAAATGGCACAAACTCTGTTCAGATTTTTAAATGTAAATAAATAAACAACTTAAAAACATATTTCTACTCTCTAAGAGATGTTTTCCTACGGTAGTTCAGCTTTTTCGAACAGCTGTCATTGTGTGGGATCCATTGTACAATTATTAGATGACATCTGCTGAAAGAAAACTAATATTTTTTTAATACGATTTCACTGCTATAGACTCTTGCTGGTCTCCAAGGCAACTACAGGCTGGCCCGCTTAGAGCATGCTTTGTGTTGACATGGTAACAGGACACCTCCTACCACGCATGTTATCTATTGGCTTTACACACCTCATAATTCTGCAGAGTGGAAGAATAGTTCCGGGCATGCTCACATATTTATAATAGTGTGAGTGAGTTGAAATCATTTTCATGTGCACAGTGTGTATGGATTTGCACAAATGTCTTCTCCAAACATTCCACAGGGGTTTATTGATCTTGACAGATGATATTTTGCTCATGTTACTTCGGTTACTAGGATACAAGGTTGAGTCAAGTTTTACAGCTGATGATCAGCAGTGACAAAACACCAAAAAAATGTGTTCCCTTGCTCATCATCGTCCCAAAGTTGCTGAACCTTTGCGCTTTAAAGAATGTAATAGTTTTTACTAACATTTATCCATGTGGATGGGGTTGTGTGTGTGTGGGACTGTCAGACAATACTGAGCTACAACTGCGATTGTGATACGATCCCCGTGGTTATAAACATCCCTTAACACCAATGTCAAAAAGCTAATGTCATCATGCAAAAAAGTACCTCTTCTGCCACTTCCAACAAGAAACAGCTCCTCTTTGCCTTTTGCTGTTAGAGTTTACCTCGCTTTTCTGCCGAGTGTGGGGAGTGTGTGTTAAGTTACTACTTCACAGTGTATTAGATGAGCTCTTTTGTCTTATGGCTCCAGACAGAAGGCACCCAAGGGAAATATCCAGCTTACTTCATTAGTGTCCAAATGGGTCTCTTGCTGCACATTGAATTATGTCAGACGAATCATTTGAAAAGGTCCATTGCTCTAACAGGCTAAGCTACAATCATCCATCTGCATTTATTACACTATATTTCTAGTCTTTTTTTTTTTTTTTTTTTGCAGGAAGTCGCAACTGAGAGACTAGACTGTAGGTGTGTGGGTGCTAAATTGCTAGAGGTCTGTCTCCACTCACATCTTTAGTTATCCTTTTTCAGAGCTAAAGAATTGAGCTTCACTTTTGTCTTCACAACCACTATCAATAACACAATTACTGCCAGCTGTCTATTACAGTGCATCCTCTGCTGATTTGTCAGTACTAAACTATGAACCATGAATCATCATCTTTGTTTTACTTTATAACACAGTCACATCTGCTGTTTAAGGCCACAACTGCAAATCTAAGATTGATAAACATCAACAAATCTGAGATCAAGCAGGCACTTTCTTTGTCTTTGAAATACTGTAGTTGTGCACCCTCTGCTGGATCATAAGTATATTCCTACATATGAAATTTATACACGGCAGCAGGCAGAGACTGATTTTATGTGCTGGCAGCTCTTTCATCCTTAGTAATACATAAGCATTTATTGATTTATCATATCTTTTATAATAATCCTCATTTGCAAAACTAACGAGTAACTAACACCGTAAAATTAAGGCAGTGGAATTTCCCAAATGGAAAACCTTTGTTTTTTTTATTATATTTTTTTTACATTTTTAATTAGGCACACAACTAATTCAACTACAACTAACTCATTGTATTTAAGTAAACATACTTATGTCTGGTTATTCAGTCAATAAACTCTAAAGAAACAAGATAAAGTCCTAAATCTCAAGTTCAGTTGGGTTACAGAGTACACGAAGCTTGTCTATTAATGCAGGCCAAGTTATATTTGAATCTAGTGTGAATAATATATAATTTATTTTACTATTATTATTTTATTATTCACATTTCATTATTAAAACAGCTTCTATTACTGCTCCCCCGCGCTGTGCGGTTTTTCTTAGTGTTGTGACGTAGACGCAATACGTAACGTACGTTTCGTTCGGAAGCGCCATTGGAACTTTGGAGAGGGGTAACATTAGCTATTTGGATGTTTTGATATTTAAAGCAAAAACTATAAATATTTCACCTGCAGTCGTTGAGTCACATGTCTTGTTGTAGAGCACACACGCTCAACCAGTTTTTGCGCTAAGCTAATCTGTGATGTTTTTGCCCTGTCTTAGCTAACTGTAGTAACAAAGCTAACGTCGTTAGCAGCTCTGCTAATCACAAGTTCCATTCATTCGCTTTAGCATAGTGGCTATACTCTTAGCTAACAAATATAGCGTTAATTGGCCTTAAATCTAACTCTGTGGTTTTGAAACGCCAGGTAGATATGGCAGGAAGAAGCACAAGCTAATTTAACTGACGCGGTCTACTTGTTAAGATATTGCAACAGAAGCTAACGTAGTAAGCAGCAGTATTGACATGGTGTCTTTTCTTGCAGCTAGCTCATTAGTGCTGTTAGCCCTTTTCCGATCACATTGACTCAACATGTATCGTCTCAAACCAACTCTGAAGGACCGACAGCAGCTGTACAAGCTCATCATAAGCCAGCTTCTTTATGATGGATACACCAACATCGCCAACAGTCTCATCAATGAGGTCAAACCACAGAGCGTGGTGTCGCCCTCTGAGCAGCTAATGCAGCTGGCAAAGATTGGTGAGTGCTGTCTTCGCTTCTTTATGTTTGCTCCGTACATGTGCGTGTTTACGTGGTTCTAATTGAATAAATATGTACATTTTTCAAGGCATGGAGAATGATGACAGTGCAGTTCAATATGCCATCGGGCGCTCCGATACAGTGGCACCTGGAGTGGGAATTGATTTGGAATTTGACGCCGATGTCCAGACTATGTCTCCAGAGGCGTCAGAGTATGAGACCTGCTATGTAACATCTCATAAGGGTCCGTGCCGTGTTGCCACTTATAGTCGCGATGGCCAGCTGATTGCAACTGGCTCTGCAGATGCCTCCATCAAGATCCTGGACACTGAGCGGATGCTGGCTAAGAGTGCCATGCCCATTGAGGTAATGCACATTGGGGAGCACGATACACTGTGTGTTTAAAAGCCAGCAAGACCGTTGTTTACCTCTCCTACTCTATTTGTGCACTTCAGGTGATGATGAATGAGACGGCCCAGCAAAACATGGAAAATCATCCTGTGATTCGGACGCTGTATGACCACGTGGACGAAGTCACCTGTCTTGCCTTTCATCCAACAGAACAGATTCTAGCTTCCGGCTCAAGAGATTACACCCTCAAACTGTTTGACTACTCAAAGCCCTCTGCAAAAAGGGCATTTAAATATATACAGGTCAGAATTGTTCTCGATTTCTCCGGGTTAACATTTGTGGGGAAGTTCTCTTTTACCAAGTTTAAACAGGGCTGATTGAAAACAATTTTAGTTAGCTAACAACATTCATGTTAACATGTCATGATTTGTTTTTTCTTATCTACTGTGAATGCAGGAGCATACACTTCATACATATATATATATATATATATATATATATATATATATATATATATATATATATATATATATATATATATATATATATATATATATATATATATATATATATTATACACTTCAAATCCTTCAGCTTATAAAGGGTTATATTGCTTGTATAAGGCCCTTTTAATTATTTTTATACTTCTCAAACTGACTAACTGGCTTTGAAGTTTGTCTAACCAGTATATAAGGAAGCAAAATTTCTTTCTGCTATTTCAGCAAAAGGCAAACTTTTTGTCGTTCACTTTAATCTTTTATTCATTTGTGTTTCTATAGGAAGCAGAAATGCTGCGTTCAATCTCTTTCCACCCATCAGGGGACTTCCTGCTGGTTGGAACACAGCACCCCACTCTCCGCCTTTATGACGTCAATACCTTCCAGTGCTTTGTGTCCTGCAACCCTCTGGACCAGCACACAGACACCATCAGTGGTGTTAGCTATAACCCCACCGCCAACAGCTATGTCACCTGCAGCAAAGATGGCAGCATCAAGCTATGGGATGGTGTTTCAAATCGTTGTGTGACCACTTTTGATAAGGCCCACGATGGTGCGGAGGTCTGTTCAGCCATCTTCTCCAAGAACTCCAAGTACATTCTGTCCAGTGGTAAAGACTCCGTGGTCAAACTGTGGGAGATCTCTACAGGCCGGACACTGGTCAAATACACAGGTGAAGATAACTTTAATTTTCAGGAACCAGAGCATATTTTCAGCCAGGGGGCTTTGTGGTATTTTGTTAGAATTGAAGACAATAAATTATACACATCACGTAATTTATATTGACCATGTTTAAGGTTTTATGGGCTCTAACATATGCAGTGTGTGAATGTGAAAAATGATGTTAGGCTTGTGGTGCGAAAGGTTTTGGGTACCTAGGGATCTTGTTTGTAACTTGTGCAGAAATTGTAAGGATCAGGATTTGGGTTACTGACCTGGCTGCACATACAGTACTTAAAACCAGCTCTACCTTTACCAACAGTAATCGTTTACCCTTATTTTTTTATAATTACGCTACATGTTTAGCCATAATTGCCTTAATCGGTATTGTTTAAAATGCCATTAATATTGTTTTCTTAGTGGAGTACTTTTACTTTTGTACTTTAAGCAGAGTATCTACATTTTTTCTTAGTTCTTTTACTTTAGGAAAAAAGTACTATGGCTGGGTTAAGGAAAGGGTCAAAGATCCTAAATGGTAATAGTACAAATACTGATTGTATGGTATTTGTGTTTACACATTAATAGTGCGTTCCATTTGTAGTTGGAAGTCAGAATTTCTGAGTTCCCTGTTAGAAACTTCAAATAAAATGCCCTCTAAAGTCGGATCTCGCACTTTGAAAGGTGGGTGAACCAGATCAAACCGACCTCAAAATCCAATATGGCTGCTCTAGTAATTTAAAATAAACATTAGCATTGAGCAAACTAAATGACAGGACCAGGTGAAAATATTTTTTTATTTTAAAAATGTTATTTGTGGAGCAGCAACAAGAATATCTAATTTATCTGCTTTACTATAATTGTGAATCTTAAAATTGCACACTTAAGTTGGGTACGCATAGCTAAAAGTAGTTGACTAATGAATCCTTACTTCACGAAGACAGTATCGTTTAAAACAAACTTTCATATGTACTGATTCAGCTGTGTGGTCCTTTTGGAGGCAGCAGCGTTTAATGTTATTGAGTTGTGTTGCCTTCTAAAAACAGGAGTTTCTGTTATTTTAAACATCTTTATGATTGGTGCTATATGCCAAGTCCACAAACGCAATATCTACCATGATCACACAGTAGCTGAATCAACTCCTTTTTAAAGTAGTTTCAAACAAAACTGAATAATCTTACCTTTATGAAGAAAGGACTTATTGTTAGACTGTTGGACAAAACAGACTTGCTTTTAGACATAGGTGTCCCTAATAAACAGACAAATTACTGAAAACTATTTCATTGGAAAGATTTGAGGGTTGGCGATTTATAATTGAGGATTTCTGTTGGCCTATTAAGTCAGAGAGACAGCAGTGCCCCCTGGCCAGTTATTGAAGAGGTGTTTGTATTTAATCTCCTGTAATTCATCTAAGGGTCAGAATTTATTGCAGTAGGACTGAAATTGAATTATTCTTCATCTAGACATTGTGTGGTGATGTTACTTTGTAGATATTAGTCATTATTATAACTGGCCTCTTGTTTTGTCACAAAGTGTTTTTCAATATTAGCAGTAGTTTTTATGGATTATTTTAATTTCATTTTTGCTCACAAAGGTTTTTTTGCACATAAAGTCAGCTCTGGAAGAGCTGAGCCTTGGGCTCAGTCAAACACCAGCACAGCATTGTCTGATCCTACAGTCTCGCTCTCTGGCTTCTTCAAGTATAGATGAAATCACCTTGACATGCAACAGGAAAAAACAATCAGACCGTTGCATATTTTTGGCAGATGTTCTCAGGTTGTTCCACAGTTTAGCCGTCTACTGACAGCATATGTTTTTATTTTTATTTATTTTTTATTTATTGCTCAGAGGGGAAAATTAGTGCTGTAAGTGAATATTAAGTGAAAAGTACTGAACAAGTTTATTATTTCTGATAAAAATAGAAATGGCAGTGCAGTTGTCAGGTTCATAAGTAGTGACAAATGATCTCAGGTGTATATTATATTCTTGTTTCTCAAGAATATTTTAAACACTTTTAATATTTGCGAATGACATGGTCACAAGGGTAATATTTAGTAACCAGATTGTTACCTGAAGCTTGCTTTGTTTTTCTAAAGTTATTTTACCTCGTATAGATTCCACTGTTCCAACATCCAGGAACTAATATTTAAAAAATTAATGAAGGTGCTTCACATTTTGCTGATCGTTTGGGACTTGTCGCTCCTGGTTATAATTAAACTGAAAGGTGTCAGACCATCTTTAAACTCCACTTTAAAAGACCAAACTCTGCTAAAAAGTGGGAAATGTTTCAATAAAACTTTATATTAAACTCCACAGCAGTAAAACTGTGCTATGGTTAATCTTAATAAGTAGTAAATTAGTTATTAGGCAAACACCCTCTACTGCATTAAAAGAATTTTCGATATTGGCTATAAGCAAACTAGTTAATTGAAAGAAACTCACAATTTTACCTTGATTTGACGAGAATTGATGACCAAAGCACAGCAGCTCTTCAAAAGAGGAAGTTTGGCATAGTAACATTTTAACCAGATGACTGAATGAATATTTTGCAACTATTAAAAGTTCCCTATGTATAAGGCTGTTTTCCTATGCGTTATTCATCTGATTGATCTTGGTAATATCAAGCCCTGCTGAGGAAACAGTTACTTCACAAATTCATTGTTAAGAACATATTGCAGTATTGAGTATTGCAGCTTCTGTTGTTGTTTCCTCATAACTCGTTTTCCGGTTAACACGTTCAATGTTTTATTTCCCTTAGTGTCTGCAATTTTCTTGCAGCGACAGAGTACAAGAAACTAAAATAGGCTATTTCACATCCTTTACAACTTTTAAAATAAGCAACATTATACCTCAGTTTTTGGGAATCAAACAAGCCCTAGCAATAACCTTAAATTCAATGCACTCTACTTTCACTGGTCCACTACGCTCCAATACACCCTTTTCAACACAGCCTATGTAATGAAATACAATTTAAAAAAATGTCCAGTCAGGCAGAAATAATTGGCCTTCTCAGATTGGCAAAAAGCAGAAACATCACTTAAAAATACTGTTACTTACTTAAAAAGCCCTAAAGCCATCCATAACCTCGCCCCTCCATACCGTGCTGACCTCCTCCATATCACCGTAGCGTCCGTACCCTCAGATTTACATTTACATTTAGTCATTTAGCAGACGCTTTTATCCAAAGCGACTTACAAGGGAGGTACAAGGCAGCAAAAAAAATCATTTATCCGACTCGCTGTCCCTTCTGCTCACCTCACTCCCTCCCTGACATTCGTAATAGCAATTCAATTTCAATTAAATTCAACTTTATTTATACTCTACTCCACTTCACAACAAAGTCATCTCAAGGCACTTTATAGTCTTTATTGGCTTTATTCTGTAAAGATGTATAGAGAGAACCCAAGAATTCCCCCTTTAACAAGCCCTAGGCAACAGTGGCAACGATTCACTCCCACACTTCAAATCCCAGCTCAAAACACATCTGTTCATATTCTCATACTCTGTATGAGTCACTGGCCTGCACATATGTCTATACAGATGATGTTGTCAGTTGATCCTGCGACAGTTGTACGTGTCTAATAGTTTTTATTATTATATTTTATTATCTTTTATTGTAATCTATTTATTCAGCTTTATCTGTTTGGTGACCCTTAAGGTTTTTCTGACTCCTATTGTATTTTATTGTTCTATTTTGCTTTTCTCTGTACGCCGTACAGTAGGTCATGAAAGGCGCCTATACGTAAAATGTATTATTATATATTATCATTTAAACCTTTAAAAGATTCCTAGTAGCTCTGTACTGTTCCGAGACTGTACAGTGAATAGGAAATGTATTTGAGTTTGTGCAATAGACTAAAAAAAGTCCACTTAGCTAATTATAAGGTCAGTGATGATTCCCTTTTAGTTTGTTTTCTTATGAATACTTTACATGTTTCCTCTGGTGATCATGGTTGTTTGTTGAGCATATCAACACTTACCAGTTTCATTTTTTATTTACTGCGCCCTCGCAACTTTTTGTTTTACTGAGCACTTCCTCATCTATACCTAATTTTTATTCATAGACTCCCATTGTTGTTTGGACATAGTCACCATAATCATACATAAAATGTCAGCCCACTCTCTAAATATTTTATTATGAGCTACCAAAAGTGAGGGTCTGCATGTCCAATATTTTCAACAATTTTCAAAG
Organism: Channa maculata; assembly: GCA_020496755.1. Classification (NCBI taxonomy): domain Eukaryota; kingdom Metazoa; phylum Chordata; class Actinopteri; order Anabantiformes; family Channidae; genus Channa; species Channa maculata. The sequence goes on from CM035603.1 coordinate 2,809,711, forward strand.
TGTAGTGTGTAGTTTTATTCATTTTAACTTGGAGAAATGAATTAAAAAGAATTAGACTGAAATCTCTTACACGAGCACATTGGTTCGCCTGTTCCTCTCACGGTGCCGAGGTTTTAAAATTGAAGCGTAGGAGAACCCTGGAAATGCAAAAGCAAATCACAAGCAAAAATGTCATAATTTGGAAGATAATAATTTTGCTATTAAGACAAACTAACAAAATCACCCCACATTCAAATCACAACAAATACACAAATAACCCTTTTAAAAAATGGCATTAGCTTAATTAGCTAGCTACAGCTAAAATCTGCCAGTGATATAAACTTGATAAAGTGCATTTAATTAGCAGTTGTTGGCTAGAAAATGCTATTGTTCTCCCTCCATCCTCATGGTAAACAGCATATCTGCCATTTGTGAAGGGAAAGTTGTGTAGCAACAGTGGCTAAAGGGAGGCAGAGCTTATCAACACATTTATTTAAATTTGAGCTGGTAGCTTTGATTCCAGGAACAATTGCGGGGTCTCCGTGGTAAAGTAATCCCTGCAACACGTTGTGTTTGCTGTCACAGGGGCGGGGCTGAGCGGCCGTCAGATGCATCGCACGCAGGGTGTGTTCAACCACACGGAGGACTACATCCTTCTGCCAGACGAACGCACCATCAGCCTGTGTTGCTGGGACTCTCGCACGGCTGAGAGGAAGAACCTGCTGTCACTGGGACACAACAATATCGTCCGCTGCATTGTCCACTCCCCCACAAATCCTGGTTTTATGACCTGCAGCGACGACTTCAGAGCTCGCTTCTGGTACCGACGCACCACCACGGACTAAGACAATCCCGAGTTATAGGTTTCCAGTCCCTCGTTCCCCTTTCTGTGGCCCACTGATGGGGAACTATGCAGGAATCTGACCTGACTGTTTTGGGGGGGGGTTTTTTGACATCATGGACTTTGTCATTTTTATTTGGATGTTTTTTTGAAAAACTGTGGTAGCTGTGGTATTTGTGTTAATGTAAACAAAAAGCAAACTGTTGTCATTGCACTTTCAGGTCTGTTAAAACAACAGGTCCGGTGTCATCATCAGCATTTTTTTTGTGCAGATTAATTTCTGTCTGTTTCTGTCCCACCACCACAGCTCAACCGGAAACAGAATAATAATAATAATAATAATAATAATAATAATAATACAATACATTTATTTTAAACAGCTCCACTGCATTTGAGTACCTCCAACTAGTGTAAAATGAATATGTTGTTAGCATCAGATAGACATTTGAAAACGTTGACACCCCCCACGTTGTCAGGACGGTGTCATCATATAGCGAGAACTGGATGAATGATGTGTTACAACAAGCTGTTTAAACATAAGCGGTCTCACCACTTTACATGAAAAGTGAATAAAAAAATGTTTTTGCTGCCAAACACTTTGTGAATGACAACAGAACCTTTGTCCGCTTGAAATATAAAAATGATAATATGGCCTTTAAAATTCCTCACTCCCTGGAAACTTAAATCTCACATATTTTTGTTTGAAGTCATAAGTGCTTGTTTTTACTTTTCTAGTTTGTGTCTTTAGATTTCTATTAAACAATTAAATGAAAGATGATTGCTGTGTGCATTTCATGGTGAAAAGTCCCCCTTCAGACCTGGTACATCCAACCACTGCTATGGTAATATCCTGTTGATATTTTAAGACCACAGTTGCTGCAGAAAATCGAGCAGCCTGCAAGGAGCACGTATAGTCAGTGATCCACCACAACACCCACACTGCCATGGGGCATTGTACATTTATGCAGTGTTTGGTTTTTTTTTTCTAGCTAAACTCATAAGTCAGATGCATTGATGACAGCAGTTGTTGTCAACTTGTCTGAGCCCAGGTCCTTATTTTCTCATGGACCCAATCCGTCCATTACTGCACCATTTGACTGGACGGTCACCCTGCCTTCCAGTGTTGTCCAGACAAAGACCAGGAAACCTACAAGGATTTCAGCTTCTGATAACCCCCATCTCACTGCCTTTGTCCTTCTCACCCAAGGCTGCCATATCAATCTGATTTGCATAAGAAGAATTGTGTCAAATACATAAGTAAGTAAAAATGAAGCAACACTGACGGATGATAAAAAAAAATTCCCTCAGTTAGTTGGAAAAGTAAAGCAGTGACATAAGAAGTTTACTTCTGCTTTACATGAAAGATGAAGGAGAAAGACTAGAGTGCCTTGAAGTGGAGTGGGGTGTGGGCAGCTGCAAACAAGGGAGGTGGTGGGGGGGGGCTCTCTGACCAATGGGGCTGCGGGGGAAGCCGCTCTATCAATGACATGGAGCTTGGTTTCCCCGCCCAGGGTGTAAAACAGTGTGTCTCTTTAGTGACAGCTCAGTATGTGTGCTCAGAATATGCTTGTGAGACACAGCGCAGGAGTGAATCCTCCAGTGTGTTCATGCACGATTGAGATGGTTCACTAATAACTAACCTTCTTTGGACTGACCTATTTTACTTTGTGGAACACAACAGCTTAAACAACATGGTGAGTACTGCTGCTGCTCCACAAGCCGGGACTTTAAATCTCCACAACATTTGCTTCATAGCGGCTCTTTTGAAAGACTTTGGATTTATGCTGTAATGTCGTTCCTATCTATCGGCTTTGGGCTCATCCAGAGGAATGTCCCCGTACACCACCTGCTGGGACGTCCCTTTAACTCGTGGTGTCAGCTACCACTTATTTCTACACAGACCCACACAGCACACTGCAGGCTGTAACCTGAGAGGGCTGATCCGGGCACACAGTGCAGAGTGAGACTTCACGAGGCTCATTAACACACAAACCATTAGAAGTGAGGTGACCAACTCTGCTCTGTGGGTTTTGCACAGGCTTAGGAATAACAACAGTTACCAGTTACCCAACATTCAAACCCAGCAGATCAGACTTGTGTGCGTGTCTGTGCTGAACCGCTGGTTCCCACACTTGCATTCAGACTACTAACCTGACTGGGTGCGTTGCAAAAGTTTGTGTTGAGAAGTTGGATTTCTCAATGGCAGTGGTGCACTTGCTTTGTAAATCTGGTTACAGGTTGATGGGACGTAGTGAATGGATGTGCAACATGACTGAAGGCAGCCAACAGCAGATGGGGAAAATATTAGTGCAACAAGAGGATTGTGCTGCAACTTCTGTTTGGCTAAGTCTGGCCAGGCAGCGTAGAATCTCTCTGTCAGACTGGAACTTAGGAGGCAGATTGGTGGTCTTAGGGGGACAGTGTTTCCAAAAGCTTCCCAGGAACTATGTGTATCTCTCAGTGGAGGGAAAGATGTATCACTGTGACAATTCCCTCTGTAGAGCAGCCAAATTCATCTGATTCATCGCTTCTTTTTATATAACAAAAGACCAATTTGGCTCATGACTAACTGTCAGTTCAAGCAATGTCACTTCCTTTCCATAATGTGGGCTTTAGTATCCAAATGTTTTAGTGCAGTGGAGGCTATTTTTGGGATCCATTGTGTACTGCTGTTGCTGCTGTGTAGACATAGACATAAGGGCTTCACACACACAGCAGGAGGTTGGCATGAAGTCTGAGCAGCCTCCTCTTCACATCCCACTGAAGGAAGTATAAAATAATCGTCCCGGTTCTGATTCAGCATCTGTCTTTTGTCGGATAATGATGCAATAATCTACTTCTAAAAGCAAGAGAGGGGTTGTCACATATCATTCTGTCAGTCGAAAATTTCAAGGATGTAAAGTGATGAAGAAAATTAGCAGGAGACTAAAGACTGGAAAACAAAATGAGCAGGGTCAGTGGTGCCAGTAGGTATGTGAATCACTTTGCTGGATAATAAAAGGATGAACAGATAGACGTTATGTAATATAGAAATTGCAACTCCAGAGGGGGTTTTCCACAACCATTTCTGTGGATTAACGTTTAGAGAATAAGGATGTGGGTTTGCAGCCCTGACGTTCTCTATCACACAGTTTAAAGCTGCTCTTATCTATAGATTCAACGATCTGTAACATGAAAACTGTCAATGCAGATTCACAGCTGTATTCTGTTGGTTAGCCTTCTTTGCTCCCATAGGCGGATTCATGGGGTTGGGGTTGGGGGGTGGCAGTTTCCTCAAAAGGATAAACAAATGCCAAATTGTGCCCCGACAGTAGAGCCAGTGGAAAAAAAATGTCCTCTAAGGTAAATGAAATAAAGAAATATATCATCCACTGGAGCAATGTATTTGGTTAATGTGTTTTTATTCGTTTTTTGGCAACACCAGAGGACAACGGCACAGACAAACACGCTAATCTGACAGACCGAACATGATTTGAGAAGAGATTTAGTGTTGCATTTGTGCTGTGCTGTGCACAATTCACATTATTTCCCAAATAACCAAAGTTCTCCTCTAAGAGCTCTTGCAGTAGTGCCAGAACAAATGAAGCTGAGTTACTGTGCTGTAGAAGGCATCAGCTGCCCTTAATACTCCTTGTGCTGATGATACTTATAATGTCCATTTACTACTTTTTAGGTGCCCTGTGGAGTCATGCACATGTTTGTACTTACTTCAGAACTTTTGCAAAGTTGATTGCATTTCCTTCTGCAAAATTGTATCTTAATATATCGCTACATATTTGTTTTTTAATGCTTTTAACAGGGCAACAACAGTATGGTGATTAAAAAGAATCATCTTCCAGAGCTTTCAGCATCATTTTACATGAGCTAATTAGTTGGGGTCCGTTGTCATCATGTGCCTTTGCAGCCACTACTAATCTTGAGTCATGGTGTCATAGCCTGAAGCCACTGGAAGGAAGTTGGAGCCACATGCTGCAGTGGGTGCTTGTCTTTGCGTGTCAGATAGTGTATGTTAATAGAACAAAGACCTGTCGCAAAACACTGGCTGGTAAAGTGGTGCAACTCGGAAACCCAATTTTAAATGTTAGACACCTCTCCCGCCTTCTGCCACCTCTCAAAAATAAAGTTTTTACCCCCATGTACTGATTGTGGGTAGAAAAAAATGTTCAGCATTGCTTCATACAACAATCTCAGCCAGTTAATATAAACTGTTTTATAGTGTAGTTTAGCTATGAGTAAAGCAACAAAGTGACCACAGTCAGTAATAAACTTTGACAAAAGGCAGAAGATGAAAATGAGGAAATGTCAGTATATAAATAAAACCAGTGTGAGCTGCTTGATAGACAAAGGTCTTGCCACACAGCAGTGAGCCTGCTGGTTATCTGCTCCTCACACTGTCCAATCTGTCATCCGCCTGTACTGTCAAGTGCCGGATGGACTTGCTTTTCAGCCGCACTGTACATTCATGGTGGAATTTAACACAGTACATTGATTTAAGTACTGTACGTAAGTATATATATACCAATCATTTTTCAGATTATTCAGATTAGATGAATCATACAAACTACAGCAGTACATAACGTCCTTCAAATTATGATTATTAGGTTGAAAGCACGTGTTCAGAAAACGTTCAGAAAGTAGTAGGTGGCGGAGTGGTTAGCAGCCACTGATGTTCGCACTTCCGTGTCCCGACTGATCGTGGCCTTTCAGTCCAAAGACACTGACGTTAGTTTAATTTCTCTCTGTGTTGGCCCTGACATAGAATGGAGACCTGTCGACCTCTTGACCTGTGACAACGACCGCGCCCGACCCTGAACAGTACAGTAGCTACAGATAATAAATGGATGGAGGATTGAGGCAGTTCAAGATTTCATTATTGTGATGGTGACTGCAATGATCCTTCATGCTGTTGTAGATGATGTAGATTGACGTCGATGAAAGGTTAGCATGCTCGATGTGTTAGCCATCATGTAACTAAATCATAGAACATCAACAAAGTTTTAAATGTCCCCATCTCCTTCTTTTATGCTGAAAATCCCAAAGTTTGACAGAAATTCCTCAATCCTTCCTCCTCCTTCTTTGTTGCAAATAGTTTAATTCAAAATTTTTTAGCTAATAGCTTTTTACCTTTAGTTAAGCGCCAGGTTCGCATTTTTACTTCCTGTAGTGGTTCCATAGTGTAGTGGTCATCACGTCTGCTTTACACGCAGAAGGTCCTGGGTTCAATCCCCAGTGGAACCATGACACAAAGTAGCCTGGTGATTGGAAAGGAGCGATTAGGACATAACCTCTCACACAAATACTTGTTATAGTTTTCAAATCCTCCAGATACATGCAAAGTTCACAAATAAATATTTAGATTTCATGGTCTTGTAGCTGAAGCTACTCCATACTTTTCACCTTTTTTCTTTAGCTACAAGAAACCCACATTCCGTTTCTCACAGGCAACAATTATCAGATGAAGCCAAAGCACCTTTTGTTGGTTTTCTTTCACACTTGACACTGAGCTGCAGCAGTGATCTAATGTCCTGTGCTGCTCGATAAAGTTCTTTAGCAACAGTGTCACAAGCAGAGACGTAGGACAAATGACTAAGCACACATTCGGTAGCATCCGTCACTACAAACTACTAGTCACACTAGACCAAGCTGCAGCAGCAGACTGTGAGAAATTGACAAATGATGCTCTGTTGCTTATGAAATCAACTTTTCATGTGTAACAGGAAGATTTTGTTGTTCTGTCTTTGTCCCACGTATTGAGATTCTCCTAAAATATAGTGATTCATAAGAAAAGCCAATTTCATTAGAGTAAAAGAGGACAGACACTGGTGGCAGTGAAGAAAAGTTACTTCCAAATATTGACTTTCACTCAAGTCAAGCGTAAAGAAAGTCTTGAGATTTGCGTCCAAAACACAACACATTCATTTGTTAGACATTACATTTACTTCAGAAATCTCGTATTTTTTCTTCCCTGTTTTTCTTGTGAAAAGAAAGATTTGCTGTCTATTTGGAATGTTGATTATCCACCAAAAGGCCCTTAAGTTAAAAGTTTTCATCTGTTGTGTGTGTTTGTGTTTGAGATTTTGACATAGTTCTCCCCAGTTCCCATACAGGAAATACCAGGGCAGCTGTGGCAAGTCAGTGTCACTGCCACAGAGCCTCGTCCTAAAAGTGTTTGGGTTGGAAAGAAAGATGATCTTTTTTTTCCAAGGAGCACATCTGAGGATCATTTAAGATGATAAAATTGATCATCCAAGAACAAATTCCCAACATGCTGAGAGATAATTTACTGGTTTACCAAACGTCTCGCTCAGTATTTTCCCCTCCGTTTTCTATCCCTATCTTTCCTCCTTGTCTGTTCCCCATCTTTTTTACTGTGGGAAAGTCTGACGTGTCATATTTACAGGCTGACTTCCTGCCTAAAAAAAACAAACAAAAAAAAAAGACAACAAAAAAAGAGGACATTATCTTAACTATTTGCTCTGCCTCATCTTTTAGACCCTACTTCCTCTGTCTGGGACATTTTATATTTCAAATTTCCCTGAACCTTTAGTGTGTGAAAGATTTGTTCACTGCCACCATTGTTGTTGCGCTGGGCCTGGTATATGTCTGATTGTTTGATGAACGAGGTGCTGACCTGACCCCGGGGGTCGTCTCCTGACTGTCGGTGGCAAAAGGTCAGAGGGAACCAAGAGGGTGTCATTCCCACACTGGGAACCACTTCCTGAGCTGGGTTCTTTTTCACTGGGATCCTTACTTCATAGTGCGTCTCTACAGGTGATCTCTAATGATATGGAAAATGGTTGCTATTTACCTGACAGTGTAACTCTTTCAAAAGGGTGTATTTCCATCTCTTAGAGCAGTTATGAAATACTTGATAGTTGTACGTCAGTGGCTTCAGGCTGGTTACATGAGCAATCACCAGTCTCAATAGAATTATGCTGAGGATAAATCACCTCAGACCTTCAATGAGTCACTCTGGGAAAGCTTTTCCAAATACATTTTTAGTATATAAATGCTCCAAAAGTCTTGTCTTAATTTGACGAGGTACCATCAAAGGCTTCTGTGATCCAGAATCTCAGAGCAGCACTGGCAGCACTGCAGAGACATTTGCTCTTTGAGTCCTTACTCAAAGCCCTTGGAACCAATCAGAGAAGGCCAGTTGTTTCTGCTTGGTTACTGATATTTATTGTAATTTATAACACCGAAGGACTGAAATACCTGAAAGCTGAGTGGAGCAGAGTGAACAGGTTTTGAGTCTCCTGCTACTGCTACCTTGATTCCAAAAAGTCACCAGCAGTCGATAACAAAATAAATGTTTTATTTTTAGTTCAAGTGGTATGTTCCTGTAGCTTTGACGGCTAATGTGAGCATATTTGACATATTTTAGTACATTACTCGAATTATTTTTCCCTCAGTACAGTATCAATACGGGGGAATAACTTTGGGCCCTTTCAGTGATTGAGAGAACATACAATAAAATAAACATATATAACATAAGTAATAATGATAAGTTGTAACCAGACATGATTAATCAACATGTAACTTTTTTGAACCCTAAAGCAAAACAATCCAATAATTAACCCGATACCTGATTTCGTTTTCATTGGAGAAGTAGCTACAATTGGCCTCAAGTGGCTCATTGGCTGATCCGAAGCTCCAAGCCCAGAGTTGTACAAACATTTCTTGCATTGTGTCTGAAGGGCCAATATTCATTTGTGAACAGGAGAAGCAGGAGATGGGGAGGGAGAGGCCGAGACAGCTGTGCAGTTAAAGTGCTGGAGGCCAGCTGTCAGAGGGGCTGATCAGCACAAGCAGGCGTGTGCAGGAATCCAAAAGAGTCACAGCTGAAATTTACTTTGTTACTCTACTTGGGGATCAAGTAAAAAGAGCATGAAGTGAGGTGCGAGACTCTGCTAATGAGTGACCCTGATAGCTGGGACTGGGCTTTTAATAATGGCTATATATGAAATGTAGACAAGTCGTTGGCAAGTGGCACCAATCACTATAGAGGCTGTGGTTTAAATGGTATTTGTGGCGCACTGCAATTTCATTTTCAGAAACAATTCAAGGTTAACACACACGTTACAATGCCTTGGATGGATTTAAGAATTCTTTAACACAAGCCGAATTTCTAGCGATTTGCCTTAAACTGAAACGAATGTCATGTTAACATAGTATCCTGATGACTCCAAGGAGAAAAAAAAACAACGTAAATCTTGGTGGTGCAGACGCTGAGTGTCATCTGACCCTGTGGACTTCGCCTGCATGTCTGTAGCATGACCCAGAGGATTAGGAAGGGAGTTTGCTGAGCGTGTGTGTGTGTGTGTGTGTGTGTATACTGAGTGTGTGTGTGTGTGTGTGTGTGTGTGTGTGTGTGTGTGGGGTTGCTGTGGTCTGCTGTGGTCAGTGTGCTCCACAGGCCTGCATCCTAACAGGTGCTGAGTGTTTTGGGCTCTGATGGTGAATGGCCTCTTTGTTGAAGAGGATTCACCAGTAAGAGGGCAAAGCAAGCAGAACACCCCCTCCTCACACACACACACACACACACACAGGCTTATCAGCTGAGACTGGTGTGTGTTTGTTTTGTTTTATGAGTCTGCTTGAGGCCTAGTTTAACTTCTTTATATGTGTCAGTGCTGTAGCACTTGTAGATGGTGAGACATGACAAAGTGTTTGTCGACATCTTGAACTTGTGCGATTAGAGAAGCAACATTGCTTCTTCTGGAAAAACGCGCCTGCAGAGTTACACTCACAGAAGCAAAATGAACGTCAAGTGCCGTTGTTGAGTGATAAAACTTCCTCACAGTGTCCATCACAGTTCATCCCAAAGGTGTTAAATCCGGTTGAAGAAGTCAGGTCCTTCCATAACAAGCTGGGAAAACAATGGTTGATCGTGTTGAGACAGAAAAGGGTACGAAAGGCAGGCACGTTTTTACAGGTTACCCACTACCTTCATGGCCCGAGGACCCCAATTCACAGCCAAGTTCTGGGTGGAGTTCTGTCACCTGGGGATCTCAGTCAGCTTGTCCTCCTACGTAAGTGCAGACCATTTACCAATCTGAGAGGCTTATTCAGGAACTGGAAACAAGTCTGCGTCTACTGTGCGAAGAAGTTAAACTATAGCAGTAGTGGTACAGACAACACCACGTGGTCAAGAAGTGTGGTCTGGGTGGAGTGTGCACACAACTCCCTTTCATCGGCAGCCACAGGTCTCACCTCCTTTCACGTCATGTATGGTTATCAACCACCATTGTTCTCCACCCGTGATAGTGATGCCATGGTTCCATTGGCCACTGCTGCAGTATGATGCTGTCACCTCGCCTGGCGAAGCGCTAATCACGCTAATCAGTTCTTCGATCAGTGTCTAGCAAGGCTCCCCTGCCCCAGAGTATGCTCCTGGTCAGAAAGTCTAGCTTTCCACCTCGGACCTTTCCCTTTGGGTGGAGAGCAGGAAGCTTGCACCTTGGCTTGTTGGTCCCTTCCCCATTTCCAAAGTGTTCAACCCTGTGTCTGTCAAGCTACGTCTACCCAGAACTCTAATAACTCACTCTAATAAGTCTCATTCCTTCTATACTCAATTTCCCACAAGTTATTACTGAAATTCTGATCTCTCATACCCTAGAGTACAGCACCACCTAGCCAGCTGGATGACCTATTACTACATCTCCATCCTGCTTTTGCCAACTATCTCCTTTTAACAAACTTCTTAAACTGAGTACTTGTGTCTGGTGCATTATCGGGTCTAAAGTTGGAACATGTTCAAATGACACGCTGATCGACTCATCAGAGGCTTGTTTAAGTCAATCAGTTTGCAGCCATTGTTGCTGTGACTCAGATTTTCAGCTGAACTTTGTTGACCAAGTAACATTGCCATAGTGGGAAACATTGCACCAGGACTAGCTCAAAACGTCAGAATGGACCTTTTTCAAATAATGACTGCACTTAAGGTTTCCAAAGGGAACATCCATGGCACACCATGACCTTCCATTTATTACTACAGTTTTTGTATGTTTATTTTTCAGAAAACAAGAATATTCTGCAGCCAGAGCGTGTTTGTATCATAATTTTTTGATATTTTGCATTTCTCCTGAAAAGTCTGAAATGTGTATGAGTCACCGTTGTGTTATCCAGCTTGGCAGCGGATTGTGGAAACGTTAACATCAGAACCAGGCTTTTTATCACTGGTCTGAACACACAGCTCATGTTTGACGTGGTAACTAAAAAGAAAAATGTTATATTTATGTCTGTGTCTGGCATCAAAGTAAGTCAAACCACAAGTTGCTGGCTGTCACTTAAGCTCTGCCCTATGGTTTAGGTTTCGATTAATGTTTCCTTTTTCACAAAATGCTTTTTCTCAAAATAACAGCCACCACAGCAAAGAGGTTAAATTTCTCATGCCAGTGCTTGTGGTTATTCCATGTAGCTGAACCTGGAACATTGGTTGTCAGTACATTATCATTTTTCTACTGCAGACTACAAATGACATTCAATTTGTACACGTTCGCTTATTTTGTACATAATGCTTGGAGGGCTGCAAGAGGAAGCTTTGAAGGAACTTATTTATATCTTTGTAGGAAGCGAACATAGGAAGTGAAAATAAAGAGCAAAGATAGACGTCATTCAAGAGAAATAATCCTCCACTTTAATTTCCTTTCATAGTCAAAGTAGGAGAAAAAGTTACGAGTTGTCTTAATTATGATTTATAGAAAAAAATGGTTAAAATTGTCTTTGTGAATCTGTTGACATCTCAGATGTGCAACATGTAACAACATTTTACAAGAGGAAATGTTGTCATGCAATAGATGTATAGCCACAAAAAAGACACATTTCTATATTGAAAAGCTCAAGTTCAAGACCTGTGGAAGAGATGCTGTTCCTATTCAAAACTGATTGAATGTAAAACATGATTTATATGTGGATTAGTATGGTGCAAATAAGAACCTTTGCTTATGGAGATTATATGAATAGGTGTCAAATATTTCACTTGCCTACAGGTAGAGTACATTTTATTTCTAAACGCTTCCTCCATTTTCTTTTTTTTTTTTCATTTTAGAGCAAACTTGCCAAAGCTCTGTATGACAACACTGCAGAGTGTCCAGATGAATTGGCTTTCAGAAGAGGCGACATCCTCACTGTGATTGATCAGAACATTGCTGGCTCCAGTGGATGGTGGATATGCTCGCTATATGGACGGCATGGCCTGGCCCCTGCAAACAGATTGCAGCTTCTACCACACACTGGAATGAGTGGAGGCTCCTTGAACCATGTCACAGAAAAATCCAAATTAGCTGACAGCACGATTCAAAATATCTATCAGACTCCGAGCATGCCTCGACCGGCACCCAGCCCAGCCTATGAACGCATGGACATGATATACAAGGTCCCATCCACTCCTTTATTGGCATCCAAAAGTCCGTTGCCACTCAAGCAAAGCACAGATGGACCTGATGGAAACAAGGTACAATATATTTTATTCACAAATCTATCTATTTCACAAATATCATTCTGTGTTCATTTGCAAATGAGTTTCCAAAACAATTGGATATAATGCACACACCTTATACTGTATATTATATTATACATCTGTAAGGACACTATTAATGCTGAATGACATATACAGGTTTTGGAGCAACATATTCTGTCATCCAGACATTTTTTTTAGGAAAGTAAACACTAGAAAACAGTTCAGGGGATTTACACACACACACACACACACACACATACATATATATATATATATATATAAAATATTCAATTTCTCATGTTGAAAATTTGGATAACTGGACATGTTTGTACAATTTTCAATTAACTATAGGTTTAAAATTATTTGTAAATCATTACAGTGACAGTTACAGTAACTTTCTGTAAAAAAGGGAAACAAAAACACTGAATGTGGGGTTCTAAGGTCAAAGTTGGTTCACTTCCTCACTCTCATGATTAGAGAGGTAGACTGTTGCAGAAATGCAATGCTGTGAAACCCCTGCTGGCAAAAGAGCTTACAGATGGGAACTAGGGGCCCCTTCATGGGAACAGGCAGCAGCACTGGAGTCTTTATGGGCCTGTAAAAGACAGACAGACACAGACTTCAGACACATTTAACTGCAAACAGCAACCAATTCCGCCAGGGATCCCTAAGTGTCTGTATGAGCAGAAAGCAGGGAGATATATACCCATATGTTCACCATTCCCCCTCCTGCTCCAGGGGAGTCCTGTTTTCTTCTACAGTAGCCACCCAATATTCAACGGGTAGCATGGTTTCTATTACAGAGCTATGCTAATTGGCAAAGTGCATGCATAATGGGGTTGTCTGGCACTCTCAACAGGCTTCAGAGCAAGGCCTGTCCCCATAAAAGTGTTGATGCAGGGGTCAATGAGGTAGATGATGCTCTCATCAAAGCACTGCAAGTGTTGCCAGTCAAACCCACTATTATAACCTCTTTGTCTTGTTTGCAGCCTTCATTCTTCAGCACCATGCCCAGTCCAAAAGGGGAAGTTTATGATGTCCCGATCCAAGCAAGACGAGCTTCGCTTTTAACTGTGAGCTCCTGAATATATTTAAAACACTAAGGGCCCAAAGTAGAGCCTTTTTTGCAGATATACTGCAACCTGAGAGGGCACTGGTCTGATATATTAACTGTAATTCTAATTTTCTATTTGCAGGAATGTACAATTCCAAGACCTATGTCACGGAAATACTCACTGATTCCAGATTTGGAACTGGAGAAAAGATTCAACTCTCCAGAGAGTTTAAGGTGTAGCAGTCCAGCAGACTCTTATGTAAGTTTCTGACATTTGGAGAGATTAATGACACAAGGAACATATGACAAGCTTACTTTGAAATGCAGTCTTTCTTTCAACATTTTTTTTTTTTACCAATTCTTCACCACTGCACTTACTTTCCACTAGATAGAGATCTGCTTTATTTCTAAAAGCCTTTTTTCATGCACAACTGAGACACTGACAACCTTGTTCTTGTTACAGGTGTATGCAGTTCCACCACCTTTGCCTCAGGACCCAAACTATGATATCCCTGTTCCCTCAGCCACAGAAGTCCCAAAGAAAATGATTGGTGGCTACAGCACCCTTCCTAACCCTCACAAGCCTGAGTGGATCTATGATGTGCCAGTATGTCTAGAGAAACAAAGCCCACCGCAAGGCACTCTTCTTACATGTGCTTTGCCCATTCAAAAATGCAGTCTAACTCCCTTAATTTATGATGTACCAAAACCCATTCCCGTTGACATCCAGAGTCCACCGAAAGAGCTCCCAAGAATCGCATTTTATAACAAACCACCAAATCACAAACCCACAGAGAAGTCGGCGTATACTGTTCTGCCCCAAGAGGAACCCCAAAGTCTAGTTCCCCATGGTCATCCAAGTGATCATATACCCCTTGAGTGCAGGGTTGACTCAAACAATGCGCATGAACTCAAAAGAGTGCAGTGCATGCGTAACTTTCTGCCCTGTACATCTCTCCGTGAGTTTCCAGAAACTGGGGAGTCATTGGTGCAGGAAGACAATGACAAAGGTAGACCTCTACATGCCACACCAGCAGACAGTCAAAGAATAAGCACAGCCTCCAGCTCATCCACCAGCTCTTGTGACTCTCTGGCTCTGAGTTCGTCTTCTCCAGAGCCCCTACGAGAAGTGACGTTAAGTCAGGATGAGGCCTGCCGCCGGCTTCTGGACCTGCAGGAGTCCATTTGTAGGACAGTGCCTCGGCTCATGGAATTTGTCAGCAGTCACTGGAGGAGCCGGGAACATTTTGAAAAGCATTTAAAGGAGATCAGACAAGCAGCAGAAGGAATTGCATTTTCTCTTACATGCTTCCTAAACTTCACACTGGACATTAAGGGTAATGCTCGTCGTCTGACTGATGCCAATCTTCAGACAAGACTCTATAAGCAGCTGTCTATTGTGGAGGACTCAGGTGTGATCCTCCAACAAACAGTGGGTGCTCTGAACATAGCTGGCTGGCCCCTCAACACATTGTGCCAGGACCCAGAGAAGGTCCAAACACCTGATCAACTGGAGCGCTTTGTTATGGTGGCACGCACTGTTCCAGAAGATGTCAAGCGCCTGGTGTCCATCATCAATGCCAATGGTAAACTTCTGTTCAGACCTCCTCAAAAAGATCCAGAGCTTCTCAACACCACAGGTCAGCCAGAAAAAAAGAAAAGTCCTAACAGAAGGGAACAAGGAGGGGACATATTGGAGGATGACAATGACTACGTGGAGTTACAGGTAAAAGTTTCAACCACTTTCATTAACATATAATGAAAATGAGTATGGTAAATAGATGAGCTTGGACTTTAAATTAGATATACCCCAGTATAATTAGCAATCTAATGTTTTTGCTTTTGACTTTTCTGCAGACTGAAAATAAAATGGATAAGCGACAAAAAGAAGAGAAGAGGAACCCCAAACCAAATGTCACACCAGTCCTTAAGAAACCACAGGTGAGGTGGAAGTTTTTTTGAATTTTTTATGTCTGTCTTCAGTGTAACTACTTAAGGTTCAAAACTTTGTGAGAAGCCACTGAAGTCTAATATTTTGTCATCTTCTTCTTTCATTTTCCCACTGCTCAGGCTGAAATCAAGCATCATTCCTCTGAGTCCAGCAGTGGCACAAGAGGTCAACCATCCTCTATGTCAGAGCACTGTCGGCTCTACTTTGGTGCTCTTCAGAAAGCAATCAGTGGATTTGTGTGCAGCCTTCAGGATGGCCACCCTCCAGAGAAATTCATCTCACATAGCAAGCTGGTTATCATGGTGGGCCAAAGACTGGTGGACACCCTGTGCAGGGAAGCCCAACGTGAAGGGTCCAACCAGAGCCTTCTATGTAAGAGCAACCATCTGTGTGCTCTACTGAAGCAACTGGCTGTAGCCACCAAGAAAGCAGCGCTGCACTTCCCAGAAAAGCAAGCTCTGCACGAGGCTCAGGAGTTTGCAAAAGAACTGGCCCAAAGAGCCGTGCACATTCGGACATCGCTTGACCTCTGAGAGGGCACGTTTGTTTGTACAGCAGGACTTTTTTGTAGCTAAATAATAAATACAAGTTATGGTTAAAATGCTGATGATGTTAGAAAAAGTTACCAGGGAAAAAGGAACAATTCAAATAGGAAGCTATATTTGTACTAAAATCAGTGACACAGTGGAGTTTTAATATAAATTGCACATTTATTATACTGTATTCGAGGCTATTTTAAATGCAATTTCAGTATAAAATATGAAATATTGTTTGTTTTATATATTTTACGACAATTGTATGTTCTCTGAAAACTGTTTGCTATTTGGACATTTTATGGCTTTAATTACTTTATTGTGTAGGAGAGATACAGTACTTACTGTACTTCAGTAGTAGTTGATTCTGTCTACTTTTTGTGCATATGTATGTAAATATTCTAAAAGATATGTTATATATTCCCACATGTTTCTTGGCAGAAAAATGAGAACACATTTTCATTTTTAATTCATGTTAAATTAAAAACTGAAAACTTTTTTATGTTGCTTCATTGATGTCTAACCAACTGCTGTAAAAGGAAATTCATTTAGCTGATTACAAACAACATTTAAAGAAAAGTTTGGGCACTTTGTAAAACGTAAATTAAAAGGGAAGGTGGTAATTTTCAAAACATTTCAAACCTATTTATGATTGTAAATAGTACAAAGACAATATATCAAAATCTCTTAATTTGATTCAAAAATTGCTTTCAGCAACATGTTTAAAATAAGTTGTAGACTTAGTAATAACATAATAACAATGTTCAATAACTGGTTGAACATTGCACAACTAATGTACATTTTAAATTTTTTAATAGAACTGTGTTTAATGAATTTTATATTGTGGAGATGTGGACGAAGCCTCCTGTGACACAGAATCATAAAAATTGACTTATTTCACTGAATTTGCTGCATAGTGACGTGCCCTTCTGAGGTTTAGTATCTAAGTTTATTAGCATTCTTATTTGTTATTTCATAAAGGGAATTACGGAGCAGAGAGGAGCGATGCAGAGTTTCAAGCAAGCGCTAGCTCAAGTTACACACTCTAGCTTTAATTTAAATTGAGACCCTTAATAGCTATCTGTTTTATACGAGTAGATTAGAAGACCTAAATAAAAATAGTGAGTTGGTAAGAAAACAATTATACAATCATGTATAATTGAGTCATATTCATTTTTATTAACCAGTGCATTGATCTGAATGTATTTAGATCCATCAACTAAACCTATTTATTGATCTTTTTTAGGAAATTTGCAAAACTGCATTTATGAAGCTCAAACGTGTGTGACTTCCTCTTCCCCTTCCTTCAGAGATGTTCATGTGTACAAACATTAAGAGTGCCGTGAGTCAAATAGGTGAATATATGTTAATTTTTAAGAAAAGTAGAAAAATTGAATAATGTAATGTGTACACCAGCACACGGAAGACTGGCTTTAGGCCCTCGCCCAGGCAAAGATGATGTAACTTTCGCATGTGTGTATTTTTGCTCGTTGGTCCACATCATTAAGGACATCTCAGTTCCCTTGTTTGTGTTTGGAGGAGTGAGGACCAAAGAGGCTGCCTGGGGGAGATATGAGTGAGGAAGCACAGGTAGATCCTTAGTGGAGTCTTTTACAGAATTGCCAATCCAATGATTTGGAGATCTTGTCGGTGATCACTCTGTTCTGAAATGACAGTTTTGTACTGTTCACAAATCCCATATTAATGACAGATAAAATTCCACCACAAACTTTGAATTTGTGCTCTTATTCACCTTGGATCCATTAAAATAAGGTCTGATTACAAAAGACATTTTACAGAGAGTTCTAATTACAGTAGCTTCACCGAAAGAGACTTGAGCTCCCTCAGAAATAACAAAATCAAGCTTAGGTGGTTTCACTTGTGGGAGTTGCGGGACATTTGTGTATTTATTTTTAAATTGGTAATTCACATATAGCATCTGGTGCACGCTTCAGTTTGGCTTTATATAGCAATGTTTCCACACAATGATAAATGCATTAAAAACAAATAGGTCATGAAATAAGAAACCAACATTTGTTATTTGCTTTCCAATGCAATGATTCGAGACAGCAGTAGCTTAATCAACTCATTATACACCATGACCGATTATCAATAAATGCAAACACTAACCCTAACTATGATGTATAAAATAAAACCTTGTTGGCAGGACCTTTTGTCCTCTGTGTGCCTGAGTAGTACTTTACGTTACATAGCAAATATTCTTAATAAATATGTAGATGCTTGTGAAACTTAAGGGAAACATGCAGAGGTGATTCAAATTCACAGCTCAGTCACATTAAATGCGAAGCTTTATTATAATTTTTAAAGTGCACAAATTAATCAGTACAAGAGGTGGAGATCAGCTTTACCGTTTGTATTTATTAGTTGATCATCCTCATCTGTAAAGCTAAATAGTGTCTGAGGTTTTCGAATAAAGGCAGTGGAGTAAAAAGTACATTATTTCCCTCTAAACTGGAGTAATAATTAACTTTAGTCGAGTAAAGGACAAATACTTCAAACTCATGTTATAAAAATATTGCATTTAAATTATGTTTTGCTGAATTTTAAAAAATCGGTTTACACTCTACCTTCAGGGTAGTTTGGCACCGTGACTACTGACAGCGTAGTGAAACTTTATGTGAAAATTGTCCCACATGGTAATATGAAAAAAAAAAATAAATTATTATTAGCTTTAGTCTAAAGATAAACAATGCACCACTAAGTGAGAAGAAAACAATGTTCCCAAAATCAAATAAGTCACCTCCTGTCAACACACATGCGGTTCTTAATTGTATGCTGCCCTCTAGCAGTACTTAACTGACATTACTTCAAGTTCCACTCAAGCTCACTAACTTGACATGTCACGAAGACAGGCATTAGGATTCTGGTCACAGCTCCTGGGAACATTCAAGGCTAACACTTGTCCTGACCTGTGCTATTGTTAAAGTCTAGAGAGCGTTACTTGGACTGGTAGCTCAATGGCTAGAGCAGAAGGATGGGATGCAGAAGTCTCTGCAAGATCAAGTCCCAGCTTACCCACCAGGTGCGTCCCTGAGCAAGATGCTCAGTACTCATTCCCCTGGGCAATGTTTTGGTTAGCGCTGCCAGTCTAAAAATCTAAGTGATCAATATTGACAAAAGAAAAAAATTTTTAATCAATGTCATGTCAAATATATGAGTCATATGGAAGTTAAATTATATACACAGATCACCTGTGTAGCCTCAGTCAGATAGTGTAATGTCAAATAGATTATTTGAGTATGTAGAAAGTGTTGAAGCTGTCAGTCTTGTCACTCCCTGATGCTGCAGCTGCTCTTGTCCGCTTTCCAGGTCACGTTCAGTTCATCTCGAATGAGCCTACTCATACGGTGTAGGTACCACATCGGATCAGGAATCACTCTTTTTTCCACAAACTTTTAAATAAATCAATAAATATTAGATCTTTTATTTAGGTGGTAAACATACAAATTCTTTAGCAGCATTACAAGAAAGAACTCATTGGTTGGTTTTAACTCCTGGAGATAAGGACAAACTTTACATTACTCTGTGTACATGCACACACACACACACACACACACACACACACACACACACATATATATATATATAGTGTACATATAGCCTACCACAGACTAAACTAACTGCAGTGGGGTGGGGATGTTTTTGATGAATATATACCATATAGTTTCACAGATATATTGCTGCAATTTTTTCTTTCTGGTTTGTCCAAAATCAACAATAATAATAATAATATAATAAAACCCATGTGCACACTACCATCAACAAGAATAATTTTTTAATCATACAACTGCTGGGCAAAATTCTTATTGTGATGTAATTGATGACTTTGAGTCAAGGTATAAGGGAAGGCAAAAAAAAAAATCTGATTTATAAGGCAGTTATACAGTTTATGTCGTGTTCTGTTTGTAAAAAGATTTTTGTTTCTTTAATTAATAAGACAAGAGTGTACGAATTCAAGTCCCTTTTTATCTTTGTTATTTGTTTTTTTATATATATCTATGAGAATTGTGTATATGTTTAGGATTTTTTTTTTGTTTAAATAACCAAACATCTGTCTCTCAATTAACAGGACAGTTGTTTTAACCACGTTTTCACATTTACTGTATGAAATAAAGCATAGCAGACGTAGGAAGGCGTGAAGCCTCGTACTTCCCCGTTGTAGCTATGTACGTCGCCCGTGCGTCATGTCGTCATATGCTCCCATCTCGCTCCCTCTCACGCGGACAGATTTACATCACAACCTCAGACATGGCTCCGTGAAGCGACACACGGCAGCAGCCACGAACAAAAAAAAAAACTACAAAAAAAAAAAAAAAATACTCACCATCAATTGGCCATGTCTAAATAGCAGCCGTACTTCGTTTGTTTCGAAATTATTCCAACTCCTCCAATAACCACATCCTCCAACCGGTTCTCAGTCACTGTCAGGGGCAGAGGCGCACTTCAACCTCCACCGGTTTAATTTCCTCTGAAATTTCGCTTTTTTTTTTTTTTTTTTTAATTTACAGTCAATCTCTAAGTTTCCGTCTCTAACAAGAGCTCGACATGGGTGTTCAAGGCTTCCAGGAGTATATTGAAAAGCACTGCCCCAACGCTGTGGTGCCGGTGGAGCTTCAGAAGCTGGCCCAGGGGAGTATGGTAGGAGGTGGACGTCAGAGACCTCCTCACAGTCCGCTGAGGTTGCTGGTGGATGCCGAGAACTGCCTCCACCGGCTTTACGGAGGCTTCTATACGGACTGGGTCAGCGGGGGCCAGTGGAACCACATGCTGGGCTACCTGGCCGCCCTCTCTAAGGCCTGCTTTAACGGCAACATTGAGCTACTGGTGTGCTTCAATGGCGCCCTGGAGAAAGGCCGCCTTCACGAGTGGGTCAAGCGGCAGGTGAACGAGAAGCAGACCGCCCAGCAGATCATCAGCCACGTCCAGAACAAGGGCACCCCACCACCCAAAGTCTGGTTCCTTCCTCCCGTGTGCATGGCGCACTGCATCCGACTGGCGCTCCTCAGGTTCCGTGTCGGGGTGAGTGAACATTCGGCCTGGAAATGCCTGTTGATCAGAGCCACCCTGGACTACTGTCGGCAGACTTTAGCAGGCTTCGTGGTTAGCGTGCTAGCTGCCCACCATGTCAGCACTGCCACCTTAAGCCATTATAAAATCTGTTTCCACACTCTGCCAAGTTAATCAGTGCCCCTCCGAGTCGTGGTGTCATCGGCCTGCTCTTTAATACTTAACTTATTCTGATTGTTCGACCTCACCTTAGAGTATGACTGCATGCAATTTGGTTTGATCATTAATAAAAGGCAAAATGTTTGTCTGGTCTTAGCAGAGAAAAAAAAACAACTGACTCACTGATCTGAGTAGCTGAAATCAGACACCAGTTACTCAGGAACATACAGTATTAGCAGACTGAATTTAGTTTGGTGGTTGACACACAATGTGTTAGCTGTTTAAAAAAGTAAAGCAAACTTTTAAAAGAAATTGTTAAACATAAAATAGACTCTTTGGATGATGGACAAAACAAGACCTCACCTTTAGCTTTTAGAATATGTGGTGCCCATTTTTTGATATTTTATAAACTAAGAAATTGACATATTATGGACAGCAGTGGGAGCCTCAGCTATTACTAAAGTATAAATGTTGCCACATGCAGAAATCATACATGTTTCAGCATAATATTAGTAGTGCATGAGGATGCATCTCAGTTTGCCAGCAAAATTTCTTTGGGTCATAGCATTGCAGAGATAGAATTCTGGACGGACCAGCTAAGAGCTATACTATACATATTTGTTAATTACATAGCATTTTGTTTGTGTGATTATTGCATTTATTGAGTTAAGACAGGTTGGTGGCGTCTTATTTTGCCTAGTGTGAAATATATGATTCTAGTGCGTTACATGCACTGTGGTTTACAACTTTCAACTACAGGAATCAGACCCAGGATCAGGCACTGCAGATAATCTGGAGTTGCAAAGATTAACTTGGATTGGTGCAGCCCAAGCAAAAATAATCAAGAACTAAACTCTTCTTGTTGATGGCCTGTGTAGCCTGTCGTGCATCAAGCATCTAAACAGTTGTGCATGGTTTGTTCTACAACAGCAGCTGTCTGTGCCTACAGTCTTTACTCAATTGCATAATCATTTATTTGGATTCTGTACATCTAAAGTCCCTCTTTTTTTTTTTGTCTTGGCCACTCCTCAGGTTGTCCAGAGCATCGAGGACCACCACCTGGAAGTGATAGCTTTATGTCGGGAGAACGGCTTCCACGGCCTCGTGGCCTATGACTCAGACTATGCTCTGTGCAACATCCCATACTACTTTAGTGCCCATGCCCTCAAACTGAGCCGCAACGGCAAAAACCTCACCACCAACCAATACCTGATGCATGAAGTGGCACGGCAGCTTGACCTCAACCCAAACCGTTTTGTCGTTTTTGCATCACTTTTAGGTTGGCATGACACCAATGGACACAATATAAAGTAAGTGATAGTTCGTGTGATTTTGACTAACATAGCTGTCCTTCGATGGGTTTTACAGGAAATCATATACTGCCTGATGAAGACTTGGCTGCCTTTCACTGGAGCTTACTTGGTCCAGAACATCCATTAGCATCTTTAAAGGTAAACGCAATTTTTTTGTTGGTGGCAGAAACAAGTTAAGTTTGAGCATTATCAACAAATTTTTAGAAGTCTTCATTGGTCATTTTCATTTATTTATTTGAAAGAATCTAAATTGTAATTGGTCTGCACTTAAATAGCGCTTTTCTACCTATTGGCACTCAAAGCGCTTTACACTGCTTCTTATTCACCCATTCACACTCACAATCACACACCGATGGTGGAGCTGCTATGCAGCTGGCAGCTTGTTCAAGGACACTTTGACATGTGACCGGAGGAACTGGGGAATAAACCGACAACTGCGAGATTGGTGGACAACCGCTCTACCTTCCTGCACCGCAGTCGCCCACAATCTATTAGTTCAAAAAAGGTTGTGAGGAATTTGCATCATAATTCTTAAATTAGATTGAGATTCTGTGTTTAGAGGCCAGACAGGTGTGGACAGGGTCCTTCTACCCATCCCCTAGAACCACCCCTGGTCCATCCTGGGGCTGCATCTCACAAATACAGAAAACTTGCACCTATGACCAACCAACTGATGTCCTCACAAAATATAAAGCCGGTCATCACTGTAATTTGTGCTTAAATACTGTTGTCAAGGATCAGTGCATTGTTTCTGTAGTGGATCCTGTTGTTCTAGGTTGAAAATGTTAAAAAACACACTTACCATTATTTCAAGGGGCTATGGGGAGAATTGTTGAGTTCAAACCATCTTTGGGCTGTGGCTCAGGAAGTTGAGCAGGTTGGCCACAAATCATACTCTTATTTGTTCGATCCCCAATTCCTCTGGTCGACCTGTCAGTTACCTCTGCCAAATGACTAACTGTAAGTGTAAACTGCCATGATGCTGTTGTGTGGTATGGGATGTGTACTGTAGGCGCTAGCAATTTGGATGTAAAGCTCAGCCTTGGATGCCTCAATTTGGACCATTTCTAATCTGTCTCACAACCCTTGGGTACGTACATAAAGACTTCTGGGAAGATGGCAATTACAAGTCCAATGCTGCATGTCAGGAAAAACAATCCACCACCACTGAGTTTAAAATCTAGTAATGCACCGTTAATTGTGAGTAGATGCTAATAATTTAGACGTTGAGACAACAGATTTTTCTGCTAATGGAATTAATAAACTTTAGGGTTTTTTAAATTTGTGTTTCATTATTTATACCAATCTACCCAGAGTTCTTTAGGACTGGTTATTGATCTTTGACCTTCGATCCTATCAAGTACTGAAAAATGCTTTGTACATACATATCCAAGCACACAGAGATTGTTAGCATTTCACATATGTCAGGTTGGTGGCTGCCTTCTGACCATAGGGTCAGAGGTTTGCGCCCTACTCTTCCCGACCGCATGTCAAAGTGTCCCTAGGCAAGACACTGAACCCCCTCATAGCCCCTCCCATTCCCCAGCCGCACAGTGCCTGTTCCAAGCCTGGAAATTGGGGAGGGTTGTGTAAGGAAGGATCCAGTGTAAAAACTGTGCCAAATCAACATGCAGACAAACTGATCTGCTGTTCCGACCCTGAACTCACGGGATAAGCTGAAAGGACAAAAAAAAAAATACTGAGCTAAAGCTAAGTCAGACCAATCCAACAGCCTTTCATCAAGTTGAAAACTGCCCTCGGTTGATTAAGGTGACGAAAAATAAAACTAAAGTTTGTATTAATATACACAGTTTAGTTTAGTTTTTCTGCTGTGTCGGTGTCCATTTTTATAACCTTACCCAGCCCTCCATCCATCTATTAACTGCTTATCCTGTTAAGGGTTGTGGAAGAATTATATCCAGTTCTATGTAACTGAAATATTAGTGGAAAAAGTGATAGGGTGATCTGTTGCCATTCTACAGGTGCGTGCCCACCAACTCGTTCTCCCACCCTGTGATGTTGTAATCAAGGCCGCAGCTGACTACGTCTGCAACATCCCAGACATCACTGACCTGGATGCCATTGCTAAAGACATCTTCAAGCATTCACAGGTAGGATGAGTAGAGCTGGACATCAAGACCATCAATGTTGTCTTATCATGAGATGATGGGTATGACTCTGGATGTTTTGATCAAGTACATACAATTACTATGCACAGTTGGGTTTTTCCAGTTACCCTATCCTCCCACAAAGCAGTTTTACTTTGTGATAATAATTTAGAATTATAATCCAATTTTTGAAATGGGTTTCCAGCACTTAGTTGTAAGTTCCATTAAAAAACATTTATTTTCGCTCCAGCAGTAAAACAAGGGTCTGCCTGTATGTGTCAATAACTCTCAGACTTTGACTAGTCTTGAAGGACAGATTCACATTTTTTTAACAGATTTTAGTTGCTGTTATCATTCCAAGAGATATAAAAGATGCTTCTCATGTAAGCGATGGTGCCAAAAATCACAGTCCTTCATCTTTGCAAAAATGTATAACAAGGTTTATCCGAAGGCAATAAAAGGCCTCAGAATGATTCACTTTAAGTGGATATCTTCCAAAGTTGCATTGTTTTTGGGTTCTGAAAGAGGGACACAAAGAGGGAATTTTATAGTGGATAGACTTTAACTTTAACTTGGAAGATACCCATTTGATTTAACAAGCTTAGATTGTTTAAGTCTCATTTAGCTTTAGATACATATCTGAAGACATTTTTACACAGAACACAGACTGTGGATTTTGACTGTTATCACTTCAATTGAAAGGGCTATGAATAGAAATCTCTTGATGAATGAATAGAAGGAATGATTACAGCCAGCAAAAACAGTTTCAGTATTCATATAGACACCTGACTCTTGATTTAACACCTTATATAAAAGTAAACCCATTCCTTAAAACACAACTATTGAAGTTTGGTTGGGAAACAAGAAGTTACATTTGCAGCATCACAAGTGAAAGAAAAGTGAGCTGTGTCACACATCTCCGCTTGTTTGGTAACTATGGCAGACATACAGTAGAACTTCTTCTAAAAGCAGTAACATCTTGTATAGCCGTGTCGTTAGACATGTTCAGAAAAGCAGACTTTAGAATAGTCTTTATAAGTGAATTAGGACAATGCCTGGCATCACTTTGTAGCTGCTCCCAAGCTTTTGAAATTTACACTGGCAAACAGCCTTTGAAATAACATTTTGTCTAAAATGAGCAAGAAGATGATGAATTCGGCATTATATTCTTGAAATACTTACATTTATTAGTTACACTTAATGCAACACTTATGCCTTTGTTATTTTCTTTCCTTTTTTAATGTTTTTGTAGATGCATTTTTCCTTCAACCATTTATGAAAAAAAAACATGCATTGTAGAAACAATAAAAATGTATTGTCACAGACTTAGAAAAGGATAATGAATCATCAATAAGCTGCTCGGAAAAGCAGCTTATTTCTTCCCAAAATAATAGGCCATAAGAAATTTCGTGATACAATAAGCACATCCGTTATTGTTGAAATCTGATCTATGACATATGCTATTGTTATCTGAATTTTCTTTTTTCTCCAATAGATATATAAACGACCAACTGTCTGCTTGTTTACGTATGATTACTCATTTCATGTTTTCCTTTCAGTCGTGCACTGACGACAAAGTCCTCCGATTCAAGAAAGCCGTGGAATACTACTCATTGGCCAGCAAACCCCCTTACTTCCCTCCACAGTTAGGTGGGTTTCTGCCTGTCTGTGTGTCATATTGTACTTGAGGTGTATTTGTACAAACCAGTAGCTGTTAAGTAGCTTAGCAGTAGAAAACGGCAGCTTTTGCTTGTTTATAAAGTACTGGTTTTACTTTCTGGTTAAAATTCAAATCAGAAAGGATTTTAATCTGTAAATATTGATATTGATATAAATTCTCAACAAATCCTATTAAATATCCTATTAATAATCCTATTAAGTTATTTAAAATCAAAACCTGTTGATGTCCTTTTAACAGTGAGTTGCTCTGTGAGCTCTGTTTTTGGTCTATGCTCTGGTCTTGATCAACTCCCGAGGAGAAATATCTTGTTCATCAGCTGCTACCTGTTCCACTATGTTTACAAAGTTGTAGCTAACCGTTGCTGGTGCTGAGCAGCTGGTGCTACCCGTAGATGCTGCAGCCAAAAACAGCTGTAAATAAATGCATCAGGCAGCTGAAAAAATAAAGATATGTACAACCATAAACTAAGATTCAAGTGACCACGCTCTGTAGGTTCATAACTATGTGCGTGCTGTTGTGTTGTTTTTATAAAGATGTTTGTTACAATAAAAAATCCCAGGTCTGTACAGTAGCTGCAGCCAATCTTCAGTTTACATGCTGAAGGTGTTTGTGTCTCTTTCACAGTCAGACCAAAACACACGAGTTTGCCTGCTACTGGGCCATCTCCAAAAATACTCAACATTCCACAGGTGCTGCTGCCTGTAAAGCCTGGGGTAAGACTGTCAATTGTACTGAAAACAACAAACAAGTCTTGCAGGTGGCTTAGCTCCATGGCAGTAATGTTTCTTCTCTCTGTCTTCAGGTCCAGCACTTGTGCCCAGAACCCATGGTGGAGCGCAGCCTGGCTTTGGGCACAGTGGAGAAAAGCCTCCCAGAGCAGAACAGCTTCAGCAACATTCCTCATGAAGGGAAGCACACACCGTTGTATGAGAGGTCCTCTCCCATCAACCCGGGCCTGGCTACCAGCCCCAGCCACACAGAGGCAGCTTTCTTCAACGCCTCCTCCACATCCTCCTCCTCTGAGAATGACGAGAGCTCAGGCTCAACTGCCAAGTGAGTTCAGCACAAGCAGTTCCCTCTGTTACTGTCTCCATTCATGGAGAAGCTAGTTTCTCTCCTTACGCTTGCAGAGATCTTCACTCTGTTTTGTACATTGTTGGTCAACCGGACTTGTCTGTTTATGTTGGGAGGTTATAGCTCTTCCGTGTCACATTATTGTGAAGGCTTTTGGTGGGGTTTTTGATATGCTTTCAGTGAAGAAACACCGAAACATGGCATTGGTAATAGTTTTTCTGACAGATAACTCACAGACGGCTCTACACAGTGTCTGAGTTATCTGTCAGCTGAAGTATAAAAATCGGGCATCATTGGTGTAGACGAACGAGCAGCTAATAGCAGGAATGTCACTGATGTGTTTATACGTGACAAAATAACATGGCTCAGGAAACTGTAACTGACATTTGCAATCAGACATATAATAACTGACAGTGACACAACATCAGTGTAGCTGTATGGCTCTACTACAATTAGATGATTTTTCATGACACTTGATACAGACATTCAGACAGAATGCACGAGGCACTAACTTGAGTTCTGACCCCCTGACTTTTCATCAGGTCAACAAATGTCTCCAAACTAGCACAACTATTGGCCTGTAGTTTTTTTTTTTATAGTTTTTAAATAGATTAGCATGCAAGATAGTTAATATGTTAAACATTATTTGCTAGACTTCAACAGGCCTAAGTACAGCTTCACAGAGCTGGAGAGAATGGTCTGGAATGGATTACTCAATAGGCCTTAGCCTGAGCCTCTCTATGAAGTTACTTTTGACATTAGTCAAGTTCATCAAACAACAAAATGAATGTGTTTACATGCACTTCAGGAACCTGGTTACTGGAAATCAGCATATACATTCCTCCACCTCAGACTTGTTTTGGAAGCCCGATGCACAGATTTTAACTGTGCAGTGACTGTTACCTTGTTGCAGCAAGGTAACAGTAAGTGTAACATAAAGCAAGGTAACATAAAGTGTGTTAAACTGTTAAAGCTGTATTATGCAACTTAAGCTAGTGTGAGCATGAGAGTCAAAATTAGTCCACTTTGCTCCACCCACCCTCTGTCTTCTTGCTCTTCTACGCTCTGAACAACCCTCCAGGTGAGTCATAATAGGATGATAACAAATGAGAATATTCCAAAATTCGCTAATCAAGCAGGCAAGAATAATTGAAATTCTCTGATTGGTCAGATAGGCGAGCCTCACTTACTGATCAACTACTGTACTTGTTTTTTTGGATTTCTTAGTCATGTTAGTGACCATAAGGGAAGATGGGAGAAAAATGGACATACTTCTCACTCTGAAAACACACCAGAGGGAGACCTGGGAGACCAAACAAAAGTGAGTTTCACATCAGGACATTGTTTGATATCAGGAACAATGCACACTGGACTGAATGATAATGGTCACCAAGTAACAAAAGTCGAATGTCTCCTTTGTCCGCAGGCTGACCTTTCTGAGAACTCTGGTGTGAATCCAGTGTTGCAAGCTGAAGGTCTACACAGTATGAATGCCCAGATCCCCTCACTGCTCTCCATGCCCACCAGGAACCACATGGACATCACCATCCCACCACTCCCTGCCATTGCCCCCGAGGTCCTGCGGGTGGCTGAGCACAGACACAAGAAGGGCCTTATGTACCCATACATCTACCATGTTCTCACCAAGGTTAGGGGGTTTCAGTCCTCTGCTGTAGGTTTTATTTTGTTTTCTTTTTTTCTTTTATTAGCTATTCTCATGAAAAGCACATGTATTGATGTCTAGTTAAAACATAATTCAATCACTATACAGATGCTACAACCAACAGACCAGACAACCGACTATACTCGTGTTTAGGTCTGGTATTATCTTATTCGTCTTTACCTTACATATCTTTTGTTGCCCAAAACATTAAACTAAAACCACCTCAGACATACTGCTCCACAGGGTGACGCATTTCTGTGTTCCCAAAACTAAGAGCCTGACGTTTAAAAAAAAACAAACACTGCCCCACAGTACTTCCTCAAATCTGCACTTCCTAGAACCTTCTTGGTCAACATTTACTGTGGACTTGCAGATTACAGAATTTCTCTTATCAGTGTGAACAATACTTATACAGTAGAGGTCTTTGTTTTTGGAAAGAAGAAATGCCACCCAGTGTAGTGGTGTGTTTTAATAGTTGGAGGTCTTTAGCACAGACAACTAAGTCAGACACTAAGTAGAGAAGATTAGGTGTTGGTATTAATGTCTGTATGGTGACTGATATTTAATTTAGAAAATGACTAAAATGACCCTTTAAAACTGGCTGGAATGCACCATCTGAAGAATCTGTGGTCAGCTGTGTGTATAATTGTACAGCATTTAAAATGCCAATCAAAAACTAGGAAACACCTTCTTACTCAATTGTATTGTGTAGATTAATAGAGAAGACATCAAAACCAACCCAAAATAATGAATGGAATGGTACAGTAAGGAAAAATGTGCTAAACAAAGCAACACATGTTTTAAATGCTTTGATGACAGCTTTCTCTCACACAGCTTCATGAGATGTCACTTGCAGTGTTTTCTAAAAAGCTTGATAGAGGTCCCACTTGCTGAGCATTTATTTCGCCTTTACTCTATGGTTTCAGCTCGGTTTAGGTCAAGTGGACTGATCAGACCAAACTGCCAAACACTTATTTTCTTACTAATTGGTCTTTGGTAAAGGCAGTTGTCCACGGACCACAAGGTCTGTGGTTCGATCCCCGGCTATATGTCGAGGTGTCTCTGGGCAAGACACTGAACCCCTAACAGCCCATTCCCCTCCCCAGCTGTGCAGTGCCGGTCTAAGCCCGGTAGGAATTGGGGAGGGTTCGATCCGCTGTGGCGACCCTGAACTCACGGGATAAGCCGAAAGCACAAAAAAAAAAAGGTCTTTGTAGAAATTTGACCATGAAGCTTTAATTCACACCTTCTCCTTTGAACAGTTGTGAGAAAAACTGATGTGGATTCTAATTTGAGGTCCTGTTAATTTTTGATTTCCTAGGCAACTCTTACAAACTTATCTTCTGCAGTACAGATAAACCGAGGGCAGATGGGGTCCTTATGAGGACCACTACAGGAAAGGAACTTTGATGATTTTTGCTATACTTTGAATTATTTTCTTTTGTTAATTGGATAATTTTTATTTAATCGGGATTTAAATGTCTTTTTCAGTGTGGCCCTGGCCAAGATAACCATAAATGAAATGTACCATAAATCAGTGACACAATAATATACACTTTATTAAATACTTTTAGCATGCTTGACAAAGGACAGCATATGGCCTTAAAAAAAAAAACACCTTTAAAAAATTCTTAATAACTCATTATTTAAGCCTAACATTGAATCAGCAGCCCACGAGCAGCTGCACAGCAAATTCTCAGAACTCCCCATCTGCCCTGGTACATATGCAGTAGTGAAAGGATTCATCATAAAGCTCACTGCTTTTGCCAGTCAAACACTAAATGTCACTGCCTATACACTAATTATAAATCCAGCTCCACCTGGACCCCAGACATCAGTTCCATCGAGCCAGATTATTAGAAAGTGAAAACAGTGGGTCAAGCACAGACCCTTGGGGAAAAAAGTAATCCAGGTTGACTCAAGCCCATCTACTTTTGCACACTGAGATTGACCAGACAAATAATTTGAGAACCAGCCTACTGTTTAGTCTGACATGCCCACAGAAAACAATCGCTTAAGCATATATCCAGATTTACTAACCTAGTTTTATCACTGTTGAGTACTGCAATTGTTGATCAACTGTTCACTGTATTCAAACACTAATTGGCACAACACAACAGATGGTTGGGAATTCCACCAGCTCATCGAAACCCAATCCCTGTGACTACCTCAAAAAGCTCGTCAAGAGCTGTCATCAAGGTAAACAATAGCTACTTTAAGAAATCTAAAATAAATGTAACACTTTTTGGTTTGTTTGTTTGCTAACTTCACAATTCCATGTTCAATGTTATAGTTTTTATGTCAATTATATTAATCTACAATGTTTAAAATTCCCACACTTTAAACTGGTACTATACTTTAGATAACTTGTCTTTGCAGGGAGAGATTAAACTATCTGTCACCATTGAAGATGAAGCTAACAAAGAGCTGCCTTCAGCGGCGCAACTGTTTCGGCCTATCCGTCAATATGTTTACGGCGTGCTCTTCAGCCTAGCAGAAGCCAGGAAGAAGGCTGAGAGACTCGCCATTAGGAAGAACTGCCTCCCTGAATGTGAGCGCTGTGATTATAAAGCTCCTCTATGTCACTGTGTCACATTCTGTGCTCATGTTCTCCACCTGTGTTTATCAAATGTCTCGAAGCACGAAATCAGTTCTAGCTAAATTTGAGGTGTCCTAACATCTTAAAA
This sequence comes from Channa maculata, assembly GCA_020496755.1. Classification (NCBI taxonomy): domain Eukaryota; kingdom Metazoa; phylum Chordata; class Actinopteri; order Anabantiformes; family Channidae; genus Channa; species Channa maculata. The sequence goes on from CM035603.1 coordinate 2,841,243, forward strand.
GTTGCAAAGAGACATTCAGGATTAGAAGAGTGTTAGGAGTTTCCCAGCCTGAAATACAAATGGCTTTTCTTCATATCGCTACAAGTGTCAAACATTTCATTGTTAAGATTTATGAGGTGCATTGTGTAAAATCTAAACTAATCGATTTGCAGATATGGAATCGAGTACTTAGAACTATGTTTTCATTAGTCTTTTGTCACACGACTAGAAGAATGGCTGCATTTGCTTTAGCGTAGAATGAGCCTTTTATACCTACATAGAGTGTAGACCAGTCCGAAAGCTGGACCGTAAGACAAAGATGGATTAAATATAAGGTTTAATGAGTAACAAGCTTCTGTGGCAAGAATGGGAGAGACTGAACATAGAACTAGGTCAAATTCAATCTCAACTAGGGTTTGAAAAACCCAGGCAATACTTGCTGTATTGCCATCTCAGCTTTAGTTGCTTGCAACTTCTTCAGGACAGTCAAAGGTGACAGCTCTAGATGAATTTTAAGTGTGAATTCCATTAGGGATTCTAAGATGCCTTGAATAATAATTAATTGTTCCTTTCTCAGATACACATGTCATGGTCAAAGAGTGGGCTGCCTATAAGGGCAAGTCCCCCCACACTCCAGAGCTTGTGGAAGCCCTACCCTTCAGGGAGTGGACCTGTCCAAACCTGAAGAAGCTGTGGTTGGGGAAAGCTGTGGAAGACAAGAACCGCAGGATGAGGGCGTTCCTCGCCTGCATGCGCTCCGACACTCCAGCAATGTTGAACCCTGCCAGCGTCCCCACACCCCTCTTGGTGCTCTGTTGTGTGTTAAGGTGAGTAGACTGCTGAGGTCGAGGACTAACTGTAGCTTTACACACAGATGCAGTCAAGTGTGAACTAAACTAAAAGGGATTAAGGATTTATTCAGACTGTGCTGATCAGTTCCTGGTATTTGTAACACTGTAACCTTCTGTGTTTTGCTTCAGGTTTATGTTACATTGGCCAGGAGTAAGAATTATGCGTCGTAACGAACTTGACGCTTTCCTAGCTCAAGCACTTTCTCCTAAACTTTATGAGCCTGACCAGCTACAGGAACTGAAGGTGATTTTGTAGTGTTTGATATGAGGAGTGTCCAAGAAACTCAGACAGCACATGAGTGACTGGCTGTAAATTGTTCAAAAGCTTTGAATGTACTTCCCTGCTCTAAAAGCCACAGATGTTAGACTTCATGTTGTTCTGTTTCTGTGGACACTCTTCATATGCTGATAAAGCAACGTACTAGGACTAAAGAGGCTTTTATTCAAACGCATTAGCTGTGCACTTAGAGATACATTTTTCGAGCTTTGAGGCGTTCTTGTGTCATGTGTGGATGGTTTATGAAGTCCTTAGTTGTAAAGAAACTGCAGGTCTGTTTTCAGTTGACCTTTTTTAATGTAAACCATCCACACAAGCTGTGTGCTTTTTGGTGTGTCTGTGTGTAGCTCTGTCAGCCTGTCTGCTCTTTCCTGTCTCAGAACATGTACGTTGGGTCTGCTCGCTTTTTGTCTTGGCTGGATAAGGTTGTCTACCACTGTATTTTGGCAGCGAGGAGTGAATGGTCAGCTTCCGCTTGCTCTGTGCTTTGCTTCGCACTTCATTAATCCAAAGGCTCAGGGGAGCTGCTAGAGCAAAATATTGTCTTTTCCTTCCATTTGGAGATATTAGAATTCTTGATGTTTATTTTCCACAGATTGACAACCTTGAACCTCGAGGTGTCCAGCTGGCTGCTTTGTTTATGAGCGGAGTGGATATGGCTTTGTTTGCCAACGACGCATGTGGACAGCCTATTCCATGGGAGCATTGCTGTCCGTGGATGTACTTTGACGGCAAGCTGCTTCAGAGTAAACTCGTCAGGGCCAACAGAGAGAAGGCCCAGCTCATTGACCTCTGTGATGGTCAGGTAGAAACACATGCTCCAATTAAAGACCTCAATGTTATTGAGACTAGTTTGTCCAACGAGCAGTCCAACTACATATATACTGTCCAGCAAGTCATATTAGAAGCACAACAGTTTTGTACTTGTATTAGTATTCAAGTACTCAAATGTAAGTAGTTGTACTCAGTCTGGCTAAAACGTTATATTGGGACTTCATTTACCAATCGAGTAGCACGTACACTGACTGTCCACTTCATTACACCACTTCAATACGCACATGCACTCTAATACAATCCAATACAGCAGTTGTGCCATGAATTCTTCTTTTACAAAGTTAGAATTTCTTAGTTTCTTAAGATGAAACTGTCAGAAAGGTGATAATACTACTTTGTGTTTGTTATGAGGTCAATATTTGTGGTGGAGTTGTACTGGAGTGCATTATAAGAAGAGGTGGTTCTAATGATTTGGTCACCCTGTTTAACATAATAGAATGGGCCAAAACTTGCGTATTGGATTGCATTAGATTGTAAAAGTATTCCTAATGAATTAGCCAGTGGATGTAATTAATGGTCTGCGCTAGCATGGGAATACATGCCTTTTCACACCAGCAGGTAGTTGAAGTTTTGAAAAAGTTGAAAAAGTGTAAGACAGAACTGTGGATAAAGTGTAAACAATGTAGCGGCATCACTGGCTGTTGGTCAGTTGGTCTTTAGTTGTTAAATTCCAGGTGTTGTGAAAAATATGCTTGTATTGGAATGTTCAGGTTAGAACATGAGGAAAAATAAGAGAAGCCTTTTCCGTGTTTCAACGTGACTTTGTTTGCTTGCTTTCATTACTTAAAAAATTAAAGTAACAAATGAACAGATTTGCCAAATCTAGTGATGTTCAGCTTAGGTAATTTGTCACTGAGTCACAAACGTGAACAGCCAATCAGAGGAGGCCACCACCATTCAAGATGAACTGGGTGAGAAGCAACTAAGGGTTTGTGGACTGAGATAGGACTGAGGTGACAGATGCTCATCAATGATTATCTCTGTCAACTATGAAAACACAGTGGCAGAAAAGACCAAAATAATTCCTTTTGACACAGTTGGATGCAAAAACAATTAAAATACACAAGATCAAATGGTCCGACATTTGGAACCGTATCAACTGCTAGTAATACTTTTCTTGCTGAGATTTGTGTTTCTTTAAGTTTAATTATTTTTGCAAATATTTAAAAAAAATATATTTTTAGTTTGTCATTGTGGATTATTTAATGAAGATTGATAAGCAAAGTAGTATTTTTTTTTTTTCTCCAACGAAAATCAAATCTAGAACATAGTAAAGTGTGAAGACACATAAACAATGTTACACCTGCTCTAACGTTCCTTTGTTCATACCCATATAGCTCTTAAGATAAATGTAATACAAAATGTGTATATATAGTGAGTTTTTATTGAATATCAAGCTAGTGGAATAGACACCACCAAAAATCTCTTTATGCCCTGTGTGTCTTTTAAGTAGATAGCCGTCGCATGTCAGCAAATTAACCACAAACCCTGGGACTTATCAATCGATATTATCGATCAATTTATTTTTAGTTAAATTAGTATCTGATAGTAAATTACACTAATTTCTCTCTCTTCAGTCTGAACTGGCTGCTAAGGTGGAGAAGATGCGTCAGAGCATTTTGGAAGGTCTCAACTTTATTCGTCCACCTCACCCCCCTCCATTCCCTCCACCGCCACCTCCACCTCCTCACATGATTCCTTTCTACCCCCCTACAAGTTGCTTTTACCCTCCACCCCCTATGATGCCTCCTCAAGGAAGAGGTAGGGGGATGCCTGGTAAGTAAAGCCACAAAAGAAAACTTGTAATTTTATATTTGGTAATCTTTAATACATTTGCCATCCCACTAGTTTTAAATGTCCAATTTCTGGTATCTAACCTGTCTGAATTATTGGTTGATTTATTATTTATACTGTATCCTAGATACTGTAACATGCCAAAGAAAAGACGCACATTTGAACCCTATTTGGTTCCCCTCTTAGTAGGACTTCAAGGAATCTCGTCACAAGGTGGAAAGCTAGAAATCGCTGGGACTGTGGTTGGTCAGTGGGCTGGAACTCGACGCGCCAGAGGAAGAGGAGGCTTCACTGTACGGGTGGTGTCTGTTGGTGGACCAAATCGAGGGTAAGGACAAAAAGGACATTAGATGTCTTGACTACTTCTATATCTATTGCATGACTTGTTTTTCATTCAACAATTGGGACTTTTCTCTGTAGTCGTCCAAGAGGAGTCATATCCACACCTGTCATAAGGACGTTCGGTCGTGGAGGCAGGTACCACACTCGAACCTTCAAGAGTCAGGGAGTGTTCTTGGTAAGTCAGTGATGAGCCATAGTTTACAGTTATAATCATCAGCACTTGCAGTTACGGTCTACAGAGACAAAACTCCATTCAGAAATCTGCTAACGCATTAAAGGACGCCCATATGAATACTAGCCATTTAGAAAACCCTTTCTATAACAATTATAATAGAACTAATGGGGGGAAATGTTGTAGTTCATATTGTGTGTAAAAATGTTTATCCTTCAGTCTAGGTTGTATAAAATGTAACTCTCCCTCCACTTCACCTTAATAAGGAACAGGGAGGGAATCTAATCTACTGAAAAGACAGAGTAAGTCTATGTATGCTCCCTCTAAATTTTTCTACTGAAAGTGCAATGTCATTACCATGACATTCATTCTGAGTGCAAACGTTAAAGATGGAGAACAAGATAATGTATTTGTTGTTGCTTTGCTTAATTTCGGTGTCACCATTAAAATACCAATTTATGTGCGGCTTGTGACCGAATGTATTTTTTTTTTTTTTTATTTGTATTTTTTTTTTGGTTAGTTAAAAATTTCTCTTTCTCTTCCATGTCTCCTTTAAAAATAATTAATAGTTGAAAATTTCAGTTTTGTGTTTGTAAACTTGCAGGTTTATAATTAGAAATTTAGCCCCTTTAGAGACACACACACGCGCACACACATTAATGCAACAGCAATTTAACATCTTGCTCGAATGTCTGAACAAGTGCACAGGTCACAACTGTAGTCTCACATCTTGGTAATAAATCCATCTCACTCAAAGTGTTAAAACTTTAATGTAAAAATTACAAGAGTACACGGTACAGTACACAGATACTGTTAAAAGAAAAAGAGCTCTGGAAAGTATTAGACAGCTATAATGCTTTATACACAAAGACAAAAGTGTTTATGTAATAAATCAGGAAACACTAAATGAGCCCATTTTACATTTAAAATATTCTTACAATCTGTTTATAAAGTAGATTCAATAGAAATATACTCATTGATCCTCAACAGCCGTCTGACCAGAACTATCTTAAGCACCATTGTGGAAAACACTTTATATCAGTTCCAGAATAGTCAAAGATAGTTAAAATGTTCTGGTTGATGTTCTACAGGCTGGAAATATCTACAGCGAGTTTCATGTAAATCTGGGCATCAGATTTGTGGTGGAAATGTCAGGACGTATCATTGACATTTCATGGCTCTGTAATGTTATTTTATTTGAAATTTAAATGCAAGTGAAATATACATTTGTTAACTGGAAGACCACCCCCTGCAATCTGTTGTTAGTCTGCTTCACCATGAACTCCTGCTTTACACAGATCAAAATACAACTGTTGCCCCTTAGTGTTTAGTTACAGTGCAACAACCTAAAATGCAACCATTGTGAGTGTTCAGCACTGGATGAGTGGGCACTGCACAGCCTCTCAGCAGGTCTTTGTGCTGTTTCAAATCCCTTTGTTGTATTGCTAATTAACTTCTAAATGACTCTTCAGCGTTTTGTTTTTGTTACCGGAATTTTCAGCCCACATCTGTATTTGCTTCCACACGACGCTCACAGTAGCCGTTGAAATCCTCCCTCTCTGTCCTTTTTTTTTTTTTTTTTAACCAGAATAAGTCTCCCCACAAGCCCACTCTGACATCTGGACATGATGCAGTGAAGGAGAAAAAGAAGCCCAAGCCAGAGGAGGAGAAATCCTCCCCTGCAGCGTGCAACACCTTAGCCACAGAAAACGGTGTGGAGGACAAAGAACAAGACCAGCTGAATGGTGATAAAGAGGAACACAGGGCTCTCATCCAACCTGAAAGTGCCTTTAGCAGTGACTCCAAGACGTGCAATACTAATCCTCACTTAAATGCACTAAACGTAGACAGAGGCTGCCACAGAGATGAAGGTCTGGAGGCTGTTCTCTTTGAAAAAGAAGTTTAAGCCTATTTTTGTAGAACGGGTGAGGGATGAAAGATAAAGCAGGGTTAGGTATACCTGGAAATTTGGAAAACCTACAGTCAATATACAATTTTCTTCTCAAAGAACAGATGAAATTAGGATCCCTCATAGTAAAACATGAGATGCATGACAAACTGCTGTTTCACCAAGATTGTTCAAGACAATGATACTTTTACTTTGGATTAAAGCTTTGACAAGCTTTAGTTTTGAAATATTTCAGTTCTTACTATTTGATTCTCCTCTAAAATATCTGGTGCCATGTACTCGCCATAGCACAGTTATCAGTTAGGTGTTGTCACTTGATGCTTGATAGAAACGTATAAACAGAAGAGCAAAAGGCAACACGTCCTTTGGTCATCACTTTGGGTTTGATTCATATTTAATCAACTGTGTCCATGTTCACCTGAGCTTCATGCAGCTTGAGTCCTTCAGCTGCAACGTTTCATGAAAAGCCTCCAGAAATCCGACACGCAGCATTTTGACAAATAGTCAACTTGGTTCCTTGAATCAAACCCAGCTGTAGTATTACTGCTTCAACAAAAACTTTGTGCATGGTTCGCAGTTTAACAGGTGTGTAGTTATTATGCATGTTGTCCTTTCACCTTTCATCTTTACAAGTACTGTGCCCATTTGCAAATGAAAGAAAAGGCTAATATCAGGGATAGCCCATAAACAATGTTAGCTGTTAGTGACCAATTTGTTCTGACATGGATTTTTTTGTGACATTGACCTCAGTTGCACTTAATTAAAAAAACAGCAAATTATCTTGCCACTTGAAAATAGTGTATTCGTATTATATAGTTCTGTTGCTGTTTTCTGCATTAGTCCAATATCTGCAAAAAATAAAAAATAAAATAAACTCACATAAAAAGCTTTGATCCAGATCACCCCTGTAGCTAAAAGCAGTGTGTTTGACCTTCAAATTAAGACTTTAGCTGTCAGCCAGTAATCAATTTTAAGATTTCCTTTAGTGTTGTTTTTACACTCCTTCTACTCTGTACTACACCAGATCCATCATTTAACATTTCCACTTAATTTTCCTGAAGCTTTTCATCTTTCATTAGTGATCAGAGAAATGGTGTACCCCCCTCCCCCAGTTCCCCCTGCAAGAGCTAAATAGGTTACCTTCTGTGTAAGTTGATCAGAGTTTCTTCTCTCATGGATTGTAAAAGAATGAACTGCTGTGAGGTTTGACTGAATGTCGATAGATTAATGGCGTGATGTATTTGAAGGCAACTTAGCTACAATGCTTAATAAAACTCTATTCTTTTAGTATAAGCTGTTGGTTTGTTATTTATTTATCATACTGTAACAACACAGACTAATATTTCAGATTTTCTTGCTAATTGATAGCATGTCTGAGTATTTAAATGTCAGCTTTCAGCGTTAATACTGGCTCTGGTTTGCTAACATTGTTTAAAGTAAAAACAAAAGGGCTGAAAAGTATACAAATATTGTATTTATGATTTAAACTAATTTTATTAAATTAGTTCATCACTTTTCAACTTGCTTTAGTTCAGTGTGTAAATGTACACTTTTGCTTTTAAACTTCCCTCTAAGTTCCTTATACTAAAATACTAAAAAAGTTTTTCTGCTTCTAGCTTAAAACCTCCAGTTGCCATCACCCGGAGGAGTTTTTCATCATTAGGAGTTCAGATGATGTCATCTGGGGGATCTCTGGAAAAGCAGATGACCATGATTACAAACTATAGTGTGAGCAACAAGATGACGTAATCTGAACTGAAGGTTCCTCCAAGTGATGTCATTTAGAGGCATTTTTCAGCTTGAAGTAGAGAGCGATTTTGATACTGGAAAGTCAACAGGAAGTTCAATGGCATTTATGTACATGTACTACCCAAAGTAGAACTAAAAGAAACAAGTTCTCAATCAGTGAAGGCGTCTTTTAAAGCTGCATAAAGGGTCCACCTCCATGACAACTGAGCCAAAACCAGCCTAATCTGCTGATGAACATGAGGCTGTTGAAATGTCTGACAAATCAGGACTGCCCCCCCCCACTAACCCTCACTGACTCCTATATTGGTCAAAGTACTATTTTGGAAGTCTAGAGGGCTCTAATGCTTAATACACCTCTAATACAGTCCTATATGAGTTAGAGTACATAATGTAGTAGTCTGTATATCACAGTATTAAGTAATAGCAAACAAGTGCAAATGGCTTTTTTTTTTTCTTAGTGAAATTAAATTTTATGTGTAAAGAGTTTGTGTATATAATATGCATGCATAGTATAATATGTTTTGGATATATTATCAATAATACATTGATAAATTTGTTTTGACCTGCGGCATCGGTATGAAACTGACATATACTGTATGTAATGACATAAATTTGTATACTTCTGTTTCATAGGATGAATATAGGATTTCTTAAGTACAGATCAAAGCATATAAACAAATATATATGTAATACATATGTGTGTGTGAATTTATATATATATAATATATAATATATATATAGACTTACCTTACCTCGTGAAATAAACGCGCCAAAGTGCAATTATAATATGTAGTTGACAAAACTTTTTTTTATTTTTACATGAATGATCATGTGGTTTTACACAATCTATGGCGCCTATTAAGTAATTATGTAATAAAACAACTAGATCTAAGATAATGGCGGCTAAGAAAATGTTTCCATCGTTATCAATCGGCCCTTCCAGGCTCATAAGGACGCTTTTGTGTAGGATGGAGGCTGCTGCATTCATGTGCTGGGAGGGGAAAAAAAACCTAATCGCTGGCATGTTGATTGATCCACACGTTCATTCATCTGATTTGAGCTGTGCTGAGTTAAACCTGCTCCCTGACGTAACTTTCACAGTTCTTTATTTATTTAATTATTTCGCAACGACGTCGAGGCTACATTTTCTTCTGGCTCCTAACATGACCGCCTCGGTGACGTGCAGGCACCAGGGGGCATGCACATAGTAATAATAATAATAATGCATTTCACGAAAGCCTGCTACGACGAGGCTCCATCGTGTCCACCGCTTCGAACCAACGCAAACGCGGCCATGGTGTGATGGAGATGTGCGTTTAGGTTCATGTGTCCGGCGGGACTGCCCCTGGCTTTTTTTTCTGGGGAAGATCATATTGGATCATATTGTTTGCAGGACGTTGTTCCTCCTGCAGCCCCCCCAGTCTATCCCGACGTAGTTGTGAATTGAACATGGCGACTGTACCAGTATATTGCATCTGCAGATTACCTTACGACGTAACCCAGTTTATGATCGAGTGCGATGCCTGCAAGGACTGGTTCCACGGCAGGTAAGGCCAGATTGTTCGCAGTGGTGTTTTTTTTGTGACGGTTTGCATTGGTGGAAAACAAACAAAAATGGCGAGGTCTCGGTGCGTTTGACAGCTTTGTGGCTCTCCGTCGCCCGTCTACATCTGAAGAGAGGCCGCTTGGAGAAGAAGAAGAAGGCGGAGTTATATATAGCCGACCGGGGTTGTGACATTTTTTCGCGAATAACACAAAACCGATTCCCCTTGTAAAAAAGTACGGTGCTTGCTAGAGTGATTTCGGGTGCAGATTGCTCTAATAATTGCACTTTCTGGACATTTACCATCCCCGCAGAGCCTCCAACTCGGAGCTGGAAGGAGCGGACGGCAGCGGGAGAAGCCTCGGCACACTCGCTTGTCTCCCGCTTCCCTCTCTTCCCAGCTGCTTTCGGGCCAATATTACGCTTTTATTGCATGTAAATCCACTCACACTTTTTACATTTATTTTTACCCTTCACCCAGCTTTGGCCGGGTGCTTTACCAGAGCACCGTTCAAAATCACGACCGGATTCTGAGCGGAGCCCCGCACAGCCTTCCTGCCAGGCGGCAGCAGCTATGGCTGACAATAGTCCGCGCTGGAAATCTTATAGATTTAGCGGGGAAAAGAGTAGAAAATATGAAGCTTGACACAGCTGGGTTGTCAGTGCTGTGAGCTGTGGGTAATGTCTGTTTGGACCCCCCCCCCGATTAAACGGAGACGGATCGTCCACCGCCGCTCGCCACTTTCCCCGCCGCGCATAAGCTGTAATGATCTCCGCCAAATCCCTGTTATCATCATGTTATATTTCCCTCCTGTTGGTCTGTTTGTTGTTACACGACCCTGTTCTTGCACCCGTCTTTGTGTCGCCTTGTTTCACGCTGTTCGGCTTCACTCCGGGTGTCTCACTGCTTATAGATCATTTCTTAATCGTGTTTGGTTTGGTGAACAAGGCTTTCAGAGCAATGGACAGTATTTACGCGCCTGAACGTATTAACCCTTTAATGCTCCTCAAGCTTTATTACATTATGTAGCAGTGAATGAAATGCGGGGGGTAAAGCATGACCTCCAGTCATGCACCAGCATGAACCACGATAAGACACTCTTAAAAATAAAAGACATCACTTTCATTATTGTTTATACTCTTTTAAGTTCCCCCATTTACATAAACTTTATCACGATGTTGATGTTTTTTTCCATATCAATGGTAGAAATGCATTGGGGATTATATTTAGGTCTTTTCAGTTAAAATAGGGACAAACTGGACTTTGTTAACGCACACTGTACGTCTCTGAATGTCGGATCCAAGTTCTACTGTAAGTGACTTTCCGGTACATTTTATGACCAAATAAGCTGATAAATATCAGCACTGTAACAGCTGTGTGTGTGCTGTGCTGTGGAGCATGTTAGCGTATTTTTTGTCCTGTTTGCCATCATCACATTTATGCTTTTGTGGTGTCACCAGCTGATGGGGCCCAGTGGCAACAGAAATGAGATGAAAACCAGTGAACCCAACATTGAACCCTGGAGAATTGTGAGCACAGCATGATGCACCTCAGCTACCTACAAGCTGCAATAAGATACAGTATATTTTACCTTGGAGGTGGGAATTGGTTTATTGTATAGTGTTGTCTGATATAGAGTACACATTTATGTGGCAAGACAAAGTCATTAATGGTAATTATAATGTCAAGCTATGAAAAAAATACCAAGTGAGTAGTTTGTGTGGTGTGGATGTATGATTGTGCTGCCATGACGTGTAAGAGCACCGGTATGTAGTAGTCACTTTAATTCATGGTCAAGAAAAATCTGATATTTAGGGAAACGTGCTGATTTTGCTCTCGTAGTGTCAGACACAGTAAGAGGACTGGTATCATCAGGGAGCCCACCTCCATCCCAACTGAAAAACTGCACTTCTCTACACCTTCTAAGCCAGACTCACCTTGCTTTTGCACCTGTGTGTGTCACAGCCGTGTTGAGCAGAGAGCTTTTAGGATGCTGCTCGCTTGTTGTCCTGTCCAGCTGTTGTTGATCAGGAAATAGTACTGAAACCACAGTGTCGTGTTTTTGACTCTATACGTTTCTCGTCAATCCCGTGTCGAATGAGTAAGATCACGTACAAACATCTGCCAGCTTTGGAGCTGTTGGATTCCTAAAACTGCAATATTTTTACGTGAGCCTTTTATCCAATCATTGTTTACAGTATATTCTTCCAGAGGTTATGTGTGCCCATCGCTACTGCTTGATTTAATGCAATATTTTACAGCAGGTTTTATATCTCAGCACTCTCATCTGCACTTTTTACACAAGCAGCAAACAAAGAGTATTTAAAGTTAACAAGTGTAGTATTATATATTACTATATAACATAGTATTATATACTACGTTGCTGTGGAGAAATGTCAAGGACATGACTGCAACAATTTTGAAACATTTTCTTCGCAACACTGGACAATTGCATTTTGTCTTTTCAACATCTAGTTACAGTAGAAATGGGCTCCACACAATTTTATGTTTACAGAAATATTTATGGAATTAATTAGTTATAAATTAAGGAGGGGAAGCACGGTGGTTAGTGTTGCTGCCTTACAGCTAGAGGTGCGTGGGCTCGTGTCCCTGGCCCACTGTGGCCAAAGACATGCACGTTGGGTTAACTGGTGACTTTAAATTCCCCGTATGTGCGAACCTGAGTGTCAATGGTTGTCTGTCTGTGTAAGTCTCTCTGTGTGTTGGCCCTGAGATAGACCGGCAACCTGTCCAGGTTGGACCCCACCTCTCGCACTATGATAGCTGGGATAGACTCCAGCCCCCTGTGACCATCAAAACGATAAGTGGCTACAGATAATTGATGAATGAATTAATGAATCATCCAGAAATAAGGACATTTTACTACTAAGTGCTATTACTATTAAGGAAGAACGTGCGACTTGTGTGTTCAGAGAAGTACAGTAGTTTTTAAAAAAAAAAAAAAACAGTTTACCGTCACTGTTTATCCAGTATTTAGGTTTTTAGTGGCTTTAATAACAAACACCATTTCCCATAAGCCCTAGCTGTTTGTAGGCTAATCATCACAGAACAACAGAAGAGGTGGGTCCACGAACACAGCAAGTTCAGACCTTGGATGTGTTCGGACAACTGGATGTTGGATTTAAACGTGGCCCCCTTCACTCGGTGGTGCAAACATCCACAAGTTCTCTAAGCCTTTGGATTAGAGCCTCAAAAGTTCCCTTAATGATGGGAATGTTTCCGTGTGTTTTAAGCCCCATAGACCACGTGCACTAGCAACCTCCTCCAGTGACGTCTACACACGAATGGGGATACAAATAAAATAAATCTGCAGCTCTTCCAGGCTTTGCAAACAACACTGGACCAAATCAACCAAATTCTCATCATAAAAAGAGCCAACTTCTCAGAAAAATGTATTCACAGCTACTTTCCTAATGATTTCTGTTTGGGGCTCGTCATCTACATTAAAGTTGCAGTATTGCGGTTTGGCCAGTAGGCAAAGTTGGCCGTATGGGGGATTATTGTTAGTTACAGTAATACACATCAGAAGCTGGACAGACACGTCTAGATGTTTAAACTCCTTTCTGTGTATCAGCTGTTGGTTCATTCAAGCTTTGGGAAGTGAAGCAGCTGTAGCAGTTTGGCCGAGGTGGAGCTAATGATGGCGTGCATATATCATTTGGATATATACATCTTTTACAAAGAGCTAAACAGTCTAAATAAAAACTATGGCCAGAGCTGAGTGTGTGAACCTTTATACGTTACCTTGAATAACAGTATCTGCTGGTTAACCTCCCATTACTCCCGAGGAAAGAGAAAACCTCTGTACTAACAATTTTCTTGTTCAGTTTTGCTGTTAAATCCAGAAGTAATTGCATTTAATAATTAAAGTTCCATTGGCTTCGCTTTTGTTTTTTCACCAAAAGATATTTCGACATTGCAGTTAAGTAGTATGACGGGTGGACGATGGGATGTGATTCCCTTCCTTGTTACATGTCCCAGGCATAGTTCTTGTTTTGGCACACGATTTTATTCACGCATGTGGACACTTGTCGTGGCCGTGGACATTTTGACATGTAGCCAGAGGGAACCAAGAGCCGCACCACTAAACGTGTGGTTTGTCACCACAAATGTTCCTGTTTTAGATTTCCATCCTCACCTTTCCATTGTTTTATGAATGACTGATCACAGTCATGAACAGCTCTAACAGACGATGTCTCGTGTTCACTAAGTAGAATACTTTGGAATACTTTGAGTACATAGTGGACAGAGTTACACACTCATCATACAGACCATTACACTAATAGGATTAGGTGGTGATTTTGGACACACAGGATACTGGTTTTAAAAAATCTTTAAGCTTAATGCAAAAATACATTTTTGCATGGACCGGAAACATAACTGATGCAAATTAACATCAGCTGGAAGAACTCTAAGCCATGATAATACATCAAGATAAATTTGATAAAAGCAGTTTGCAGCTTTGTACAGATCACATTTTGTCATATCCAATAATCGCTTCTTGTGCATCAGACTCTGCTTCAAAGTTTATTGTAGAGCTATAGTCCAAATTCCATGTTATGTGTAGCTTAACAAATCTTAACAGAGGCGCTGGACATGTGCTGTTGACTCAAACTTACAAAAAACGTTTCAGTGAAAAGTTCTTTTTGGGAAAAAGATGGTGACTCAAATTTTCATTAGGAAATTGAAACTTTTCCTTCTCTACGCCACAGATTAATGAGCTACGCCAGGTTCTTAATCCACAGACCTTATGGCTGTGGTTCATTCATATAAGTCACTGTAAAATTTGTTAAAAATATCAAAAATCGTGTCTTTTCTTTAAGGGCAGTGTTTCTTAAATGGGGGTATATGGCGTACTACAGAGGGTACATTTATTTCACACGCAAAATTCATAAAGAAGCGTAATCAATCAAAGAATCATTAGTAACGATAAATGGTTAAAATGAGGCAGAAATCCAGTTTAAAAACAAGGAGAAAGAAAAGGGGAAAAAAAGAAAAAAAATCAGTAGAAATATATATTTATAATAAACTTTTGAAAGTTGTTATTTAAGCTTTTTGTTGAATTTGAATCTGGTGGTAGCTATTTTATTTTACCACAAATGGTTTGTGGTGCTCAAGAGGTACTTTGCTTGAATCTTAAAAAGGATTACACTTTAAAAAAAAGTGAACCCCTGCTTCAGGCGTGTCTGTGAATGTCGTCTCTTTGCAAATTGTTGGCCACAAATAACACAAATAATAACTTAGTGATCACTAATAAACAGTAATCATTAGACTGCATCTTCACTGATACAAGTATATATTACGTCCTAATACCAAATATATGACTCTTGACAAATCCCCTGCATGAAATTATCTGCTAATTACATAATCATCTTGTAGACGTCAAATAATTACTGTGCTGCATTTGATCATTTCACCAGCACTTTCAGTCGGAATGAGAAAAAAACAGGCCTCCTGACTTTCAGCTGTGTCTGACTTAAATGTCTTACCTGCCCCACAGCGGACAATCAGCATTTAAACAGCAAGAAATATTATTTTCAGATAAAGTCACATGCTCAAGTGTGTGAATACTTGATAGAGTAGCACTTAGTAAATATAGATCTGTGTACTGAGATTTCTTTTGTTTTATTTTGCTCTGTTGCTATACGTACACAAGTAAGTGTACTTCTTATATGTTGCCCTTTTTTTTTTTTTTACAATTTTTTGAAAAACAACGGCACATGCAATGAATGAACTGTACAGTGTGACAGAGGTGACAAAAAAGATGCTAACAAAAATTATGGCTTAGGTTTATTAAAATAAAGATTTGGAGTTTAACTAACTTGTAGATAATAAATCCTGGACAATATCAGTTTTTAAGAACGATGAAAGAAGCGATCAAAGCAACAGTTACAGAACTTGACGCAGGTTTTTGTTCACCTGTTCACCATTTGTGCAGACGTCCCCCTCCCATTTATCAGAGTGGAAATGATGGAAAGCTGAAAATAAAAAGAGCAAATTTTGCAAATATGTTTTGGCTAAGGTGAAAAAATGAATGTGATGAAACAAAATTGGGATGGAACCAGATTTAATAAATGAATAAATCATGACGTACATAAAGCATCTGACTCACTTGTCACCTGGGCTTTGGCTCCACAGAAACGAATAAAATTAGCAGCAGAGGGAAACTTCACGTTTGTGTGGAGGATGATGAGGAGAATGTATCGGAACCTTTCTCCTTCAATTACATCATCATGCGGTGCCATCTTCTTTGTGGTATTTGGATGAAAACGTGGACAGTGGGTCGGGCTGAGTGAGCAGTGGCTCTGCAGTGTATTAACAGCACATGAAGTTGCAGAGGCTAAGGATATTGAATATTTGCAGGCCAATCTCAGTAATAAGCCAATGGGATGTTTCCCTTTGCTTTTGGAATTATGCAAAAACTACAGTCCATAACAAACAGAAGTTTATGACATGTTTGGTTCAGCGAGAGCATCTTCCCAGCTGAACACCACTTTATGATTTTTGAAGCTTAAATGCAATCACCAGAGGTCAGAAGCTATTATTAGGCTGTAAAGGAAGAGTCTGACATGACTTTAACATCACTACCACTAAGCTTTTAATAATTGGCCTCGTGTTAACATAAAGACCAGATTTTAGACATTTAGCGGAAAAAAAATCCCATAGATTTCAGCATCAGGAAGAACAATATGAAAAAAAGCGCAAAAATAGGAACTTGTCATGTTGAGTCTTATTGCATTTATTGTGGGCTGCAGTTGTAGTGGGTATATGTGGGTACATCTGCTATGGTGGGGAACCCGGTCTGACCTCCGAGCTCTCAGCTGCCTTCTGTGATGATGAGAGCGGTGACACTGAACTGGTAAATGCTGTGAACCCAAAACAATGAGTTAAAAGACGCTGCAATGTCATTTTGTCTTAACTTTCTGTCCGTATATTTAGAGTGTGCATTTAGTACTTTTACTTTAAATAATCTGAATATTTCACCACTGGAGACAGCTGCAGAAGATTGTTAGACTACCAAGAATAAAATAAGCCCAAGTCCACACTTCCTGCAGCTGCTTCACAATAAAAGCCTTCTGTTGGTTGACAGAAGTGCTGAGTGTGCACATAGGCTCTGATAGCACAGAATAGAGAAGCTGGTCAGTCACAGCATGTGTTGCTGTTTCCTCATGGTTAGAAGTATGAATCCGTTCACAGTGATGGTGTGTAGTTTACCAATAAGTCAGATGTCCCTAAATCCTATATATCCAAAAGTTGCCTGGATAAAACCTTTAAGCTTAAAAAAATAAAATAAAAAACTTTTTAAAAAAAGAAAAAAAAAAAAGGCAGAACCTAATGAGCCTGAATGACCTACAGTAATCATGCAGTCTCTCATTCAGCCTCTCATTCATGGATGGATTAGTTGGTCAGTAATATCAGTTTATAGGATTCAGAAATTACCTTAAGTAAAGTACAACTGGTGTAATACTCAGACCTACCTTTGCTCTCACCCAGAACGGCTGTTCCTTGCCATTTTTGTACTTCATTGCAGTCTACTCTACTTCACTGTACAGGATATATATTTGCATTTGTACACAGTATATTAGGCAACACTTGGTGCAGACCTCACACAAATCAGGTGTACAACATATTGCAATAAGATGCAAGTTGTAGTATTAATTTAAAATCTATATTACAAATAATGGGAAGCCTGCAAGAATGCTCACTATGTAACTTTCCCATCTGTGATTCCTGTTTGTCAGAAGTCTGGTGGCATCCTAGTGTTATGGACTCATCTAATGTATTGTAATAAAAGTTTTAATAGAAGTGTTTCTCTTGGCCATACTAGACATTGCAAACATGGCAGCAATAACTTTGAACAGCTGAGCATTGAACATAGACCCATAATCTCTCTGAGGCGCATGTGTTGTTTGGGTGTTGTTCTAGTGAGAGTTCAGTTCCCCGACAGGCCTGACTGATTTGATGTTTACTATCGCTTGTTCCAGTGTGACCATAGACTTTATTTGTGTAGCATGTTTAACAGTTGGCCTTATGTTCTAGGGTTAAAATGGATCCCAAAAGTCATGGATTGGATTGAATCACAGTTCTTGGGTCATGGTTCAGATCATTTCTCATGCAGGCTTCGGTGTAACTCACATTTGTATTCATGACTTGCGAAGTAAAGAAACATTTAAAAATCAGGGACCTTTTCCCCAAACTAATACAGCTTTTAAGATGCGTTCTGCACATTGATTTTGTCATGAGTTTTTTTACGCTGGATGCCTTTCCTGCTTGTGGCGGCTTGGGCCTGGACTGGTCGTCCTTGGTGGCTGGGTGAGAGCACACCTGGTGGGGTGGGATTTGAACCCACAGCCTTCTGCATCCCATTCAAGGCTCTACCACTAAGCCACGAGGCCCCCTCTAACTAATAATACATTTTTTTCTTAGAACAAGTGAATGAGGAAGTAGTAAGAGGGGGGGGGGGGAGATACATATGGATCACTGATCAACTACAATACAGAAATCAACTAGATCTTAAGAGATTATTACCTATAGCATTTAAAAACCAGTTTCGACTTGGGTGTTAATTTAGAGTTACTAGTTTTACTGAGCGTCCTTTTTGAGCTAGATATATAAATTTAGAATTAATTCCTACAGTAAGTGCTTTAATCCAAAGACAGAATAACATGAGATGATTATGTGTTTAAAATTGTCCCTGTTTTTTTTTTTTGTTTGTTTTTTGAATTGTATTTGACATCTTTCATTCATGTTTGATCTTTGAGGCGAAAGGATGCAAGGCCCAGGGACAGTGTTATTACAGTGTGCACCACGTTGCTGCCTTGTAACGTTATGATGTTGGTACTAGAGCGTAGCAGAGCAGGGAGACGGAGGCCTAGCTGGAGCAGAGTGAATCTAATGCTAACACTTGCTTAAGTTGCATATTGGAGCTTTCATTTTATGAAAATAACTATAATGACAACCTTCATGTTATTTTAAAATGTATTCAAACTTGTAGTATAACTAACGCTACAATTGTTGATATTCAGAAACATTAGTTAAAGAAAAGTGCTGGACTTGAGGGTAGAGGAGTTTCTCTTAGCTCAGACGTGTTCAAGGACGACTCTGCACTGCAGTTTCTGATGGGGTTTAGACCCGGTTCAGGTTTACAAATAAATCTTAAAACTCATCAAATCTAATCTGAAACCAACACAGCAGTGATGTAGAGCAATTAAAGTCAAGACGATCTGATCCCACGATGTGAGTTCAGTCTCAGACAGGAGCGTGTCAGCATAATTTGTCTGGAGCTGTGCCAAAGCATCACTGTAGTGAAGGTGAGACGCTTAAAGAAGTGTCAGTGCTGCCGGAAGACTAACGCAGCCTTGAATCGTATAGATTTAGACCAGTCATCTTCGTTAAAGAGAAAAAAAGAAACAAATGTGTCAGAGTCTGAGCATCTGTGTTTCTGTTACATCTCCTGTTCAGAGTTCTCCAAGCCACCGAGTTAAGGAAGTCACGAAGAGGCATTTCCACTATGCCCGCACACCCACCCACTCTTGTATTTGGCCTCAGTGAAAGCCAGTAGGCTGGGTAGTAAAGCTGTGGAGGTCCCAGAGGAAAAGAGGAAACATTGTGGGAAACTCCCTGTTGATTGAGTTTGGGAGCAGCGACTCCTAATGGGAGGAATTCGCTTGTGCAGGAGCCCGTGACAGCTGCTGTTTGAAACTGTGGGAAGAGCTGGGTGCTCACGGTAACCGTGCCAAACACAGGAAAAGCATGGTCTGCTGCATCTTTCTTCCCTCACTTTGAAGATTTTGCATGTTCTTACTACTTTAGCACCTGGAGAAATACATGTGTGAAAAACTATGGCCATACAGGGCTTCTATAGTCTTTTCATTTTTACATGGGAGACAATGATTTATGAGAAGAAATTTGTCAAACTTTTTCTTTATGTTCTAGTGGAATGTGGAAATGATTACTGCATGAAAGCCAAACTGAGGGAAAGTGGCTCGTGTTAACTCAACCGTCACTTCCTTTCACAGCAGCCGTGCTCCAAACCACAGTGCTACGTCACAGAGTGCTACACATTATGCATATACAGTTTGTAGATTGATATTTATGTGCTGTTTTGTGCTGTATGTAGCACGCAGTCCTTCATTGTCTGTTTTGCAGTGCGTTATGCAAGAGGTGCTTCTAATGTTTTTATAATCCACACCAGTATGAGTCCACCACCCACTTTGACCTCCATAATAAACATAAAGTAGAACTATGACCTTTCGCACAGTTTCAACTTAAAAACTGAGAAACTGAAATGTTCTTGTAAAAGTAGAATTAATGGCACAGCAGCTGTATTTGATTGCATTAGATTGTACAGATGTACCTAATAAAGTGGCCAGTGAGTGTATATGAGAGCTTGAGGTCTCTCAGTAGAGACCCCTAATAATTTTAAGGGGCTTTTTCAGTTATGTGACGGTTTATGCATCACTCTACAAACCCCATTTCTAGAAAAGTTGGGATGATGTGTCAAATGTAAATAAAAAGATCAAGCAATGATTCTCAAACCCAATTTTTGACAACACATTAAATGTTGAATCTAGAAAGGAAAAAATGTGAAATACTTTTCAAAAAGTTGGGAACGTTGTGACATGCTTAAAAAAACAGCTGGTGGAACAATGGGTCAGTATCATGACTGGGTTTAGAAAGAGCATCTCAGAGAACCTGAGTATTTCAGCAGTAATTATGGGGCAGGTTCACCACTTAATAACTTAATAACTTACAATATGGTCCTTTTAGGAATCAGGCTGAATCTAGCATGAGACTCAAAGCAACAACTGTGGTATTGATGGACGACCGCTCTACCTCCTGCACCGCAGTCGCCACAGAAGAGTGAACCTTGCTTAAAAACATTTAGAAGAGAATCTTAGCACTACTGCCTGTGCTGTGTTTTTTTGACTCTGTGTCCATATTAAGATCATTTGTGGAGCATATTTTTCTTAATATATATTTTTTTTAATTTGCATGCTGCAGCTCTAAGATTCATAATCTACGTAATATAATTAAAACGTTCCGAGAATCCAGGGAAATTACAGAAGGGATAAAACTGAAAAGTTGCGATCATCCATTTAAAATGGACTGAGGTAAAGTAGAAAACTGTCCTGTGTTCTGACTAATAATATCTGTAAAAATGTCTTTGCAAATCATGAACACTGTGTCTTAAAGTATTAAAGAGGAGATTCGTGGGACTTGTTATCAGTGCATTAGTGCACACAGCCCCCTCACATACAAGCACAACTGTTTTGCTTGTACTTAAATAATTTTATATTAATTTTCTTTGTACTGTTTTCAATCATTCTTTGTATTTACATTTACAATTTTTGTAAATACTTTTTTGCACTTTTTACATACCATTCCTGTTAACTGTAGGCTGCCGTAGCTCAGTATGTAAAGGCAGTTGCCCACAGGCTCAGTGGTTCGATCCCCGGTCCCGGCTATACGTCGAAGTGTCTCTGGGCAGGACACTGACCCCCTAACAGCCCATTCCCCTCCCCAGCTGTGCAGTGCCGGTCCAAGCCCGGTAGAAATTGGGGAGGGTTGCGTCAGGAAGGGCATCTGGCGTGTTGGTGAGGTTTCAGGCATCTTTTGATGATACCATAGATCCCTCCAGATGTGTACGATTTGCATTATAGTTTTTGTTGTCCTGTTTGCACATTCTGCTTCTATAAGGCCCATTGTTAAAAAATACAAGTCCAAAGTATTCACAGAGCATAGCACCATTTCCATTTATGTTTAAGTTAAACCCACACTGCAACTTTTGTATTCTGTTTGTATTGTTTAAACATAGCGTAGCATTTATACTGTGGGAGCTGTCATGACTTTCTACATATTTGCACAAAACCGGAACAGGCGCTTTGGTTTTTTTTTTTTACCTAGGGCATCAAAATGGCTAGAGCCGGCTCTGGACATCGTAAGGCAAAAGAGCAAGAAGTGTTTGCTGTGTTTTCCTCATATGTGACACAAGCAAATGGAAACCTATATTAAGAGCTACGTTAACTATCCAATGACAGGAAGATGTGCATGGTACTTCTCATTACTTTGACTTAAGCCCCTTTCAGACATGCACTGGAATTGAGACATTATCAAGACTTTATCTGGAGGGGGTGTATGTCTGAACGCAAACGCCCAGGTCTGTTGGCCCTGACATTACTCGGATTTTACCCAGTGCAAAGTCTGAATTATCTCCAACTGATCTCATTTGTGAATAGAGGAGGTAATACTCCGGAGAATTCACCATGAGTGAGGGGGCATGTTGATGATGTCTATTTCCTGTCACTGCTGCGAAACCGGGCGAATACAAACACCCAAAGGTGAAGAACTCATTCATTCGTACGGACACAAACGAAATGAGTGAACTTCTGTTGGTAAGGGCAGACCTGGAAATCATCAAACAAATACAAGGAACAGCTTGAGATTCGGTGGTACAAGACCAGATTACAAAGCACCAAGACTTCTGTAGCTTTGTTTTTGCATCATGACCTGCCCCCTGCTCAAAGTGCCCAAGCACCACCCCTTCCCCAGTTACACGGAGTATTTCTTCACAAGTGACCATGTATCTTGCAGGGACTATGTCCTGATGGTGGCTTCATGTCTGAAGTGTCAGGACCTGATCCTCCTGCCATTCTCTAGAGTTCATGTCTGAAACAGGCTTTAGTAAGTCATTATTTTGAGAAAGTATCTCTCAGTGGTGGAAACAGGCTTCCACAACATCATTTTTTAATTGTTTAAGTTTCGATGTTTTTGGCCTCATTTGTCTGTAAACTGAATTACTAAAATTTCAGATTGTTGATTGGGGAAAACTTGCACCTGATGGCTTTAGGAAATTGGTTCTGGTTTGGTTTTGGCTGTCTTTCTCGGTTTTCTAAGACTTCGTTCACCAAATAGTTAAAACGATTGGATGATTTTGAAAAAATTAGTTGTCAGAATAGTTGATGACAAGAATTATTAGTTTTGGTGTGGGTGGCAGTGGAAATCTAACTGTGAAATAAGTGTCAAGTGTTTCAGTCTAACACACTGACAGTTACATTGCTGTGATGAGGCAGAACACATTCGAAAATGACTCCACGCTTTGGAAAATATGTCACACAACATTCACAGTGTTGTTATTGTGTCTGTTATCTGTTTCAGCTGTGTAGGGGTAGATGAAGATGACGCTCCAGATATCGACATATATCACTGTCCAAACTGTGAGAAGACCCACGGAAAATCCACATGTAAGTAGAAGCCTGCACTGGGAGGGGAGGTGGGTGGTTATGTTATCTGTCCCACCATAGATGCAGAGAATCATCTGTTTCTGTGGTGTCATCTTTTCAATGATGTGATCATCAGATTTCACTTTGTGCACAATCCTAAAAACCCATCAAACTGTGTTGGGAGTCCATTACTAACTGCAAGGTACTTTAATCTAAATGCTGATGAATTGTTTTGTTTTTTTTTCCCCCTCATTCCCCAGTGAAAAAGAAAAAGAACTGGAGCAAACATGACACAGGGCAAAGCACAGACATCAAAGCTGTTCAGAACGGCAGTCAGGTGTTTATAAAGGAGCTTCGCAGTAGGACGTTTCCAAGGTAAAGGCACATTTTAGATGTTTGTTTCAAGTCGTTATTAAGCTGTGGGACTTTCTACACCACGCAGGGGGCAGTAACCCGACATTTAGTTGTGAGAATCAAACACTGTGTATAATTGAAATAGTTATGACGCAACTGTTTCATACTTCCACTAGGGGTCGCTGTAATTTAACTTATTATAATGTCTCTTACCCAGAGCTGCACTAACATAGTGTAGCACAGAAATCAGCTCTCAGTGACTTGCTAAATTCTGTGAAACGCTGTAACACACAGTGCTGATGATGTGGTGGTGAAGCTGAGCGGCACTCAGCTGACCTTGGATTACCTGGAGGAGAACGGCTTCAACGAACCCATCCTGGTTCAGAAGAAAGAGGGTCTGGGCGTGACAATGCCTGCTCCCACCTTCTACATTAGTGATGTGGAGAACTACGTGGGTAAGAATCATATTGTTACCACTGCTACCACTGTTACTTCATCTGCTTCTTTAATTGACATTAGTCCTTCTGTACTACTGGTAACTGTTAATGGTCTACAGCAGCTAGTTCAAGTACCTCTACATAATGAGACTGTGGTATCAGTACATCACTACTACTAAAGTTACTGCTATTATTTCTACTGTACATTTGCTACTATCACTGCGCTATTAACTATTACTGCTGCCGATACAATTGTACTAGTGCTTTACTAGGCACCTAGTACACTTGGCCTAGTAAAGCTCTAGTGGAAAACTGTCCTGTGGTCGGATTTAAAATATATTATATCTAATCCTAATTAATTTCTTTACTACAACTTAACTTCGTTTGCTGAATAAAACTACAACTACTGATAGCAATACTTAAAAATAACACTGCATTACTACTCTTGTTATGTGGCTGTTGTCGACCCTGTTATTGCGGTGATAGTCCTACAGCATCTTCTATAAGTAGCTACTACCTCAACTACACGTAGTGCTGTTACTATTACTATAGTTACTATTTCTGCTGCTACAAGTGCACTGCTGCAACTATTTTAATACAGCTAATTACATAATGTAAAATGTAACGTTAATGTAAAAAAAATATATATAATTTAATTTATCTACTTGAATAATCTGTTAAAAATCATTATTATTATTATTACTGCTACTGTACTATGGTAATACTACTGACCTACTGCTGTATACTTTCACTAATAATGTAAATGCTGTAACTACTAATGCTAACTATGAAAGTACCACTCCTACCTACTGTGTTCCAAGAATTGACTAAAAACACAATTTCTACAGTACTTTTAAGATTTAGACCACTGCTGTTACTAGTTCTACAAATATAACAACTGACCCAACAGTATGCCGTACAATAATGTGTACTACTTTTACTACTACGTCAGCATTGATTAAATGTAGGCAAGAACATTTACCTAAATATTGCACTTAAATGCTAATTTTAAGAACTTTATTTCAGTACTTTCGTTAAACACTATGTTGTACTTCAACTTTGCACTACAGTTTAGAAGAAACTTGTGCTTGTTTTTTAACAGTTGTAGTTACACTTTACTTTTCAAATGACAATAGTATATACAAAACATGACGCTCTGTGACAGTTACTCAACTAGGTGGCAATTTGCAAAGTACTTCAAATTATACACTCTTTTACCGTCCACATGCTGAAAATTATGAAATGCATAACCAAGATTAATCTAATAATATATTAAAGCTTTCACTTGTATAACTCTCTCTACTTTAAATACTTGAAGTACATTTAGCTGATAATACTTTCTTTTTCTTCCTTACTACTACAAATATTCAGTAAACTACAAATTTGAATGTTCCCAGTATATTACTACCAACACTAATACTAGTAGGAATAACTACACTTACAAAGCTAAAATAGTTAAAATAGGGCAGTCCTTTCAAAATAAGAGCATGAACGATGACTGAAGATTTAAACAGTACACACTGACTGTGGATAATGAAAACAGAGTCAGTGCTAACGGGCTTTGTATGCAGTGACTATGCACATGTCTGGATTAAGTATCACAAAAAAGTAGTAAACCATTTGCTTTTCCAGTAGGGGGTGCTTCTGTTCTTTATTCCACCCGGTGCTCTGGTGCTCAGTGATGAGATCACTTGTTAGATACAGCAGAACTAGTGGTCAGTGTTAAATGGTCGAGTTTTGCTTCACGTGGATTTATTGTATCTTTATTGTGTCCTGTGTTATGTTGTTAGGTCCTGATGTCAGCGTGGATGTTGTTGACGTCACCAAACAGACTGACAGCAAGATGAAGCTCAAAGAGTTTGTCGATTACTACTACAGCACAAACAGAAAAAAAGTGTTAAACGTCATTAACCTGGAGTTCTCTGACACGAGGTATAAACTGTCTGAAGGTTGGTTGAGAAATATTCCAGTCTGCTTAACGCACGGAGCTTATCACTTTTTTCTGTTTTTCTGGGAAAGGATGAACAGTATAGTGGAAAGTCCACAGATTGTGCGGCGGTTGTCGTGGGTAGAAAACTACTGGCCTGATGATGCTCTGCTTGGGAAGCCAAAAGTCACCAAATACTGTCTCATCTGTGTTAAAGACAGCTACACCGACTTCCACATTGAGTGTGGTGGTGCTTCTGTCTGGTACCACGTACTTAAGGTCTGTCACACTTCTGATTATACCGGTATGTTGGTCCAATAAAGGCCTTGTAATAAAAATATTTATCAGACACTCAGTGCCTTCTGTCTCTGATCTGATGAGAAAACAGTTCCAGTGCGTTTTTCTAGTCTCAATTGGTTCTTAAGAGGCCTTAAGAGTAAATGTGGAATCCATTACATCATTGCTCCTGCTGATGATGCTGATGCCAGAAAATCTGATTGCGTTTCTGTTTTCAGGGAGAGAAGATCTTCTTCCTCATCAAGCCCACATCTGCCAACCTGTCTCTATATGAGCGCTGGAGATCATCGTCCAATCACAGCGAGATGTTTTTCGCCGACCAAGTGGACAAGTGTTACAAATGCACACTAAAGCAAGGCCAGACTCTGTTCATCCCATCAGGTCAGACCTGCAGCGAGGTCATGAATATACCTCGGTCTGTGTTTGTGTGTGTGTGAGCAGCAGTGCTTTTAGCATAGCTGGAAATTAAATATATTCAGGATTTTGGACAAAATTATTTTTTCACTATCATTTGCTTTTCTAGACAGATGATTTATGTATAAATTAATTATTTTTATTTAGTTAAACTATCTGTTGACAACAGAACTAGGTTTGATTTCTAACTCCAAAGCTACTATATTCAAAAGAAAACAGGTTTCAAATGCAAATGAACCCACATTAAACGGATTAAACCGAAGTGGGCGATAAAAGACACCATCAAACTTTCATGCAATACAGATCCATTTCTTTATTGCAGTATATATATATTGCATAACCCATTTTCAGAAAAGTTGGGATATTGCATTAAAAAAAGAAAGAAATGACCTGAGTCAAAATTGACTGTTTTTGAATAATATTTATTAATTTTGGATTTGATGCCAGCAACACAAAAAAGGTCAGGGTCAACAAATGGCTATGTCACAAATGTCACAAAAATGATCGGGCAAGTAGTTCAACAATTTAAAAACAAAGTAAAATTATAAAGAATTTGGCGATTACAATGGAAAGAAACAACCATATATAAACAAGACCCAGAAACACTCCTACCTTCTCTGAGCCTGAGTTCACCGAAAAGGACGTGAGATGAAGTCAAAATGTAAAATTCTTGGTAATCATGGAAGCCGTGTCCTCAATGCTAAAGAGGAGATGGACCATCTTACTTGTTAGTAATTTAAAAAGGCAGTATATGTCACAACTTCCACATTAATGTTGAGAGATATCTACAAATTTTGGTGCTGCTATCTAACCAACATCTTTTTCAACAAAACAATGTCAAACTACATTTTGCACATATTACAACAGCATGGCTCAGAAATAAGGTAAGATAGGTACCTACCTTGTCTAACTGTTTCCAGAACTGTCACCCACTATAGACATTTGAAACATTATTTAAGTGATTAATATGAGAAAGGAGCCCGTTAACTTTTGAGCAGCTGGAAAATTGCTTTCAAACTTAAAGACACACATACAGTGTGATGAAGAACGTAGCAATCATGTCCGCATAAAATTCTATAAATAAACAAGTATTTTTTAAAGAAAAAGTTATTTGTCCTATTTACAATAACAATTAAGTTTCGAATGATTTGCAAATTATTGTATTTCCTTTTTACTGATCAACTTCTGAAAATAGGGTTTTGAATTTAGATACTGTATTTTTTTTTTTATTTCAAGTAATAATGAACAAAATGCAAATGACTTCAGCTTTACAAATTAAGTACTTAATTACAATGAACCAAAGTAATATTGCCATAATATACTCGGACATGTTTATGGCTACTATGGTATGGAGTTTTAAATGTTTAGAAACATTTAAACAGTCTCGTAGAATGTACCGTCAAATTACTAGTTGTCATTGTCATTCATAATTTATGTCATCTTCTTAGTCCATGGAGACAAGCTCATGTGTGGTGTAGGACACAAACAAACAAACAAACAAACAAAAAAATCAAGTTAGGTGATGGTAATTATGGTAAATGATTCAAAAAAAGAAATAGTTTAAATGAATAAACTGGGTGATAATAACATACTTGCATTACCGCTAACATAAAAGAAAAGCATTTAAGACTTGTATAATGTCCCCTCAGGTTGGATCAATGCAATACTAACTCCGGTCGACTGCCTGGGGTTCTCTGGACACTTCGTTCACAACCTGAGTGTGGAGATGCAGATGAGGTTTGGACACCTGTCTTATTACGCACACACTCGTGCCTTATGCTGCTTTGTCGTCAGTAGCATTTGGTAATTGGCTTCTTTTTGTTCTCATTGCTGTAATTCACCCTGCCTCCTGCAGACAGTCAAGTCCTAATTTGGGGGGATGTGGTGTGACTACAAGGCTTGTTAGTCACTAGTTTCCACTGGGTCCTTATTTAGGACTTTTTTTAGCTCCAAATTCCACCGATCTTCCAAATACCTTGTAAATCGCATAATTTGTTGCCATAAACCTGTTAGTAATACATATCAGTGTTTAGCTGAACTATTTTGGTTTACTCTCTTTCAGAGCGTATGAAATTGAGAACCGGCTAAAGGTCAAAACCCTCACCCCCTTCCCCAACTTTGAGACGGCGTGCTGGTATGTGGGACGACATCTCCTCGAGCGATTCAAAGGTGAAGTCTTCCATCAGTTTGTATTCACAGATTATCTTTTGCTCAAATATGTGGTATTTTCGTGTAAACTCACATCCTAATTTAACTGGCCATTTCTCCAGAAGAATGCACGAAGGCAGAGAAAACACAAACACTGTCAGAAATGTCTTTTTCCGAGCCGCACGTTAAGCGTATGGCTGCGTGTCTGCTGCACAGATGAGGAGCTGGATGCTCTAATATTATTTCAGTCATTAAATCAGTGGATCGCCGAGTTCACAGATGATTAGCTTCAAAAGATTTGGCCCAGCTAGAATCACTTGCTCCATTACAAGCCTGTGTTTAAACTCCCCTCAGCTGGCTTCGTGCAATTGTTTATGTTTCCACCATTTTGTGTGTATGCGTGTGTTAAAGCCAGATTGCTGTTGTGTGCAGTGAATACTGCTTCTAGCGCACAAGGCTTTGCCAAAAATATACCATTATTCTTTTTAACTTTGAGGTCAGCCTTTCATTGCAGGAAAGAAACTCAGAGTTCACTGCTGCTGCTATTTTGTCTTGGGTCTTATTAAAAATTTCCTGTTTTGGTTGTAAATCAACTGTACTTGAAAGGGCTACTTGGATATTTTTGCATTCTGCCAGTAAATGAAAGAGGAAATCTACATTAAAAAGGACTTTGAGTAATTTGAAACAACAATCAGGGCTGTCAATCTACACCTATAAGTCTTTGCCAAAAGTTAGAACTAGATTAACTGAGCAAAGAAATTCATAAAGAGACGCAATCTGGAGGGACATTCTAGGAAATCGTTTTGTAAACGCGGTTTGGTTTGGGTTTATTTAAAGGCAGAAAACAATGTGTTTGCAGTGGAGCGGGTCCAGTATTAGCTTATTGTACATGTATTGGTATCTGGAGGAAACAAAAAACATCAGATTTTAGTGCAGAATGATATGTTTGAGTTCGTTTAGAAAATGTGAAACCCTTAGATGATTTGTCCAACAGAGGGTGCTATAAAAAACTGGGGCCCACGGCACAAACAGACACAAAGCCCCCACACTCGTCTTATATACAGAATGACCAGACTGAGGGGAGACACAAAACAGCTAGAAATTGTGCCGTTGTTTGTAGTTATTCTGTGGTCAGTTCTTCTCCTTTTAGTTGTTCTATTTGTTTTTTCTGGGATTGTTCTGCATATCTTTGGGATCATTTGTCTTCTATGTGTGATCCTTTTGGCATCTTTTTGGCACGTTTTTCATAGTTTGTGGTGATTTCTGGTTGTCATGTCTCTTACTGGTCATTGTGTGTCTCTTTTTTCCCCCAACTGTTTGTTGTAATTGTGTGTCTCCTTTTGGTCATTTTCCTGTTATGTGTGGTCATTGTCTGTCTTGTTTTAGTAAGTTTTCTATTGTTTGTGGTGATTTCTGGTTGTCACGTCTCTTGTAGCTCATTTTGTGTCACTCTTTGCTTGATCTTTAATGTTTGTGGTCATTTCGTGTTGTTTGAATGAGCTCCATGACTCTACGAAGAAATATTACCAATCATGTTATACAGAGACTGAGATCCGCCTTGATCTGTCAGCCCCCTGGGCCTGTGCCCGGTGGGCCCATTTGATAATCCATCCATGACAGTTTGTTTTAGCTATAAATGGATTTTGGCAGATGTATTGTTTTATGATTTTTGTAAACCCTCAAAAATGTATATTTACTTCGAAACTTCTGAATCCTTAAAATTATACAATTACTGGTCAAAAACTATTTGACTACATAACATGATTACCATCTATTGGATTACCACAATGAATTTGAAATGAAACAATGAAAATGCGCTTAAACGATAAGCTTGGGGTTTTTCAAGATGTTTTCTTTTCAGAACATCCCGTACAGAGGCTATAACCCCCAATAAAGTGAGACTGAAGAGTTAGGACAGGTCCCACATTTTGCCAGAGGATGGCACATGCCACACCAGTTCCAGGTCTGAGTTGATTTCAAATGTGCATTTGGAATCTGTTGATATGAAGTCTAATAAGCTGTCAATTGCAAGTGACGTTAGCCACTAGGCTGAATCTTCAAAAACACATCCATCAGAGAGATAACAAGAACATCAGGTGTGGCCAAATGAACTATTTGAAGAACTGTGGTTGCATGGATGGATCCTTACCACAGATGGACAGATCAAGATTACCATCCAGGAGGCAGACGTGTCAGTGTCAATGTCAGTGATCAAGGGTGGACTTCCATTGAGTAAATAGAGAGGGTTTACAGAGATGGGCAGATGAAACAAAAGATCAACACTAGAAGGAAAAAACTGCTCCCGATGTGAAGCTACCTTGCCCCCTCAGCTGTAAGGCATGGTGGAGATAGTGTTATGGTGTGGGAATGTATGACTGCCAAACAAACTGGTTCTCCTGTATCTATTGATGAGTAGCAGGATGAAATCTGAACTGTTAGGTGTTAGATTATCTGTTCAGATTCAGCCAAATAAGATTTTATGGCAAAGAAATAAAACCTGAATAAAACTGAGATGTATTTCACCTTAAGCAAAGACAAAAGGAAGAGAGCTGCAGTAAAGATATGATGATGTCTGTAAGTTCCAGACTTCAGGTAGTTATTGACTGAAAAGGTTTTGCTGCAAGTATTGAAACTGATAGTTTAATGTACAATTATTCCACTTTCATCCAAATATTTTTGAGCCGCACAAATTCCAATATTTGTGACCAAATCGTAGAATTAAAGCTGACACTGCACACTTTAAGCACATCTTGACTGTTTGATTGCACAGTCCAGGAGTGTTCAGAGCCAAAATGGTGAACATTGTCTCACTGTCCAAATATCTACAAACAAAACTGCACACTGTAGTATATACGTTTTATTTCATTGTACAATGCAAAGCTGAAAGTGAAAATGGAGCTTTTTTATCACTATGGTCGAGCTTTGTGTCCGACCTCATGCAGCCCAGTGGGCAGGATGATGTTGACTGTGTTCCTTAAGAACTTTAACTCATCCGTTGGGTGTTTCAGGACTCGGCTCTTGTGAATTTAGGTAACAGGGCAGTTTGTCTAAACACACTGACACACTGTTGACGGAGCCCTTCTCCTATTCACTGATGAGGGCAATAACGTGACGTGGTGTCACGTGTCATCTCGTCTGTTCTGACGTTTGGGAGAGTTACATCCTCTAAATCTCCCACTGTACACTGTGAACTCTCTTAATGTTTTACTTGAAGTTTAAAACTCATGATTCATTTAATGACAACATTTGCGTTTCTTCTTCTGCAGGTTTACATAAAGCAAATAAGCAACCGGCGCCATACCTGATACATGGTGCCAAAATCATCAATGGAGCCTTCAGAGCTTGGACTAAAAAACAGGTATGGACACGAGAACATAAAGTGTCAGTTGTCAATTTGTAATGTTATAATACTAATGATAGTTTGTCTTTCTCCTTCCAGGCCCTATTGGAACATGAAGATGAGCTTCCAGAGAACATGAAACCATCACAGCTAATTAAAGATCTTGCCAAAGAGATCAGGCTGTCAGAGGTATTTTGAATTTATTAAGCTTTCAAATCATAATATCATCAACTTTTCTCTAAATGTTTTACAAGGGAGTTTCACACTTTTAGTGGCCCCATGTGGCAGTGAGATGAGGTTTTACATCGGAATGGTTATTTGAGAAGAGAATCAGATAATTGCATTGTGTGGTCCTGGAGTCTCTAACGCATTAATTACGACTCCCCTGAAGCCTGCAAATGATGGAAAATCAGATATCTCTCCTTTTCTTCTTGTAAGGCACCCAATCACCTTTCTGTGTGACTTTTACTTGAGGCAAGCAACACCATGTAGCGTTAGCTCTCATCAGCAGCTCTGGTTCAAGCATAAAAAGTTGTGGTGACTGGACACAATTGCACCGTTGTGCACAATTAACAGGGATTGATTGAATTTGCTTTATCTGGTGAGAACCTCTGATCTCTTTCAAAAGAAAAAATTATTTTCTTCAGGTTATTACATGCCTTGAAGCTCATGTCAAATTTGCACTCCGAATACACACAATCCATAGAATAATTTACTTTATAATTAACATTTACAAGAACAAACATAATCTCACGTTAGGGTTAATTACCGGTGTATTTCGTTAGCACTAAAACCCCTACAACAAGCTGGTTTTAGAGATTGATACCTAACTGTGACCTGATTAAAAACGTTATTTGCAGTGTCCATATCAGAAAGAGTGCTTTGTTTAATTGTTGTTTCCAAAATTTGGATTTCTAGAATGCAACAAAAGCCATTAAGAGTGAGCCCAGCATTAAGGTGCCAGTGGAGGAACCGCCATCCACCCACTCTGAGCCTGAAGAGCCAGTTTCCCCGGCTCATGTTCCCTCACCCAGCAGAGAAAAAGCCAAGAAAAAGACTTCTAAACCTCCCAAACCTCCCAAGCCTCCCAAACCTCCCAAACCTCCCAAAATGCCCAAGGTCCCCAAGCCTCCAAAGATGCCGAAGGTCAAGGAAGGAGGAAACAAGAAAGTGAAAAAGGTGAAAGAGTCGTCGCCGCCTCCCAAACCCTCCAGTTTTGCAGCTCTCGAGTCCCACGCAAAGGACATCTTGAGTAAAATGGACCAGCCTAAAAAGATGAAGGTGGGTGGATGGTAAATGATAGAGGAAATCTCTGTTTGTATTTTTAGTTTTTAACTTAATGTGAGGCTTTTTTTTATCTATTCAAGCAGAAATTGTCAAATTTATTTCTATGTGCTGAACAGCAAAAGACCAAACGACAACTTTATGGCTCAATCCCAATTCTCCTCTTTGGCCCTACCACTTGATCCCACCCTCAATTTTGTGTGATCGTGTTTAGTTTTAGTCTAAGGAGGTTTTAGTTTATGGAGGGTTTTTCAGAGGCTCACCCAAAGTCTAGGATTCTGAATAAATAAATAATACAAAGTACGTCTCCATTAAAATGAGTTTAAACACATGATTACTTCAGTTAACACGGTTTTATATAAACAGCTCAGGTAAAAAAGTTGCACACACTGAATTTTTGTTTGACCTACTTTAGCTTTGATTACGACACGCATTCATTTCTCAACAAGATCTTGTCTTGATGATAGGAAAGTCAGACTGTGTAAAGTCTTCTCTAGCACATCCCAAACATTCTTAATGGGGTTAATGAAAATTAGGTCTTACGCTCCCTGGACCACTCTTTGAACCCAGTGAATCCTGGCATTATCATTTTGAAACATCCCTGTGCTGTCACGGAAAAACAAAATCCATCGATGGCAAAACCCTGAAATTAAGTTCAATAGCTTGACTCAAAGTGCCCTTTGTGATTGCAGGTGAGTATTCTGTCGATCATTGTGTCTTTCTTCAAATATTTCCGGTTTTCCAGGCCGTTAAGAACGTCCTGAGTATGTCAGAGAAGGAAATATCCAAGCAGAACAACGTGGAGAAGTTTGAAATCAGAGAGCAGAATAAAAACAAGACAGAAGCAAAGTGGAAATATAAGGTAAGGTCCTTTTCTGAGGATTTGAATCTAATGGGTGCTTATTACAGTGTACAGTATCACAATCTGTTAAAAGTTAAAACTAACTGAAGGAAACATCCACCCTCTTAGAATTCAGCTAATGGAATTATGCCACGTTCATATCCACCACATTACATTCATTTACACATGTTGTCATTATTGCAGAACAACAGGGGAAGGAACAAAAGTGTTCAGTAATTTTGTTGAACGGAAGACATTAGAGGGTTTTAGTTTCATGGAAAATGCAATGCCAAACTGCTGTGGAATGTTTGCAGTCCCCTCCAAGGATCTCCATCCAAGTGCTCCTTCACATCACGCAAAGCATTTGCAGATGGAGCGGAGACCCTGTTCGATGTTTACCAAGGTCACTGAAGACCACATTTTCACTCAAGATCACAGTTGACTGGTGTAAAAGTTCAGAGCTAGGCCTGCGCTGCTTGTTCTTGTCAATTCCAAAAAAATAAATGCAATACTGTAAAAATTTCGGTCTCGGGTTACTCGATATATTGTCACATGCCTTTAATTTAGGGGAGAAAAAAAGTTGAAAAGTGAATATTTGAAAATGTGCATCCTTGGATTTCAGTTCCTTACACTGTCTGCTCAGTGGTGGTGTCCATGGCAGCTGTTCTGCATTGCTCTTACTAGATTTGCTTTAGTTCTAATTGTGTCAGAAAGTGTCATAAGTGAATATGATCTGTGAACATTAAAATCAGGACGATTGGTTTAGGTTTTTTATTTTTATTAAATGACCCTTCTGTGTTAAATACAGAAAACGTATTTGACTAATTTAGCTGGTACTTAGCTCCACATAATTATTGTGTGTGCTAAGATGAGATATATGATCATTTTTAGCTATGTTCCTGCATAAGGTTTTTAATTGATTAAAGTCTACGACTATCATTTGTTAATCTATGGGGTTGGAAAAATGCTAATTATATTTTGAAGAGACTTCAAGAAAAATATTTTTTATGGTTTCCTGTCATTACCAAGAGTCTAAACTTTCCCGAGACTCGCACAATGATAGGAGTAAGAGGCAGGCACCTAGGGGGTGAAGGTTGGGTAGGAGGCAGGGTCTAATGCAAGTGAATCAAGAGGAACATTTGTGTGTGTGTGTGTGTGTGTGTGTGTGTGTGCAAAAGACTGAAACTCAATACAGAATCCTGCACAGAAAGCAGTGCAAACTTCCACTGTCTTCTAACTTTTTACTGTGGCATTTATCCAGACTGTGTTACGTGTAAGAAAGACGTGGGATCTGCCTTACATTACAAATATAAAAGCCCGCTGATACACTCACTGGAACTTCATATTTAAAGAGCATGATGGAGCACAAGGGAAAAGAGCTTTAGGTGCATTAAGGTGATCGTGGGTAATTAACTTATGTGCTTATTTGAAACAATTTCCTTTTTAACTTTGCAGAATAGTAAACCAGATTCCCTGCTGAAAATGGAGGAGGAGTGCAAATTTGACAGAACCCCGCTGTTAGGCAATAAAGACAGATTCAGCTTTACTATGTCTCACAAGAAAATGCTTAGGTATGTATGTATGTGATGGTTGTTATTGCCATATAAACCTTCTCATGTGCTGTATTACGGTGATTATAGAGCTATGTGGCTATCAGCACCATGTCCATTAGAGCTAATTCAAGGACTTCTCACTGTGAGAGCCTGGCTGAGCCTCATATCACTCCCTTATTGTCTTGTGGTTTTCCCTTCAGCTCCAAGATGTTGAAACCTCAGACCAACTCAAGTGTTTTTGGATCGTTACAAAACCTTAAAGAGGACAAAACCAAGCCTGTGAGAGACGAGTATGAGTACGTTTCAGATGAGGGGGAGCTGAAGATTGACGAATTCCCCATCAGGCGGAAAAAGAACACAGTTAAGAGAGATCTGTCCTGTGAGTATTTTGGACTTATTTCACGTAGTCTTTCTTTTTACTGTAACTTGTGAAAGGAGCTAGGAATCAAACCCCGACATTTATGGAATATTGACTGAAATGTGTTTGTAGGATTGAGTTTTAAAAAATGCGAGTGACTTAAAATACTAGTTCATTACTATTAATGTAGGCTTACTAAATCTTTTCCTCGGTTTAAATCAGGGGCAGTATTTTAAAAAAAAAATGTTTTAACACTTATGCATTAAAGGATATCTCCATAATTTTTCATGTCTACCTTAAAACATATATGAAGACTGAAAGAGGTTTTGCTCATTGTAACTATTCCCCATGTTGGTATTGGTCATGGATGGATCACTTCCTAAAGGCCTGGAATGGGTGGGGGTCCAAATCAGCTTTTTTTTCTGTGCAAAACTGTATTCACATGTATATCTAAAGCTAATATAGGGGCTTTAGCAGTTTGAATGTTACTGTATATCAATAAATTATTACCCTGTGATCATGTCTTTTAAGTGGCTTGACATATTTTGGTACATAAGAAAAGGTTGAAACTAGCTCATCTCACAAGTTACATGATATCAAGCCAGATTTGATGCTAAATTATAATCTGTTTAAGTTTCTTTAATTTTTTCACTGGAAATGTCTTGATGTATGTGTGCAGAGCATAGCAGAGTGTAGCAGAAAGAGAGAGGTGTGAGCAAAGCAGAAAGGATTGATTTCATTTCTTTCATGCTAGTTTAAGAATTAAAAAGTTAATAATGCAGCTGTAAACCAGTAACAGTGAGTAACTGTGTACCCACTGTTTCAGCACTGCTGCCACATCAAAGTCTAGCACGTCTGTCAACAATGAAACATTTTCACATTAACAACTGCTTGATTGTGATCTTTTTCCAGTTTTGTCAGACATCAGAGAACCCATTCAGCCAGCCAAAAAAACAAAGTTCCAGCCCTTGGTGACCAAGGTATGTATAACATGACATCGCTGACTAATAACCCCAACAGCATTTCTCACAATTGTAGCTGTTGTGCTCAAACAGCAGTTACGGTTTACTCGAGCTGTCTTTATAAACTTGAATAACAACAGCTACATCTCCTGTTGTGATACTTCCAGTCTGCTACATAAAAATGCATCCTGGGTAAATCAGAAAAAGAAGCTCCCTGAGCTGAGAGAAATCTGGTAGTGTTAACTGGTAGTGAAAGGGGAAAAGCTCCCTTTGGGGCGACTGTGGCGCAGGAGGTAGAGCGGTTGTCCACCAATCTCGCAGTTGTTGGTTCAATCCCCGGCTCCTCCGGTCACATGTCAAAGTGTCCTTGAGCAAGACACTGAACCCCAACTTAGTTGCTCCTGGTGAGTGTTGGCCAGCTGCGTAGCAGCTCCCCCATCGGTGTGTGAATGGGTGAATAAGAAGCAGTGTAAAACGCTTTGAGCGCCAGTAGGTCGAAAAGCGCTGTATAATTGCAGCCCATTTACCATTTAAAACTGTTTGACTTCATGAAAACAGCAATTAGAAAAAAAGTTAATGGACTAGAAAAAAGCAAATACAACATGTATTTCTTATTTTACTGTTGATATGTCCCATGTGTCCATTTTTACACTGTTCACTTTCTCCACAACCAGAGTGTGGACTCCTCAGATGAAGAGACTCTGCACATAGATACAGAGGCCAAGCCTGAGGTCAAAGGTCGCAACTCAAAGGTGAAGAAAAAGAGCAGCAACTCGGCAGGGATTCTTGACCTGCTGCAGGCCAGCAAGCAAGTGGGTGGGATTGACTACAGCACCAACAGGTAGACTTCCACCCCCGCCCCCAGCCATCATAACTTTGTGCTTCTTTACTCCATTTGCTTAAAAGCTAGTGGAGCTGTCACTTCTACACACAATTTAGGCATCACTTGCTAAATGGCTCCCACCGGACCCTTTTACCTCTCAGTAAATTAATTTTATGTCTTACGCTCCTTAATGGGGCGAGCCACTGACAAACAAATGGCCCGCTCAGCGACAATATAATTGGATGAAAAAGCTGAATTTTATAGCTTTGCTTCAAGCTGAAAAATCAACTAGCGCCTGAAGAAACAATTTACGCAGATTCTGTCAACAGTTTGTGTTAAGTCAATGTTTGTTTCAACCTGCGTTAAATCGGTCAAATGCTGCGTGGCTCCAGGCTCTTCCTCTTCGCTGTTTGCTGTTTTCTTCAGCTCTTGATGGTCTATTTCCACCACAGTGAAAGCTACAAATGAGCAGTGAAAGAAAGAAGTAAAACATCGCCTGAAATATGTTAATTTCTCAAAGTATTTTGGTACTTTGAAGCGTGAACTTTGGGAAAGTGGGGAATTAAGAGAACTCGGCTGTCACTTTGCTCATTGTTACAGCTCTGCAGCTAATAGCTTAATATGCGTGTGAAATGATTTTTATAGCTGCCTCTTAAATACATTTTGACTTAAAGCAATCACAAGTCTGTGAAGACTATTTAGATTTGACTCAATTGACCATTTTCCAGATCGTTAATGTCCTGCAGATGTCAACGATAATGATTCTTAATAGTACAACTAACAATCACATTGACTTCAAAACCTTTTTGAATGACTTCTCACAGTCACTCTTCTCCTCTGTGTAATGGCTGTGCTGTTGTGTATTTCTTATTGACGTACTTACAGTCAGCCACCTGCATCTCCCAGCACACAGGAGGCCATTCAGGGCATGCTGTCCATGGCCAACCTGTCGTCTTCAGACAGCTTGCAGCAGCCGTGGAGCAACACCCAGTCCAAAAACAATAGCCAGTCGAAGAGCAACTCGCACGGTGCCCAGGTTGGCAAAAAGGCCAGCGGAGGAGGAGGAGGAGGAGGAGGCGGCAGCAATAACAGCAAGCGGCCCACCAAACGGTTACCGAAGAAACCCAGAAAGAGCAGCAGCGTCGAGAGCCTGGATTACGATGATGACCAGGATCACATGGATGCATGTTTCAAGGACTCAGATTATGGTAAGATCCCTCTTGCTCCTGGTTTATCAGAATATCAGGACATGCTGGATGCCTGTTGCTCACAGGGCATCACAGGGTTGTATTTTGAGCAAATAAATGAGAAAGTAATTATCTACCATGCCTGGTTCTTACTGCTGCTAACAGGTGCTGTTGAAAACAGATTGACCCCTGATAGGTCAACATGTGGGTCTTTAATTCTAAATTTGGTTTCCAGTGTGTCATTAAGACTAGATGATAGGGGGATATGTTTAGATTTCACGCATGCTTTCGTGTTACTTCAGTTATTTTCCTCTGGAACTTTTTCCATGTGAACCCCATCCAAACACAGCTGTTCGGACCCTCCCAGCTTGTTAATAAGCCATTAACACATGTTCCAAATTGTTATTTTACATTCTTCTGGACCTTCTAATTAGTGTGTAATTAGTTGCTCATAGCACGAACATTCTCGCTCTGAAATCCCCACCTTTTCTCACACACAGGCTTTCTTTTGTTGTAAACAAGTTATTTTTTATCCGGACCATCCAATTATCAGATATTAAAACATCTAGATTGGAATGGTTGTGCTGCGAGCAGGCGGAGAGGACGGG
Organism: Channa maculata; assembly: GCA_020496755.1. Taxonomy (NCBI): domain Eukaryota; kingdom Metazoa; phylum Chordata; class Actinopteri; order Anabantiformes; family Channidae; genus Channa; species Channa maculata. Next base: position 2,880,471 of record CM035603.1, read on the forward strand.
AAAGTGGACAGCTGTCTCACAGCTGTCCTGCATATTGTCACAGGAATCTTTCACCAATGTAGATACACGCTAAAAGATATAAGTCCACTTAGGACACATTTTGCGCTTTACATATCTGACAATAATTGGCCTTATTGTAATTTTATCCACTTTCTCTTTACGTGCAAGAAGTGTTAGTGATCTATTATGTTTTTGATTTTAGTGTACCCCTCTTTGGAATCTGAAGAGGATAATCCTGTTTTTAAATCTCGATCGAAAAAACGAAAAAGTAGCGATGACACTCCCTACAGCCCGACAGGTAAATACTTGGATTAATAACCAAATGTATGCATTTTACAGCAAATACAGTAAATTCTAAATCTTTATATCAATCTCATCGCAGCCCGTGTGGGACCTTCAGTTCCTCGACAGGAGCGGCCGGCGAGAGACGGAGCCAGAGTGGCCTCCATAGAAACAGGACTGGCTGCGGCCGCAGCGAAGCTTTCTCATCAGGTTTGTCACTGAACAGTGTTTTTACATATTAATTCAAACACCATTTGCAGAAATCGCATTGCAGTAACCACTGTCCTAAGCCTGACTGCTAAGTAAAGACAGGATGAGGATGAGTCAGAACAGTCTGGTAATCTGTGGTCAATCATTGGGCCAATTAATTCATTTGATTGGATAATAAAATGCTAATGATGTCGTGTGCCTTTACGTCTTGAGAATAATTTGTTTACAACAGGATGCATTAGGGTCCTACTGCAAAAATTGTTAAGCGTGTAGAGCTGATAGTTTTCAAATCATTTCCAAATTATTGCATCCACTTTCACGCACACTATATATTTTTACAGTCCCCCAACTTTTCTGGCATTTGCAGGAAGATGTTCTGTAAGTATTTCTAAACAAAAATATCTGTCAATAGGAGGAGCAACAAAAAACCAAGAAAAAAAAGAAAAGCACCAAAAAGAAGGCAATAGTAATGGAGGAGCCCCCAAAAATCTCTCAGGATAGTAGTTCGCCAGAGCACTACCTGGAATTCCAAGATGGAAACCTGACAGACAATGAGTTGAACACTGGAACTGTCAAGTCGCCGGGGGGGCCACAGCCCATGGCGCCGGGGGTGTTCCTCAACCAGAGGCGACCGTCCATGTCTTCTCCCAACAATAGCACCAACTCCACTAGCACCAACAGCAGCAGCATGACAAAGGGAGAGCGCGTGGGGTCAGCGGACGCCAAAGGTGAGTTGTCATAAAGGTTGACGTTAGGCCAATTACTTAGACCGATCATTTCATCCTATTAGATTTGCTTAAAAACATCACCTTTAAAGCCTTTGTGGTTGGTTCGGATACACAAACAAACTGAAGACGTGAGACGTGTTAGCATTGCTAATTTATAGAATGGTTATATTAACAGACCATATTCAATGGAATACTACTTATTTTTAATACACTCAACCATTCAATTCAATATCACTGATGAGTAAAGAGTTCAGTAGAGGATGAGACCCAAGAATGAGAAATTTTTACCTGTAGCTAGTATTAAATTGGTGAGGTTTCTCGGACTTTCTAGGTTGGATATCTAACTTCAGGTGGGTTCCAGTTTCCGACTGGAAACTCAAAAATTCCAACTTAGTTGTTTCAATCAAACACAATATATTCTGCGTCTTAATTGAGGGGCCGCATCCTTCGAAAGCTGTCTCCAGAAGAAATGCATCCTTTCTCCAACGACTGGATCCTCCACCCCTAACCATCCCAATACTGTTTGCACACTGATTATGAAAAGAGAATATGGCGGAGACAGAGTCAGGATTTTATAAAACATTTCAAGTCACACGGTGTTAGTGCTAACCTGCTCAGTTCAGCTAGTCACTATGCCGCAACTGGTAGAAGCTTGTGACACTAAATCCAGACCAACTAACTGTAGTTTGACCCTCAAAGGACGTGTCCCTCGAAATGGCAATTAATGGCAGCGATCGGCCAAGTTGTATAGCAGTGCTCCTGCAATATTGCAGTTAACATGATCGTAAAAAGGAAAGGTAACACAGAGCGTATAATGAAAAAAGGTATCGCTGCAACACGAGTACTAATTTGGACATCCTGTCTCATCACCTGTCTCTTCTAATTCTTTTCACAGCTAAGCGACTAAAGAAAGGCATGGCAACAGCTAAACAGAGACTTGGAAAGATTTTAAAGATCCATCGAAACGGAAAGCTTCTTCTGTAGCATGCAGCGGACTGTTGTAAGACTGAGAATTCTTGAGCTGGGTCCCCTCCCAACCTCACCTTCCCCTACTCAACCCCCCCCCCCCATTCACTGATCAAAGCCAACAATGGGAGAAAAAAACTGAAACAAGATGGGAGAAGAAAATCATGCATTTTTCAATTTTTAAGAAGAACATCACGCAAAGGTTTTTGCCTCTACTTATACTTTATAACTTTCAGATATTAAAGTGTACAGAACCTACTATAAATATTTTTTAAGAGAACATGTCTCATTTTACTACAGCTGTCAGTTTATCAGGGGTTGCTAAAACATGAAGTAGAAGTACATTGCAGTCATTCCAAGATTTTCGAAAGTATCCCTTGCATGTATTCAGTTGCATGTGCGCTTGGGCTAGGGTTCGGGGACTTTACACTATAATTCCTTCTATATGGATGCAGCTTATCATTGCCACACTGACGGTCGATGAGTTGAAATGGAAAGCAATTGCGTCTTTCCTGCCTTCCCCCAGCCAAGATTTGTTGCGAAGCGTGATTTTAATTGGAGCATTTTTATGTTATGTTTGCAGAGCACTATCAGCGCAGGGTTTTATTTATTGGTGTCAAGTCGTAGATAGGAAACGAGACTTCCCGGAACAACTGTAAAGCACAAAGTGAATCGCGAGGAACGCTGTGCATCAAACAGCGGCAGTGTCCGGATGTTTCGGCTAAACATAGGAGAATGTAGGACTAGATGGTAAATGGAGGACTACTGTGTTTGGACTTAAGAAGCTTAGCACAGTACACGAGACATGTAGCTAATGATAAGCTTCATCCATGTCAGGTCTGCAGTTACATGGGGATACTTTCTCTCTTCCTTTGCTTTCACAGGCAGCACCGACAACTTCATCTCTGCGTTTCTACGGCTTGACACAGTAGAGTATATAGAATGTAGCTTGTACATAGCCTTTTAAATGAATACTTTTTGTATCCTTTCCCATTAAGGCTTAATTCTACATTTTTACCAGTTTTGCTAATTATGAATAAATGAATAAAAATATATATATATGGATATACAATAGAGTCATCTTTTTTTTTTTTTTTAACGGCAGAGATTCATTTTTATTTCCCCTTTTTAGATTGAAAGGTGTTGCCTGGAAAACAATTGAAGAAACAGTACATTTTATTGTCATATGGCCTTACATACACAAAGCTAATTGTATTGTGGTTTTGTTTTTGAAGAAGAGACGAAGCTTTGAGGAAAAATTCTATAAACGAAAGAAAGAGAAAAAAAAAAAAAAAACACTTAAAGTTTCTATGACCAGCCTCTTGTTCGAGTTCTAGTATCCTGAAGGGTTTCAGAATTATTTTACTAGCACCTTGTGAAGTGTTTATGTGTCAGTGATGTAATTTATTAATGTTTGTAGCTTTTTTATACTTGTACAATTCTTAAGAGGTTTTGTTTTTGAATATTACATCAACTTGTGAGATTATCCTTAGCCGAGCTGATTTTTTATTTTTTTTTTTTAATGTGTGTATGTTTGAGGGACATCACAAACATTTTACGCACTATAATCTACATTAGCAAACTTTGTTTTTGTATGTCCATCCTGTCTTCTCTCAAAGTTATCATGATATCATGGTAATCATTTCCAATGTGACATATTGTTAATATTATAGTTATAAGCAGCTGTGTCCATGCCTCTCTCACACCATTTTATTTTGGTCAGGACATTTTGAACATGGTTTCATGTGCTATGTTCTATAGCAGCAGTGTTTCAGTCACAGATGTAAACCATGCGTCCACTTCTCAGAAATGAGACGGTCAGATGTGGGACATATTTTCAGGTTTTTATTTGTACAATATGTGCATTGCGTTGTTGTGGTTTATTTTTGTATGTCCGACCTATTAAATGCATCCACTGTGCCAGGACAGTGAATGATACCTGTTGTAGCTGTCTTCCCTTACTGTTATTTACAGTACTAGTAAGTATTTACAATCCTTTTTGACCTGAATCTATATTTTTCTGTATGTAGACAAATTCTGTTTTAAACCATGGCTCACTTTTTTAAGAGATCGAGAAATGGCAGACTCCGAGGAACAAGCATATTGTTGTTGAATGATATGACTGTCCGCCTTGTTTACTTTTGCAATACAGTTACTGTGGAAAACCTACTTTGTAATGTCGTCCTCTCCCACTGAAAATGTGACAGCTTCTGTGGTGACAACAACAACAGCAACAACAACAACAACAACAACAACAACAAAAAAGTTTATTTCCTGCTCTCCTGCTTTAAAGTTGCTTCATACTCAGCAGGTTTTGTAACAACCCTGAATTTCGGCTCCGACACCGGAGTTTGGGTTCTTGCCTCCTGGAGCTTTAGCAGCTGCTTTAGCCAAGTCATTAATTAAAACCAAGCCAAAGTCAACACCATTAAAAATGTATTAACATAAAAGTGCTCTCAAGTAGTCAGACTCTTTTTACTTGAGGATGCCCTTTCACCATCCCCAGCGCACGTTGCAAAAGTGAAATCTAATGACATTCATACAGGTTCTGCTCAGACCAGAATAAGTATTTCCCCATGTTAAGTCTACTGCCTCATGAGATCTGATTTTTTTTTTTTTTTTTTTTTGGAATCTATGCTCGGGCAGCCAGAATTAGCGTCAAAGCCAAGCAACAGGCAGGCTACACCACTAGATGGAGTCCAAAAATACATGATGCATGGTTTTAGATCAACTTAATGCTCTAATTTTCTGGCGCACTACAAATGCAGGATTCAACTAAGAGCCTCCACAAATTTCTGACCCTTCAGTAAGCTTTCAGTGTACATGCTGATACTGTCCAGACTTTTATATGTCTATTACGTCCAGATTTAATCAGCATAATTATTGAAAAGAGAGGAAAAGTAGTTTTAAAGAACAGATGTGAACATCAATGAGATTATGACAAAATTAGTTACAGCACATTTAAAATTAGTGTCTGCAACCAAAATAAGTCAATTAACTTCTACTTTGTGCAACTAAAGACTGATTGCATAAATAGAGAAATTATGTGAAGCCTTCATACATTATGTTCCCCATTGTTTTAGTCCTGCTTAATAACACATCTGGACACAATTGATTTCACCAAAATAAAACGTGTGCACTGATCTTCATGGGAATCTGCATATCCCCATGCTGATGTTTTATTTATTTATTTTTATCAGATCTGTGTGTGTAGATGTGTGTGGGTGTGTATGAAGTGATGGCTGCAGTGAAGCCGTGCGGCTGTTAAAGGTCGCGGCCCCGTTTCCACCCTGGTTAGCATCAAAGTGAACTGTTATTGTTAGCTAATTGCTAACACAAGAATGAGAAGTGCTCCGTCATCGGCAAATGAAACAATCACATAATTTGTCCTCTCAGGACACACTGACATCAACTTGACACTGGGATGAAAGTGGAACAAAACCAATGCAGATGGAGTTAAATTGATTTGCTTTAAAAGTCTTTTCAGTGGAATTAAAGTTTAAAGTTGGGAGTTAAAAGTTGGCAGTGGGGTTTACTGCAGGCAAAGTTAGATTGAGAAAAAGGTTAAATCAAAAATAACATTTTTAACCTTCCTGCCTATTCTCCTGACAGGCAGTTGCTATGATTATTTGGACAAATTGCGACTATGACATACAAAATTAAACCTAAAGCCAATTTTGTGCAAAAAAAAAAAAAAAATCTCCAACTCCTCGACTCTTTTTCCTGTATCTAAGGCCTAAAATAAAATTTTTTGTAAATAAAATGGCAAGTGAAGGAAGATCTCTTTTTCATACAAACGACTTTTTGCAAAGGCTGTTTTTGTAAATGAGCCACGCAGCTGCAAGAAAACAAAGTAAAATCGCATGGATTTTAACATGCTCAGGTGCATTTCTCACGTGTTGACAGAAAGGAAATTTCATTTTACAGCCTTAAACGAGAAAATATGTGGAAAAAGTTCCAAAAAACATAAACATGAAAAGTTCATTACGTATTTTCTTCTCTTAGCGACGTTTTGTTCTCCTCCTTCCTTGTTTCTCTTTCAGTTTCTTTAGTGCAGTTGGTCCCCTCAAAAGGGCAAGTGGGATCACAATTTAAACGTCAGTGTGTTAACAACAATGCCTGCAGAGTGTTACAGTCTAACTGGATTCACGGCCGTGCTGCACTCGTTTAGTGATCGCAGATGTGAAGGAGGCTGCGCTCGCTCGCTTTGAAAGCCCCTCTGGTTTAGTATGGGAATCCCAGGTGGTCAGGAGAAACGTGCCACGTGAGAAATGTCTTAATTACACAGGAATGTCAGGTTAAGCTTTGCCTTTGTGTGGCCGTGCAATAATGCACATTGCTAAAAACGAAGTTCCCCCACCTCCCACCCCTGTTACTCTGCCTTTTAGTCATCCCTTTCTTCCAAGTGCAGGGCTGTCATTAGTAATAATACATGGTGATTCCTCTGCCAACAGATTGGTAAAGCTACAGGGAGCAGCAACTGTGTGTACCGGCCCCCGGAGCGATCTCTCCTCACAAAGAGTCTGCGGCTGCCTGTTTTCAAGGCGGTGATGATAAGTGGCAGACTTGAAACTTGTGTTTCTCTGCAGTTGTTTGGAATTGTGTCTCTCTGCGTGGATTAACTGCTCTGTCAGTCAATAGGAACTTCCCGGCTTTTGTTCCATGGGGAGAAAGAGACTTTAACCGAGATAAACTTACTGAGCCTCAACATACATTAACACTTTTTTTTTAAATCTGTGTTATGGTTCGCCCATCAAAATGTACAGTAATTGTATATAGAATTATTCTTATATGAGGACATTATAATACAATATTTTACAATTGCATTGTATTTGAGTCTATTAGGTCAATGAGAAAGTTTCCTGAAGGTTTTGAAGCTTAACATTTCCTCAGTAAGTGAGTGAGAGGAAGCTGAAACTTAAAAATCATTGTCAAACAAAACACAGTGTTGTCACGGCATAAAAAAAAATCAACGTCCGACAGCTCGAGAAGTGCAAGTAAACACTGGCCGATCTCAAGACAAACACAGAGGCTCGTTTTTACGGTGGTGTGTTTCTTTAACCTTTGACAGGCCTAAAATTTGGGAACTGAAGTACACCACTTCGTCTTTGAGTTTTGACGCCCATCAAGGAAACAACCGTCGCGAGTGAAGTGAGAGCCCACCCGAATGAGACTATTACAAATGTGAGGGTGATGAAGATCACGGCAGAAAGGTTGTTCTACTCATTACCTGCTGGCAGGGACAGCTGCAGTATCAGTGGCAGCGAGGCTGAAACGCAGGTGTTTGGTTTCACTTGATTTTGCGCTTCATTATAGTACAGCTCATTTATTACATGCATTTAATAATAGTTTAGACATTCAACATATTTGTCTAAACTATTACGCCATATGCTAGCTGAACTATTAGGAAAAATATATGGATGATTTCTATTAAAACCAGCATTCTGGATTTGTAATGCTGTTCACATGATTTTAGCAGTATCTTTTCATCATGGTTGTGTCTATTTCCAGCCTTTAACTCTCAAAATCGAGAGACTAAAGTTGCAAACTTATGCCTATGTCTAACTAATACAGTAAATTCACATCAGTTTTGGTAATGTTTAAGTATGGTATTCATATTACCTTGTTAGATTCCTGTTATGGTCAACATGGAAATACAGCTAGGCAGTGAGCATAAAAGTTTTATCATCATCTGCCGGAAACATGTCCAAAAGAAATAATATTAAATATTCAAGGCATAAACCCTGCTAGAAGACGGCCAACATAAATAAGGGAGCTAGCTCATGACATAGCTACAGCTAGCCTCAGCGAAAGTATGATGTAGATAATATATTAAACCAAATTCTGATCATTCCAATAATTCAGTCTGGTGTCCCACATAAAATTCTTGGTAGTAAGGGGAAAAAAACCTGCTAGCTCCTGCTAGCTTACTCCAGCGACAAAAGCCATCTCAACACTACTCTAGCGAAATTTAGACTGCATATTTAAATCCAGTATATTAATCTGAACTTTAATTTATTGTCTTTCTTGCTGTGCAACTGTTGTCACAGGTGGCAGATGGAGGCAAAACTTACACTCAAACAATATGGAGTTTCTGAAAGCAAAATAGTTCAAAGCCCGAGACAGAACACATTTTGTAGGGGTCCATTTTTCTTGTTTTCAGCATGGCTTTTGTAATACATATTTTCATAGCTGCAGCACATTCACATCTTTCCACAGAACCTTGAGTGTAAATGACTTTCATTTCCTTTCATTTTCCAATTAACAGACCTCCTGCATCTTTTTCATTTCACAGTATTTGTATTCAAGTATCCAACTCCAAACGCTGGCTCAGCCTCGGGACACATGTAGCTGCACACTGTAAATAAATGCGATCATTGCAGAGTGGAACACAGTTTTTGAGAGAATGTATATTACCCAGGGGAAAGAGAAAATAAGTGAGTGAAGTATTTTACACTGTCATTGCACCAAGGCCTCCTGACATAAACATCTATGATCTGTATTTTGCCATAGATCTCTGTAAACAGAAAGGCCAAGCAACAGATGCAGCATATTTATTCCTGCAACACACAAACGCAAACATCTGTTTGGACGGTTAAGCACTTAAGACTTTTCTTTGCAAGAGTTTTCTGTTAGCGAGCAGAATAACAGAAATTGCCAAGACCGATATGACGATTATCCTGCAGCAGTAGCTCAAGTTTAATAGCGATAACGATGACATGTGGTTAATAATTTAATTATAAATTATTGTTATGATTACTATTATTATTATTATTTTTTATTTTTTTACTGGAGTTCAAACTATTAAATATAATGAATAGAAAAAATAATCTTAATTTATATGGTTGCATGCTCTTTGTATTTTTTTGGTTGAAACTATATTGCATGAAATGTCTGCTGTACACGCGTTTGGTTAGACTCGATAAAATCTTACAAGCACAAAGTAAGTGGACCTTTATTGACACATCACATCAAGCAGCATTATGAGGCAAAGATGCAGCCTTTGTTCGGACAGTGAGTGACGTTCCGATTCCAGCCTCTTTCTTTTTGTCCTGCCATTCATTTTGACAGAAGGCTTCAGTTATATTTGAGCATATTCCAAAGGCAGTGAAGTAAAATCAATTCAATATACAACACTGGTTCATCATGTAAATGAATGAATAACACAACCGTCATCCTTAAACACTTTACTCTAAATGGGGTGAGTTTTAACTACCTGCGCTGTCTTATTTTGATGCGATCGGGCGAAACACACAACTGTTGGAACTGCTGTAGACTTTTCACCATCGTCTGCCTGTGAGCTTGGACTAAAAGAAAAGGTTGCCAATGGGAGGCAGCCCTGTCACACAACTACTAACTGTAACCTTCCGCCTATATTTTTGTTGAGCCATAGCTGAATGTCTTTTTGTCTACTTTAGGCTTACACAGTTTCTCCATGCTTGTGTTATGTTAACGTATGATCTTACAACAGAACTGGCTACTAATGGCAGAAAATCCAAACATAAATATACAATTTTTTAAAAATGACATTTGCTCCAATTTATTTATTTTTTTTAAATGGCTAATTTTACATAATAATAAAAAAAAAAATTGCTCCAGAGCCCTTGACATGTGCCCGTGTTGTCCATACAATAATAACTGCGGCTTTTTGGTGAGTTTGAGTTACAGCACTGGTGGAATGTAGTAGTATTATGATTTTTTTAAATGTAGTAAAGGAACTAAGAAAAAAATTATTATAAGCATACCAAGCCCTACCTAAAAGGGAGAGCGATAAGAAAATGTAACTTAAAACAGAAAATGCATTCTTGCCTAATACTATGATTTGTTATTTGCAGTATTGTTATTGCTGGTGAATGTGTATGTCACATTTAAAATTAAAACCAATAAATAGTGTACTGTGATTCGAATAGTGATTTGACAATTACAGTTTTAGACATCTGAATGCAATTTTCCAAATTCATTTACCTCTAAATATTGAAATTCAAACGTTTTGTTAATTAAATCCAACGTTTTTACGTATTTTTGTTGCAATTACCTTGTTGTTTATCATTGTTTTTAGTTTCATCATTCATTTTCCCTAAATTAACTCTCAATTGGTTTTACTGTTAATTTTGATTTTGTTTTTCTAAATGTACATCATAAAATAAATATCATAACTATATCTCATTTTACAGTTTTCATTCATTTATTCAGCATCTATCGTGTGTAATAATACCAGCGTTAGCAGAGGTATTAATACTATGCAATATGATTATTGAGATATATATAACTTGCAGTTACAGTGGCTGTGATTTCATTGTGCATGATGTGGAAATAAATTACACTCAGCTGGCACTGGGAGTCTCCCAAGTACAATTACTCTGTTTACATGCAGTAGTAGGGGAGGGAAATTGCTTTTGAAAGTGCTCTTTAAGGTCATGGTTTTGTTGCTGTGTATAAGCCCAGTGTTTACCAGAGTATTTTAAGGAAATTCAAAGCCACGCCACGCATCAACAAGTGTCTTAAACGACTTCACAAAGGGCCAGTTTTTAGCTCCGCTGAAGCAATTGCTCACCTAATCCCCTGAAGAGGCCCCTCTGTTGTGGACCCTCCCGTCAAAAGGCTGCGTGAGGCCTCCTTAACAAGGTGATAAAGTTACTTAAGCACAAAGTAAACAACAAACAATCCAAGTCATTCGCTGCATTTTCTGGACTCGCTTCTCTAAACAACTACACGCACAATGTATCTACCAGCACGCATCCAACTCTGCTGTGTGGTCATCTGTGTGTAATTATTCATCATTGGAGATGGGAATTCCAATGACGTGCTGGTGAGGCAGCATTACCCCTTTTCTGAAACAAGCAGGGTTTATTTTCGAACCTCTGCTTTTTCTCCGCAGCCAGATTGCCCAGAGAGATTGGCTTTCTCCGGGCTGTGTAACAGATACCATCTAAATCATTAGGGCTCATTCATGGCCATGTGCCACTCTGTGGCTCAGGTTCCTGCGACCTTGAGGTCAAGCGACTGAGAGCTCCCTGACCTCTAGTACTTCCTCCAAATATTAAGAGGGTAGTTATGTAGTCAAAAGCCCTGATATAAAACATTGGTTCATTTAGATAATAGCCAATCAGGCGAAGCGGCGCGGAGTGCAGTGATCTCCACAGGATGGCTGGGCCTTTATGTGGCTTACTGAGGGCATAATGACAGCAAACAGAGGAAGCGTAGGCCTCTCTGGCTGAAATTATGCGGTCACATGCCTGCTGGCTGTAATGTTTTCCTTTGACCCAGCTAAGTTGGGCTCCTTACTGGGGACAAATCCAGCAAGGCTCTATTATGATGAATGTTGTGCATTTATCTTGCAGACACTGGGCTTTAAAACAAGACATAGGGGAGTTTGAAAGCTATGGTGAAAGAGGCATTTATGCAGCATCCTCACACGATGGTGATCCAAATCGTCAGCGATAAAATATTCAAATGAATTTTACACATGCTTGAAAGTGGAAATGATTACACTGTGGTGTGAGACCCTTTCCCTCTTCAAATCTGTCAGTTTGTGGGTTTCATCGGTTTCTTTTAGCCGTTCCGTATCAGTCCATGTGAATAGGGTTTGTGCCAACAACAAGCTGGTGTTGGATCTCTGAAAAGAAAACAATGCCTTTGAAATCCAAAGTGCAATCAGTGAAACATCTTTTAGTATTTTTGATTGTGGCAATCACTCTGCAAGTCGCCGAGTTAAACCAATCTTCTCATTTTGTCTTGGTGACTCCCACAGTACCAGCAAACCCCTTTGACAGCCAAACAGCCCCCGTTCATCCAAAACTGTGTGTTATCAGGCCTTTAATCAGGGAAACATCGCTTTGTGTTTGTGACATTGAAATGGAGCGTGGCAGCCGCTGGAGGCTCTCAGGAGATGGACAGCAGCCACGCTGTCACTCCTTTATGTTTAATTGTCCATGTGCTGGAGGAACCGAGATGTGAGGGAGCCGATTTTTTGGGTTTAATAGTTGATGACAGATGAACTTGCTATTTTTCTGTATGCTATGAAAAGCCCCAGGCCCTTGTTCCAAATAATAATCGTATTCTCCCGGGTTAAGAAAATACCAACTGGTTCCTTTGCAGTTTCTCATGTTTATTGGAATTGCCTAAAAACTGGCACCAGGGTCTTGAGACAAGGCATAACAAAGATGTGGCTACATACAACTTTTTGACTGACAACTGGTAAATCATGTCCATGTCCTGACCTTTATTCACATATTATCACCATGAACTCTTTGGTGGCAAGGTGTTGCCTGTATACACATCCAGTACACATAAAGGTCATGGAGCTGATGTTTGCTCTTTATTTAGCTCTCTTTTGGTCTCCACCACATTCTGAGGCACATTTCTGCTTTTAGTGGCTAAATAAGCCACTGTTGTAGTCAGTACATAATGGCACGGGGTGGTACAGATCTGTACTGTGGGTGCCCCACAACAGTAAAGCTAGGGTCTAAAAACCAAAACATGACGCTGTGGACCAGATTACAGCAAAACACAAGAGGCTTTTGCAGAAGAGTAAAAGTGAGGCTGAACATTCTTCATCACAACTTTACAGTTTTAACATAAACATGGTACAACACATGGGATGAGCTGTATTTGCTTTTATGTCGTTTTACTTCTTACAAACGCATTGGATTTTTTATTATGTGCTTTTGCAAGAGGTGGAAATGAAGGGCGTTCCCTCTGACCAATGACTCAGCGACCAACAAGCAGGCATAGTAGTCTGATGCAGAGGTCTATGTCCCCATGTCAGCTGTAAATGTGGCACAGTTGGGCTTTATGTAACCTTCCACAGGAAGTTAGGAAAATGTGAGCACGAGCTATAGGAGAAAGTTCAATGACATCTTTATAGAGTGAGAAGTCCATGTTTGAAGAAGGTCTGGGTGGATGCACATGTCAGAAAACAAAGGCATTTCCTACAGCTTTGTCTTTTACCTACAGTATTACCGTTCTGCAACAACAGACATGTGTTTATTATTGTACTTCAACATTGAACGTCTTTTAACCTGCAGGAAGTCTTTAGGAAGGCCAAGGGTAGGAGCAAAGGATGTGTATGATCGTTGAGGTTGGTTGACTTGTGTAATTGAATGCAGCCTTTGACTGATAATAACATGTAATGTAAACGTGAAAAGCTTTACATTAAAAAAGGATGGAAACAAACTGACAAAGTAGGTTGGTAGGTCAAGTATGGACTTGCTACAATGTTCCAAATGTGTTATCAGACTTTTCCAGTTAAGCTACTTCCCTATGTGAGTGGTCACTGCTGAGCAGTCAACACCGCTGCCTGGAATGTTCCACTGGTGTGACTTCGAGCACCAGTCAGCAGAAACATGCACACAATCGACATCACAATACAGCACAAACCTGTGTCAAGAACACAGGTTACTGAGATAATGAGCCTTCTTTGCCACTGTCAGACACTCCCATGCAGAGCCTGAGGAATGCCATCCTAGGCCTGAAAGCATGTCAATTACAGCCACATTCTGCTCAACCTCAGTGAGTAAATAAACACCCTGAAACCAGCGGATAATCATCACGGCCATTTTTGTCTTATTGCAGAAACTAGATGACACACGGAATCTGCACACAGGCGGGCCCCCACTATAAATAGTCGGCAGCAATCAAACAAAATGAATGAACTGTCACAGCGCAAGTATTTACAAGCAATACAAAATTTTAAGTAATTATAAGTAAATTTGTTGCATTTCTGAGTAAGTGGTAGCAGATAGGCCTCTGACAGGCAGGCAGTGGTGTGTGACGGGCTGATTTAGAAGGGTAAGGCTGCCTGGCTCTGTGTAAACCCTCAACCCCGGCAACAAAATAAGATCCCACACTGACCACATCTCAATAAGGAGGAAGACTAAAGACATCTGCAGGGCTATTACACACACTTAGCCGCACATCTAGGAAGACTTAGCCGCTGTGCCACTCCTGCTAAACTTCCTCCAAACGGTTATTTGTTTGTCTGTTAATTATCTTTTTCCCCTTTTGGATGGTTTTTGACATCTTCAACCACATTTTTTTTTGGTTATTTGTTACCCTCGTCTCGGTTGACCTACTGAATTCTTTAAACTTGTTTACGGAAACAAGCAAATTCTGACTGACACGACAAAGTAAATCGCGTAATGGAAAATTGATAAGCATAACATTATCCCATGCTCATTTGAGACGTCTGAAGAAAATTTAGCGTTTGGGTGACTCAGGATGTTCACCACATTACCATATTTGTGTACCATATG